>CM040122.1:231199905-231799905 GCA_022559845.1 Amorphophallus konjac
GATTAGTGACTAACCTTATTCCTCAATTTGCCCAGTTGAATTTAGAGGTTAATATTAAGGAAGAAGATTGCTTCATAGCTAATATCCGAGCTCAACCTACATTGATAGAGGATTTGGCCAAGTTACAAGAGGATGATCCAATTTTACTGAAAATTAAGGCCAATATTGAACAAAGACCGGATTTTTTTATTTCTAATGATGGAAGATTGCTATTCATGGGCCGAATGTGTATACCGGATCATGAGGATACAAAGAAATTGATCTTAGAAGAAGCACATAAATCAAAGTATACCATTCATCCAGGAGGTACAAAAATGTATCAGGATCTCAAAAGAAACTTTTGGTGGCCCAATATGAAGAGGAAAATAGCTGACTTCGTATCTCGGTGTCTCACATGTCAACAAGTGAAGGCGGAACATTTCAGACCCGCAGGTAAATTACATCCCTTAAGTATTCCGGAATGGAAATGGGAGAGCATAGGAATGGATTTCATTATGGGACTACCTAAGAGAAGAGGTGGACACGATGGAATATGGGTAATTATAGACCGATTGACTAAATCTGCACATTTCATACCAGTAAAAAGTTGATGGTCTGTAGATATTCTAGCAGCACTATACATAAAAGAAATTGTCAAGTTACATGGAGTCCCTGTCGCTATTGTATCAGATAGAGATTCTCGATTCACATCACAATTCTGGAAGAGCCTACAACATTCACTTGGGACCAGATTGAATTTTAGCACCGCTTTCCATCCACAAACTGATGGTCAAACAGAAAGGATAAATCAAGTGGTAGAAGATATGCTCAGGGCTTGTGTCATTGATTTTGGAGGAAGTTGGCATGATCACTTGCCTTTGGTAGAATTTGCATATAACAACAGCTATCAAGTAAGCATACAAATGGCACCTTTTGAAGCTCTATATGGGAAAAGTTGTCGATCACTAATATGTTAGAATGAAATAGGGGAAAGGTAATTTCTAGGCCCCGATTTAATCAGGGATTCTACAGAGAAAATCAAGCTCATTCAGGAAAGGATGAAAATGGCACAAGATAGGCAGAAATCTTATGCTGACAATCGAAGGCGCGACTTAGAATTTCAAGTAGGAGAACATGTATATCTAAAGGTTTCTCCGGGTCATGGTATTCGAAGATTTGGCATTAAAGGAAAGCTAACTCCAAGATTTATCGGTCCATTTGAAATCCTCGAAAGGATCGGTGAAGTGGCTTATAAATTGGCTTTGCCACCACAGTTAGCAGGAGTTCATGACGTATTTCACGTCTCGATGCTGAAGAAGTATGTGTATGATCCATATCACATTATCACTTATGACAATCTGGATATTCAGAACGACTTGACATATGAACAAACACCAATAAAGATTCTGGATCGGGAAGTCCGTCAACTCAGAAATAAGGTCATTCCTATGGTTAAGATTCAATGGAAGAAAACAAGGCCTTATGAAGCAACATGGGAAATCGAATCAGCTATGAAGAAAAGATTCCCGGAATTATTTAATTGTAAGTACACTCCCCTCAATCCATGAATTGAATTTGGGGACAAAATTCTTCTAAGTGGGGGAGGGTGTAGAGCCCCAAAATTTATAAAAGTAATTTCTAGTTATTTAAATAATATTCTAGCATTAATTGGGCTAAATAATCAATATAAGGCCAAAATTGTGTTAATCAATTAACCCAACCCACTTAATTAAAGCCCAAAAGGGTTTAGGACCTAGACCATTAGGTTTGGCCCATATTCTAGAAGGTATTTAAGCCTATCCACGGATATTAAGGATAAATACAAATAATATAAGATAATTATTTAGATAATTAACAAAAGAGTTTTTATAAATTAAAACTCTAAGCTACGATGAATGTAACGGTCTATCGTAAGACCGCCACAGCCATGTAACGCATGGGCACTCGACCGTTACATCCTGTTAGTTCCGTAAGTGAAGGGACTCATGAAAAGATTGGAACTTGATGTTCCTATCCACTATGGATCGACTTGGGAAGGATTGTAAAGACTCTAAGGACTCTTAGAGATTAGGATTTGATGAAATAACGACTCTAAACTCGATCTAATCCTCAAACCCTATCCTAAACTCTATAAATAGGGCATAGTTCTGAACTGTGCGACCCTTACTGTTTGGACGTAAAGAAGCAAGGTAAGGAGTCATTATCTCAGGTAAGTTCTTTAGAGGTATTTGTTTACAATACTTTTTTTTTTGATCGGTAAATTTGTAACTATTATAGAAAAGTAAAAATGTGTACAATGGATGAGCAATGTCTAGACAAACCTAGACTGATTGCTCTAGATGTAATCAGGCGTGCCACAACAGATGTGGTCTACAGTGGAGGAGGTACATAAAAATCCTATAACAATGCAGAGCTAGTAGCCAATCAATTGAACTTCCATATCTTAAAAAGTGAGAATCCCCAAAATATGAAAGACATTTATCCAGAGTTAAGGTATGCTGAAGTTATAACGTTTGAATATCTGTTTCTCCCTGATGGTAAGTCTCTCAACCTTGAGTTCATTTTCCAAACAGCATCTAGTTTCATATAGGATTTCAATTAGTAGCTTTGCATATCCCATATTCTTATTCTCAAAGATGCGAAGGCATCTCTCTCTCCAAATCCACCAGATAGTGCATCGAAATAATAATTTGATAAGCTTGGTGAGATAACCTTTGTTAGGAAAATTGGCCTCAAGAGATTGTAGCTCACATAATATTGTATTCTTAGGTTCCCTATGAATATCAAATCTTTGTAAGATTTCATTCCATAGATGTTTGGAGTATTTGCATGAGAAGAATAGGTGGTCAATACTTTCCTCTGCCCCTTTACAAAGCATGCACATATTTGCAAGTGAAGACCCTTTTTTCTGAATAATATCCAAAGTCGGTAACCTGAGGTGAAGTGCTTGCCAGCAACATAAGGAATGCTTGTGGCATAGTGGCCTGCCCCAAGCCCAGCTCTCCGGATACCATGTTGGATGTTTTGCCCTTATTTGATTCCATGCCGAAGTACAAGATTTGTTTACAATACTTTACAATACTTTAGACTAACTCCCCTCTGAATTTCACATCTTTAGGTCAAGAGGGCGTGGAGTTAGAGCCTAAAGAAGTTGCTGAAAAGTCACAAGAGAAGGAAGGGATCTAGGGCAGGGTTCTCAACCAAATTCAGAAACTACAGTCTAAGTAAGAGGTAGGTTATCTCATGAACGGCAAAAAATAGCATGATAGGACTAAAAGCCCTCTGGTTTGATTGAATTCCATGCATTATAGAGCATTGATTTCATGTTTTATTTGTTCTATGCACATCATGCACCTCTTGGCCAAATTAAGAAATTAAAACATGACTATTCATCTATTCATGATTACCTATGCATGTAGATGGCCTTACTTCGTTAACATGACTAGAAACTCGTCATGTTTTGATAAAAGACATGATGTGAGTTGATCTCTTAGTTTTTATGATTGTTTTCTGTTAACAGATACTGTAACGCACTAGCATAGGACCGTCACTTTCAAGTAACGGCCCACTACAGACCGTTACAAACTCTGTAGTATTTGAATTGCACTGATGTTTCTAACGCGTTTGGACAGACGCGTTACATTCAATTAACGGCTTGATCATGACCGTCACTTTCACTGTGACGCCCCCTCTTAAGACCGTTATATCCTGCGTTTTGTCAACCCTAAGACAGAAGATAACTTGCCAATATTATTTATTAATTAAGCATAGTTACTTAAGTTTTAACCTGATTATATGATTTTTAGGATATCTGATTGTGCATGATAGGTATTGCATGTTTTGATATCTTAATGATATTTTAAGGATATGTTAATTTCATGCCAAAATTCTATAGTCTTGTATTATAAAGCATGACTTTTAGACGTTGTATTGACGGAGTTCACCACGATTTTAACTTTGATTATACATGTCTCTCTTTGTCAATAGAGTCAATTCTATAAGTACATGTCACATATTCCGGTATGTCATCATTAGTTCACACTTTGCACTATAGGAACACAATCTTAGACATGAGGACCTCTCTATTGGATAATCCTTCCAATGGACTAGGAAATCATTATTTCAAGGCCTCCGTAATTCTCCGCGAGCCTGGGATTCCCACTAGGACGCCGAGTTGGTTGTACCAATGAAAGCCCATTAATTAGAACACTCTATCGTGGTTTTTGATTCTTCAAATGTAACGGCCTTCAACTAGACCGTCAGGCTCACGTAACGGCCCAGTGCCAGACCATCACATTCCTCTGAGTCTATTTTTATCTTTCTGGACTCGGATCACTTTAACGGCCCATTACTGGCGCGTCACATGATGTAACGGCCCAGTAAATGACCGTCACACTTCTTGCAGATGTTGACCCAAGGTTTGACCCAAGAGTTGATTTCCAAGGTTCTAGATGGACTAATGATAGTCTAGAACTTATAATATGGATCAAGAAATTTAAATGTAATGAATGAAGATTAAAAGAAGGTACTGTTATGCTGTCGATTTATTTCTATGAGCATGACCTTGTTTAAAGTCTATTTCTTGACTTCTACATTCTTATGTTGAAAGCATTCATTCATTGATTTTAGTCATCATGGAATTATTGGAAGTGTTATATTCTTGGCCATACTTTACTATTATACTGCGTGGAAGTAGCTTAATTTATAACTGAAGATGCGATCGAGCACTGATTGTGTTCAAGGGCTCTATGCTAGTCCCCTCGGCTGATTGCTGGAAACATACTATTTTATAAACCATGGGGTATGATGCTACTGGCGTCGCATTACGCTGGGAGTACTATTTCTATAAATAAGTGAAGATCCACGGCACGACAGGACATTCTTGCTTGATATTCCACAGAAATTCACGAAGCACTTGCTCTTAAGCATAAGATGCTAAAGTGAGGAATATGTGGCTTGCTAGTACAATCTCGTTACATTCTTGTTCGTGGAAGGCCAATATCATGTTCTTGTTATATTCTTACTAGCTCATTCTTGATCATTCTATCTTACATGGTTATCTTGTTTCTATTGATTTGATCGCATGATTGATTCGCATTCGCATGGTCTTACCTTATTTCTTTAGAGTAAAAATGATAATTACTTAAATAGTGCCTTCATGTTGATGCGGAGATACCTACTGGGCAAATGTGCTCATGACCTATTTTCCAATATTTTTCAAGAGATGGAAATAGTTCGGATTCGGATTCGGGCTATACTAGTAGTGGATCCGGAAGCGAGTGAAAGTGTTACAAAGATGAGAGTGAAGACTTAGGAAGTTAAAGTGTCTAGATTGAGTCAATGTAATTTTCCTATTTCTTGAGTCTAGTAGAATGGAAATCAAATTAGTGATTGTATCTTGAATATTGAGTATTATGAAATAAAGTTGAAGTTTGATTAAATCATGTGCAATTACATTTACTTGTGTGATTGTCTTGCGCTCTGATTGATTCTTGCTTGCAAGAGGCTTACCATGCCGGCTGTTCGCGCTCCCCGAGCGAGTCTTCTGCTGTAATAAAGGCTCGGGGCGTGATAGGTACGGTCTCATACAGCGATTTATTTGCTACAGTTCACTAGAAGAAGGGGACCGATCAATATGTAAGCGAGAGAGCTCGCTCGGTAGTGGTAAGATTATATACATACACATTTCTTTTCTATTTCAATTTTTAAATATGATTGATTAATATGAAATTTATAATATTTTTTATTCAATTTGCAGGAGTCATTTGATAGGCATATGATTGAAAAGTATGGGGAGGAGGAGACGCAGCGGCCGCAGCTAGATCCTGAGGCATGGGTAGTAGCAACCGGCCCACCAAAGAAAGGATGAGTATATGGTTTTGGGAAGAGCTTGGACACCAGCCCGATTCTAGCATCTTGTGCTGGCTAGCTTCATCATACCCCAATAGCAGTTCCTTCTCTACTCCCTCCATCGGCACTTCTACGAGTCATATTAGATCCATCATTCGAAATGAGGTAGACGGCATCGAGGAACGCATGGAGGCATGCCTTACTCGGGTGGTTGCTACCCTCCTCTCCCAGGTGGGGATTTTGACTCAAGGAGCACCCTCGAGTACAGCACAGCCCTCTCATGTGAGCATTTAATTTAACTTTTAATTTCGTAGACTTTAGAGTTATAATATTTTTTTTCGATAAGTAATGAATTGTATTAAAAGGACAATGTACAGGATGATGGTTACTGACTACACAAGTTGTAGACTAGTAATCTGAGTCATTTTGAAAGCAAGAACTCCAAATAACATTCAACTACTCTGGTTGGGTCGACCGAATGGGTCGACTCAACCTTCATTGCATTACAATTTGCATAAGAGCATCAATCTGTTAACAACCCTTCATTGGATTTCATTTATTCAACACTGAATTTCTTAAGATGCCCTTGAGCCATCCCTTAACCTGAGCCATTTATGAAGTCGAATATTGGGAGCTCAGGACCACACATGCCGTGGACTCAATCAATGTAAATTTAAATTAAACCTTCTGAATATGGTTTTCTCCCTCCTTGTTAATCGGCTCAGCCCTTGAAATTTAATACAGCTTCTTGCATCTTCAAGGATCTGGATGAGGAGATTTATTTTTGAGGTTGCTACCATGTCCTCAAATATTCTAGTACAACGTTCCCTCCAAATCTTCCATATAGTGATTCGAAGCAGAATTCTGGCAAGTTTCACCATTGGAGGGGAACCTGGAAATTGCTGCTGTTACTGCTAGAGTTCTTGGCACAGCCCAATCTCTAGCCGTCTGTGAAGATCAAACCGAATAAGAATCTGTTTCCATACCCACTGAGCATAGTATACACATTCAAAGAAGAGATGTTCCTGAGTTTCGTTGGCTTTCCTGCATAGTATACACATGCTAGGAAGGTGGTATCCCCTCCTCTGATGATTCTCAGCTGTGGGCAATGTATTAAGTGTTGCTTGCCATGAACAATGAGAAGCCACTTGTGTAGTCGGGTTTTTCCAGATCCACTCATGGTAGACAAATGAGGGGCCTTTTTCGCAGATTGCCTCCCAAATATGGCTAGTCTTTGCTGCTTGGTCAAGATGTTTACATTTAATAACATCCCTTCCTCCATTGTGGATTTGAACTTCATTGATAAGGCTCCACAGATCTGCCATTTCCATGGAGAGCGCAGTGGGGAGATTCCATTTCTCTTCAGAGATGAACATCCCAACTATAGCAGTTTTTTCAAGTTCTAGATCCTGTCTGATGTGGTCTCCAAATAGCTGATTAATGCTGGTTCCATTCAGCCATGGGTCTGACCATATATTAGTATCATGTCCATCTGAAATGCAGTAGGTAATATGAGTGTTGATCTGGCTTCTAGCATGCAGGATACCTTTCCATGCTAAAGAATAGTGAGGCTTCATTTTGTAGTCCCAAAGATTCTTCTTTTCTAAGTATTTATTCTTGACCCATGAATACCATAATGACTACTTTTTTTGGAGAATATCCCAAAGCAACTTGCCCATACAAGCTTGATTCCATTCTCTAAGATTTTTAAGTCCCAGCCCCCCTTCATATTTTGGCTTGCATATCTGATTCCTGGAAACCATATGTAAACCTGATTTTGAAGAATGCCCTGTCCAATAGAAGTTTCTCATAATCCTTTCTATTTCTTTAATTAGACCTGTAGGTAGGAGGAAAGCAGCTGCCCAGTAGATAGAATAGGATGAGAGCACAGATTTAATCAACTCTAGATGACCAGCTCTTGAGAGCATCCAATTCTTCCAAGAATCAATTCTTCTTTTTATCTTCTCTACTATTGGAGTGCAATTTCCCTTCTTTATAGATTTGGAGATCAATGGAATCCCCAGATAGGGAACAGGGAGCTCCCCCTCACTCACACCTAGCTGACTGATTACCTAAGATTGGTTCTGAACATAACCTCCTAAGTAGGCTTTACTCTTATCAGAGTTTAGATTTAGCCCTGACATACTAGCAAAACGATGGAGCAGAGGTCCAACATGATTAATAGTGTCAGGATCATCCTTCAGGAAGAGAATCAAATCATCTGCAAAAGTTATATGAGAAACTTGCATATTACCAGCTGTAGGAGATCGTATACTACCTTTCGTTTCTTCTTCCTCCATTAGGGAAGTGAACCCCTCCATAACAATTGTGAATAAATACGGTGATAATGGGTCTCCTTGTCCGATCCCATTGTTGCTGTTGAAAAAACCCTATGGTGTGCCATTCACTAACACTGAAAATGCAGGGCTATCTAAATAGTTTGATATCCAATCAATGTAAGTGATGGGAAAACACATTTGTTTCATCAAATAGTAAAAATAGTTTTTGTTAACAGAGTCAAAGGCTTTGCTGAGGTCTACCTTCATGCAAATGAACTTGCCTTTGGACTTAGAATGCAAATTTCTGATTATATCATTGGCCAGTATAACATTATGATGAATGCTTCTCCCTTTTATAAAAGCCGACTGGTTGTCACTAATGAGTTTTGGAAAAACTTTCTGAATTCTGTTTAATATTATTTTTCTGTGATGTAGGATCATCCTGCAGCTGGTGATGGTGGAGATGCTACGAATGAGCCCGATGTAGCGGATACAGGATGCTTTTTTTAATGATATTGTGAAAAAATGGCACATTTGAATTAATGTGTCACGTCCCGAGATTATGTCAGTGGAAGATGTTAAGGAACGTGAACAGCCGACAAGATAAGCCTCAAGCGAGCAATATAATCAAAGTGCTAACACATCCACACATAAGAATGAATGCACCATATTTCGACAAAACCTTCACTTTTATTGAATAATAATAAAAAGTTGCATAATGTTGACTCTTGACTCTTTACATCACTAGACTCAATAAAAGAAAATTACATAATGACTCATGTCTAATTGTAAGGAATCATATCTACGGCTTCACTTGTGTATCATTCACTCTCGGATCCGCCACTTGAATAGTCAGAATCTGACCTGCTAGTATTTCCTGAAAAGATTGGAAAAGTAGAGAATGGGCACACTTTCCCAGTAGGTATCTTCGTATCAACATGAAGGCAACGTTTAAATAATTAGTATTTTAGCTCTAGAAGGTAAGATAAAAGAAATGCGGTAAATCATACACATAAAACCAAAGGAACAACGCAATTGTTCATACAGATAAGAGAGTTCATGTAGAATGAGAGAGATCTAGCAAGAATATAATGTGGCCTTTCATATAACAAGAATGTACTTGAATGTAACAAGAATATACTTTTCATAACCATAAAGGTCATGCACTAGAAAGTCAAGTAACGAGAATGTATAATTTCATTATGTGCCTCATGATTTTCACCCGTTTATAAAAAAAGCACTCTCGGTGCAATGCGACGCCAGTGTTGATCATATCATATGTTTTCGGCTATCTGCCGAGGGGACTAGTGTCGAGCCCTTGGACACTATTCGTGCCCGCCCTTGCATCTTCAAGTTATAAATCAAGATACTTCCACGAGAAATATAAATAATGTAGGTTGATAATAACAAGTTCAAACTATAACAAGTTCAAACTATAGTTCATGATAACAACATCAAGGTAAGAATGCACCACTTATGAATATGAGAGCTCCAAGGTTGAATTAAGAATAAGGTCATGCTACGGGAGGAATCGGGCAGCATAACGGTACATTCAATAGTTTACATAATTCATTAATAATTTATTGAGTAAGGTATTAGGTTCTAGATAATCAATAGACCATCTAGGCAGATAGGAAAATCAACCCGTGGGTCAAACCTCGGGCTACGAACACTTGAAACAGAAAACGGTCAAACTTGGGCCATTTCTTAAAGAGACGGTCATGAAAGGACCGCTACTATTAATTGGCGGTTCGGTCAGGACCGCTACTAGATAGAGTAGACGCCAGAGCGTGAAATAGTCGACGCAGAGATCAGTCTGGTAGAAAACGGTCACGGGAGGGCCGCTACTTGACTGTTGCCATCTCCTGATGGCCGCAACTAGCCAGGGTTCAGAAAGACGTCGGTATGATATGTGCTTTCTAATCCATTGGGCTTTTAGGGTACAACCAGCTCGGCGTCCTAGTGGGAATCCCAGGCTCGCGGAGACTTACGGAGGCCTTGAAACAAGATCACCTAGTCCGGTGGAAGGAATATCCAACAGAGAGGATCACAAGTCCAAGAGAGTGCCTAAAAGTGCAAAGTGTAACTAATGACATCATACCCGAATACGTGTCATGTACTTAAGAAAGGCTTATATGTGAGAGGGGATCGTGTAGAAACAGCGATCAAATCTTCAATAAAACAAGTCCATAGGGCACATGAAATATAACTTTAGTACAAAACTATATGGTTTCGGCATGAAATTAGCATATGTTAAAAATAGGTTTATAAAACATGTCAGACATGAAATCTATCATGATTGATACACAATATAACCAATATTATGAATATGAAGTCAAAACTGGGAATAAAGCCTAATAATTGAGATTTAACATATACTTATAAGGCTTGATCTGCAATATATTTGGAGTTAACAAAAAGCAGAACCCAGAAAGAATAAGGTGATCTGGGAAAGACCATTTCTTGATGGTGGCGGTCTATCTGGGATCGCCTATTCATGGTGGCGGTCTCTGATGGACCGTTTCCTTGTATGTTGCAGACAGAAGAAAAATCGAAGTATAGGGCAAATCTTTGAGTAATAAATGCATGGAAAACATGTTAACAGGTAGGTAAGACATGATAAATCAAAATTACATCATGAGGATGCATGGGTTACATGGATTAAGCCAAAATTATCTTCTTTTCTATTAAGGGTAGGAATCATGCATGCAGAAATAACCTAGATGCGTAGTGATAGTAAAACATGAAATACTCTGTGTATAACGCATGAAATCACATGGAAATAGAGAGCTTTTACTCCTAGCTTGATGTTTAAGCCGTTCATGAGATAACCTACCTATGAGAAAGGCTCTAGACTTTGAATTTGCTACTGGAAGGAGATCCAAGTTCCTGCACATCCTGTGTGGAGCCTTTAACTTCCAGACGCTCTAACTCTTTATCCTCTCGTCTTAAATTCATGAAATTTGGAGGGTGATGAGAAGATATATAGAGTAACAACTTATTCGAAAGGATGAACTCAAAAACACCTCGATTTTGGTCCCTAACCTTCTGATCTTTAGTAGGAGAACACGCTTGTTCCTGTGCAGTTTGCAGAGAAACAGCCACTTCTAGACACCCTAGCTCTCTGGTTGCTTGACCTCCTATCATGGAATTTGGAGGGGAGTTAGATAAAACTAAAAGGAACAAAATCTTCTAAAGGCCTACCCTGAGATGATGATCCCTTACCTTCGAAATATGCGAGCCAAAAGTAAGGTTCGCGCAGGTCGATGTTCAAACCTATTTATAGAGTTTGGCTAGGGTTTTGAGGATTAGATCGAACTTAGAGTCCTAATTTGGGGTAGGGTCGATCCTCTAGAGTCCTAGACTAGGTTACCATGCCAGATAGCATCAAACTTAAGGGATTGGGATGGGAAAAATCCAATTTTTCCACGCTTCTAACACCTCCGTTCATGGAACTAGTAGCGGTCCGGTTTGGACCGTTTCTAGGAAGATGAGGTCTGGCGATAGACCGCCATCTTGCATTTAATCCAAAAATTTTGGATTTTTCTATTTATCTTCTATTTATCCCATTTTAAATCTGTAAATTGCCCAAATTACGTTTTAGTAATGGGCTTGGGCCTAAAGGTCTTGGAAATTGGTTTGTGGGCCTAATTTAAGAGAGCTTAGCCCTTTGGTTAATTTTAGATTCAATTAATTAACCCATAATTTATTTAATAGCCCATTAAATGCTTAATAATTATATTTAATTCTAAAATTTCTTAGATAATTAATACACCCTCCCCCACTTAAAAAGAATTTGGTCCCCAAATTCATTGCATGGGTTTTATGGAGAGTATACTTACAATCGAATAGTTCCGAGAATCTCTTACACATAGCATCCTCCGTCTCCCATGTTGGATCCTGGTCTGAACCTTTATTCCACCAGATTTTTACCATGGGAATAGTTTTATTCTGAAGCTAACGTACCTCTCGATCAATAATTTTGATTGGCTTTTGCTTGTACATCATATCCTTTTGAATCACCAAGTTGTCATGACTTATAACATGGAAATGGTCATAGACGTACCTTTTGAGGAAAGAAACATGAAATACGTCATGGACTCCCACTAATTGAGGGAGCAAAGCTATCTGATATGCGACCTCGCCAACCCTTTCAAGAATTTCAAAAGGGCCTATAAATCTCAGAGTGAGCTTGCCTTTAATGCCGAACCTTCGAATACCTCGACCTGGAGAAACCTTGAGAAACACGTGGTCTCCCACTTGGAATTCCAGATCTCGCCTTCTATTGTCAGCATATGATTTTTGTCTATCTTGAGCCATATGGAGTCTCTCTCGAATAAGCTTTATCTTCTCGATAGTATCTCTAAATGATTTTAGGGCCTAGAAGTTGTCTTTCCCCAACTTCATTCCAGCAGATAGGTCAGTGGCAACTTCTTCCATACAATGCCTCGAATGGTGCCATTTAAATGCTAGCCTGATAGCTATTGTTGTAGGCGTATTCCACTAGAGATAAATGGTCGTGCCAGCTCCCACCAAAATCAATAACACATGCCGTGAGCATATATTCTACCACCTGATTTGTCCTCTCAGTTTGTCCATCAGTTTGAGGATGGAAAGCAATTCTAAAATTGAGTCGAGTCCTTAATGAATGATGTACACCCTTCCAGAATTGTAATATGAATCGAGGGTCTCGATCAGAAATAATGGTGACAGGGACACCATGTAGCTTGACAATCTCCTTCATGTATAAAGCTGCTAGAATATCCACAGACCATCAACTTTTAATTGGTAGAAGGTGTGCAGATTTAATCAAACGGTCTATGATCACCCATATGCCATCATGTCCACCTCTTATCTTTGGCAGACCCATGATAAAATCCATCCCTATACTCTCCCATTTCCACTCGGGAATTTCTAAGGGATGTAGTTTACCAGCGGGCTTTAGATGTTTCGCCTTAACTTGTTGACAAGTGAGGCAACGAGATACAAAGTCCGCTATATCTCTCTTCATGTTAGGCCACCAAAAATTCATTTTTAAGTCTTGGTACATCTTAGTAGCACCAAGGTGAATGGCATATCTTGATTTATGAGCTTCTTCCATGATCAGCTTCTTACAGTCGGCATGATCCGGCACACAAATTCGATCTTTGAATAATAGCCTTCCATCGGTTGAGATAGAAAATTCTGGTCGTTGATCAATATTTATTTTGATCTCCATCAATGTGGGGTCATTCTCTTGCAACTTGATTAGGTCTTCTATTAATGTAGGTTGCGACCGGATATTGGCAATAATACTTCTTTCTTCTCCTGCATCAACATCTTGGTTCAACTTTGAAAAATATTCTATGAGATAGGTCGTACCATTCCTGAGGCTTGCTAGAGTTGCCAACGGTCTCCTGCTGAGAGCATCAGCGACAACATTTACTTTGCATGGGTGATATTGTATAGAAAAGTTGAAGTCTTTGAGATACTCCAACCATCTTCATTGCCTCATGTTTAACTCCTTTTGGGTGAAGAGATATTTTAGACTTTTGTGGTCCGAAAATATAGTGAACTTCTCCCCATAGAGGTAATGACGCCAAATCTTTAAGGAAAAAATAACCGCAGCCAGCTCCAGATCATGTATGGGGTAGTTTTCTTCATGATGCTTCAATTGTCTCGAGACATAACAGATCACCTTACCATGTTGCATAAGGACACACCCAAGGCCAATGCCTGATGCATCCGTGTAGACTTCAAATCCACCACATGCGACAGGTAGTGCCAGGACAGGAGCAGTAGTGAGATGTTCTTTAAGAGTTAGGAAACTCTCCTCGCAGTCCTTTGACCACAAAAAGGGGTTATACTTTCTTGTAAGCCTAGTCAAAGGGACATCGATCTTGGAAAAATCTTTGATGAAACGCCTATAGTAGCCAGCCAGACCGATAAAACTCCTGACTTTGGATACGGTCGTTCGTCGACTCCAATTCTTGACAGCTTCAACTTTAGAAGGATCTACTATGATACCTTCCTTGGAAATAATATGGCCAAGGAAAGAGATCTCCTTTAGCCAGAACTCGCACTTGCTAAGCTTCGCATAGAGTTGGTGTTCTCTTAGTATTTTCAAAGCTGTTCTTAAATGTTCTTCATGTTCCTCCTTAGTCTTGGAGTATATGAGAATGTCATCAATGAAAATGACCACAAATTGGTCGAGATAGGGCCTGAAGATATTGTTCATAAGTTGCATAAATGCTACTGAGGCATTAGTTAACCTGAATGGCATCACAATGAACTCATAATGCCCATATCGGCTCCGAAAAGCCCTTGTAGATGTCTTCATCTTGGATTCTAAGTTGATGATAACCAGACTTGAGGTCGATCTTCGAGAAGTATTCAGCTCCAGAGATCAGGTCAAATAGCTCATCGATACGCCGCAACGGATATTTGTTTTTGATTGTGAGTTGATTTAGTCGTCGGTAATCGATACATAGCCTGAGACATCCGTCCTTCTTCTTGACGAATAGAACTGGCGCACCATAAGGAGATGTGCTAGGTCGAATGAAGCCCTTGTCTAATAATTCTTGAAGTTGCTTCTTCAATTCTTTGAGTTCCGTGGGGGACATCCTGTAGGGAGCTATTGAAATAGGTGCTGCTCCAGGAATGAGTTCAATAGTGAAGTTTACTTCCCTTTCGGGCGGTAAACCGGGTAGGTCAGATGGGAAGACATCGGGGAACTCGTTGACAATGGGGATCTCTTCAAGGATGATTTCTTTGGACTCCGTAATGATCACGAAAGCAAGGAAAGCTTTATAACCTTGGGAGATGAGTTTGCAGGCGTGAAGAGAAGAAATTATAATAGGATGCTTCCTATACTTGATGACGAGGAAAGAAAATCGGGGAAGACCCGGTTTACAGAAAGAAATCCGTCTATTGCGACAATTTATATAGGCATAGTGATCAACAAGCCAATCTACACCTAGAATGGCATCATAACCTTCCATGTCAAGGCATACTAGGTTTGCGGGGAGATTATGACCTTCTATAGTTACCACACTATCTGGGTAATGAGTCGTAAGTTTAGTTCCGTGACATAAGGGTGTAGTGATAGCTAGGTCCGAAGGTCGAGGAACAGGTGAAACTGGCAAGGTTTTTGCAAAAGCAGTAGATATAAAAGAATGAGAATCACCAGTATCAAATAATACAAAAGTAGGATGGGAATAAATTTAAATGGTACCTTCCATCAACCCATCATCTTTGGGTGCTTCTTCGTCATCCAGAACGGCATTAAGACAAGCTTGCGTCCGCCATTAGAAGGTTGCTCTTCCATGACGGGGTAATTGAGCATCTGATGCTCCCAGCTTCCACAACGTAAGCACGCCCCTAGGTGTTTCCAGCATTCCTCAGCCGAGTGGTAGAACTTTTCACAGAATGAGCAAGCCATTGTGACTTGCTTTTCTTCCTGTTTCACCTTCTTATTTTTGTCGTTCCTGCTGCCATTCCCATTACGGGACCTCTTCTTGTTATCACGGGTTGTGTAAGACCCCGTGATGCTGAATTTTTCTTCCTTTTGACCTCGCTTGTCAAACCTCCGACTTGAGTCCTTACTTTTACCCTTGCATTTTTTGACCTTCTCCAAGGTCTTTTCACATAAATGAGCCAGTTGGACCATCTCTGTATAAGTATGGATATTTTGGGTTCCAAGTTGAGTAATAAAGATGGGCCTTAAGCCATCCATAAATCGGTTAGCCTTTAATAGATCGGTACTAACCAGATGAGGAGCATAAGGGGCCAGATGAGAGAATTGAAGCTCGTACTCCGCCATGAACATCATTCCTTGCCTTAAGGAGGCAAATTCCACAGCCTTTCTCTCCTTGACATGTTCAAAGAAGTATTTTTCTCGGAAGAGTGTACGAAACCCATCCCATGTAAGCTGAGCATTTTGAGGTTGTGCCGAGGTGGCCTTCCACCAAGTACGCGCATCTTTGTTCAGTTGGAATGTGGCGAGATGAATCTTCTCTTGGTCGGGGCATTGCATGACCTCAAATATCTGGTTCATCTCATCAATCCAATTTTTAGCCTCGTCGGGGTTAGAGGATCTATAGAATCGTGGAGGATTCATACTCTGAAAGTTCTCATGTAAATTACCCGCGCCTGCCCGAGCACCAGCTTGGGCCACGGTTTGCAGGGCCAAGGTGAGACCCGCAACGGTTTGTCGCATTTCATCCCAGTTAACACGGTGAGCCATTGTGAGCAAAGGTACCTGAGAAAAGGCACAATTTGTTAATTCCTACGAAACTGAGGAGAGTTATCCTATAGATAATTTCTAAACAACTATCTCATCCCGGGCTCTACCCGATCTCACATGGGTTCAAAATTTTCTATTCTAGGTCATAGGTGTGGGTCCTTAAACCTTGGACTTAGCCTATGACATGACATTTTTTTTCCTAGGACTTACTTATTATGCCTAGGCTCTGATACCACCTTAACTTTCACGTCCTGAGATTATGTATAGCAAAAGATGTTCGGGAACGTGAACAGCCGGCAAGATAAGCCTCAAGTGAGTAATATAATCAGAGCGCTAACACATCCACACATAAGAATGAATGTACCATATTTGGACAAAACCTTCACTTTTATTGAATAATAATACAAAGTTACATAATGTTGACTCTTGACTCTTTACATCACTAGACTCAATAAAAGAAAATTACATAATGACTCATGTCCAATTGTAAGGACTCATATCGACGGCTTCACTCGTGTATCATTCGCTCTCGGATCCGCCACTTGAATAGTCCGAATCCGACCCGCTAGTATTTCCTGAAAAGATTGTAAAAGTAGGGAATGGGCACACTTGCCCAGTAGGTATCTTCGTATCAACATGAAGATAATGTTTAAATAATTAGTATTTTAGCTCTAGAAGGTAAGATAAAAGAAATGCAATAAATCATATGCATAAAACCAAAGTAACAACGCAATTGTTCAGGTAGAATGAGAGAATGATCAAGCAAGAATATAATATGCCCTTTCATGTAACAAGAATGTACTTGAATGTAACAAGAATGTACTTTTCATAACCATAAAGGTCCGGCACTAGAAAGTCATGTAACGAGAATGTATAATTTAATGATGTGTCTCGTGGTTTTCAACCATTTATAAAAAAAGTACTCCCGGCGCAATGCGACGCCAATCTTCATCGTATCTCATAGTTTATAGTATGTTTCCGGCTATCTACCGAGGGGGCTAGTGTCGAGCCCTTGGACACTATCCGTGCCCTCTCTTGCATCTTCAAGTTATAAATCAAGCTACTTCCACGAGAAATATAAATAATGTAGGCCGATAGTAACAAGTTCAAACTATAGTTCATGATAACAGCATCAAGGTGAGAATGCACCAATTATGAATATGAGAGTTCCAAGGTTGAATTAAGAACAAGGTCATGCTACGGGAGGTGTAACGCCCCGAGATCTGAGTCCCAAATTATGGGCATTTTTTTTTCTTTATCGGACCCCGAAGCATTACTTCGTACGTATCGCGGAAACACAATATATAACATGCCTACATTCGCATGAGAGAGAGAGAGAGAGAAATCACAATTACATGAAATGTAAATAACATCTCAACCATCATAATTTCAAAAGAAGAGTACATGTCCATTGTTCCAAAATAAACATAGTCCTCATAGACTCACCACCCATAACCCTACATATAAGAGAGACATTCATCCATAGCATACCCAGACGAACTAAGCCCTAGCACTACTCCTCAGTTACAGCCTCCTCCTCAACCTCCTGCTCTATGTATCCTGAAAACGTGTGTCACAAAGGGGTGAGTGTGACGCTCAGTAGGCAGCCTAAAATAAACCGGGGCTAACACGCATCTATATAAGCAAATTATATACATAATTCAGATCTAAGTAATAGCATAACCCATTCACTATCATCTACATTAAAATAACCCACATGAGGAAAATACATGTTCTTTATCTAACATATAAGGTACCCATTCATGCGTTAAAACCACGGTGAATGAGTAGTTTACATGTTATCGCCTTTTCACATATTCACATTTTCCCATTTTCACATTTTCACAATTCTGTTATTTTTGAAAACAAACAGCTACCACAACACAGGTGGCCCCACACACACAAACGAACAAACGAACGAACGAATGAGTACTGGCAGACCCGAGTGCGAACTCCCACCTAGACTCGTGTGGCCAACACAATTCTGCTGTTCTACAGAACAATCGGCCAAATCAATAGGATTTTTGACCAGGGCATTACGTATCACCGTCCCCTGGGATCTTTTACTTCCGCGGCATTATTTATCGCCGTCCCACAGAAAGGGCCACCCCACAAAGGGACCAAAGTCCTATCTCATAGAATGCTGTTGTTCCTACTCATAACATTCACATCGTATTCGCATTCATACTCATTTTACAAATACTAGTATGATACTTATATGTTGACTGGTGCGGAATAGTGCATGATCAGGTTACTATATAAAAAGAACATGTTTATCCTTATAGGCTACACATGCATAGAAAATGATTTATATCGGAAAGTACATAATTTCTGTGAGCATGAAATTTTTACTGTGGGTTACTAACTTAGCCTTCTACCATTTTTCAATTTATCAGATTTTTTTGAATTAATATGACCTCCCAAAACTCGCTTTTACCACATTTTTGGAAATTGGGGACAGTGCCCCAGGGTGTCGACCTGTTCAAAGGAAGTGTCGACATGTCCACCCTACACATGCCTAGAAAATGAACCATAACTATAAGCGCAGAATTTATGTGAATATGAAATTTTTACTGTGGGTTACCAACTTACCCTTCTACCATTTTCTAATTTTTTAGATTTTTCTAAATTAATTTGACCACTCAAAACTCTCTTTTCCCACGTTTCTGGAAATTGGGGACAGGGTTCTCAGGGTGTCGACACATCCATGGGAAGTGTCAACTCATCCGTGGGAAGTGTCAGCACGTCCATGGGCAGTGTCAGCACATCCGACAGTTTCTAAAGAGGAAGTCTCGACACATCCAGGGTAAGTGTCAACACATTTAGGGGAAGTGTCAGCACATCCATGGGCAGTGTCAGCACATCCGACAGTTTTTAAAGAGGAAGTGTCGACACATCCAGGGTAAGTGTCGACACATTCAGGGGAAGTGTCAGCACATTCGGCAGTTTCTGAAGGGGAAGTGTCGACACATCCAGGGGAAGTGTCGACACATTTAGGGGAAGTGTCAGCGCGTCCATGGGCAGTGTCAGTACATTCATGGGATGTGTCAGCACATTCATGAGAATGTGTTGACACATTCGTGGGCAGTGTCGACACCACCCAGTATTTTCAGTTAAAATTCTGAGAAACCTCTCAAAAACACATGACTTGATGGAAAAACCAGTAAATAGACATGGTAGTCAATCACACATGCCCTTAATCCCTCTTTGGCATATAGGAACTACTTTAAAATTATTTTAATGCATCATTGACCCCTAAGATTTGAGGATAGGTGCCTACATTCGAAATGATAAATCGACGATCCGAGGATGATATCCACACCCCAGATGCTCCAAAAGCTTTCCCCCCCTTCGAGCCCGGGGCGCTGCAAAATCATCCTCCACGCGTCGGATCGACCACCCACGCATCGGATGGTCCGCCAACAAAGAGACAAGGTCCCTCACTCTCTTCTTACTCAAGAAAGCTAGAAGGTGGTGGAGGGTTGATGGAAATGGTTTGCTAAAGGCTTGACACCCTTAAAACCCACCTCCTTATATAGTTTATAGGCTTCCCAAGGGTTTATCCACGTCCCTCAAGGCTCTAACAAGCTCCAAGATCGCTGGTTTTGAAGATGAGTTAATGCTTAGCACCTCTTCAGGTTTGAGCAGGTGTGACCTTTCGACCTCCTATTATAAACTCTGTTGGATGCGCACTTATGCTGGGAATTAGGTTAGGATGTCTTCATATGAAATGAAGAGGACTTCCATATCTAACTCTGGGTCATGGCTTCATCGAATTTTGTTATTTCTAGCCCGAGTTATTATTTTCCAAACATTAACATTTATTTTCCCCTATTTCAGTCGCGACCCTTCATCTACTCAGTCATAAATGTGCGTGGGCGTTCTCTTCCATCGAGATTAAGGCTGGGACGTCTTCAGATGAAATCAAGAGGACTTCGGGATCTAAATTTGGGTCATAGTTTCATCAAATTTTATTATCCCTATCACAAGTTATGATTTTCACAATATTAACATTTATTCTCCCTCGTTCCAGCCTCGACCTTTCGGTACCCCGAGGTAATTAGGGTATAACTATAGTGTCCAAGCATAATTTGGCCTTGACCTCAACAGAGAAGTTGTAGCTAACACCCCATTCGAAATTATGGCCTTAGTTTCAGGTCATTTTATCAACCACAGACGAAGTTATGAATTTTCCATTAATTACATTCAAATTCTCCTAACAGTCACAACTCTCTATGACAGCTGGCAGCAAAAGGCTCAGAACCTTGGGTTCTGATGCGAATTGAGTTTCCACCTCAACAGAAGAGTTTGGGTCAAGGGCCCAATCTTTCTAATGGTTTAAGTTTTATCTCATTTGGTTGACTGTGGCCCAAGATATCCCTATTTTAATGGGTGGCCATTTTTCTATAACTGTTTCGACCTATTTTCATAAACTCCCTCTTAACTCCTATTAGGCCTATTTTTCAGAAGTGATACTCTTCATCAAAGTTGTTCCTTATCCAATAGAAATTGTGTGGGCTTTAGTTTCCCCTAATTATGACCTCCCTACATTAAGTTACAAATTTTCTAAGTATCTTTCAATAATCTGTCTAGATTTCTAGCACCTTGAGTTCATGGGCCCGAATTGTTCTCAATTGGACCAGTGCCCAAAATGGTAGTCATAACATCCTCTCCCCCTTAAAATAAATTTCATCCTTGAAATTGACTTGAGAAATTTTTTTTAAATATATTTTTTTCACCGAACAGTTGAGGGTATTCCTGGCGCATCTTACCCTCCGGCTCCCAAGTTACTTCCTCGGAATGAGAATTCCTCTATAAAACCTTCACCAGCCAGATGGTTTTATTTCTCAATACCTATTCCTTCCAGTCTATGATCTCGCTAGGCTGCTCCACATAAGACAGATTTGCCCGAACCTCCAAGGTCTTGTACTCTATAACATGTGGGGCATCCGGGACATGCTTCCTGGGCATAGAGGCGTGAAAGACCGGATGCACATGCGACAGGGCAGGCGAAAGTGTAAGTCGAAAAACCACCTGGCCAGCCTTTTACAAAATCTGGAAAGCCCGGTATATCTAGAACCAAGCTTGCCCTTCTCCCTGAATCGCAAGACTTCCATGGGAGAGACACCTTTAGGAGCACATGGTCCCCCTTCAATTTTTCTTAAACATATGAATTGAAATGACTGAGCTTTACAAAGCCTATAACTCCATGTTAAAGCCTACCCACCCAACAATCTGAAAAATGAGGCAATGATTTCATACAGCATGCAACTCAGGACTTCAAAACTAACTTGGTGAGACACAGGGTAACCCATTGATGCAATTGGTGGGGAAGTTAGACTGTCGGTCAATGTTGAACGGACATTATCTTTCATGGCAAAACTATCACTATGGACCATATCATAACCCCCTTCCAAACTTTGATAAGTATTTCGCAGCTACTTGAGGAGCAAGTTCATCAGTTTAAAGTATGCACATGAGCATTTTGCCTAGAATCGATGGTATCAACATAACAAGATATCTTAATAGGCATTAAATATGTGAGGGACAGGAAGAGTATCCCTAGATATCAATTTCTTGAAGTTTAGAGCTGGCACATATCTTAACCAGACCTTGATGGTATCCTGGACAGCCCGCTTTGCCATAACTAAAATGGTTTAAGTTTGCTTGTCTTATTTCTTAATTCAGACATTAATGATCTGTTGACCTTCTTTTGTTCTGGAAAGGAAGCTTGCACGTGTAACGCACAAGCGGTGTTTTCAAGGCTCATTGAATATCACCTTACTTAAAATAATTGTAACCTACAACATATGCCACATAGTGTATGCTTTTAGGGTTTTTATCAGTTACATTCGAAGGTTCAGCTTGTTATGCGACTCGCAAACTAAAATGGGTCATTGCTCCGTACCTTCAATCATGGTAGGGGTATTGTCTGCCTCCTCTTGCGTTAGCGTATAAACTCGCCCTCTATACTGAATCCTCTCCCGTGGTGGTACTGGCTCTTGCCGAGTCTTCTTAGGACAGTTCCTCGCAATATGTCCATCCTCGCCGCATCCATAGCACTTGCCCTTTGCCTTCCAGCATTCTTGTCCCAGATGGTTGCGCCCACAATGGACACACAATGGGACCCCTGGTCCGCCCCTTGGTACCGGCTCCTGACTGTAGACACGCCAAAATTGACGTTTTGTTGATCAAATCTCATGTCATTATGTAAACGCCCCAAGTGGACTTCAATATTCCTATAACATGAAGTTTTTCTATTTTTGTGAATTTTATGCATTTTTTCTGCATCTTTCGTGATTCACGACCTGACGAAGGGCGTTACTTTCTAAAGTAACGACATGTGATAGGGCGTTTTAAAAGAAAGGACGACCATAGATGAGGGCGTCAATTCCTGGTATTATCCGTTAATTTCTGGAATTATCTATTTTTAAAATAAAAAGTATTTTCTGTGTAACGTCCTCCCTCAGGGCGTGTTTTTAAGCAACGTCGTTATCTCAGGCGTGTTCCATTAATGTCTAAACAAAGAAAGTTTTATTTCCAAATTTAAATCCAGGAAGAAACGCCCTTTCTTAGGTCGTGTTTCAAGAAACGTCTCTGTGAAGGTCGTCAATTCCTGATTTGACGCCATGTCCTAAGTCGTGTTTCACTCCAGAGTCCTTCCTTTTTCCAACTTTCCCTCACAGTTCCCTACCATCCATGGGACTCTTGCTCGATCTTGATCTTTCCCTGGATGCCTCGTTGCCCGTTCTTATCATTCCTTGGTTTTATCACATCCGCTGGAGGCACTATAAATTGAAATATCGATCGATTGTGTGAGAGGTTAATGACTCAGAAGGTTAAGCACTCTAAGCATTCAAAAGGCTAAGGTTTTACAGAAGGTCGCGAGCAGAGCTTTCTTCATTCTTTGCTGCTTCCCCTCTGCATCCTTCATTGTGCTTCATCCATCTACTTCCATCATACTCATCCGGTTTTCCCTTTACTGTCGCCAGGGACAGCAGGGTTTCTCAACTTTTCATCTGTTTGTTCTACTTCATTTATACCACTCCATTCATCACATTTATTCATCCTTCGTATTTATTCACACCTTGTTGCATTTTTTTTATCATCATACTCCCCCTCCCTTAAGTCTTATTAAGGGATTTTAAAACAAGTAAAAAAGAGGTGCGCATGTTGATGTCTTTTCATCATTTTATGTTAGTTTTGGATTGATACTATTGCACTTTGGCTGATCCCCCTCTCTTTTGGTTTGTTTTTCATTGTCTTTTTTTTACAAGGTAATCAAAGAAGAAAACCCACTTCATCGGCCGGCCGATTGAAGTTGGAGGAAGAAATCCACATCCATCCAGCATCCCAATTTTCACCAGGTACACGCGATCTCCTTTTCTTCTTATTGAGGTAACCCCTCTGGCGATCACATCATCTCCACTTTAGCACCTCGTGCTATTTTTATTGCATCTTATGCATTTTTTTTGTTTATTCATTGTTATTAATTTAACTTCTCCTAAGTGAGGATTTTTAATCCGATCTACAAATTGGCGATCACGGTGGGACTTCCACTGTTTTCTTTATTGATTACCATCTCCATTGGCACCCTCGTGTGCCCTTTCCCCTTGACAGCCTCGTGTGTCCTTTCCCCTTAGGCACCCTCGCGTGCCCTTTCCCCTCGGTACCCTCGGTACCCTTTCCCTTGTGCCCCTCGGGCACCCTCCATTGTGCACCCTGCACACTCCCCGGATCAGTCAATTGCTGCTTATTAACGCCTTCAACAAGGGCGTCTTTTGATTTAACGCCCCTCACAGGGACGGGTTTTGTTGATTAACGCCCCCTTCCAGGGCGTGTGTTTATTGCACCTGCTGGCGTTCTGTTTGCTCATTTTATCGTCTGCTATTTAACGCCCCTCTCAGGGACGTGTTTCGTTGAGTAACGCCCACTTCCAGGGCGTGTTTTACCATAACTGCTATCTGCTGCATGCTTATCATATTGTCTGTGGATTAACGCCCCTCCCCGAGGCCTTTCATTTATTATCAGCGCCTACCATCAGGGCGTTTTCTTTGAGTTTTGACGCCCTCCTGTGGAGGCGTCCTTTCTTTATAACGCCTCACCTAAAGGAGTGTTTTCCTACCGTCTGTGAGCCCCTCACAGAGTTAACGACAGCCACGCTGCCGTGTTTTCATTTTGTCACGACCTACCGCAGGGCGTGTCTTTCCTCCTGCTGTGAAAACGACCTTTCCGAGGGTGTTTCTTTACTGTTCTTCTTCACATATTAGCTCTTATTCATTGCTTGGCATTTGTCTTGATATTACATTGCTGCTTGGATTGTCTTGATTTGTTGGCTTGGTTGAGAGACCTCCTCTCTCTACCCTAGGATCCACACACCCTTCTTGGAATCGGGACGACCCTCCATTGAGCATTCCGTCTCTTTGGACCGGAAATCCCTTTTCCAAGACCTCCATAAGTCCCCGCACCCGTGGATTCCCTCACGGACGCCGGGCTGGTTGTACCCTTGAAGTACCTGGAGTTTAGAGAACCTATGCGTTGTTAAAGAGAGAGAAAAACTTAGTTGACCCGGAGGTTACACTTGGATCAAACTAGGTCTCATTTGGCAAAAGAGTGGACTTTCACAAATAATCTACCCTAATTCAAACATCAAACATTAAAATCTTGCGTTTCTTGCCAACCTTGTTTGCATAAACATAGTTGGGTGATTTGATTGCCTTGTTTGGATCAAATATTTTGTGATAGTTCCTTCATTAAACACTCTCTCTCTTAAGAATGAAACTACGTTCAGGTAAAACCATCAACATGTCAGGCAACGGGCACTCTTATGATAATGAGAATGAGAACATATTTGGTCAATATGAGGACCCTCTCCAGGATTCTGTTTATTATGAGGGGAACTACCTTCCTCCTCACCCCCATTACTCACAAGTTCATGTGGTTGATACCACTATTCATGAGACGGACCCTCCGTCTCAAATTCCATCTTCCAACACTTCGGGGAACCCTTCCCCATCCATTAATGTCACGGATTTGATCCAGGCTCTCTCCCAGTTGGATGACTCCCAGCGGCAAGCCATTCAGGCCGCTTTAAAAGGGAAGTCGGTTCTTTCTTCCTCTTCTAATCCCCCTCCGGTCGTGAGTGGCCATCAGATTGTTAATGACCAGGCGGTCTTGCATCCCCCCTCCTCTCATCCAAAAACGCCTACTGCAGCCATGCCGGCCCAGCAGGCGAGCTATTCAGCGGTTAGGCATCAATCCTTCCAACCTCCTCGGATTCTACGAATGCCTATACCGCCTTCTTTTTCTCAGAATCAGGCCCCGGTCGAGCCCGATACCAACACTCTCTTGCTTCAGAAGCTGGCCAGCATGGAGGAACAGCTCAAGAAGGTTACAGCGACTAAGAATGCTCCGGAAATTTCTCTTCCTACGTTGCCGGTGTTCCATTTACCACCTTCTGAATTGCCAAATTTCCGGCGATATAATGGGACGGGCAACCCATTCATTCATTTAAAGGATTTCCGATATGAGACTTCCTTTTGGCAGGACAATAAGGCCTCCCTGGCCTACTTATTCAGGAGGTCTCTTGAGGGGCCAGCCCTCGAATGGTTTTATTCTCTGGAGCCGGCTGATGTCGGCGATTTTAATGTTATTCAAAGAAAATTCCTGCAAAAGTACAGAGACCGGGTGGGACCTTCCCTTTCTGTTACAGATTTAGTTGCCGAGAAAATGAAGCCCGAGGAGGACTTCATTGTATTTGCTGATAGGTGGCGGTCTATGGCCGAGAAATTAAAGGACACATTGTCGGAACAGGAGCAAGTGAAAATGGTTATTTCCAACGCAACTCCTCAATTCCGACATATTTTGGCCATGAATCGGCTAACAACTATGGAAGAGCTCTATGAAAGAGCTCGTTATATACAAACGCAAATGAAGGACTCGCCCATCATGGGCATGTTTGAGCCGAAGCCTCAGCTATTTAAAAAGAATACAAATGTCAACAGCGGGCCCACGACTGAAGGCACTGTCACAAATGAGCAGGTTGGCGTAGTTGGCAACCCCCATAATCAAGCTAACCCACGTCCGCCACCACCTCCACGACAGAACCCTCATTTTAACCCTACACCACCACCCCAATTCGCGCCTCAACGCTCTTTTGCTCCACCGCAAAACCAAGCCCCCCGCATAGACCCTCCAGCTCCACCACAATACCATCAAGTGCCCCCACCAGCCAACTACGGCCAACAACAACAACGGAGACCGCCACTTGGCCCCAAAAGGGACCACTATCCCCCACTTCCTGAAAGTCTCCCCGATATTTTTAATGCCCTGATGGCCGCCAACTTGCTCGCATTACCAAAGGAAAGAACCGTGTGGCCCGCTAATGTTGACACATCCTGTTATTGTGCCTTTCATCGCGGCCCTGGTCACAACCTGGATCGTTGCTTCCACTTCAGAGATTACATCTACGATCTAAATGACCAGGGTGACATCAATTGGGATGAGATGAGACAATTCATAGCCGCTATGAAAGAAAGAAGGGCTTCTCGGCAACAACAAAATCAGCAACAACAGCAGTCAGCTCCGCAACAAGTTCAGCCACAGCAAGCTCCAGCACTCCAGCAAGATATGGGGATCGTCCGTAATCCATTGCTGGAGCATGCTCCTAATCAACATGTGAACCCTGTCACGTCTCTCTACGAGGTGGAAAGAGGGCAGGGATGGCACGAAGAAAACGCCTCTGTCGGGGCATTTCCCCATGATCCAACTCAAAATCAAACTCCGCGCCTTTTGCGCGCACCTCCTTCTTCTTCTATTCTCCTATCAGGACGTCCCCTTCTACGCCCCGTCAATCCTTCTACCTCCACCAATTCCACGGCCTTGCCGGCTCGCTCTCTTCTTACCCGCCTACCACCTCCACAACCTACCATTCCACCTTCCACCACCAATCCCACACACGCGCCATCCAGGCCACTCCTACTCCGCTCACCGCCAGCACCCGCTACCCCCTCTACCACTCCTACACCGGCAAGAGTTCCTCCGTCATCAGTTCAACCACCTTTTGTGCCACGATCTCTCCTCATTCCACCACCTGCCAATGCTCCTCGCATTCGGATATCCCTCTCTTCTCCCACGCCTCCTGCGAGGGCACCTTCATCAAATACTCCTCCCATGCCTCCCGCGGGGGCATCTTTGTTAAACACCACTACCACGTCTCCTACGGGGGCGCCCCTTTCATTGAATTCCCCTTTGATATCCCCTAGCAGGGTTTCTGCTACCAACATTCCTTCTTCTTCTTCCAACCCTCCTCCTAATATTGCCCCGATAGAGGCGCGTCAAGGCGTAGCGCTGCTCCGCAGTGGACGGATATTCCACCGTGTTTTCCCACAGAGAGAGCTAGAGCCTGTGCAGGGGCCACAAGAGCAAGAGCAGGAACAAGATTCAGTGCCGGGAACTCAGTATGATTTATTAAAGCACTTGGATCGCACTCCAGCCAGAATCTCCATTCTTGAATTAATCAAGAGGTCCACCACTCATCAGCTGGCCCTGAAGGAATACCTGCAGAAGGTCATGGTCAATGAGGACCTTCCGGTTGAACAGATAATTACAGTCTTGACCCCTGCCAGCAGTCAGCCAGCAATCACATTCCATGAACATGAGTTAGCACCTCTACCGGTAAGAAAATATGCCCTATGTATTACGGTTGATATCAACAAAGTGGCCGTTAAGCAGTGTTTGGTAGACACCGGTGCATCTATCAATGTGTTGCCTCCGAGCACTCTGAAGTTATGCGGTATCCCTGAGAGCCAGATTCGGCCATCTACCATTACTGTCACGGCATATGACAATACAAAGAAACCCCCTCTGGGTATGATTACTCTCAAAGTCAGCTTGGGTCCAGCCACGATTACAGCAGATTTTCATATTCTGGATATGGATCCGACCTTTAATGGCATCCTGGGTCGCCCTTATATTCAGCAGCTTGACGCAGTGCCCTCTACAAACCATCAGTGCCTCAAGTTTCTGCACAAGGGCCGCATTATCAAGGTGACCAGCGTGCCGATCTTGCCAGAGTAAGACATTCATGTAGCTTCATCAGTTCCTTCCATATGGCCTGCCAACAAGCCGTTATTATCTGTGCTGGATGTTCCCCGTCCACGGCCGATGCTATCTGAGACTGTTACCACAGTTGCTATGACACCCCTGCCTTCTAAGGGGAAGAAGAAAAAGAAAAATATGATGAATACCCCCGGCGGGAACATTCTGATAAGAATGGGATATCAAGATGGCAAGGGCCTGGGTACCAATTGTCAGGGCAGGATTAGGCCCATTAAGCCTCAAAAGGTGATTGCACGAGGCGACTTAGGCTACAAAGCACCGGGCAAGAATGAAGGAGAGCCGTGGGCTGTTATGACGTCCACCTTCAAGCCAGACCGCCAGTCACTCACCTGGACTTTAAAGACACATTTTGTCATCGGTGGCATTCAGAACAATGAGCAGACTACCGTCATTACTTCATTGCTTGATTGTCAAGATGTGCACGCCAGACAGTTTGCTCGTCACATTGCCCCACTAGATACCTACAAAGCCCTGGAGTCTTTAAGGCCAGATAAAAGAAGAAAAATGGGTGATCCGGAATGTGACTGGTACAGGTGGTTTGACATGAATGACATCACGATCTCTCTGAGCCGCCTGTTCATGCCGACAGATCCAGAGTGGCCGCCGCTGATTCAAGAACTGATTGAAATGCCAGCAGTAATCACAGATAAAAGGCAGATGTTAAGTGACTACACAGATACGGGGGAGCCAGATGTCCCCTTTGAAGAAGGATTTTCCGTGGATAGGCTGTGGGCCGGCTTTTTCTCCCTCACTTCTGTGCATCCATCTGTGTTGGCTTTTCTCTATTCCCGTTGGTTTGGTCACGTGCCGCGACCACCACCGATTACCATCAACTTGTCTCCCGATTCAATTCAGATTTCCCTCCCGATTGCTCCTTCGCTCCTCGAGCAATTTTCTAAAATCTCCCTCTCGCCCCCGCGTGGGCCATCTTTGATTAAATCTTTCTCCAATCTTGCAATCTCCACTCCTCCTGCTATTCTCCCTGCACATTGCTTTTTACTTGAAGAAGAAAATAAAAACAAAGGAAAAGCTAAAAACGAAAAAAAAAATGCCAAATCTCCAACATTCCAATCCTCCATTTCTATTGAGGAGACCTCCTATTTTTCTCCCGAGTGCGTCCCAACCCAGGGGCCGCTCTTCCAAGATTCCCTGGTAAGACTCTTCTCCCCCTCTGGTGAGGGGCCCTCCTCTGTATCACCTCCTGTATCCACTTTTTCATCTCCTTCCCCTGGTCAAGCTAGTTGTTCCTATTCTTCCTCCTTTCCTTCTAATAATAAAAATCAGGGGATAGTTCCACATAAGAAGGCCAAGGGTAAGCAGATTCCCCGAAGATTTTTGTTGGAGTTGGCTATCAGATGCCAAGCTTGTTTAGCAATCCCTGAGTTTGTGGAAGAACCGATCATCCTGCCGGAATTAGAATATGAGGATTCTGTTGTTGCTTATGAGGGTTTGGGCGTTTATGAAATCATGAATGATGAAGACCCTATTGAAGAGGGGGAAGAAAGTTATGAAGACTATGAGGACGAGGCGGATGCCTTTGCTAGTGGTATGAGAAGATTCGACGAACCATCAGCCTCCGTAGAAGAACCTACCAAAGAAATCAATTTGGGTACCGAGGAAGACCCTAGGATTGTCCTCATCAGTAAGAATTTACCGCCCTCCGAAGAGGAGGCGCAAATTTTAGTTCTTCAAGAATACAAGGACACATTCACGTGGAGCTATGAAGATATGCCTGGATTAGACCCTGCGCTCGTTGAACACCGCCTTACACTCAAGCCAGGGTCTGTACCGGTCAAACAACGGTTGAGGCGTTTCCACCCTAACATGGCTTTGAAGATGAAAGAAGAGGTCGATAAACTCCATAAGGCTAGATTTGTTAGAGTCGTCCTCTATCCGAATTGGGTGGCTAACATCGTCCCGGTTATGAAGAAAGATGGAAAAGTTCGAATTTGCATAGATTTCCGGGACCTCAACCGGGCGTGTCCTAAAGATGACTTCCCCCTCCCTCATATTGATGTTCTGATCGACAACACGGCAGGATTTGAAACTCTTTCATTTATGGATGGCTTTTCAGGTTACAATCAAATTCGTCTGTCTGAAGAGGATCAAGAGAAAACCTCATTCACTACACCATGGGGTACATATTGCTATGTGGTCATGCCCTTTGGACTTAAGAATGCTGGAGCCACCTACCAGAGGGCTATGATGGCGATTTTTCATGACATGATTCATATTTACATCGAGGTGTATGTGGATGACCTGGTAGTGAAATCAAGGACAAGGATTGAGCATCCTGGGGTTCTGGCTAAGGTTTTACAAAGGTCACGAGAATATCAATTAAAAATGAACCCCAAGAAATGCGTATTTGGCATTTCTTCAGGGAAATTGCTTGGTTTCATTGTCAGCAAGAGGGGAATTGAAGTTGATCCCAACAAGGCAAAGGCCATCAGAGATATGCCTCCTCCCAAGAATGTGAAGGAAGTTCGAGGATTAATAGGGAGGTTGCAATTCATTCGCCGCTTCATCTCCCAGCATTCACAAAGGTGTAGGCCGTTCTACGAGCTTACTAAGCCGGGAGTCAAGTTTAGTTGGGATGACAAGTGTCAGGCAGCCTTTGACGGATTAAAGGATTATTTGGCCAATCCCCCTGTCCTGAGGCCGCCAATTCCAGGCAAACCACTTATTCTGTATGTTTCAGTCCTGGATGACTCTGTAGGTGCTGTCTTAGCTCAAGTGGATGAAGAAAGTAAGGAGAGGGCAGCATACTACTTGTCTAAACTTCTTAACCCCTGTGAGCAGAGGTACTCAGCCATGGAGAAGACTTGTGCAGCTTTGGTTTGGGTAGTTCAGAAATTAAAACACTATTTCCTAGCTCACGAGGTTCACCTCATTGCACGCATGAATCCAATCAAATTCCTCCTTGAAAAATCTATCCTTACTGATCGATTAGCACGCTGGCAAAGCTTCCTCTCCCAGTTTGATATCACTTACATTCAATAAAAAGCTATCAAAGGTTATGCCATCGCCGAACATCTTGCTCATCACCCTCTACCTCATTTTGATCCTGTCAATTCTGAGTTCCCAGATGAAGAATTAATGTCCATTAATCAACCCCTTGATCCTATGTGGACGTTACATTTTGATGGAGCTCTTAATTCTCAAGGAAGAGGGATCGGCATGGTTATTTTAACACCTGAAGGAGTCACCATTCCATTTGCTGCTCGGCTTACTTTCCCCGTCACCAATAATATAGCCGAGTATGAAGCTCTTTTGGCCGGTCTACAAACCGCTCATCGATATGGTGTCACTCACTTACAGATTGTCGGTGATAGTCAACTCATTCTGCGTCAGGTGTTGGTTAAGTGCCGCACCATCAATCCTAAGCTCAAGCCCTACCAGGAACTCGCTTCAGCTTACGCCAAACTCTTCACTAAATTGATCTTCGTTCATGTCCCGCGTAGCCAGAACATTCTAGCTGACGCTCTTGCTTCTTTAGCTTCCGCTTTAGTCTTCCCCCCTGAGCGTGATTTCCATGTCCCTCTGATTCATCAGCGTGACACTCCAGCTATTAAGGATCGCGCTTTTCTCGATATTAGGGATCAGGTGCTTGAGAAAGTTAGACGGAAAGAAGCTCTTAAAGGCAAAGAGGTCATGCTTTTGGACTGGGAAGAAGAATTGGCTGACGAAGAAAAGCCTTGGTATTATGAGATTGCTAGATACTGTAATGATCAGTCTTATCCCGAGGAAGCCACAACAGAAGAAAAGAAAGCAATTAGAAGAGTGGCTCAATGTTATACTTTGGTTGGAGGTGTGCTCTACAGAAGAGGGCTCACCGGTGTTTTATTAAGATGCCTCGATGATGATGAATCTTGGAAAGTTGTGGAAGAGGCGCATTCTGGTGTGTGTGGTGGTCATGTGAACAACCAGATGCTAGCTAAGAAAATCATTAGGCTAGGTTTCTATTGGCCAACTCTAGAAGAGGATTGTTCTATCTACGTTCGAAGGTGTGTTAAGTGCCAACTGCACGCCGACAAGATTCATTCTCCTGCTTCTTCACTCCATCCTACATCCTCCCCATGGCCTTTTTCCATGTGGGCTTTTGACATCATTGGACCTCTTGGTGACTCGAACCTCCTGACCAAGCAAAAATCATTCATTCTCACGGCAACGGAGTACTTCACCAAGTGGGCGGAAGCGGAAGCTTACGTGGAAATTAAAGCATCAACTGTTTGCAAATTTATCATGAAGAACATCATCACGAGGTTCGGCATCCTGAGCACCATCGTCACCGACAATGGACCTCAATTTATCTCTCAAGATCTCAAGGATCTCTGCAACAGGTATAACATTGCATTGCATCATTCTTCTCCCTATTATCCGCAGGGCAATGGCCAAGCAGAGGCCACTAATAAAACCTTGATCAAAATTGTTAAGAAGACGTGTGAGGCTAATAAATTTGCGGACTGGCCAGACAAGCTGGTTGAAGCTCTTTGGGCCTATCGCACTTCCATTCGAACTCCCACTGGGCAAACGCCTTTCGCCCTCACTTATGGGATGGAGGCAGTAGTTCCTTATGAGATTCTTATTCCCTCTCTGCGAGTACAACTGGATGAGGAACTTTCTATTGATGAACGTCGTGATTCACTCCTTGCCCAATTGGAACTCCTAGATGAGAAGCGTCTGGTCGCCGCTGAGCATGCGCGCGTTTATCAAAATAGGCTCTCACGTTTTTATCAAAAGAAAGTAATTGAGAGAAAATTTAAAGTCGGTGAAATGGTAATCAAGAGAATTTTTGTTAAGCCAGGTGGCCCCCGTTCAAAACTCCAACCAAATTGGGAGGGACCGTTCGTTATAAAAGAAGTTTTTCCTGGCAATGCTTATAAATTAACTAATGCTGAAGGTGAAGAGTTAACTCACCCTTGGAATGGTTTATATCTTAAGAAATACTACCCCTGATTTTCCAAAATCCAAAAAAATGAATATTTTCCCAAAATCCAACAAAAAATGAAAATTTTCCAAAATCCCACAAAACAAAAAAATGAATATTTTCCAAATCCAAAAAAAATTAGAACATTTGCCAAAATCCAAATCCAAAAAAAAAATAAAAAAAAGAAAAGAGAGAAATTTCAAATAAACAAAAAGGCTTTTGTCATGGCACACAAAAGATCAAGGCCCGAAAGGTCAAAATTCAGAATTCATTTATCAGTCTTGGTAACTTAAAAATGGGGTTGACACCCGCACACACTACACGCTTTATTCTTGAACTCAAGCAGTGCAAAATCTGATAGAAAGTCAAAAACCTGACTAAAAGTGAAAGACAATACCCGTTCTTTTCTTCTTCGGCCCATAAGGGGGGAAGGGAGACCTTGAGGCAGAGGCGCCAAGCCTGTCCGCCGCCCTAGTAGGTGGAAGTCAAGGCCCAAAAGGGAGCAAATGTCACAAAAGCCCAGGTATAATTAGGTTTATTTTTTTTCATCAATGCAAATCAATTCCAAAGTGAAAGTCAAGTTATGAAAAGAAAAGCATGTCAAGAGGGCAAAGTCCCCGCAAGGAAAACCTTGGACGTATGCATGCATTATAAATGGGCAAAAAGGCAACAATTTCCTACGCCAAAGACCGAACCCCAATAGGCATAGGGCAGGGGAGGTAACTTTACTTTGAGCATCCCAGAACCCCTTATGGGCTTCCCTTATATTTTCTTCTATCCTTTCTATGTGGTAAAGTCACGAACTGGCAGGATGGTCAAGATGAACTTAAGAAATTGCACTGTGCGAAATCTCGAATATAAGTCAACTTTGAGCACGTCGACTCCCTTTTAATTATTCAAGAAAGATTAATGAATCCTAGATGGTGACCGTGTAGGGTCCGTGATCTGGATAGCCTTGTCAATCTTTTTTTGAAAATTCATATAATTCACGCCTCTCACTAAGGCGTTTTTAATTTAACTCACGCCCTTGTTCAGGTCGTCTTTATCAAATTAACGCCCTTGTTCAGGTCGTCTTTTCACCAAATTCCAAAATCCTTTTAAAATGCACGCCGTCTGAGGGGGCGTCTTTCACCCGAGTCACGACCTAATCTAAGGCGCGTTTTTCAGGAAAATAACAAAAATATATATATATAATGCCTTCTTCATTCGTATGCCTGCATTTTGCCTGTGCATATTTTGATTTATTGTTTGCATGTGTGTGCTTGCATGATGCATCTCCTCTTTATTGGTTATTTCACTTTACCTTATTTGATTAAAGGCTTGGCCCCTTGACCCGTCATTAAGGTCAGAATATTGCCACCCCTTGCTCATTGGGCAAGGGGCCAAGTCGAACAGATGAATTAACCTGTTTTGTTCAAGTGAAAACTGCAGCTGCAGATACAAGGCAAAGCAAAGTAAACATGAAGAACGTGGAGAGAAGAAAAGTACACAAACACAAGTCCACAACCACACAAGTGCTCAGGTAACAAAAGCTCAAATCTCACACATATATATATCATCATGACTATCATGTACAGGTGTGAGGGTGGAGGAGTACAAGTACAAGTCTCTCAGCTCTCGCCTCCACCCTCCTCTACTCTCCTACTCTCAACCTCCTCCTCGCCATCCCGAGCTGGTGCTGGTGGAGGAGGCATGGGCCCCCGTGAAGAAGCCGGAACTCGAGCCTGGCCCCCCGCCTCACTCCTCTCTCGAAGAGAAGAACCCGCCACGAAGGTAGATCTGGTGAAGGAGTACCCTGCAGCCCGTGCTCGCTCACGGCCTCGCTGCAACCGCTCCTCGGACACTCGCAGCCGCTCCTGAGAAAGGATCAACTGGGTCCTCGAGTCAGCTAACTCTCACTCCCGTGCTGCCACCTGCTCCTGGAACCGGGCACGCTCCGCCTGCTGAAGCTCAAGGAACTGGGCACGCTCCGTCTGGTGCTCCGCTCGCTCCCGGGCACGCTCCCGCCTCTCCAGCTCCAGGGCAACCCGCAGCTCCGCCACGTCCTGGGGAAGCTCCTCCCGACGCCTCGCAGAGCGCTCCAACTCTGTGATCCGCTGCTCGCGGATCGCCAACTCGGTACGCGCCGCTCGCAGCTGTGCACTCTAAAAATAGGCAAACCAATCATCAAATTTCACAATTCAATGAAGCAAATAAACAACACATGGTTGAAGGTAAAACACTCACCTGCAAGGATGTAGCCTGCTGTCCCTCACAGACACAAGCAAGGGCGGCTCGGAGCTCCTCAGTCTGCAACATAACTTTTATCAGTACACAATGCCATATTTAATCAATAAATGAACTGACTGAGTTTGAGTTCAGAATTTACCCGCGAGGCGAGATCCCACTCCGCTGCCTCAGCCCGTGCAACCGCTCCAGCTAGCTGCTCTGATAGCGCGGTCACCTCCACGCTAGGTCCCCTCGAGCTGCAGGCCTCACCTGGGTCTCTCCTCATCGCTCCCTGCTGGGCACGCTGCATTCATTAAGATCGTCAGTGGCTAATTATTAATTCAACAAAAATCCATTTGCATATAGGAATAATTTAAACACTCACCAGGGCCTCCAGGTCTGCCCGTGTGGCGGCTAGCTGGTCTTCCAGGCCGTGTAGATGGGCCTGGGCATCCATCGCCGCGATGTCTCGCGCATCCTGCATTCATCACATATTAGTTGCATAATAGACATGTATAAGCATTGGCATTTAGAAATAATTGCATTCATACATACCCCTAAGACCCTCATCTGGGGTCGGCCGGCGTGTACCTCCCAGTAGCGCCCAAGGTACTCGGAGCTGTCAGTCGCTCGGGAGGTGACTCTGGTCCCGCCACGCTGCCAGTCGGCGTACTGCTCCTCGAAACGTACCCGCCAGTCGGTCGTCTTGGTGCGACCGTGGGTCTTCTTTCCAATCCCTCGAGGCTCCCCGACCTCGATCCACTCCTGGGGCAGGCCCAGGGTCCTCATCACCAACCTGAGCCGTAACGGCTCAATCTCGCTCAAGCAGTGTAGCCACAGCTCACGCCCGAAGCGAGGTCGCCCCGATACGACCCAAGGCTGGCCCTCATCTGTCATCCCCTCGTATGGCCTCCACCGCACCTGCATTCATACATATCATTATCATTTCATCATAATCAATTCAAAAGAAATGCATATCATTCATTCATACATACCAGCGAGGGAGGGAAGTCACGGAACTCTCTCCATAGAACCCACAACTCGTAGTCGAGTGGGGCACCGAAGACGACTGGTAGCCAGCGTCGCGCCAGAGGGAAGGATCCCTCAGCTCCTGGCCGTGGGTCGACGCGCCCCATCGGCATGTACAAGTGACTCCATACCTGCATCCATGCATTGCATTAGTAAGGCATTCATTTGCATGAAAAGAAAAAAAAAGAAAATAAAATACCTGAAGAAAAGGTGAGAAGCCACTGACGGTCGTCTCACGTCCTGTCCCCGTGGACAGGTCCGCCAGCAGGTGTGCCAGCAGCGCCGCTTCCCAGGCGTAGGTGCCAACTGTCTCCAGGTCCTCAAGGATCGCCAAGAAGCGGCAGTTGATGACGTCAGCTTTCGTCCCCAGCAATAATCTCCCGAGCAGTAGCAGCAGGAACCTCCTCAGGTCTCGATCCGCTCTCTCATGGTCAATCGGGTCCTGGCAGCATACCGCTCTCACCCCGTCGGTCAGCCTCTGTACAAACTCACCTAAGGTCTCCCCTGACCTGTGCCTGGCATCTTCTAAACCCATCACCGTAGTCAGGTCGGTATGGAAGATGGTCCTGCACTCACTAGGTACCTCATAGACCATATCCAGCCCTAGCAGTCTCTGGGCCATCTCCGTGTAGTCAGGGTAGGTGAACCCGCTCACAGCCTCACCATCCACCCTCAACCCTATAATCCTAGTCACATCCTCTAGGGTAGGAACCATGTGCCCCCAGGGCATCAAGAAGGACCGGCTCATCCTATCCCAACGCTCCCGTAGAACCTGGATAAGTGCTAGGTCGGGTCTAAATGGCTCGATGGATAGGAAAGCCCCGAACCTCATAGCATCTACCCTAGCCCTCTGGAAGTCGGGGAGACCCTGATATGCTGCCCAGACCATGACCCATGAGATACGGGTCCTCATCAGCCCCTGCACGCATTAAAAGAGAAGAATTTTGCTTAATTGTTTGGTTAATCATGTGTAATTGCGCTATGTTTTGCCTGGGCGTTGATTTTAATATTTTGGAAGTCACGACCCTCCTCAGGTCGTTTCTTAGTAAATTCACGCCCCTAAAGAGGGCGTTTTTATAAATGTGGTTTGAAGTAACGTCCTGGGTGAGGGCGTTTTCCATCTTTGAAACGCCTCTGGGTAGGGCGTGAACTTGTTGTTAATTTCTAAAATCCTAAAATGTTTTTCAAATCACGCCCTCGGCTGGGGCGTTTTCCATTTAGGACCGTTCAGTTTAAAAAGAGAATTAATGAAGAGACGCCCTCTGGTTTGGGCGTTTCCTGTTAAATAACGCCCTGGTGAGGGGCGTGGCTTTCATGATTTTCACATAATTTAAATAAAAATGACAGCATGCGAAATAATTAATGAAAACATTTAATGGGCATGGAATTAATGGAAAATCATAATTTTTGAAGAAACGACATGCTTCAGGGCGTTTTTCATGAAGGTTAATTAATTTTCAGAGAATAAAAGGAATTTACGCCCTTGGTAAGGGCGTTTTGTTTGTGAATAACGCCCCCATGGGAGGCGTTTCTTTTCTGAGTTGTAGGTTTCGTGCCCGAGGGCTATGGAAAATCAGGAAAAAAATAAAATAAAATGAAAATAAAAAAAATGGATTTGGGGAGGGGGAACTTACCTTTTTGTGCTTCTGGGGTTGTGGCCAAGGCAGTGGCCGTCTGGGCCGCCGGAGTTGGCCCCGGGGAGCGACCGCCGCCGTGGGCGGTGGTCCACCGTCTTCTTCTTCTCCATCTCCCTCTTCTCCCTCTTCTTCATCTCCACCTTCGTCTTCTCCTCCTTCTTCTGTTACTGCTTCACCGGCTTCGTCGCCGCCGGCAACCACCGCCGGTTCTTCAACTGCTACAATGGCGAGCTCCTCCACGGCGGGTTCCTCTTGGGCATGGGCAGCGTCGAGGTCGACGACCTCTGGGGCGCTCACCCTCTGGCGTTTGGCCATGGCTAGGGCTAAGGGGGAGGGAGATTGAGAGAGTGAGAAAGAGAACGAGAGAGAGAGAAGCTTTGGGGGGGCTTCGGTTAGGGTTTGCAGAAGGGGGGAATGAGGACGGAAGGAGGAAGAAGAAGGGGCCTCATGACTTTTGGGTTTCGAAAAGAAGACACGCCCTAAGGGAAGGCGTTTCTAATGGAATTCACGACGAAGCTCTGGGCGTCTCTTGAAGGTAGATGACGATGATTAAGGCGTTAATTTGTTTTGCATGGGGAACGATAACCGTCGTCAGACGTATTGAATGGGCGTTGATTGATGTAATGAAAGTCATCATTGCTGGCTTAGAGTAACGCCTCTGTTAAGGGCGTGTTATTCTTTGATCAACGATTATATTCTTTGAGATTTGAATAGATTAACGCCTTGTCTGAAGGTTTTATTTAATTAACGCCCTTTCCTGCGGGCGTCAAATTGAAAAGGAGACGCCCTTGGTTAAGGCGCCTTTCAATTGATTCACGGCGTTCTTTGAGGCGTTATTTGCAACAGAAACGCAGGCTTTGGATGATTTTGATCATAATCACAGTGATGATTGGCTCAATCAGAAAGCAATCTTTATTATTTGAAGAAAAAAAAAGGATTACAATGCCTAATGAGCCACTTTGGGCCTTAATTTCCTCAATGCTATCACATAATTTTTCCTCTGTTCCTTGTCTTCATCCAAGTCTTCTATAGGGTGATGAAGCTTGCTTAGTTTCCACAGAGCTTGAATGGTGATTGTCTCCTCTCCATCTTCATTGCTGCCTAGAGCCCTTAATTTGATTGGAGGAAGATGGGAGATGTCTTCTAGCACTTGCCTTGGAAGCCCGAGCTGAGGAAGGCACCGGTGTGCATTGTACAAGAATAGCTCGGATGCACCAATAAGTCGAAGGTCCGTGCGACAGAGAATCTTGCGCGAAGTTCCTGCATTTTGAGTATTCCCAGAGTGCAAGTAAAGAGGTTTTTGGGCATTACCTTAAGGTGTTCTCTCCACTCTGCCCTTTTCTTGATTTGAGGAATGCGGTTCGTCACCCTATTGCTTATTCCCAACGAGCCGGTGATATAAGAAAGCGGACTTTTGGAGAAGATCCTTGACGATTGTTGGGCTTCATGGCATGAATCAAACTTAAAGTGGAGGTCCACCCAACTTGAGAAGGCTAGCATACAGCCGTATATGGGCCGCCCCATGGCCGCCGATGTAAGCCCGCTGTAGAGGTAGGCTAGTATGGCCGGCCCAACTCTTTCACCTTCCCATAAGCTCACTACTGCACTTATTTGACTCTCTTCAAGGAAGTCCTCCGTGGATGGAAACAGTAGTGCGCCTGCTATGCACACCACGAAGGCTTTTGTTATTCTTTCTATCTCCTCCTCTTCCTTGGCTTGGTCTGCTCTTTTGTATACCCATGAGGCTAGCTTCAAAAGGTTGATTCCCTTGGTGATTTTGATCTGATTCACTAAGTTTGGGTTAGGAATAAGGCTGGTTAAGAGCTCATGAGAGGAGATGGGTCTTGGCATGATGGCCATCTGTTCTTCTTCACTTTGTTTCATTCTTTTTAAACCCAAGATCATCTCTATTTCTTCCAATAAAATGGTGGCTTCAAAAGTGGAGAATAGAAAGGTGTGGGTGGAAGGATGCCATGTCTCAATCAATGCTCCCATGGCACCCCAATCAAGATGGATTTGGTCATAATGCTTGGCATGGGTTATCAATCCTAAGAGATGCCATCTAGCTACAAAGGCCCTCATGTCAGAAGAGAATTTTGAAAGTATGAGGGATAGCCACTTGACTCTTATATATCTTCTAGCCCTTGGAAGATTTGGGTACTCCTGTGAGAAGAGAGGAAGAAAATAAAAACAAAAAAAAGAAGAGAGGTACATGAGCATATGAAGTATTGGACAGAGGAGTTCAGTAACAAAGAAATAAGTGAGCAGTTCGACAGAACAATGAAGGGTTATATGCACAGTAAAGGAAATTGAAGCTTACCTGATTCAAAGCAATTCGATTGCTTATGTGCCCTGGTATTTCAGTAATTCTGGGAGTAAAAATCCTAGGTTTCTTCATCATCCTGTCCATCGCCGCCTGCAGTTGAAGAAGAACAGAAGCAGAACAAAGGCCTGCAGATGAAGAGGGAAAAGAAGCAGTTCAGCTGCAGAGAAAAATTTCGATTGGTTTGTGAAAGAAAGCCTTCCTTTTTATAAGGATTTGAAGAGACTTGAAGAATCTCGAAGATAGAAGTTTGATTAGGTTAACGCCTTGTGTAAGGGCGTCATTTTTTGATTTGACGACCTGACCAGTGGTCGTGTTTTATGTAACGCCCTTGATGAGGTCGTGTTTTTTCTAAGCTTCCGTTATTGGTTACGCCTTTGAGTAGGGCGTGTTTTAAATGTTTAACGACCTATGGCCCAGGCGTCTTTCATGCTGTTAAACGCCCTATTCTTAGGCGTGTTTTATTGGCCTACGGATTTTTGACCTTCCCATGCTTTGATGCTTTAATGAACTTAAGTGATGTTATTTTTGTGAAATTATTTATGATTAAGCACTTATGATCATGTCATGTTCTGAATTAATGGATGAAGGCTAATAAGTTTCAAGTGCAGAAGTTCACAGGATTCGAGGCATTTGGACCACCCGTGGGAGCAACATCGTGTCACCTTGTATCTGTTTCCTGTAAGCATTGTTACTATATGATATCTACACTATTATAGTATGTCGAGGACCTTGTGATTCTGATGAACCTGAAATTTGAGTTCCCCTTCATCAAAAACGATGACGATTTCAGGAAAGTCTTGATCACACGGATAGGCCGTTGAGTTGTTAAAGGTTTGGGACGATGGTTCCACTTTCTGAGTTGATGCGCGGACAAACGGGCTTCGGCTTAGTGTTAGCTCAGAGATATGGATTCTTGACCAAATCTAAATGGCTTAACAATATTATCCTTGATTATTTTCTATTTTTAGTTTGTTTTAATCTTTTCTTTTAGCCCAGCATGCATCATGTAGGACTTTGAGTTTCATGCTGAAAATCTTCATATTATGGCAATAATGAAGTTCACTCGCTCTCGATTAAGTTGACATGAGATATTCCACTTCAAATCAAGTACTTCGTTCTATTTGAAGCCGTTCAGGCTGATTCCTTGAAAGTATCCCTTTTGTTGGATCTCTATCCCAATTCTCTTTACTTTTCTGCAAAATTTACCTTGGTTGTAGCACGTCCACGTTGGCTGGTAATCGCTCTCCAATGGTCTTTCCCTGTCATGCCCACGCGCACATCCCTTTATTTGCTTAGTTTAATCTCCTTTTATCCAACAAATTGATGTTTCCTTGGAGCCACTCAGAGTTGTTTCACTCAGAATCTTGGAAAGATTTCAAATGCTTAGTGTTCTGAGGCGTGTCACATCACACCTTGGCGTCTCCTTATCAGTTCATTCCACTTCATTTCTTTCATTACACTTCATTCCATTTCCGTCTCACTCCCTTGCAAAGCAGATGCCAAGGCGGGGCAGCTGTAGACACGCCAAAATTGACGTTTTGTTGATCAAATCTCATGTCATTATGTAAACGCCCCAAGTGGACTTCAATATTCCTATAACATGAAGTTTTTCTATTTTTGTGAATTTTATGCATTTTTTCTGCATCCTTCGTGATTCACGACCTGACGAAGGGCGTTACTTTCTAAAGTAACGACCTGTGATAGGGCGTTTTAAAAGAAAGGACGACCATAGATGAGGGAGTCAATTCCTGGTATTATCCGTTAATTTCTGGAATTATCTATTTTCAAAATAAAAAGCATTTTCTGTGTAACGTCCTCCCTCAGGGCGTGTTTTTAAGCAACGCCGTTATCTCAAGCGTGTTCCATTAATGTCTAAACAAAGAAAGTTTTATTTCCAAATTTAAATCCAGGAAGAAACGCCCTTTCTTAGGTCGTGTTTCAAGAAACGTCTCTGTGAAGGTCGTCAATTCCTGATTTGACGCCCTGTCCTAAGTCGTGTTTCACTCCAGAGTCTTTCCTTTTTCCAACTTTCCCTCACAGTTCCCTACCATCCATGGGACTCTTGCTCGATCTTGATCTTTCCCTGGATGCCTCGTTGCCCGTTCTTATCATTCCTTGGTTTGATCACATCCGCTGGAGGCACTATAAATTGAAATCTCGATCGATCGTGTGAGAGGTTAATGACTCAGAAGGTTAAGCACTCTAAGCATTCAAAAGGCTAAGGTTTTACAGAAGGTCGCGAGCAGAGCTTTCTTCATTCTTTGCTGCTTCTCCTCTGCATCCTTCATTGTGCTTCATCCATCTACTTCCATCATACTCATCCGGTTTTCCCTTTACTGTCGCCAGGGACAGCAGGGTTTCTCAGCTTTTCATCTGTTTGTTCTACTTCATTTATACCACTCCATTCATCACATTTACTCATCCTTCGTATTTATTCACACCTTGTTGCATTTTTTTTATCATCATACTCCCCCTCCCTTAAGTCTTATTAAGGGGTTTTAAAACAAGTAAAAAAGAGGTGCGCATGTTGATGTCTTTTCATCATTTTATGTTAGTTTTGGATTGATACTATTGCACTTTGGCTGATCCCCCTCTCTTTTGGTTTGTTTTTCATTGTCTTTTTTTTACAAGGTAATCAAAGAAGAAAACCCACTTCATCGGCCGGCCGATTGAAGTTGGAGGAAGAAATCCACATCCATCCCGCATCCCAATTTTCACCAGGTACACGCGATCTCCTTTTCTTCTTATTGAGGTAACCCCTCTGGCGATCACATCATCTCCACTTTAGCACCTCGTGCTATTTTTATTGCATCTTATGCATTTTTTTTGTTTATTCATTGTTATTAATTTAACTTCTCCTAAGTGAGGATTTTTAATCCGATCTACACTGACCTGCCACCTTTTCCATGCCATGCCCCCCTTCTGCCCGTCTACGCCTCTTGCCCATCGTCTTTTGCTCCTTAGTGAACCTATACAAAGGTATTCATTAGAACCTAACTTAATATGTCCCTAAAATCCTTATGGTTTCAATTATTACCTATGAGGGTTCGTTTGTTTGAAATGGGTTCTAAATATACTCTACCCCTTTTCACTCTAGCCTACCTCTTCTTCTACTACTTGGACAATTGCAATGGTTGTAACCATGGTTTAACTCTCGTGCTCTGATACCACTTTGTAACGCCCCAAGATCCGAGTCCCAAATTATGGGCATTTTTTTTTCTTTATCAGACCTCGAAGCATTACTTCGTACATATCGCAGAAGCACAATATATAATATGCCTACATTTGCATGAGAGAGAGAGAGAGAGAAACCACAATTACATGAAATGTAAATAACATCTCAACCATTCATAATTTCCAAAGAAGAGTACATGTCCATTGTTCCAAAATAAACATGAGTTCTCATAGACTCACCACCCATAACCTTACATATAAGAGAGACATTCATCCATAGCATACCCAGACGAACTAAGCACTAGCACTACTCCTCAGCTGCAGCCTCCTCCTCAACCTCCTGCTCTATGTCTCCTGAAAACGTGTGTCACAAAGGGGTGAGTGTGACGCTCAGTAGACAGCCTAAAATAAACCAGGGTTAACACGCATCTATATAACCAAATTATATACGTAATTCAGATGTAAGTAATAGTATAACCCATTCATTATCATCTACATTAAAATAACCCACATGAGAAAAATACATGTTCTTTAACTAACATATAAGGTACCCATGCATGCGTTAAAACCACAGTTTACATGTTATCACCTTTTCACATATTCACATTTTCACAATTCCGTTATTTTTGGAAACAAACAGCTACCACAACACAGGTGGCCCAACACACACAAACGAACGAACGAACGAACGAAAGAGTACCATGCAGACTCAAGAGCGAACTCCCACCTAGACTCATGTGGCCCACACAGTTCTGCCGTTCCACAGAACAATCGGCCGAATCAATATGATTTTTGACCAAGGTGTTACGTATCGCCATCCCCTGGGATCTTTTACTTCCGCGGCGTTACGTATCGCCGTCCCGCAGAAAGGGCCGCCCCACAAAGGGACCGAAGTCCTGTATCACATAATGTTGTTGTTCCTACTATATAACATTCACATCATATTTGCATTCATACTCATTTTACAAATACTAATACGATACTTTATCATAACATGCATGCTTTCAATAGTTTAAGTGGGCTAAACATACGTATATGCTGACTGGTGCGGAACAGTGCATGATCAGGTTACTATATAAAAAGAACAGGTTTATCCATATAGGCAACACATGCACAGAAAATGATTTATATCGGAAAGTATAGAATTTTTGTGAGCATGAAATTTTTACTGTGGGTTACTAACTTAGCCTTCTACCATTTTCTAATTTCTCAGATTTTTCTGAATTAATATGACCACCCAAAACTCTCTTTTACCACATTTTTGGAAATTGGGGACATTGCCCCAGGGTGTCGACCTGTTCAAAGGAAGTGTCGACATGTCCACCCTACACATGTCTAGAAAATGAACCATAACTATAAGCGCAGCATTTATGTGAGCATGAAATTTTTACTGTGGGTTACCAACTTACCCTTCTACCATTTTTAGATTTTTCTAAATTAATTTGACCACTCAAAACTCTCTTTTACCACATTTCTGGAAATTGGGGATAGTGCCCCAGGGTGTCGACCTGTTCAAAGGAAGTGTCGACCTGTCCACCCTACACATGCCTAGAAAATGAACCATAACTATAAGCGCAGAATTTATATGCGCATGAAATTTTTACTGTGGGTTACCAACTTACCCTTCTACCATTTTATATTTTTTCAGATTTTTATAAATTAATTAGAATACTCAAAACTCTCTTTTACCACATTTCTGAAAATTGGGGACAGTGCCCCAAGGTGTCAACCTGTTCAAAGGAAGTGTCGACATGTCCACCCTACACATGCCTAGAAAATGAACCATAACTATAAGCGCAGAATTTATGTGAGCATGAAATTTTTACTGTGGGTTACCAACTTACCCTTCTACCATTTTCTAATTTTTCAGATTTTTCTAAATTAATTTGACCACTCAAAACTCTCTTTTCCCACGTTTCTAGAAATTGGGGACAGGGTTTTCAGGATGTCGACACATCCATGGGAAGTGTCGACACATTCGTATGAAGTGTCAGCACGTCCATGGGCAGTGTCAGCACAGCCGACAGTTTCTAAAAAGGAAGTCTCGACACATCCAGGGTAAGTGTCGACACATTCAGGAGAAGTGTCAGCACGTTCATGGGCAGTGTCAGCACATCCGACAGTTTCTAAAGAGGAAGTGTCGACACATCCAGGGTAAGTGTCGACACATTCAGGGGAAGTGTCCGCACATCCGGTAGTTTCTGAAGGGGAAGTGTCGACACATCCAGGGTAAGTGTCGACACATTCAGGGGAAGTGTCAGCATGTCCATGGGCAGTGTCAGCACATTCATGGGATGTGTCAGCACATTCATGGGAATGTGTCGACACATTCGTGGGTAGTGTCGACACCACCCAGTATTTTCAGTTAAAATTCTGAGAAACCTCTCAAAAACACATGACTTGATGGAAAAACCAGTAAATAGACATGGTAGTCAATCTCACATGCCCTTAATCCCTCTTTGGCATATAGAAACTACTTTAAAATCATTTTAATGCATCATTGACCCCTAAGATTTGAGGATAGGTGCCTACATTCGAAATGATAAACCGACGATCCAGGGATGATATCCACACCCCAAATCCTCTAAAAGCTTTTCCCCCCTTCGAGCCCAGGGCACTGCAAGATCGTCCTCCACGCGCCGGATCGACCACCCACGCACCGGATGGTCCGCCCACGAAGAGACAAGCTCCCTCACTCTCTTCTTACTCAAGAAAGCTAGAAGGTGGTGGAGGGTTGATGGAAATGGTTTTCTAAAGGCTTGACACCCTTAAAACCCACCTCCTTATATAGTTTTTAGGCTTCCGGAGGGTTTATCCATGTCCCTCAAGGCTCTAACAAGCTCCAAGGTTGCTGGTTTTGAAGATGAGTTAATGCTTAGCACCTCTTCAGGTTTGAACAGGTGTGACCTTTCGACCTCCTGTCATAAACTCTGTTGGACGCACACTTATGTTGGATTAGGATGTCTTCATATAAAATAAAGAGTACTTCCATATCTAACTTTAGGTCATGGTTTCATCGAATTTCGTTATTCTTAGCCCGAGTTATGATTTTTCAAACATTAACATTTATTTTCCCCTGTTTCAGTCGCGACCCTTCGTCTACTCAGTCATAAATGTGCGTGGGCATACTCTTCCGTCGAGATTCAGGCTGGGACGTCTTCAGATGAAATCAAGAGGACTTCGGGATCTAAATTTGGGTCATAGTTTCATTAAATTTCATTATCCCTATCACTTCATAATATTAACATTTATTCTCACCTATTCCAGTCGCGACCTTTCGGTACCCCGAGGTAATTCGGGTATAACTATAGTGTGCAGGCAGAATTTGGCCTTGACCTCAACATATAAGTTGTAGCTAACACCCCATTCGAAATTATAAGAATTGTTTAAGGTCATTTCATCACCACAGACGAAGTTATGAATTTTCCATTAATTACATTCGAATTCTCCTAAAAGTCACACCTCTCTATGGCAGCTGGCAGCAAAAGGCACAGAACCTTGGGTTCTGATACGAATTGGGTTTCCACCTTAATAGAAGAGTTTGGGTCAAGGGCCCAATCTTTCTAATGGGCTAAGTTTTATCTCATTTGGTTGATTGTGGCCCAAGATATCCCTATTTTAATGGGTGGCCATTTATCTATAACTGTTTCAACCTACTTTCATAAACTCCCTCTTAACTCCTATTAGGCCTCTTTTTCAGAAGTGATACTCTTCATCAAAATTGTTCCTTACCCAATGGTTATTGTGTGGACTTTGGTTTCACCTAATTCTGACCTCCCTATATTTAGTTACGAATTTTCTAAGGATCCTTCAATAATCTGTCTAGATTTTTAGCTCCTTGAGTTCATGGGCCCGAATTGTTCTCAATTGGGCCAGTGCCCAAATTGGTGGTCATAATAGGAGAAATCCGATAGCATAATGGTACATTCAATATTTTCCATAATTCATTAGTAATTTATTTAGTAAGGTGTTAGGTTCTAGATAATCAATAGACCATCTAGGAACATAGGAAAATCAACACGTGGGTCAAACCTCGGGTTAAGAACACTTGAAATAGAAAACAGTCATGCCTGGGCCGTTTCTTGAAGAGACGGTCATGAAAGGACCGCTACTATTAATTGGCGGTTCGGTCAGGACCGCTACTAGATAGAGTCGACGCAAGAGGGTGAAAGAGTCGATGCAGGGATCAGTCTGGCAGAAAACGATCACGGGATGGCAGCTACTTGATAGTGGCGGTCTCCTGATGGCCGCAACTAGCTAGGGTTCAGAAAGACGTCGGTATGATATGCGCTTTCTAATACATTGGGCTTTTAAGGTACAACCAGCTCGGCATCCTAGTGGTAATCCCACGCTCGCACAGACTTACGGAGGCCTTGAAATAAGATCACCTAGTCCGGTGGAAGGAATATCCAATGGAGAGGATCACAAGTCGAAGAGAGTGTGCCTATAAGTGCAAAGTGTAACAATGACATCGTACCTGAATACGTGTCATGTACTTAAGAAAGACTTATAAGTGAGAGGGGATAGTGTAGAAACAACGATCAAATCTTCAATAAAACAAGTCCATAAGGCACATGAAATATAACTTTAGTACAAAACTATATGATTTTGGCATGAAATTAGCATAAGTTAAAAATAGGTTTATAAAACATGTAAGACATGAAATCTATCACGATAGATACACAATATAACCAATATTATGAATATGAAGTCAAAACTGGGAATAAAGCCTAATGATCGAGATTTAACATATACGTATAAGGCTTGATCTACAATCTGTTTAGATTTAATAGAAAGCAGAACCCAGAAAGAAAAAGGCGGTCTGGGAAGGACCGTTTCTTGATGGTGGCGGTCTATCTGGGATCGCCTATTCATGGTGGCGGTCTCTGATGGACCATTTCCTTGTCTATTGTAGACAGAAGTAAAATCGAAGTATAGGGCTAATCTTAGAGCAATAAATGCATGGAAAGCATGTTAACAGGTAGGTAAGGCATGATAGATCAAAATTACATCATGAGAATGCATGGGTTACATAGATTAAGTCAAAATTATCATCTTTTCTATTAAGGGTAGGAATCATGCATGCAGAAATAACTTAGATGCGCAGTGAAAGTAAAACATGAAATACTCTGTGTATAACGCATGAAATCACATGGAAACATAGGGCTTTTACTCCTAGCTTGATGTTTAAGCCGTTCATGAGATAACCTACTGAAGGGGCGTGATCTCGCGCTGGACCTGAGCTGGGAGGATGATCACCGAATAGTGAACTGTAAAGAAAGGGAAACGGATCAGGGGGCCCAAGGATGGTTCCCTGGGGAAAACCCTCTGATGCCTAAGTCAGTAGAGCAGTGGTGGAAGATATGGAGGGAGGAAAAAAGTGGTGCACGAGATCCCCCTACACCAAGGTGGTGAAGTGGTTCCTGCTCAGGGAGTTTAGGCGTGTCTTGCCCTTACCTTTCATTGGAGGGAGTCCCAGGTTTAAATAGTGCACTGGCCTCATGAGTCCCGTAAGCTGAGGGGTTTCGGCGGGGATTACGTCCTCAACGTGGGCTCTTTACGACCTCATCGTGGGATCTTTATAGCCTTGAGGGATCATGGGTCCCTTATCCTCATAAACTCCTTCTCATAAAGGGCTCTCAACAGCAGCGTGGATAAGTAATCGTCGGTTAAACCCAAGAATGAAGGGTGCCAACCCTATCCGGGTGATAGGCATAGCTCGGATGAAGATAGGTCAGAGTGGGCGCTGAGCGCTTGCCTCTATCCCGGTGAGGGGATAACTCGGGCATGGGTCTTCCTCCGTTCTGACCGACGTTCGGGCCTTCCGAGCCTAAGGGCCACCAAGGAAGGGTTTGATCCCGAGTAATCTTATTGGGCTTTTTATTCTAAGTGGGCCCTACGGGGATGTCACTTGGAATGAGCTGGGCCTCGTTTGGTCCTAATGGACCTAGTTCGGCTGCTTTTAGATGGGCTACAGAAATCTCCCCCTCCACTTGTCCCCCTCCCACTCCCGACCTTTAGTAAGCTCAAAAGAGTAACTGTTTCGAGTTTTGGACCAGCGTGGCTCAGGTGGGTGGAGATCTGGCGGTGTTAGTAAGCCACATGTCGTGGTCACCTGGGCTCTTAATAATGATGATCCTGACGGATTTGAACTGAAGGGGCCCCCTTTTCTCGGAGGCCAGAACGACGCTCCACCTTCCGCGTGAGAATATAGGCATTGTGCGCTTTCCGTTGCTCCAGACTCCCTCCGTTTTCAGGGTTTGGCTCTCCTTCGTGTTTGCTTTTGGGGCCCTTTGATGCGTCGTGAAGGCACGATGGAGGAGCAGAGGCTTGCAGCGGCGTTTGCGGAGTTGGCGGAGGTAACTACAGAGGCAGTCCGACAGCTTCCTCTTCCTCAAGAGTCCTCGGGGTCCCGGGAGTATTTTTCTTCAAGTCCCTCTCCGGGTTCCATGGTGGAAGAGCGTCCGGATGCCGAAGAGTGGGAGGGCGAGCCTGCGGTGAGGGCGGCAGCTCCAAACTACAGTGAACTGGGGGAGGCAGAGGTGAAAAGGCTGGAGAACCAGTTTCGTCTGCCTCATGAGTTTTACTTTGCCGCGGCTGCTCCTCATGAGACGAGCTTGGACTCTCGCACGGGCCATATCTCTACCTTCCTTCTGTCGTGGAAGGGGGGGTTCCGCCTTCCCTTCGAACCTTTTGTTCTTCAACTTCTCAATTTTTTTCGGTTGGCGCCCATTCAGTTGGTAGCCAATTCTTATCTTCTTCTTTCCGCCTTTCGCATCCTCTGTCGCCAATGGGGAGTTCCTCCTTCTCTGGACCTCTTTCACTACTTTTTTCAGTTGAAGGCGCATCCCTCAGCCGGGAAGGGTTTTTATTTCATCCAGGCGATGTAGAATAGAAGCTGCATCTCCTTGGCGGTGAAGGATTCTTCGCATAAGGGGTGGAAAACTCAATTTTTCTGGGTGGGGATCTACTCGGTGGAGGAGACCTGGAAGTGCCCCGTGATCCCCAATTTCCGCTCGAATATCCCTCCCAGGCAGGACGAGTTCCCTCCGTTCGTGGAGGAGTACGCAACTATCATGTTGAAGCACCGCCAGTCCACAGAAGAGCTGGTTACTCTAGAGAACATCGAGCAGTGTCTTCTTACGCGGCTGTATCCGTCGGGCTCAGGTGCCACAATCTAGGCTCTCCTTTGGATGTTGAGACCATTTTCCTTTTTCTGACTATATCTTCCTTTTCGTGTAGACACTAGGCGGCCGGCTTTCGTCCGCAGAGGTGATCGACCTCAGCGATGATTCGGCTGCCGATGAGTCGGCTGCTCCCACGGGTCGCTCCCGAGCCAGAGACAAGGGCAAGGGGGCGGCCCAGGGTGAATCCTCCAGGCCGCGGGGGTCCAAGCGCAAGGATCCCATGGAGGGCATGATCCGAGTCGCCGCGAAGGCCAGGAAGCGGGCCAAGAAGGCCGGGGTCGTACACGCAGTCGAAGGCGACCTTGCCCCGGCTCGCCCCTCCGCCGGGCATGATGGGGCCGACCCTACCGGGCGAGCTCTCCCACCCGCCGAGCAAGAGGGGGTCGAGGAGGTTGGGGCTGCTTCTGCGATCGGCGACGATGCTGGCTCGGCTCCTCCTTCGGTCGGAGCAGAGGGGGCCGGGGCTGCTTCTGCGGTCGGCGATGATGCTGGCTCGGCTCCTCCTTCGGCCGGAGCCGAGGGGGCCGGGGCTGCCTCTGCGGTCGGCGACGATGCTGGCCCGGCTCTCCCCTCGGTAAGAGCCGAGGGGGGCGTAGACGAGGCGGGTGATGCTCCAGGTGGCGGTGCAGTTGCCGAACAGGTCAGGGCTGGGGGGTCGCAAGAAAAAGTGATGCAGCCCCGACCGACCGAGGCACGAGGGGCGAACGAGGTCGTGACCCGATCCGGGCCGTCCGGCGGGACGCCGACGGAAGAGGGGGTCTCCATTCCTGTGGCCCTGTAGAGGCTCGGCATCCAAGGCCCTCTGTATCAAATATGTCACGGTATAGCCGCGAAGGTGAAGGGGGGAGATAGGCAGCACTCCCCTTCCATGGCCCTTGGGGCGGTTATGGAGGGCGGCTTGGTCCTGGCCCAGATGGGGGCCACTCTGGCAGAAGCGTACGCTCGATCGGAGTCAGAGCGAGCGACCCTGGCCTGGACCCTTGGTGGGTCTGACCGGAGGTTGGCTCGGCTTGCCGAGGAGCGTGATGGGCTTCGGCGGGAGCTTTCCTCAGTTAGGGAGCTGGTGCGGTCAAGCCAGGTGGAGGCCCAGACGCTAACCGAGCAGCTAGCTAAGGCTCGCGAATCGCTCGAGAGGAAGAATAGGCTTCTTGAAGAGGAGCGCCTTGTTCGTGTTGAGCTGGATGTCCGGTGGGAGACCAAACGTGCAGAGCTGGTGGACCGAGCGGAGGAAGCCGAGCGCCTTCGGCGGGAGGTCGAGGCTGATCGGGCCGAGGCGGAGAAGCAGGCGGCGGAGGCCGAAAAGCAGACGGCTGAGGCCAAGTGGAAGTTAGCCGAGGCGGAGCGGGAGAAGGTCGAGCTCGCTGGTAGGGTGGGATCGGCCGGGGTGGAGGCTCTCAAGCAGTACAAATGCTTGGAGGCCTATCGGGTTGACCTTAAGGAGGTTGCCCTTCCCTACTACGAGTTAGCACTTCGCCGAGGCATCCGCAAGGGGTTCAAGCAAGGCTACGACCGAGCCGTCTCTTATGCCGAGGAGCAGGTGTCCGAGACAATCGATTTCCCATCCGGGCAATGCTATGACTCGGACCTGTCATCCTCCAGTTCCTCTGCTTCGGCGTCAGAGGAAGAGGGTCAGGGGGACTCTTCGTCCGAGGGGTCGCCAACTCCGGATGCCTCGAGAGAGCACGCAACCAAGGCAGCTCCCACGCCGGTGGGGTCAGTGCCAGGGTCGGTCGTCGTCGAGGGTGCCGGGGGCAGACCGTCTGAGCCTTCCACTTCCGAGCTTCAGGGTGGGCCAGAGGCCTAATGTATCTGCTTTGCTTTCTCTTTCTACATGTCCTTTCCTTTTTCGAAGGAAAACTTTCCTTGTTGTGTAGGAAAAAGGTAAGGCAGTAGCATAATGATGAAGACTTAACTGTTTCGTATCGTCATTGCCGTATTTTGCTCAGCATATTTGCAGTAGTTGGAAAGTGCCGATACTTTCTGCGTGGTTCTCGCGTGACAGTTGGGCGAACCTCTGACAGGGTGTCCTTCCATTTTCTCCTGATTTGAATGTTTAGCTGCTTCGTGTGTCCCGCTGGGGCGGAAACGAGGGGTTTGAGGTGACCGTTCATAGGGAGAGGTCCCTTTGGCATGTTTTCGAGGGGAGAATCATTTAAGGCAAATAGCCTCCCTTCGCCTATAAAAGGTCTGAAGGGCGTCCCTTCCTCTCCACCGCTTAGGGTTTTCCCCGACAGTCTTTCCTCATTCTCTCTTCACGTAGCGTTGTGCCGTTATATTTGAAGCATGGAAGACGCCGCCGCTCCGGAAGATGAGGCTGCCGATGAAGGAGGTTCGACGGCCGACTGACGGGTTTGAAGAAGGTTTGAAGGCCGACTGACGGGTTTGAAGAAGGTCCGACGTGCGGAGGCACGTCGTCTTCTTTTTATCAGATCCGGCGGCACTTGCAGGGGGGCGAGATGGTGGACGGATGGGGGCATCAGGCATCCCTACCGCCTGTCCCTCCTTGCTCGCTCCATGGAGGGGAGGAGGAAGCCAATTAAGCTCCCTCCTTCCCGGGCTATCCCCTGCCTCCTCGTCCAGCTCTGCTGGTTTCTTTTTCTCTCTCGCAGCCTCTTTTTCCCTCTTCTGCTCTTCTCATCATTTCTTTTTACTCTTCGGAGGGTGCCTGCACTCTCTTCCTTCCAAAGAGTTGGTAGGTTGGTGGGGAGGATGCCTTCATATGCATTCCCTCTTCCCTTTTCTCTTCCAAGTTCAACTTGGAAGGTAGCCTTCTCCTTCCAAATCCCTCTGTCACCTTTGTCCCGAGCTGCCCGAGCCAACGGGGTCGACTACCCTTTATCCGAGCTAGTTTCTGCATGAGGCAGAGTCAATGGCTGGACGCAGGAAGGTCAACTAAGTCAGCCGAGCTATGGGCTCATATGGCGGCGCCAGATGGATTTTTTTACTTTTTTGACATGTATTTTCTTGGCTTCGGCCTTCCTGATGTACAAGCGAGTTGTTTGAATAAAAGAAAGGAGGCTTTTGTTTTATCTCATGTCGTTTACACAATGCTCAGTATTCAGAAGTAGAACTTGCGTAGTGTAGTCGCGTTCCAGGTCTGAGGGATGAGCTCTCCTTCCATCGTGGATAGTCAGTATGCTCCTTTTCTGAGCGTCTCGACCACTCGGTAGGGGCCTTCCTAATTAGGGGATAACTTGCCCGCCGCCTCAAGTGGTCGAGAGGCTTCGGCTTTCCTGAGGACAAAGTCTCCCGGTTGAAAGTGTCTATCTCAGACTTTGGCGTTGTAGTATCGAGTGAGGTGGCGTTGGTATTCCGTTGCTCGGATGTTGGCAATCTCTCGGACTTCATCTGCTAGGTCGAGGTTTTCGAGCAGTTTCTGGTCGTTTACCTCGGACGAGAAGCAGATGACTCGGAGGGAGGGATTGCCAATCTCCAACGGGATCACGGCCTCGGCTCCGTACACCAACTGGAAAGGACTTTCACCGGTTGCCGTTCTGGGAGTCGTTCTGTGTGACTAAAGTACGTTCGGCAATTCCTCAAGCCAGCTGCCCTTGGCTTTGCCGAGCCTAGTCTTGATGCCTTTTAAGATAGTCTTATTGGCATTTTTGACCAGCCCGTTAGCTTGAGGGTGGGTGATCGAGGTGAAGTGATTGTGAATGCCCAGGTCGGCACATCTGTCTCGGAAATAACGAGAATCAAATTGCCGACCATTATCGCTTACTATCACCCGGGGGATACCGTAACGACAGATGATCGACTTCCAGATGAAATTCTAGACGACGGTCTCGGTGATCCTTGCTGTGGCTTCGGCCTCGATCCACTTAGTGAAGTAATCGATGGCGACGATAATGAACTTCTTCTGGGCCTGGGCCATGGGGAATGGCCCGAGGATGTCGATTCCCTAGCAAGCAAAAGGATAAGGCTCGGCTAGGGTGACGAGCTCCGTTGCTGGCTGATGGAACAAGTGGCCAAATCACTGGCATCGGTCACAGTGTTGTGTGTAGGTCGAGCAGTCATGCTGCAGAGTGGCCCACCAATAACCTAGCCGTAGCAAGATCCTGACGAGCGACCTACCTCTTAAATGCGCTCCGGACAGACCTTCGTGAACTTCTTCGATCGCTCGGTTGGCTTCGTCAGTGCTGAGGCACTTCAAGAGAGGACCGGAGAAGGATCTCCGATAGAGAGCGCCATCTAGAGTGACGAATCGCCAAGCTTAGTACTTCAATCTTTGGGCTTCCCGAGGGTTGGGGGGCTCTTGAGAATCTTGGAGCCACGACAGGTACGGGGTACGCTAGTCGCTTGGGGAGGCCGAGTCAACAGTTAGGAGCTCCGAATCGATGCCCGGTCGCTCTAGCTCTTCGAGAAGGACCGATCGAGTACCCTCGGGGTCAAGAGAGGAGGAGGCCAGTCGAGAGAGGGAGTCCGCTCGGGAGTTTTCCTCCCGAGCTATTCAGACTACCTCAAAACTCTCGAACTGTTGTGCCACGGTCTTAACCAGCAGGAGGTATTTGACCATTGGTGCTTCTTGAGCTTCGTAATCACCGTTGACCTGGCTAGCGACCAGCTGGGAGTCGGTGTGAATTCTGACCCGCTCAGCCCCTAGCCGCCGGGCCATACGGGCTCCCGAGATGAGGGCCTCATACTCGGAGGCGTTGTTCGATGCCTGGAAGTTGAACTTCAGGGCGTACTGTAGCTCTGCTCCTTCGAGGGATTTTAGGAGGATTCCGGCACCGCTTCCGGCTGAGTTGGAGGATCCGTCGACGAATAGTTCCCAGGTCGGCCCTGGCGCAGACGGAGATCTTTCTTCAGTTGGGATGATGCTCTCGGCTATGAAGTCAACGAGCGCCTGGCCTTTGATAGCCGAGCGAGGCCGGTACGATATATCGTAAACACCAAGCATGATGGCCCACTTGACGAGGCGTCCCGAGGCTTCGGGGTGAGCGAGGATCCTCTTCAATGGTTTGCCGATCAGCACGGTGATGGAGTGCCCTTGAAAATAGGGTCGGAGGCACTTGGCCGTGGTAACCAACGCTAGCACGAGTCTCTCGGTTGCGGGGTACCTTCTTTCAGCCTCGTTGAGCACCTTGCTGGTATAGTAGACCGGTCTCTCGACTCCCGAGTCATTTTTGACCAAGACCGAGCTAACTGTAGACGGGGTTGCCGAGAGATAGAGATGTAGGGCTTTGCCTGGGACAGGCTTGGAAATCACCGGGGGCGAAGCCAGGAACTCTTTAAGCTCGGTGAACGTTTTCTGGCATTCCTCGTCCCATGCGAACGTGGCAGATGTCAATTTGGGCCCCCTCAATAACTTGAAGAAGGGTAGGCATCGTTCGGCCGCACGGGACAGGAATCTGCTGAGTGCGGCAATGCGTCCAGTCAGGCGTTGAACGTCTTTGACGCAGGTGGGTGGGCGCATGTCCAGGATGGCCTGGACCTTGTCGGGGTTGGCCTCGATCCCACGCTGGGTGACTAAGAAGCCCAAGAATTTCCCAGACCTTACTCCGAAGGCGCACTTGGTGGGATTGCGATTCATATTGTATTTCAGGAGGGTGTCGAAGGTCTCAGCTAGGTCGGTGAAGTGGTCCTTGGCCTTGGGGGTTTTGACGCGCATGTCGTCAATATAGGCCTCGACGTTCCGACCAAGCTGTCCCTCGAACATATGGTTGACCAACCTCTGATACGTTGCTCCAGCGTTCTTCAACCCGAAAGGCATCCGGGTGTAGCAGGATACGCCGAAGTCGGTGATAAAGGCGGTCTTCTCGATGTCCTCCGGATTCATTCTGATCTAATGGTAACCTGAATAGCCATCTAGGAAGCTGAGTATCTCGTTGCCCAAGGTTGAGTCAACCAGTTGGTCGATGCTCGGTAATGGATAGCAGTCCTTTGGAGTAGCCTTGTTCAAGTCGGTGAAGTCCACGCACATTCGCCACTTTCCCAAAGCTTTTGGCACCAGCACGACGTTAGCCAGCCACGTCGGGTACCGGACCGGTCTAAAAAGACCAGTCTTTTGCCCCTTGGTGACTTGCTCCTTGATGATCGCCTGTTTCTCTGGCGCGTGCTTCCTTCTGCATTGTTGTACGGGCTTCATGGTTGGGTTGAGGTTGAGCTTATGCATTACCGTCTCCCCCGGTATCCCAGGGAGTTGATCATCAGACCACGCAAAGACTCAGATGTACGCGGAAAGAAACTCTTTGTATTGCTGTTGGACTTCAGATGTTCGGTCGGCTCCAATCTTTACTCCCAGGGTCGGGTCGTCGTTTAGGAAAACCGCTAGCAATTCGCCTCCAGGCTCAGCAGTTGCGGATTTTTCCTCGACTTCCCGGGGGCCCTTGCTCTTCCCGTCCAGCCTTGTGGCTTCAACCGAGATATTGTAGCACCTTCTGGCCGTGGCCTAGTTGCCTCAGACTTCCCCTGACCCATTTTTGGTGGGGAACTTCATCTTTTGGTGATAGGTAGAAGGCACTACTTTCGTTCGGCTGAGGATTCCTCGGCCGAAGATCGCATTGTATGCTATCATACCCTTGATCACTATGAAGTCCGCCATAACCGTAACGGTCTTGGGTGGGGTGCCAAGAGTTACCGGTAGGCTTAGGGCTCCCTCGGGATAAGTGGCCTGGCCATTGAACCCGCATAGGGGGGTTCGGATAGGGCGGAGTTTAGATGGATCCTCCCCCATCTTAAGAAAACATTCGTAGGATAATACGTCGGGGGCACTTCCATTGTCAACTAGAATCTTGTCTACGTTACAATGGTTTATCATGGCCGATATGACTAGGGCGTCGTCATGCGGGGTGGTCAGCCCTTCCAGGTCTTGGTCAGAGAAGACTATGACTTGGGGCTCACTTGGTGGGGCCTTGGGAGGCTCGATGGCTTGGCTCGCCCGCTCAGCATGAGGCTTCCTTCCTCGGCCACTGTCTCCCCCTGATGCAGCTCCTCCAGTGATGACGTTGATATGGACCCCGCGAGGGGCGTTGTCGATTTCCTCTGGGGCGCCTCGGTCTTCCTTGTGCCCGGCCGTGAACCGGGAGAGGTGTCCCTGACAGATGAGGCGCTCGATCTCGTCCTGGAGGTGATGGCAGTCGCCGGTGTGATGCCCGTGGTCGCTGTGGAATAGGCAATGCTTGCTACCACTGTGGTTCTTCGACCTCATTGGTTCGGGTTGGCGGAGGAGGCCCGAGCCTTTGATGTCCTCATATATCTTGTAAACCGGAGTGGTTAAGGGAGTGTACCGCTCGTACTTTCGTGACGGTTCCTTACGTTCCCCGTCTTGGTTCCGCCTTTTCCCTGGACCCGATTTTGGCTTCGGTGCCCGCTTCTTGTCCCCCTCCCGACCCGAGCCGGTTGCGTCTCGGCACGCGCTGAGCACTTCTTCACACTCGGCATGGCGCAATGCCAGAGTCACTAGCGCAGCAAGGGTCGAGGGAGGGTGGAGGACAAGCTCGCGGCGGAGGTTCTCATCGCGGGTGCCCCCGGTCAGCGCGGTTACAGCCGAGGTGACGTCCAGGCAGGGGATCCTCAGGGCTTCCGATTTGAATCGGGTGATGTAAGCCCGAAGTTTCTCCCCTTGCACCTGTTTGAGGGCTAAAAGTCCTGCTACCGACCTTGGGGGACCGCTGCCGGCGAAACTCTCTTTGAATATTCGCCCGAATTGCTTGAAGTCCCGGATGGATCTGGGGGCGAGGGCCCGGAACCAGGCCTGGGCGCCTTGGACCAGGGTGGTCACAAAGGCTCGGCATTTGATGGCGTCGGATGCTCCATGAAGGGTCATTAAGCTGTCAAAGTGATCAGTCGGGTCGCCCTGGCCATCATAAAGCTTGAAGGTCGGAATGGAGGTTCTGGGAGATACATCTGCCTTCAAGATATAGTCGGAGAATGGGGATTTCTCCTCGTCCTCTGTGGAGGAGACTTTCTGCAGGGCGCATAGAGCGTGCTCTTGTTCTGCGAAGCGCCTCTCGAATTCTCGCAGTCGGAGGGATAGCTTCGGCTGCCGATGTGCTGTGGGACTGGGGGGGCTATCTTGGCGTTCCCCAGGGACTTCGGTCTCTGGGTTCAGACGGCGTGACCCGGGTTTCCCCCTTTTCGGAGTGGATGATCTGCCAGCCTCAGAGGGTGAAGCGGCCTCCGGCGGTGTGTTGGGACACGTTCTCGCTAGGGGGGCTCTCCGGAGGGGCGCGTGACCTTCAATCCCTGGCCGCCCGAGTCCTCATGAGTTCCACGAGGACATCCAGTTTCGCGTTGAGGGCCAGGAAAGCGTCGACGCCGCCGTTAAGTGGTAGCCCCACCACCGCGGGGGGAGGGGGTGCTCCGTCGGCGGGGGCGCTGGCATTGGAGGGGGAATTTTGTGAGGCTTGAGAGGGGCCTTCTCCCGTCACCACCATGGCCTTTCCCCTATCGCCGGCGGACCTCCTCCCTAAACTCCTTCGCACCATACTAGCTCTTCGGTCGTTTCCCACAGACGGCGCCAGATGAAGGGGCGTGATCTCGCGCTGGACCTGAGCTGGGAGGATGATCACCGAATAGTGAACTGTAAAGAAAGGGAAACAGATCAGGGGGCCCAGGGATGGTTCCTTGGGGAAAACCCTCCGATGCCTAAGTCAGTAGAGCAGTGTTGGAAGATATGGAGGGAGGAAGAAAGAGGTGCATGAGATCCCCCTACACCAAGGTGGTGAAGTGGTTCCTGCTCATGGAGTTTAGGCGTGTCTTGTCCTTACCTTTCGTTGGAGGGAGTCCCAGGTTTAAATAGTGCACTGGCCTCATGAGTCCCGTAAGCTGAGGGGTTTCGGCGGGGATTACGTCCTCAACGTGGGCTCTTTACGTCCTCATCGTGGGATATTTATCGCCTTGCGTGATCATGGGTCCCTTATCCTCATAAACCCTTGCTCATAAAGGGCTCTCAACGGCAGCGTGGATAAGTAATCGTCGGTTAAACCCAAGCATGAAGGGTGCCAACCCTGTCCGGGTGATAGACATAGCTCGGATGAAGATGGGTTGGAGTGGGCGCTGAGCGCTTGCCTCTATCCCGGTGAGGGGATAACTCGGGCATGGGTCTTCCTCCGTTCTGACCGACGTTCGGGCCTTCCGAGCCTAAGGGCCACCGAGGAAGGGTTTGATCCCGAGTAATCTTATTAGATTTTTTATTCTAAGTGGACCCTACGGGGCTGTCACTTGGAATGAGCTGGACCTCGTTTGGTCCTGATGGACCTAGTTCGGGTGCTTTTAGATGGGCTAAAGAAATCCCCCTCTCCACCTACCTATGAGAAAGTCTCTAGACTTCGAATTTGCTAGTAGAAGGAGATCCAAGTTCTTGCACGTCCTGTGTGGAACCTTTAACTTCCAGACGCTCTAACTCTTTATCATCTCGTCCTAAATTCTTGAAATTTGGAGGGTGATGAGAAGATATATAGAGTAACAACTTATTCCAAATGATTAACTCAAAAACACCTCGATTTGGGTCCCTAACCTCCTCATCTTTAGTAGTAGAACACGCCTGTTTCTACGCGGTTTACAGAGAAGCAACCACTTCTGGACGCCCTAGCTCTCCGGTTGCTTGACCTCCTATCATGGAATTTGGAGGGGAGTTAGATAAAACTAAAAGGAACAAAATCTTCTAAAGGCCTACCCTGAGATGATGATCCCTTATCTTCGAAATATGTGAGCCAAAAGTAAGGTTCACGCAGGTCGATGTTCAAACCTATTTACAGAGTTTGGCTAGGGTTTTGAGGATTAGATCAAACTTAGAGTCCTAATTTGGGGTTGGATCGATCCTCTAGAGTCCTAGACTAGGTTACCATGCCAGATATTATCGAACCTAAGAGATTGGGATGAGAAAAATCTAATTTTTCCACGCTTCTAACACCTCCGTTCACGAAACATAGTAGCGGTCCGATTTGGACCGTTTCTAGGAAGAGGCGGTCTGGCGATAGACCGCCATCTGGCATTTAATCCAAAATTTTCAGATTTTCCTAATTATCTCCTATTTATCCCTTTAGTTGATCTATTTATCCTATTTTAAATCCGTTAATTGCCCAAATTACGTTTTTAGTAATGGGATTGGGCCTAAAGGTCTTAGAAATTGGTTTGTGGGCCAAATTTAAGTAGGCTTAGCCCTTTGGTTAATTATAGTTTTAATTAATTAACCCATAATTTATTTAATAGCTCATTAAATGCATAATAATTGTATTTATTTTAAAATTTCATAGATAATTCTCGGGCGTTACATAATGTAACTGTAACTTTTTTTATTCATTGAGTTATGTGTTGTGGACATTGTTTATTGTATGTTCGACGGATTTTATCCTATTGTGTGTTGTATATGTTCTTTATTGCGTGTTTTATGGTGAGTTATGTAGGTCGTATGATGTATAGTAGTTTTAAACCGGTTTTTAAAATTTTAAAATAGATAAAAAATGAGGAGAAACTTTTCGACAGAATTCTGACGTAAAGTCAGAAATACGTCGAAATTTTTTTACGTATTTTTGACTATCAACAGTTCCGTCTGAAATAAGGGTGACAAATAGGTCGCTAAGGGTGACAAATAGGTTGATAAGGGCGACAAATAGGTTTCCGACGGATAGCTGTTTCGTCAGAAATTTTTGACGTATTTCTGACCAAATTATTTTCCGTCGAAAATATTTGAGAGTTTGGGACATATTTGTAATAATTTACATTTCCGACGAAATGATTTATAGTCGAAAATATGTCAGAAATTTCTGATGTATTTCCGACGAAACCTCTATACGTCAGAAATAAGGGTGACAAATAGGTCGCTAAGGATGACAAATAGGTTGATAAGGGCGACAAATAGGCTTCCGACATATAGGGTTTCGTCGAAAATACGTCAAAATTTTTTGACGTATTTCCAACCAATATGTTTTCCGTCGAAAAACATTACCGACGTATTATTGACGAATTATATTTCTGTCAGAAAATAATGCGACGTATTTTTCGACGGAAACTTTTTCTGTCGAAAACTTTTATAATATTTTTATTAATATAATTTATATATTACCGATGAAATATCGACGGATCTGTCAAAAATATTTCGATGTATTTTCGAGGAAAAAATATGCTTCAAAAATAATCCTTAATTTTAATAAAATTTAATTAAATATATTACCGACGTATTTTTCGGCGGAGTTGTTTCTGTCAAAAATATTAATTAATTTTCTCATTATTAATTATTATTAATTACCGACATAAATACCGACAAAAATTTTGAGTTATTTGTTTGTCAATAATTTTTGACGAATTTTTGATAAAAAAATAATATGTCAGAAATTAGCGACCTAATGTTTCCCACGGATGAATTCCGTCGGAACTACGTCGGTAAACTCAGTACCGACGGATTTCCGATGTATTTCTGATGGAATCTCTCCGTCGGAAATTACAGTTTTTCTTGTAGTGTCCAAATCTCACGAATTAAGGACGAGAGGTTAAGGAGTTAGAAGGTCAGGAAGTTGTTGGTTCCACGCAAGATGCGTAGGAATGGGAGCGTACTTCCAATCAAAAATTCGGACTCTAGGAGCAACCCCAGATGTAGGTTATCTCATGATGGCTCAAACAAAGGATTAGGAGTAAAAGCCCCCTATTTTCTCTTGATTTCATGCTTTCTACACGTCGTATTTCATGTTTTCCCATGACTGCGTAATAGCCCTTTTAGTTCATGCTATCCATAAGATCTTAACTAGAAAAGATAAGAACTTTGATTAAATCAATGCCTTCCTATGCCTTAGAATCATGCTATCATGTTTTAGCCCAATTTTTCATGCGTTTTGTGTCATTAATTTGCCCTAGAATAGGCCTTGCATGCACTGTTTACCTTCTGCCTGTTGCAGACAGAAGGCGGTCCATCAGAGACTGCTATTGTCAAGAGGCGGTCCCCGACAGACCGCTATTTTCAAAAGGCAGTTCTCACACGACCGTGTTATGTTTTCTGTTAACCCTAAACAGAATGCAGATTAGCCCTTGTAAATATATGCTAAGCCTAAGTAATTAGGCCCTATTCCTAGTTATGTCATTATATTCATGATTTTGGTTATATTATGTATCAATCATGGTAGATTTTATGCCCTTCATGTTGTAGAAAATTATTTTAATCTTATGTTAATTTCATGCCAAGATCATATTCTTGAAATAAAGATATTTTTCTTATGATTTGTGAAAATCGTTATATTAGTGTTTTGAATGCGGTTTTCACACGTTTCACTCTCACCTCTAGTCTTTCCTAAGTACATAGCACGTATTCCGGTACGTTGCTATTAGTTACACACGCACTTGATAGGAACACTTTCTTGGACTTGAGATCCTCTCCGTCGGATATTCCTTCTATTGGACTAGGTGATTATGTTTTAAGGCCTCCGTAAGTCTCCGCAAGCCTAGGATTCCCACTAGGATGCCGAGTTCGTTGTACCTTTAAAACCCAATGGTCTAGATAGTACTTGAGTTTTCTGCATTTTTTGCGCTCTATCTTGATTGTGGCCATCCCATGACCGCCACCTTTAGGTTGTGGCCAGGCCATGACCAACTTCAGGTCCAGCTTGCTTGAGTCGACCCAGCTTGTTCTTTGGAGTCGACCCAGCCAGATTGCGGCCTTCACAGGATCGTCTTCTCATAAAGGCGGTCTCCTGATGACCGTCTTCTGCTGTCTTGTGGCCAACCCGGGTTTTGACCCAAGGGTTGTGTCTATTCTATTCCTAGATGATCCTCTGATTACCTGGACCCCAACACCTTCTTCATAAAGATATTAATGAATTATGGAACTATGCAAACGTACCGTTATGCTGTCGGATTCCTCCCATGGCATGCATGACCTTGTCAATAATTCATCCTTGAACTCACATGTTCATATTTGGTGTGTTCTTACCTTGATACTGTTGTCATGAACTATTGTTTGAACTTTACATTATCGGTCTACGTTTATTATTCTCGTGGAATTAGCTTGTTTTATAACTTAAAGATGCAAAGGCGGGCACGGACGGTGTCCATGGGCTCCACGCTAGCCCCCTCGGCGAATGGTCGGAAACATACTGTAAACCATGGGATATGATGAACACTGGCGTCGCATTACGCCAGGAGTACTTTTTTTATAAACGGGTGAAAACCACGAGGCAATCTTATAATTGATTATTACATTCTTGTTACATGACTTTCTAGTACATAGCCTTTATGGTTATGAAAAGTACATTCTCGTTACAGTCTAATACATTCTCGTTAATGAAAGGCCAAACTTACATCTATATTTCAATCTTGCTCGATCATGTTCACATATCTTGTTCATGCCATGTTACTAGTGTTACTTTGGTTTTATTTCTACGATTTACCGCATTCCCTTTATCTTGCCTGTTAGAGCTAAAGTGTTAATTACTTAAATATTACCTTCATGTTGATACGAAGATACCTACTGGGCAAGTGTGCACATTCCCTACTTTTCCAATCTTTTCAGGAAACTCTAGTGGATCGGATTCAGATTTCCCGAGTGACGGATCCAAGGGCGAGAGTGAGTGAAGGTCAAGAGATGCCCTAGATAGTTTAAAAGTCATGAGTCTTGTTATATTTAAGTCCCTTCACTGTAATAGGTGGTGAAGTTGATCATGTTATGTAATTTTTCTTTTATTGAGTCTAGTCGGTCACTATGTCAAGAGAGTCAAATGTAAATGTACTTTTGATTATTATGATTTAATAAAGTAGAATTTTGAGTATATGACCATGTGCATTCATTATTTCATGTGTGAATATTTAGCGCTCTGATTATCTTGCTCGCTTGAGACGTATTGCCGACTGTTCACGTTCCCGACTTAATTCCGCTGCATATCTCGGGACGTGACAAATTTTGAATGTCCAAGAGATCTTCTTAAAAGTCTATCAAATGAGAGCATGTGGGCACTAATAGCACCAATTGAGCTGGTTGATCAGAGAAGGACAAGGCCATCTATCTGGGAACACTATGGGAGTGGGCATGTAAAGTCGAGAAGCCCTGAAGCCATGTTGAAGGTCTCTTCAAGAGACTGCATTGCAAGAGAACCTACCCCAAGAAGAGGGGAGGACATAAATCAAGACGGAAGGGCGAGAGGTCTCATTTTGAGGGGTCCTCTAGTACTGGTCCATCCGCATCTTATTCCACTCCATATTTGCTGTTATTGATTGTCAACTTCTTTTTATGGGCCATCCACTGGGTGAGAGGGAGATTCTCCTCTTTCTATTCTAAGCATTTGCATTCATCCTCTTCTCTAGGGTCCCTGGACCCTCATATTCCTCCTCTTTCGGAACCTCCAGATTCATCATTGTTAAACCCATTCACTTTATCCAACTCCCATTCTCTTCGTCCGAAACCTCTGGACCCTCCCAGGTTTAAGTTTCTGTTTCGTTCTTTTAACTTCCTAGGGCATCGCGTCCCTCATCATCATCCTTTGGAATCTCCAGATTTTGATCCTCATACTTTCCCAGGGGATCGCGTCCCTCATCATCATCCTCTGGAATCTCCGGATCCTCCATTGTGTGATACCATCTCTTTTCCCAACCCTCATTTTTTTTCTCCGGAACCTTCGGATCCATCACTCTCCATCTATAAATTTATCCCCCCAACACTACCTGATCTCGAGCCTGACCCAATATATCCTCAGCCACCTACCCAGACCATTTGTCCCTTCTCTCATTGCTTTCAAGGCTTTAGTCCTCACTCTTCTTTTGATTCCCTTTTCCTTCTATAATTTCTTTGATGTACTCAGGGTTTTACGCCCTCCCAAGAGCTTTTTTATTCTTCATCTAAGTTTGGTCTTGTCACCACTCCTTCATGTTGAGTCACTTCAAATCCTTGCTCTCTTATCCTTTTCCTATCAAGTGAGGAAAGTGAATCTCATGTTGATTGAAATCATTTCAGGTAGCTGCTTCTACAATAAAGGGTCGCAAAGTAACTTATTTGTGTAAGCACACACTTTAATTCTCTTCACTTCATTCATCCTACACATTGGTTTAACATGAAGTGCCTCTTAACATGATTAAGAGCGGTAATCTAGTAGTCAGTCCCAGGCTTTATTTAAATCAATGTCAAAAAAAATTAAAAAAGAGAGAAAAGGTCTAAATTTTGGTTTGCTTCTGCAACATTTAGGCTACCATAACTCCACGTTGGGAGTCCAAAATTCCCTCCCCGCTCACGGAAAGCAACTCAAAGTACGGGTCACACACACTTCACAGCGCCCTTAGCCGTATACCTTACAAAAACACTGTCATTACATAGGCCATTCCCAAGGGCATGAGGCCTTTGCTCTTCTTAACTAGGCCAAAGTATGGAGGCAGTTTTTTTTATTTTAGGTAAGACAACTAATCTAGACACTCCCTGACAAGATGAAGTCTCAAATAGGGGTAGTCAAATAAGACTTGGAATACAAATGCAAAATCAGTCAAAAAATAGAAAAAAGAGAGAATCAAAAGAAAGAAAGAGAGACATGGTGTCACGCCCCGAGCGCGGAAGGAACCCAGTACGCGTGACAAGTTTATATCATTCATGTCAATCAGAGCACGAGATAATTCGACACATAAGACAGAGCGTGCAAAAGTAGAGATAATAAATCAAATCCTTTATTCCATGAATAACTTCAACTAGTTCTATACATAATCCTTCAAGGTAAAGGAATACTTAATGATAAATTAGACTCAATAAAGAGGACGATACAATGATAGACTCAAGAAAGATGAAAAGACACGACTAGATAACGTCTCCAATAGTTGGAATGGCTCTACGCTCTTCACTCGTGCCCATTCCCATCCGAATGATCCTCGTCATCGGAGTTACCTGAAAAATAAAGAAAACTAGGGTGAGTGAATGCTCAGTAGAAATATTATCTCAAGATCAAGCTTACTTTCAGTAAATTACATGTTACATGAACTATGCAAGTATAGTGATGCATGTACACAAGATAATGACGAGAGAGGAACATCAAGAGATAATCATGTGAAGTATATCAAGATTATCAAGTATGTAATAACAAGTCATGTCATGTGAATTGGCTATTATAATTTCAAGCAAGTAGATTCCCACTCCGGGCCACGCAGGTCATGTCAAGTCAAGCACGAGATTCATAGAATGTCAACAATCAAACAAGTCATGCACTTCGGTGAAATGTCACACCATGATCAATATAGCTCCCATGGGCACAAGTACTTTCGGGTGCTCCTCCCAGGACCAGATCGATCCCTATATGCACAAGCATTGAGTCATGTATATATTTAGACATCCACTATAGTTTATAGCCAATAGAGTTCCAAAGGAATAAGCCAATGTAGGACGATAAGGTAGATTTCACAGAATGAAGGAGTTCAAGAACAGAACTTGAACAAGTATGATATACCAATAAATCGCATGAAAAACCAATATCATGAAACTGGGTAATCGACGTCCACTCAGTCGCCATCAATTACAGAAATAGTGTCCACTAAATAGTCGCCCATTCCTGTGAACAGTACATGCACGATGAAATAGCGTCCATGCGACGGTCGCTAAATCAGTCATATAGCGCCACTGTCCTGGTCGCCAATTCCTTTTGGCGTCCAAGTCACGATCGCTAATTAATGACACAGACAGACTTCTCAAAAGAGGCCAAAAATAACGCACTAAGAGGGCTAAGCATCACGTTTCTTCAGAGTGACATGACAAGTAAGGGTTCCAGGATTTTTAGGGTACAATCTGCTCGGTTGTCTTGAGGGAATCCAAGACTAGCATAGACTTACGGAGCGTATTTGGCTCTGAATCTTTCTCTCTTGCTGTCTCTGAATCTTGCTGCTCTGATTTTTAGGATTTTTAGGGCACAATCTTTCTCTCTTGCTGTGTCTGAATCTTCGCGTATTTGGCTCTCTCTTTTTCTACTTTTTATTTTTCATCATCTTTTCTCTTGAGGGAACAGCCTCTATTTATAGGCTTTAGAGATGGGCGTGTGGAATCCACGGTTCCCGCCAAAAGGACTTGAAAAAAAATGCTCTCCTCAGGTGACCACGAATCAAATTTCAGGCACTGAAGCTGTCCACATGGCAGATTCTTCTATTCCATTCCTTCCCTGGAATCACGAGCCTTAGACCTGGTTCTTTAATTTTCACGTGGAGAGGACTCCCAGGTTATAGGTTTGCCGAACACATGCTCGACCAGGTGACAGACCTGCCAAGCAAGTGCAGATGTTAGTGAGGACTACATTGACCAAGATCATGCACAGACTTGGTGTAAAATATTGCAAGACAAGCATAGACTCTAATTATCATGCACTGACCTTAAAGCTAATGACTTAGACACATGCACAAATCGTATCGCAAAGTATGCTCAAGCCATGAATAGAGTTTTTGCAAGATATGCACAAACTATGAGCAATGTAGAACAATATATGAGCAGACCGATGAGACTATGATAGAAATTGCACCGACTGTAAAATGCACGAGAGACAGAATATGCACCGATGTTGATCATGCTTGAGAGACACTTGCACCGACCGTGCTAAAACAAAACATTGCACCGACTTCGTTTGTGCACCCTTAGACATAGTACGAGACACAGACTGAGATGCAGCACATGCACTGTGACGCAGAATGAGACGCAGTGTAAGACGCAAGACCATTAGTGCATGAGACGTAAATAAAAGTATGTATAAGACACAAGGCATGCGCTAGAGACGCAGGCGAGAGAGAGACGCTAGACTGGCGCTAAAGACACAACATGAGACGCAGGCTACAGGAATGTGCACGGACTTTGAACTACAACTAAAAACATGAACTAGCACCGACTATGAGTGCGCTGAAGGCAAGAACTGCACCGACCATGTATCCACACAAGACAAACATGCTATGCATGAGTGTGTCACAATATGCATAACATGTTTGATGAAATAGCATGCACAAAGACTCAACTAGGAGTAATAAAGGTCAAGCAAATGGATCACTAGATCACAGCAACTCAGAGCAAGTGCATACACATATGACATGATACACATATAAAAGCTTGCACAAAGAATCAATGCACAGCAATCAATCCTCATAAATGCATTTCATCAATCTATCATGCAAACACATGATGACTTATAGTGTTTGCTATCATCAAAACCACATAGACAACAATCTCCCCCTTTTTGATGATGGCAACACTATGAGTCACACAGCTCTATGAGTCATACACAAGCAAGGTTGGAAATGAATTTCTGGAAGAGCAGGGATCATAAACTAAACAAAGAGAGTCAAGCACTCAAACAATCTTTTTGGCATTTTGAATATGGATGTTATGTCGTTAATTATATGTATGCAAATTCATTAACTAATCATGTATGACATGAGAATTATGCGGGGGGACTTAATCCGACAGTCATGAAATGCAATCAGTATGACAAACTCCCCCTTAGCCAAACACCCCTCATGCGCCAAACTCTCCTCATGCAGGTAGAAAACATCAACACAAGCCATTTCTCCCCTAACTCTCTCCCTCTGAAACTCTCCCCATTTGACATCATCAAAAGGAGATGAAAGAGATATGCAGCTGCGGGATTAGTGAAAGAAAAATACAGTATTTGCACAGTTAGAATGACCCATGATCATATCTTAAAAGATTAAGTAGGGTACTAAAACAAGCAGAGATTCTGCAAATCAAGTAATCAAGAAAGACCTAGAGTGAGAGTGAAGTTTATCTATGTACATAAGATATGATAAAGAAGCAAGGGTGAACAGATATGTCAAGAGAGAGCTGATCAAAACTATACTAATTAGACTACAAGAGATTGATCCTCAGAAAAAGGTTCTTGAGGTATTGAGGACAAACAGTCCACAGACTAGTAACAACAACAAGGGATATGATTGAAACAGATTGTTCTTTAACGAGCAAAATAGAGATCAATAAGTAACTTGGTAGGTCACATCTTTGACATTAAGGAGACACCTTGATCAGAGGCCGGACTCCCCAGTTACTCAATGTGAGAACCGTATTACCTCCCTTTTAGAGAACAGAGTTAGTAACTGTGTGTTTTTACGTGAGGAGACACCTTGATCAGAGGCTAGACTCCCCAGTTACTCACCACTTTATTACCATTTCTCTGTCATGATCAAAATTTTTGCACTTCTTAACAGAGATAATCTGACACCTCATGACTTGGGAAAATTTTCATTTCTTTTTGATGAAACACTCAGTTTCTCAGTAATCAAACCATTGCTCTGAGCATATAATTTTTGTTTTTATCCCCTTATATTTTTGATATGAAATGTTTGAAAGCAATACCGACCAGAAGCATTGATTCTTAAAGAATGTGTTCCTTGAAGTCTAGCTTTCAAGTTTTTAACAGATTTCATGACATATAAGATTAGCTTGTTCCATGATCATGAAATATGTAGGAAGATATACTTCGAACACCTTATCCAAGTCTCTGCTAAGTTACTAGATAAAAGATTCTAGCTCAGATTTAGTTGTTTAGACTTAAGGATTTAAGACAAGTATGGGATTCTACTTGCTGTGAGTGAGCTGAATTAAGTCTTTCATGACAAACAACAGCAACATACATCTCTCAACTACTTTTGAATCAGTCAAACTTCACATATTTACTAGCTCCCCCTCACAAGGTGCAAGAATTTTTTTTTAAAACAAACACTTCTTCACAGAGACATGCAGTATATGCAATTGCACAGACCCCTCAGCTTAACAGCTCGCATATAGACAGAACTCCCCCTCACATTATGACATGATATGCAGACATACTCATGCTTAGTGGTTAAGGACACAGAGGAAAGACATGTTATTCATGGAAGCAAAACATTTTATTCATGAACAAAAAAAATGTAAATGCTGAAAACAAAATCATGAAAGCATTTTATTCATGGAGCTAAGATTTAAAAATACTTAACTCTCTTCTCAAAGATGTAAATTTGTCATTATCCAGTGGCTTAGTGAAGATGTCAGCTATTTGGTTTGCAGTGCCTACATGGATTAGTTCAAAAGTTCCTTTGGAAACCTCATCTCTAATAAAATGATGTATGATGTCTATGTGTTTGGTTCGAGAATGCAAAATAGAATTCTTGGCTAGATTGATGGCACTAGTATTGTCACAATATATAGGTGTGCACCCCAAGTCTACTTGATAGTCCTGAAGTTGGTGTTTCATCCATATGACTTGTGTACCATAACTCCCTGTAGCTACGTACTCAGCCGCTGTAGTAGAGAGAGCCACAGAGCATTGCTTCTTGGAGCCCCAAGAGACTAAACACCCACCTAGAAATTCACAATGACCACTAGTGCTTTTTCTATCTAGCTTACACCCGGCATAATCTGCATCTGTATAGGCAATTAGATCTAAAGTGTGAGATGCAGGGAACCACAAGCCTAGGGTGTGAGTAGCAGACAAGTATCTGAAAATTCTTTTCCCAGCTGCTAAGTGCAATTCAGTGGGTCTAGATTAGTACCTAGCACACATTCCTACACTGAACTGTATATCAGGTCTCGAGGCAGTCAAATAGAGCAGCGATCTAATCATACCTCGGTATAGCTTTGCACCAACTTCTTTACCTGATTCGTCTGCATCCAATGATGTGTTAGTACCCATTGGTGTTGTGATGTGCTTCAGATTGTTCATGCCAAACCTCTTGAGGATGTCCAGTGTGTATTTGGTCTGATTGATGAAGCATCCATCCTCCAGTTGTTGTACCTGCAAGCCAAGAAAATACTTCAATTCACCTACCAGGCTCATCTCAAACTCAGCAGACATCAAATGAGAAAATTCATTGCATAATTCAGTACTTGTTGAACCGAAGATAATGTCATCTACATATACCTGAACTATGATAAGGTCTTTATTCGAACTTTTGGTGAACAGAGTTTGATCCACCTTACCTCTATGGTAGCCCTTGCTGATCAAAAATTCTGTCTGCCTCTCATACCAGGCTCGAGGAGCCTGCTTTAGACCGTATAGAGCTTTATTCAACCTGAAAACTTGGTTAGGTTGAGGAGAAAATTGAAATCCGAGGAGTTGTTCTACAAAAACTTCTTCTTTGATAACACCACTTAAAAATGCACTTTTAACATCCATCTGTTGAAGTTTTATGTTTTTAGAACATGCAAAGACTAATAGGATTTTTATTGCTTCCATCTAGCAACAGGTGCATAGGATTCATCAAAGTCAACTCCGAATTCCTGACAGTAGCCCTTGGCTACTAGCCTGGCTTTATTTCTTGAAATAATTCCATCTTCATTCATTTTATTCTTAAAGACCCATTTAGTTCCTATGACATTTGTATTTTCTGGTCTCGGAACTAGCTCCCAGATATTATTTCTTTCAAACTGACCTAACTCCTCACACATAGCATTAACCCATGAAGCATCATTTAAAGCCTCTTCTACTGATTTGGGTTCAATCTGTGAAACCAAAGAAACTAGGTCTTGATTATGAAAATTTCTAAAATAAGACCTTGTCCTAAGTGGATCTTCAAGGTTGCCTATGATGTTGTCTACTGGGTGATCTCTCGAAAATTTCAGGTTTGTTGAAGACTCACCTACTTCAGTTGAACTTACTTGATTGGAGGTACTTGATACTTCAGGTGGTTCAGCTTCTTCATTCTCTTTGTCCTCTAAGAATTCTCCATCTTCTTTTGAGCACCTGTCATCATTATCTAAGATAGTGAGATTGTTTGTTTCATCAAATATGACATGAGGTGACTCTTCTACAGTCTGATCTATGCAGTTGAAAACCCTATATGCCCTAGTTGTTTCAGAGTATCCTAGAAAAATTCCTGGGATACTCCTTGCATCAAATTTGTCTAGATCCTTTTTATCATTATTGTGGATGAAGCATTTTGAACCAAAGATCTTGAAATATGAGACATTTGGCTTCTTACCTTTTAGGAGTTCATAGGGAGTTTTCTTATGGATAGGTCTTACCAAGGCTCTGTTGATGATGTAACAAGCGGTATTAGCTGCCTCTGCCCAAAATCTTCTGGGAAGCTAACTCTCCATCAGCATGGTTCTGGCCATATCAATAATTATCCGGTTTCTTCTCTCCACTATGCCGTTCTGCTCTGGGGTCTTGGGAGCAAAAAATCTGTGAGTTAGTCCTTCTTTATTATAGAATTCAGAGAAAATAGAGTTCTCAAACTCTCCTCCATGGTCTGATTGAATCATGGAAATACTGTGAGTTCCTTCTTGTTTGACTTTATTAAAAAGATGTTCAAACTTCTGAAAGGCATCACTCTTATTAGCTAAGAAAAATACCCATGAATATCTAGTGAAATCATCTACAATCACAAACCCGAATCTCTTCCCATTAAGACTTTGAGTCCTGGTTGGGCCAAAGAGATCCATATGCAAAAACTCCATTGACTTGGAGGACAAAGGCTCAGACCTGAGCTTAAATGATTTGCAGGTTTGTTTGCCTAGGGCACAGGCATCACATTTTTTTGAAATGAAGTTGAATTTAATCCTAGGCATGCCTCTAACTAAGTCATGTTTTACCAGTTTATTCAAAGAAGAAAAGCTAGCATGACCTAACCGTCTGTGCCAAATAAAAGCATTATTTTCATGGTCAGCAGACAAACAAAGATTTAACTTAGATTTATCATCTAAGTCCACAATGTAGACATTATTGACTCTATTTGCTACAAACTTCACACTGTCAGAATTTATTTCCAAAATTTTGCAAGAGTCGTTATCAAACACAACTCAGTGACCCTTGTCACATAGCTGACTAATACTAATCAAGTTATGTTGAAGATCTTCAACAAGCAGAACCTTCTCAATCGTGTTTGAGGTAGACTTACCAACCGTTCATGTTCCGATGATCATACCTCTGTTCTTTCCTCCGAACTTCACCAGACCCCCTACCTTCATTTCCAGCTTACTAAATTTAGATCGGTCGCCTGTCATGTGCCTGGAGCAGCCGCTGTCTAAATACCACTTGTTGTTCTCAGCTGCTTGGCTAACCTGCAAAGTAATAGATCAAGCAGAGTGGTTTAGAACCCAAGATAGATTGGGTTCAAAGACATTGTTCAACTCTTTAAGCAAACATTTAGGAATCCAAAACTGTTTCAAATTATTCTTCTCTTCCGCCATATTAACAGTTTTGTTGAAACTATAATTAAGGTTCTGGCCACTTGGCTTATTGGAGTTGAGTTTGTTCTTGTTGGTGGACTGTTCATTCCTTGGGTATCTATTGTACCCAAACTGTCTAGGGGAGTCAAATTTATTGGAGTATTTCTGTTGATAAGCATGACTTCCCCAGTTTGTTTTGTACTGGCCCATTTTGTTATAGAAGTTTGAGTTTCTGTTCTGACTCACATGCCTTGACTTATTTGCATTCTTGTTCGGGTGAATGGGCATTGGAGCTCGCTTAGAAAAGTTCAATCCTGGTTTAGATTGTTGTCCAGTAAGGTTTGTTGGATTCTTCTTTAGTTGCTAGACATTTTGAATATTATTAGAACTGGATGGTGTGTCCAGTTTTTCTTTCCCTTTTTCTGGACAGAATGTCACAGTCTTGAGCTGAAAGGAGTTCTTATTTGTTGGGTTATACCCTCTTTATTGAAATTTACTCTAGCACCTAACATGGCATCCAAATTTGTTTTTCCTTGATCAAATCTTTCTAAGGTGCTTTATTTATCTTCCAATTCCTTCTGTAATTTTTCACAGTTTTCCTGAAATTCAGAATTGACCTTCCTAACTGCTTCATATTTTTCAGTGATTAAGTTGTTTTCATTCTGACTTTCCTGAAGTTTTAACTTGAAGTCATCAAGTTGTTTCTGAATGTTGTTGTTTTCAGACTTAAGGTTCTCATTTTCCTTCTTTGTTTGAGTTTGCTCTTCAGTGGTAGCATTAAGTTTTCTCTTTAAGACCCTATGCTCTTTACTTGACGCATTAAACTTATCTAAAAGCTCAACATAGACATCCTCCCAATCATCAATTGAAAAATTCTCAAATGTATTTGTTACCTCTTCATCACTATTAGCCATCAGGCAGATTCCTTGGTCTTCTTCCTCTGACGAGTTGGCTTCGGGGTCTTCCTCCTCGTCACTCCACGTGTAGACCATAGCTTGAGGTTTCTTCTTTTGCACCTTGGAGCCTTTCTTCTGGAGTTCGGGGCAATCCCCTTTCATGTGTCCAGGTCTTCTGCAATGAAAACAGGTAATCTTCTTAGTGCTCCTATTTTTATCGTTGTTGGAATCAAAATTCTTACCAGAAGGATACGACCCTTTTCTTCTAAAAGTTTTTCTCTTCGTTCTCAGAAACTTCTGAAACTGACGAGTGAGCATAGCTTGCTCCTCTTGATCAAGGTCTGACAGTCCGTCAGACTCCCCACTGCTACTGCCGCTGCTATTGCTACTGTTACCACGGGACACCTTGAGAGCAATGTTCTTGCTCTTCTTATCACTTCCTTCGCTACTTATTTTGAAGTTCATTTCGTAGGTCATTAAGGATCCTATCAGTTCAGTGACTGTCATTTTCGACAGATCCCTAGACTCCTCTATCACTATGGCCTTAGTATGCCAAGCTAGGGATAGTGACCTAAGAATTTTCCTGACAATGTCCCCTTCTGAAACTTGTTTCCCAAGCTCACTAAGACTATTAGTAATCAATGACAATCTGGCATACATTTCTGTGATAGTCTCCTCATATTTTATTTTGAATAATTCATATTCAGAGGTGAGCATGTTTACCTTAGTGGCCTTCACTTGTGATGTACCTTTGTAGATTAGCTCCAATTCATCCCACATCTTCTTGGCTGTTTTGCAAGCTGAAATCCGGGCATATTCATCAGGGTGAACCGTGCATTGAATGATGTTCAGGGCCGACCAGTTAATGGTTGAAAGTTTGACGTGATCCTTCGTCCACGCATCTTCATTTGGTGGAAGATCATACGGCCCTGTGGTGATCACTCTCCAGAGCTTGTGGCTCTGTGCTCTCATAAACACCTTCATCCTATTTTTCCAGTAAAAATAGTTATTACCATCAAAGAAAGGAGGGCGACTAATAGACTGTCCCTCAGCCATGAAGCTTCGAAGACCACTAGATCCAGAATTACCCTGTCCGTTGGACCATATGATAGGTAACCTGCTCTGATACCAATTGATAGAACGTAGAGTGTGAGCTAGAAGGGGGGGTGAATAGATCATACTCAATTTAAAGCAATTTGAATTATAAGCTACGAAAACCTAGTCTCAGAAAGAGAGTCTCCCTAATCAAGTCACGGAGAAGACCAATGAGTAGAAGCTTCACGTGAAGAGGTTGATACGGAACTGTAAACGAACAGCTTGTGGGCTTTAAACACAATCAGAGATCAGCCAAACACACCATACATAAGAGATCAGACAAGTAAACCACACAAATGAGACAGAGATTTTTAAGGTGGCTCGATTGCAATCTGCAATCTACGTCCACCCCTTACTGCACAGAAGTAAGGCTTCCTTGCACTAAGCAATTCAGGAAACGCAGACCCAATTTGCTAACAGATGCTGCCTTACAGCTTGGCCCAAGGGAACAGATCCATCTACACTGATCTTGCAACCCACAGAACCAAAACCGGAGGTTCGATCCTCCCTTCCTCTAAACTGGAGAGAAACCCACGGGTAGCACACCACTACTCGGAACCAGAGACTCACGTCTATCTTCCTCTAAATCCACAGAGGGCAAGCTGGAGAGACACTCTCCCTTCTCCTGTGTCCACAGAAGGAATCCCAAACTCAATCTGAGTATCGGACGAATAATGAAACTAGAAGATGAAGATAATAAAAGGGAAAAATGTACTGGCGAATAAAACTCAATGAAAACATGTATCTCACGTAGGAGCACAGTAGTTCAGGATCTGATCCTAGAACTGAACTCTTCACTCTTTCTTCCTCAGGAGCTCATAATCTCCTCACTCTCTCCCTTTCTCTTTCTCTCTTGCTATCTCTGAATCTTCACGTATTTGGCTCTCTCTTTTTCTGCCTTTTCTTTTTCATCATCTTTTCTCTTGAGCGAACAGCCTCTATTTATAGGCTTCAGAGATGGGCGTGTGGAATCCACGGTTCCTGCCAAAAGGACTTGAAAAAAAATGCTCTCCTCAAGTGATTACGAATCAAATTTCAGGCACTGAAGCTTGTTATGTTAGATGGACGCAGTCTATTACCACTGAGAGTGGATCTAGAGGGGGGTGAATAGATCTAATGTCTAATTTTAGAACACAGTTGAACTCTAATGTGGAATTAAAACAAGCAACTGTTGAACGACAGAAGGAACACTATGAAATCACACAAACCACAGGCAATCACACAGAAGACACCGATCTTTAAGGTGGTTCAATCTCAATCCAGAGATCTACGTCCACCCCACACTCCAACTGGAATCTGGATCCTGCTGACTCACAGCTTGAACAGCTGGGCTTCACAGCTTGCCAATAGACCACTGATACACAGCTTCGCTGGGCTTTATAGCTTGCTGACCAGAGGAACAAATCCTCTACAACCGCTGGGCAATACAGCTTAGCCGTCTGAGACCTGGTCTCGCCTGCTGAGGATTATAGCTTCACCTATCCAGTGGAAACCTCCACTGCAATTGCTGGCTCACAGCTTGATAACAAAAGAGTTTTGAAAACAGTAAAGACAGAAACAAACGAAATGGAAAACTAAAACGAATGTAGCTCAATTGAGCAATATCAGCTCGGGTATCTGAACCAAGAGACTGATTTACAAGACTTCGAAAAGACTCTCAATTCAACTCTCTCAATCTTCTCTTCTTCTCTCTAAATCTTCTTCTCTCTTTTTCTTCTTCTCTGTGGATCGTGCAGGCGCTCACTCTCTGTTCTTTTCTCTTGGCTCTGGCAGCTTCTATTCGATCTGCTTCTTCTGAAGGAAGAAATTCCATATATATACCAGTAGCAGAAAGGGCGTGTGCTCTCCACATCTCCCGCCCAATGGCTTGGACCACGTGGCAGCATCCAGTAGGCTTTCTGTACACGTGTCATAATCTGGTCACTCCCCTTATCCTCGGATCATGTGCCCAGTCATCAGTCTCTGCAAAGAATCCCTGTCAGACAGTCGAAATAGAATTGTCAGTTTAAGACTGAAACCTTGTACAGACTTTATAATATGTAGTGTGCAGACGTTGTACATACTTGCTGAAATGTAATGCAGTGTGCAGACTCTGCTTTGAGTAATGCACAATGTATAGACTTAGTCATGCGTTCAGTAAAGACAATGTACAGACTATGCCATGCTCACAGTTAATGCATGTACAGACTTGTATGAGGAACAGGCTGTATGAAGGCACTGCTGAAGCAATGTACAGACATTGTGAATGCGAAGCTATGCAGTGTTCAGACTCTACGTATGCAGACCCATGGCGTTGTACAGACTTAGTAAATGCAGTGTTGTAGCCTGTATAGACTTCAGATATGCAAGACTATGCCATGTACAGACTTCCTATATGCAGGACTTATGCCATGTATAGACTCCATATATGCAGAGCTTATGCCATGTATAGACTTCAAATATGCAGAGCTTAAGTCAAGTACATACTTCAAATATGCAGAAGTAAACGTGCATCAATGTGTAAACTTAGCAAAACAAAGTATGAACAAAACAACACAATGTGCAGACTTCGTGCAATAAGTGAAGCAGTGTATAGAGTTATGAGTGGAATACATGAAGAAATGTATAGAGTTAGAGTGTAATGAGTGTTCAAGAGATGTACAGACTCAACGTTATGCAAGCAGACAATGTATAGAGTTGATGAAGCGATGCTCAACAAAAAGACGCCTTACACTTAGGCGTTTGTTTCAGAAGTGACGCCACTTCTGGTGGGCGTCAAATCTCGAGCATAGAGAATGTATATACTTGCTACGGCACAAGGTAGCATAACAATGTACAGACTCTGCCAAGAGCAATGCACAATGCACATATGAATGTACAGACTTTGTTTGTGCTGTGCAAGCATGCTTAGATGCAATGTATAGACTTTATGCGAGCATGCTGCAGCCAGTGTACATACTTAGACCTGCGTGCATGCAATGCGATGTATAGACTTGCCCATGGCTGTCTAGACTTTGCATGCGTGCTTATGGCAATGTGCAGACTTGCAGACAATGCGTTGTGCAGACTCTGCGTGCCCAATGTGTAGACTTAGTGTTCTGTATGAGACGCTAAGCAAGACGAACGATGTATAGACTTAAACAGTGAGACACAAAGAGAGACGTTGAATGAGATGCTGAAGTCTGTATAGACTTTAACAGTGAGACACGAGCGTGTGTGTGCAGAATGTACAGACTTGCCGAATGCACTAAGACGCTAAATGAGACACACTGGCTGGCAGACGATGTGTGGACTTAGCATGAGACGCTAAGTGAGACGGTGCAGTGTATAGACTTAGCCAATGTGAACTTAGTCCAATGTACAGACTTGCCTGGCCGATGCATAGACTTTAAGGTATGCACAAAGACGATGCATGAGACGATGTGATGTACAGATTTGCCTTAAGCAAGAGGATGTACATACTTGCTATGTCTGCGCCAAATGCGATGTACAGACTTCCTATATGCTCAAGTCCAATGTATAGACTTGCTGAGATGATGCACCTGAAGAATGTACAGACTTGATATGCATGAGGCACACGATGCAGCTAACCCTGTACAGACTTTATATGCATGAGCAACGTATGGAATTGCTAGCCAGACACTATAAAAACTCTGTACAGACTTTATATGCATGAATGGTGAGTGCACTGATGTACAGACATTACATAAAAACTTATGCACTGAGTATGCTGAATGCAATGTATGCTAGCCACAATGTCTGGCTTATAGTGATACTGTCACTGTGTTGCTATCATCAAAACACAATAGCATATGCTTGTGCCTAAGGGACACAACATTCTTCCCCTTTTTGATGATGACAACAAAGTGACAGTGAGTCACCAACTAAATTTTCTCCCCCTTTGAAATGATCAAAAAGAAGGAACAATATGAGTGCAAAATGCAGAACATTGCAGAGTTCACTTAGAACAACTCAGTCTCCCCCTGAATGTATGACTCCCCCTGAACTATTTCTCCCCCTATGCCAAATAATGGGTACACTCCCCCTGGAATGAATTCATCAAACAGATAATATTCTCCCCCTTTGCCATCAACAAAGAGGAGGGAAAGTGATTACAAGGGAAGGAACAAGAGAGATCATCTGACTGGCATTCTGAACAAGTAGTTCAGGAATAAGCATTCTAAAGCACAGAGTCTTCAGTCATATGAAGTTAGAAACTGCTTTGAGATAGAATTCTGGTTTAAAGGTTATAAATTTTGAGTTCATGCACTACAATCAATGGATAAGTGTTCTATGCATGATAAAACAATAAACCAGAATCACATTTGCATGAGAGATTCAGTTTCAAAATATCTTACTTTCATAGACTCAGTAAAAAAATGGTTAAGAGATACCAGGTCATGTATTGAAATTAAACAAATTGACATCCCTAAAATTTCTTTTGCAGGAACAGCATTTTCAATATTATTTCATTAAGGGCATTCAGGTACCATTTGTCTTTTTACGTAATGGTATACGTTTATCAGACGCCAATGCCCCTAGATACTCAACATGATGGACCATTCTGCCTATGATCAAACTCAATAAAACAGATTTACACCTTTTTGTGTGAGGGTACATGTTTATCAGACGCCAATTACCCCCAGGTACTCAGTGAAACCACCCTACTGTTTTGATCATTTTATACAGAGATAACTAATACACCTCATGACTTAAGTATTGTCCATTTCTTTGATGGATCACTTAGTTTCTCAGTATTTTACCAGTCATTGCTCTACCAATGTTATTTTTCATTTAATTTTCAATGTTTTTCAATATCTTTCTTAGCTGTCCTTTATTTGTTTCAGAATGACATGTTTAAGGACAATACACATACTTAGCCTTCTCTACTAGGATTTTAGATGAGTTTTTAGATTTCAGATATAATTGGCTTTGTCTGACATGAAATAAGATAAGGGTTGAGAGCTTTATCAATTTTCAGCTTTCTTATTTACTGATTGTAATCTTTAAACTTTAAAGTTTATAAAATTTAAACCATTAAGTCAGTCTTCAAGCAATTAAAGTTCTTATAAATGAAGAAGTTTATTTTGTATTGCTTAGGAATCAGAACTGACTAACAGATTGCCATATTGTCAGACTCAACTCATTCAGGGTCAAAGAATTTGGATTTCAATAAAGTTGATGACCACTCTGAATTTCTAACAAAACTCCCCCTGTCTATATGCATGTGGTTTTAGATGAGAGAGAGCTTAGACACAGTCATGACTAAATGATATGCAATGATGATCATGAGTGTGATGCAAAAAAAATATGAATGTCATGCATGATCATGAGTCTGTTGCAACATTCAATCAACCACAGAGTTTTATTTAAACCAACTGAAATTTTATTCATCATGCTGAAATTTACACAAGCCAAGTTCTCTTCTAAGAAATTTGAACCATTCATTCCCTAGTGGCTTAGTAAAGATATCAGTAATTTATTTTTCTGTTTCAATGAAGTTCATTTCAATTTCCTTTTTATTTACAACATCTCTAAGAAAATGGTGTTTTATCTCTATATGCTTAGTCCTAGAATGATGAACATGATTTTTAGCTAAACAAATGGCACTAGTATTATCACACAACATTGGAATACATTCCAGTTTTATTTGATAATCAGCTAGTTGGTGCTTGATCCAAAGTACTTGGGCTGCACAGTTACCAGCTGCAACATATTCAGCTCAGCTGTGACAAGGCAACTGTGTGTTGCTTCTTAGATGCCCAAGACACTAGACAACCACCTAAGAATTGACAGTAGCCACTAGTGCTTTTTCTATCTACTCGACACCCAGCATAGTCTGCATCAGTGTAGGCTAGAAGTTCTAACTCACACTTGACAGGATACCAAAGACCTAGCTCTTGGGTGCCTAGTAGATACCTAAAAATTCTTTTCACAGATTTAAGATGTGATTCTTTAGGACTAGCCTGAAATCTAGAGCATAAACATACTGCAAACTGAATATCAGGCCTAGATGCTGTAAGATATAGAAGGGATCCGATCATACCTCTATATAGCCTTTGGTCCACTGATTTACCTTGAGGATCTTCATCTAAGCTGGTTGAGGTACCCATTGGAGCAGCTATTTCTTTGAGGTCGTTCATCTTGTATTTCTTCAATAAATCCCTTACGTACTTGGACTGAGTGATGAAGGTTCCATCTTTGTCTGTGTAACCTGCAGTCCAAGAAATAATTTGAGCTCACCCATTGAGCTCATTTCAAACTCATTAGTCATAATCTGAGAGAATTCCTCACACAGTTTGGGGTTAGTTGACCCAAAGACAATGTCATCCACATAAATTTGAATAATAAGAATATCTGAATGACTTACCTTAGTGAACAGGGTTTGATCAACTACACCTCTTGTGAAGTTCTTATCTGTGAGGAATTTGCTCAACCTGTCATACCAAGCTCTAGGAGCTTGCTTAAGACCATAGAGAGCTTTTCGAAGTTTATACACATGATTGGGGAAGTCTAAACATTCAAAGCAGGAGGCTGTCTCACATAGACATCCTCACTGATTTCCCCATTCAGAAAAGTAGATTTTACATCCATCTGCTGAAGATTTATTCCTTGGGAACATGCATAAGCCAATAAGATTCTGATAGCTTCTAACCTGGCTACAGGGGCAAAAGACTCTTCAAAGTCAATTCCAAATTCCTGGTTATACCCATGAGCTACAAGTCTGGCCTTATTTTTAATGACATTCCCTGATTCATCAGTTTTATTTCTGAATACCCATTTAGTCCCTATGACTGTTTCATGATCAGGAGGTGGAACCAAGTGCCACACCTTATTCCTGTCAAATTGATTGAGCTCTTCATGCATGGCATTAATCCAATGCACATCTTAAGAGCACAGTCAATGGACTTGGGTTCTACATTTGAAACAAAGGCATATGCATTCAATTCATTTTGAATTCTTAAGTGGCCTCTAGTCCTAGGAGGGTCATGCAAATTGCCAATCACATTATCTACAGGATGATCTTTTAGATATCTAATGTTGACAATTTCATTATCATGATTTTCATTTACCTCCCCCTGAACTGTAGGCTCTTCTTCATTAAGCTCTTCATTTCCTTCCTCATCTTCGGATTTGTCTGCAGGATTCCCTTCTTTCAGAATATCACCATTGTCTTCATTCCTGCATTGACCAATATTAGACTTTACCAAAGATTCATCAAAAATAATATGTGGAGATTCTTCAACAGTTTTGGAATTCAGATTATACACTCTATATGCTCGGGTGTTTTCAGAGTAACCAAGAAACATTCCTGGTTCACCTTTAGGTTCAAATTTATCAAGGTCTCTTTTATCATTTATATGAATAAAACATTTACAACCAAAAACTTGAAATGAGCAATAGAAGGTTTCTTACCCTTTATGATCTCATAGGGTGTTTTCTGGGTAGAAGGTCTTACCATGGCTCTGTTAATTACATAACAGGCAGTATTTACTGCTTCAGCCCAGAACTTCCTTGGCAGACCACCTTCAACCAAGAGTGTACGACCCATCTCCACCAAGGTTCTGTTCCTCCTCTCCACAACTCCATTCTGCTCGGGTGTCCTTGGTGAGGAGTACTTGTGATGAATTCCATTTGACCTGCAGAATTCATCAAACTGTGAGTTTTCAAACTCACCTCCATGATCAGTTAAAATATTTTCAATTTTCTGGTTTTTCTTAAGACAGAACTCCTGAAATTCTGAGAATGCATCACTTTTCTGTGACAAGAAATATACCCAAGTGTACCTAGAGAAGTCATCTACCATGACAAACCCATACCTCCTCCCTGATAAGCTGACAGACCTGGTTGGCCCAAAAAGGTCCATGTGTATCGGCTCATAGGGTTTAGAGGACAGATTTTCTGTTCTAGATTTAAATGACTTTCTAGTTAACTTTGACTGAGTGCATGCATCACAGATTTTATTTTCTTTCTTAAAGGAAACTTCAGGAAGTCCTCTAACCATGCTATACTTATTCAGTTTATGCAATACAATGTAACTAGCATGGCCTACCTACGATGCCATAAAAATGCTAAGTCCTCTCTGCTAGCAGTAAGACATAGGTTAGAATGTTGTATATCATCTAAGTCTATCATGTAAGTGTTATTTATCCTTTTACCATAAAATTTAACAGTTTCGGAATCAGGTTCAAAAACTTTGCAGCATTGAGAGTCAAAAAGAACTTTGCATCCTTTATCACATAGTTGGCTGATGCTAAGTAAATTATATGCTAAACCTTCAACCAACATGACATCTTCAATGCAACAGGTAGTACACTTACCTACCTTACTTGTCCCAACAATCTTACCCTTTGTGTTGCTACCAAAGGTGACAAGGCCTCCTTGTTTCTCTGTCAGCATGCAGAACTTGGCCTTATCTCCTGTCATATGCCTGGAGCAGCCACTATCCAAGTACCACAAATTGTTCTTGGCTGCCAGGCATACCTGCACACACAATCAGGTAGAGAAGTTTGGAACCCAAGACTGATTGGGCTCCAGAGAAGATGAGAAGTAATTAAAACAAGAGAGCAGACTTTTAGGAATCCACATTTGTTTGAAACAGTTCTGTTCAGTGGATTTTTAGATTTCTTTTTGTTATGCTTTTTCTTGTTGACACTAGCATGATTATTTACAGATTGATTATTTCTGTGCCAGTGCCTTGGCCAGGGTGTATTCACGAAATTTTGGCCATAGTAATCATTGGGCTGGCTGTGGAAATGTTGGTTCCTAGGTGTCCAAGAGCCATACCCATTAACCCAATTTCTAGTGTAAGGTTTATAGGACTGTGTAGCCTGATGTCCATAACCTGTAAACCTTCCTTGAGTCCTAGTCCATCCTGACCTATTTGGATAGGTTGACTGTGCAAAGAAGTGGGACTGGGCTCTAGGTTGGTAGAAATGTTTGGGTTGAGCTCTAAAAGCATTCTGCCTCCCCTGCACCTTGGACCCTGCTGACCTATTCATAGGTGTGTATTGGGTCTTCTTCAGAGGTGGTGGTGATGGTGGAGACTTGGTGACCTTAACATGTGGTTTATAAGACTGTGTAGGTTGACCCCTAACCTGAGACTGAGCTTTGGGATTTTGCTTGGATGTGCTAGCTCTACTAGGCTCACTCAGCTTTTGTTTGCCCTTCTCCTCAGCACTGGGCTTTTTCAGATTTACAGCTTTGTTCACTGAAATGTTTGACTTCATGTTGATTAGAGGTCCTTTCTCTTTTTGTGCGACAAATGAAATAGTTTTCATTCCAAAGCTTTTTGTTGCACTAGAATTAAATCAAGGCCCTCTTTTCTGAAGTTGACTTTTGACCCTAACAAAGCATTTAGGTTATCTGAACCTTGGGTCATTTTCTCAATAGTTTTAAGCTTGTCCTCATTATCCTTTTGAATGTCTTCAATGGATTTTTTCAGTTCTGTATTCACACTTAGGACAGCTTGATATTTTTCATTCACAATTTTTATCTCACTTTCATATTTCTGAATTTTCAACTTCCATTCATCAGCTTCTTTTTCTAACCTCTCATTATCTTCTTTAGAGGCTTTTGACTCATTCTTGATTTCTTCTAATTCAGAACATGTGAGTTTGAGTTTATTATTCTCAGATTCAAGACATGCAATTTTATCAGTTAGAGTTGTATCATTTTGCATGGAGTTAATCTTTCTTCTTAGATGCATGTTTCCCTTCTAATGTCATCTGCTTTATCAGCTATTTCATGATAGGCATCTACCCAATCAGCAATAGTAAAATTATCGAATCAAGAAGTTACCTCATCTGAATCCTCTCTCTGTCTTCAGAGCTTGTTGCCATAAGGCAAATGGGCTTTTCAGATTCGGCTTCACTGTCAGAGGTATTGCTCAAGGAGCCTTCATCTTCATCACTCCAGGTACTCACCATAGCTTTCCCTTTCGTGTTCCTCTTCTTTGACTTGTCCTTGTATTTCTGATTCTCTGGACAGTCAGCTTTCAGATGGCCTGTCTTCCTGCATTGATAACAAGTATTAGTTTCAATTTTCTTTGCAGGGTTATGTTTATACCTTTTATCCCTTCGGCCGCCACTATACTTCTTTTGGCTGAATCGTCCTCCTTCTTTCCTGAGGAACCGCCTGAACTCTCTGGTCATCATTGCCATCTCAGTACGAGTTATATCTTGTTCATTCAGGCTCTCCTCGGATGATGATCCACTAGAGCTGGATCTGCTGGACTTGCTGGATTTGCTGGCACCAGCTTTCAGAGCGATTGGCTTCTTCTTCTTTTCAGCTTCCTCTATCTTTGGCAGATTAATCTCACATGCCATCAGCGAGCCAATTAGCTCATCTACCCTTGTATTTCGCAAATCCCTTGACTCTCCATTACTGTAGCTTTAGTATGCCAAGCATGAGTCAGGGAACGCAATATCTTCCTCACTACATCATATTCTGTCTGTGTCTTCCCAAGACCTCTGAGACCGTTTGTAATGATTGTCAATCGAGCGTACATCTCCTTGATGGTCTCGTTGGGCTTCATCTTGAAGGCTTCATATTCTGACACTAGGAAATTCACCTTCGTCACTCTAACCTGAGAAGTCCCTTCATGGATAACTTTCAGTGCATCCCACATCTCCTTAGCTGAACTGCAAGCCGACACACGAGAAAAATCTGTGGGGTGCAGAGAGCACTGGATAGCATTTATGGCGCTCCAGTTCAGAGTGGACCTTCTGATCTCTTCCTTGGTCCAGACATCCTCGTTAGGGGACAGCTCATAAGGTCCCTTGCTGACTACCTTCCAGATCTCATAATCCTTCGCCCTCAAAAATACTTGCATACGGTTTTTCCAGTATGCATAGTTAGATCCATCGAAGAAAGGGGGCTTGGTGGTTGAGTGTCCTTCAGCGATCATCCCTCGAGCATCCATATGTACCTTCCTCTTCGGGCTGTAAGTCCCTGTAGAAGAGTTAGGCTCTGATACCAACTGTTATGTTAGATGGACGCAGTCTATTACCACTGAGAGTGGATCTAGAGGGGGGTGAATAGATATAATGTCTAATTTTAGAACACAGTTAAACTCTAATGCGGAATTAAAACAAGCAACTGTTGAACGACAGAAGGAACACTATGAAATCACACAAACGACAGGCAATCACACAGAAGACACCGATCTTTATGGTGGTTCGATCTCAATCCAGAGATCTACGTCCACCCCACACTCCAACTGGAATGTGGATCCTGCTGACTCACAGCTTGAACAGCTGGGCTTCACAGCTTGTCAACAGACCGCTGATACACAGCTTCGCTGGGCTTTACAACTTGCCGACTAGAGGAACAAATCCTCTGCAACCGCTAGGCAATACAAGTTAGCCGTCTGAGACCTGGTCTCGCCTGCTGAGGATTACAGCTTCACCTGTCCAGTGGAAACCTCCACTGCAATTGATGGCTCACAGCTTGATAACAAAAGAGTTTCGAAAATAATAAAGACAAAAACAAACAAAATAGAAAACCAAAACGAATGTAGCTCAATTGAGTAGTATCAGCTCTGGTATCTGAACCAAGAGACTGATTTACAAGACTTCGAAAAGACTCTCTCAATTCAACTCTCTCAATCTTCTCTTCTCTCTTTCTCTTCTTCTCTCTAAATCTTCTTCTCTCTTTTTTTTCTTCTCTGTGGATCGTGCAGGCGCTCACTCTCTGTTCTTTTCTCTTGGCTCTGGCAGCTTCTATTCGATCTGCTTCTTCTAAAGGAAGAAACTCCATATATATACCAGCAGCAGAAAGGGCGTGTGCTCTCCACATCTCCCGCCCAATGGCTTGGACCACGTGGCAGCATCCAGTAGGCTTTCTGTACACGTGTCATAATCTGGTCACACCCCTTATCCTCGGATCATGTGCCCAGTCATCAGTCTCTGTAAAGAATCCCTGTCAGACAGTCGAAATAGAATTGTCAGTTTAAGACTGAAACCTTGTACAGACTTTATAATATGTAGTGTGCAGACGTTGTACATACTTGCTGAAATGTAATGCAGTGTGCAGACTCTGCTTTGAGTAATGCACAATGTATAGACTTAGTCATGCGTGCAGCAAAGACAATGTATAGACTATGCCATGCTCACAGTTAATGCATGTACAGACTTGTATGAGGAACAGGCTGTATGAAGGCACTGCTGAAGCAATGTACAGACATTGTGAATGCGAAGCTATGCAGTGTTCAGACTCTACGTATGCAGACCCATGGCGTTGTACAGACTTAGTAAATGCAGTGCTGTAGCCTGTATAGACTTCAGATATGCAAGACTATGCCATGTACAAACTTCCTATATGCAGGACTTATGCCATGTATAGACTCCATATATGCAGAGATTATGCCATGTATAGACTTCAAATATGCAGAGCTTAAGCCAAGTACATACTTCAAATATGCAAAAGTAAACGTGCATCAATGTGTAAACTTAGCAAAACAAAGTATGAACAAAGCAACACAATGTGCAGACTTCGTGCAATAAGTGAAGCAGTGTATAGAGTTATTTGTGGAATACATGAAGCAATGTATAGAGTTAGAGTGCAATGAGTGTTCAAGAGATGTACATACTCAACGTTATGCAAGCAGACAATGTATAGAGTTGATGAAGCGATGCTCAACAAAAAGATGCCTTACACTTAGGCGTTTGTTTCAGAAGTGACGCCACTTATGGTGGGCGTCAAATCTCGAGCATAGAGAATGTATAGACTTGCTACGGCACAAGGCAGCATAACGATGTACAGACTCTGCCAAGAGCAATGCACAATGCACATATGAATGTACAGACTTTGTTTGTGCTGTGCAAGCATGCTTAGATGCAATGTATAGACTGTATGCAAGCATGCTGCAGCCAGTGTACATACTTAGACCTGTGTGCATGCAATGCGATGTATAGACTTGCCCATGGCTATCTAGACTTTGCATGCGTGCTTATGGCAATGTGCAGACTTGCAGACAATGCGTTGTGCTGACTCTGCGTGCCCAATGTGTAGACTTAGTGTTCTGCATGAGACTCTAAGCAAGATGAACGATGTATAGACTTAAACAGTGAGACACAAAGAGAGACGTTGAATGAGACGCTGAAGTCTGTATAGACTTTAACAGTGAGACACGAGCGTGTGTGTGCAGAATGTACAGACTTGCCGAATGCACTAAGATGCTAAATGAGACACACTGGCTGGTAGATGATGTGTAGACTTAGCATGAGACGCTAAGTGAGACGGTGCAGTGTATAGACTTAGCCAATGTGAACTTAGTCCAATGTACAGACTTGCCTGGCCGATGCATAGACTTTAAGGTATGCACAGAGACGATGCATGAGACGATGTGATGTACAGATTTGCCTTAAGCAAGAGGCTGTATAGACTTGCTATGTCTGCGCCAAATGCGATGTACAGACTTCCTATATGCTCAAGTCCAATGTATAGACTTACTGAGATGATGCACCTGAAGAATGTACAGACTTGATATGCATGAGGCACACGATGCAGCTAACCCTGTACAGATTTTATATGCATGAGCAACGTATGGACTTGCTAGCCAGACACTACAAAGACTCTGTACAGACTTTATATGCATGAATGGCGAGTGCACTGATGTACAGACATTATATAAAAACTTATGCACTGAGTATGCTGAATGCAATGTATGCTAGCCACAATGTCTGGCTTGTAGTGATACTATCACTGTGTTGCCATCATCAAAACACAATAGCATATGCTTGTGCCTATGGGGCACAACAAAGCTGTCCACGTGGCAGATTCTTCTATTCCATTCCTTCCCTCGAATCACGAGCCTTAGACCTGGTACTTTTATTTTTACGTGGAGAGGACTCCCAGGTTATAGGTTTGCCGAACACATGCTCGACCAGGTGACATACCTGCCAAGCAAGTGAATATGTTAGTGAGGACTACATTGACCAAGATCATGCACAGACTTGGCGTAAAATATTGCAAGACAAGCACAGACTCTAATTGTCATGCGCTGATCTTAAAGCTAATGACTTAGACACATGCACAAATCGTATCGCAAAGTATGCTCAAGCCATGAATAGAGTTTTTGCAAGATATGTACAAACTATGAGCAATGTAGAACAATATATGAACAGACTGATGAGACTATGATAGAAATTGCACCGACTGTAAAATGCACAAGAGACAGAATATGCACCGATGTTGATCATGCGTGAGAGACACTTGCACCAACCGTGCTAAAAGAAAACATTGCACCGACTTTGTTTGCGCACCCTTAGACATAGCATGAGACACAGACTGAGACGTAGCACATGCACTGAGATGCAGAATGAGACGCAGTGTAAGACGCAAGACCATTAGTGCATGAGACATAAATAAAAGTATGTATAAGACACAAGGCATGCGCTAGAGAAGCAGGCAAGAGATAGACGCTAGACTGGCGCTAAAGACACAGCATGAGACGCAGGCTATAGGAATCTGCACGGACTTTGAACTACAACTAGAAACATGAACTAGCACCGACTATGAGTGCGTTGAAGGCAAGAACTGCACTGACCATGTATCCCCACAAGACAAACATGCACGGACCTATGCATGAGTGTGTCACAATATGCACAACCTATTTGATGAAATAGCATGCACACAGACTCCACTAGCAGTAAGAAAGGTCAAGCAAAGGGATCACTGGATCACAGCAACTCAGAGCAAGTGCATACACATATGACATGATACACATATAAAATCATGCACAAAGAATCAATGTATAGCAATCAATCCTCATAAATGCATTTCATCAATCTATCATGCAAGCACAGGATGACTTATATATAGTGTTTGCTATCATCAAAACCATAGAGACAACATCTCTCTCTATCTAAAACTTCAGCCGCTATCCTGTTAGGAATCAGAACCCTAATCTCCATGCAGTGTTCGAACGTGAGGAGGTTTTGCGCTTTTGAAAACAACCCCCGTTATATACATATATGAGTATATACCCAATACTCCCTTAGACGTAGGGAAAGGTTTTGGGCTCTTGTTAATTAATGCCCATACAAAGGTTCAGCCCTTTTTTCATGCATGGTTAAGGCCCTACCGTGATGGTTGTGGGTTTGGGCTCTATATTTTGTTGATTTGGGCTCTTGTCTTATTTAATTGCAGGATTTATTTTGTGTTTAATTCATTTAGGTACTTTTATTCCATATTATTATATCCGGGGTGCTACACTCTCCCCCACTTAAAAGAATTTGGTCCCCAAATTTAATTCTATATAGACATGGAGGGTGCATAGTACTAACAATTTTGAAATAAGTCCGAGAATCTTTTCTTCATAGATTCTTTTGTCTCCCACGTGACTTCTTGTTCGAGATTCTTGTTTTATTGAATCTTCACCATAGGAATTGTTTTGTTTCTTAGCACACGAACCTCACGATCAAGGATCCTTAATGGTCTTTGTTCATAAGTAAGATCCTTTTGTATTACCAGATCATCATGTTCTATGACGTGGGATGAATCATGAACATACTTCTTGAGCATAGACACATGGAACACATTGTGAACTTCGGATAACTGTGGTGGTAAGGCAATCCGGTAGGCAACTTCACCAACTCTCTCCAACACTTCAAAGAGACCAATATACCTTGGTGTAAGCTTGCCCTTAACACCAAATCTTCTGATGCCTCGACTAGGAGAAACCTTAAGAAAGACGTGATCTTCAACTTTGAACTCGAGGTCTCTTTTTCTAGTATCGGCATAAGTCTCTTTTATCTAGACTAATCTATCTGAAGTCTTTCTCTAATGATTTGAATCTTTTCGATAGTATCCCTTACCAGGTCCGATCCTAGAAGTTGCTTTTTGCCAACTTCATCCCAGCATAATGGCGATCGACAACTCCTTCCGTATAATGCCTCGAAGGGTGCCATTTGGATACTCGCCTAGTAACTGTTGTTGTATGCGAATTCGATCAGGGGTAGATGATCATGCCAACTTCCACTAAAATCAATAATGTAGTATCTTAGCGTGTCTTCTTAAACTTGATTCGTTCTCTTGGTCTGACCATCCGTTTGAGAATGAAAAGCTGTACTAAAGTTGAGTCTTGTCCCCAACGAATGTTGTAGACCCTTCCAAAAATGAGAACTGAAGCGCGGGTCTCGGTCAGACACGATTGAAATGGGAACTCCATGCAGTCTAATGACTTCTTTGATGTACAAAGTGTTAACACCCGTTTTATGCCGATAAGTTGAGTCGTTCCTCTTACTCCCATTTGTTGATGCCTCGAGTTGTCCATCACCCGTTGGGGCTATTTTCAGGCATGCTTTGGGCCAGTTTTATGGGTTGCCTCCCTCCTTGGTTACGTCCAAGTTGATTCAGGGCTTAACGGGCCTTGGTTTTGGTTGATTGGGCTTTTCTATAAGTTTCAAGCGCCCATGTGCATGTACGGTTCATCCCGGGCCGCTCAATCCATGTGCGGTTGACTGTGGACCGTCCATTTATTTTAGAATATTTTGGTTAATTTTTTGAATTTCCACCGATAAGCCTTTATGCGGTCCTATTCTGGCCGTTCAACTTGATGGACGGACTGGTTGTGACCGCCCATCTCTCAGAGGCCTGCGCTTGACGGTTTTCTCAGATAATTATCCAATTAATCTATTTATCAGCTACAAGGCTAGAACGATTTGTCCTTGGCCGCTCAACCTTTGAACGGTCTCATATGAGCCGTTCATGTGTGAGAGTCCAACGGCGAAGGCTTAGGTCAGTTTAGTGGATAATTTGGATTATTTTCTATTTATTTTGAATTTCCACCGACGGGGTTGGACGGCCAAGAGGTAACCGCACATCCAGTTGGGCGGTCTATCGTAAGACTGTTCATCCGTTCGATTCATGAATTTCAACAGATTTTTATCTCTTTATCCGTGGTTTTATCCCCAACTTCTCCCATCATTTTCTCCGTGGATAATCAACCATTTTGAGTGCCGTTTTGACTGGATAAAAGATAATTCAATTATCTTGACTTTTTGTTTGATAATCTCGGCCTGAAAATACCTTTAAACCCTAATTTCGAGCTAAGACCCCGGGTGCTCTATAAATAGACCCCGAAGGCCGGGTTTGAAAAGGGGGGGGGGGGAGATTTTGATCGACGGCGAAGCCCTGCCGCATTTTTGAGTGACCTAGCACCAAGGAGGGAGGCTTTCCACGTCCATACAAGCCTCCGGTTCAGGGAGTAGTCCAGTTTTTGAGTCTTTTGCGCTTGATAGTTTTGTCCACTTTTCACTGCATGCATCACCTTTCATACTTTCTCCCCACATTCTTCTTCATTTTCATTGTCATGCACACACCCACCTACGTTTTTGACACCCTAAGGGTTTAAAATCCCCCAGGTATCCCCCCTTTCCACTTATTCATGTTCATTTCACATTATTTTTGCATTTACTCCACCATTCAGTTCTAATCTAGGTTTTCTCTTTGTGTTTTTACGTCGTTTTGCAGGTCAGCAATCCCTAGCACGAGGCGCATCCCCTCTGGCCGGCCGGAGAGGGTGGAGGTTGGACCCCTTTGTGACTTCTGGCTTGATGGTCTGGTGCGGCTCTTCCAGGACCGTTCGATGGTATGTGCGGTGCATCTTCGACCGTCCTTCACCTCCTGCGGTTGTTTCTAACCTGTCCATCAGCCAGTAGTCCTACGTCCCGCGTCCCCTGCAGCACTAAAGAATGGTCTATCGTGTGGCCGTCCAACACCACAGGCGGTTCTTCACGGGCCGTTCATTTCCTGCAGTGCTGATTTTGAGGCGAGTGTCTCCCTCTTTCCAAGGTACGGCATGTTCATCACGTACGGCGTCTTGGTGGCGATCACGGTTCTTTACTTTCTTCTGTTCTCCTTCTACTGTCCTATTTTACTTTACATATCGATTCATTAGAAGGAGAGAAGAACTCTTTCAAGCCGGTACTGAAGAGGAAGAAGGAAAGAATAAAACATATCAACAGCCCATTTTTTTGGCGATCACGGTGGGACACCTAGTGCCCATCGTGTTAGTGACTTGCTGACCTTCTCTTTTACTTTGTTAGTCCTTTTCTCGAAGTGGTTTCAGGTTGATCATGGCTGCCGGCGGTGTCTGTCCTCTGGAACTTGCACGGCTCTCCATGAGCCGTCCAAATGATGTGCGGCAGTAAAGCAACCGTTCTTCTCTACGAACAGTTCCATCTCTTCTGCAACTCTCTCTGCGAACTGAGCGGTCTCTCACCACCCGTTCATCTTCCATACGGCCTGTGTTTGGCCGTTCATCTTGCTGGCTCAGGTATGCCTCTGCCTTTATACTGTTGGCCGGATTACTGTAACGCGGTTTCTTCAGGTCTGTTCTAGTTCTTATGCGGCAGTCAATAAACCATCCATCCTGGTACGCTTCTGATTTCTGTCTCTTTCATTCTATCATTTTTTGATTCTCCTGTTACTTTATCGTCACTCCCTGAATTATACGGTCCACCCCAGACCGTTTATCTTATTATGCGGTCTTTCACAGACCGTCCTTCTGATGCCACAATGCACCCGAGGTTGCTTTGATTTCCATATCTATATTATTTTTGTTCTCCTTGGTGCCATTTATTGATCTTCCCCTGGTTACATGTTGTTGCTGCCTACTTCCTTTCATCCTCGCATGTTTATTTTGGTCATTGCTTGCTAGTTTCTAGGCTAGATCTTGCATGCACTCCGGTGCACATAGGATTCATGCATTTCATTCATAGTTAGTCGCATTCCTACCGAGGTAGGGTTTCCTCTCGTCTCCATACTCCTTGGAGCCGACTAGGGGACCTTGCCGAGGACCTCCGTAAGCCCTCGTGAGCCGTGGATTCTCACACGGACGTCGGGCAGGTTGTACCATACCACCTCCCAGTCTAAGGTCTGCATTCATGCGAGAGAGAGTCCTTTAGAGTCTGCCAGTTCTCCATTCTCACCCTATTTAGGTACCTTGTGGTCGAGTGAACTCACATTTTTAATCAATCCACTAAGGTCCTAAAAGAGAACTTATAAAAATCTTCGCGCATCACTTGGAATTTGTTTGGGTAATTGGTTGATTCTTTTCTCATCTCTCTCCTCCATTGTATGTTGCATAGTGTCATCATTTGCATCTTTTTTGTCAGATTACGCTCATTAGGTCTAGCTCATCTTCGTGTGTCTCCATTTGGCTGCATTTGTCTTAGGTTCATTCTCCTCCTTGTATTCATTTGAAATTCACTATATAGAGTCTCCATTCTCCCCATGGAGTACTTCTCCCCTGTACCTTATTCCTATACTTCTCCATCTTCTTACCCCCGCGTGGATTCCTCTTCACATGCAGGCCCATCTCCTTATTCCTCCGTTGGACCCTATTCTCTAAACGGGCCATCTTATCCCGCCCGTGCTGCTGTTAGCCCAATCAATCCTCATTCTTACATGCATGATTTTTCCAGGCCCATGCATTCCTTCATTCCCGGAACGGGTTTTCCTTCTTCTCAGGTCGGATCCCCTTATCCGACCCATCATCACTATCCTGGTCCAAATTCATCATCTTTTGCTCAGGTTGGCTCATATCCTTCTCGGACTATTCCTACTGAGAAGATGTTCGCTCGGGCCCAACGCCAGCTTGATGAATTGCAACGACGAATCAATCCTCAAACTTCTTCAGATATCCCACTCGCCTTCCAAGGTCAGCTTCCACCACGTTCACAGATTCCTACTTATCATCGCTACGGTGGAATCGGTGACCCCTATGTCCATTTGAAGGATTTCCTCTATGAGTCGGCCCAGTTCCAGCATGATCTGTGCTTGATGGCCTATTTGTTTGGCCTATCTTTAGAGGGCTCGGCCAAGGATTGGTTTTTTACGTTACCACAAGAGTAGATGATGAATTTTCAGGTCGTCCAAGCAAGGTTTATTCAACAGTACCGAGACCAGGTCGGGCCCAGATATTCTATGGTTGATTTGGCCCAAGAGAAGATGAAGCCCGACGAGGAATTCTCCATGTTTGCCGACAGCTGGCATCGCCTAGCCGCTCAAGTCCTGGGGCATATTCCGGAGGGCGAGCGGATCAAGATGGTTATTTCTAACGCAACGCCCGAGCTCAGATGTATCTTAGCCCTGAACGATATCACTTAATGGCAACAACTTTACAGTCGAGCCCACTTCATTACCCAACAACTCCTAGTTTCCTTTGACAATGAGTCTCCTCCACCGTCACCTTCTAAATACACTTTCCCTCCGCCCTCCACCGCAAGTCAACCCTCCACTACATATCCCTCCATGAGTCGGCCTTCCGCTCCCCCACACCCCCATACCTCCATGTGCTCCACCTTACATCCCTCCATGAGTCAGCCCTCCGCTATTTCATCTCACTACACCCCTCCACCTCCGGTCAAGGAAACACTACACCCGGAGCGGGTAGATGCCGTCCATTACATTCCCACTCCCTCCACGCCTCCACATCATTCTAGCCCTCCGCCTTCACCTACGCAATTCCCCTTACCTACGCAACCTCTGCTACCATCTCCATAACCTTTTCATACCCCTCGGCATCCACCTTGCCCGAAGCAGGCTTCTCACCCCCCGTTGCCGGAGTCTTTTTCAGACATTTTCAGGGCTTTGATGGCCACCCATGCGTTGCAACTCCCTCCGGTTGTGCCTTGCCAACCCGCGATCGAGAACTTGCTCCATTTCTGCGAATTCCATCATCAATAGGGGCATGTGGTTGAGAACTGCCCCGAGTTCCGGGAACTCGTTTACAGTTTGGGAAAAAAGAAGATGATTGATTGGGCTATCATGTGCCAAGTTATTTCAGATCTCAGCAACAAGCAGTAGCAACAGCAAGCCGTGCCACCTAGGCAACCGTCTCCACTTCAAGACCAGGGGCACCCTGGTGTTTCTTCAGTTAATAAGATACCTGCTCCGTTATCCACTTCTTCCTCTATCCCATCTCCTCCACCACCTTCACCTACTCCAGCCTTCGCTCGGGCAACTTCTCCTGCACCCTCTGTTTCCATCACGACACCTGTCCCCAACGCCTCTCGACGTGTTGTAAAGATACGCCGAAGAGCACCACCACCCGCCACTTCCTCCACTACGCCACTACCTTCCTCTCCTCCTTCTTCCCCACCCCTACCTTCGCCTCCTTCCTACCTTCACCATCTCCATCAACCACGTCGCCCCCTTTGCCGCCACCTTCTCCACCCCCGCCTTCACCATCTCCATCAACCACATCCCCTCTTTTGCCACCCTCACCACTATTGTCTTCATCACCTCCCCTCGTAATAATACATGTTCCGTCACCTTCACATCCATCCCCGCGATCGGTGCCACTTCTTTCGCCATCGTCCTTTGAGCCCGAGCACGCCGACCCTAAACCCATACCTCCACTTGTGCCTTTACCTCCACCCATGCTCATCACCATCAGTATTTCTCCATCACTTGCACTAACGCCACCCGCGCCCTTCCAACCTCCTCCTTCTAATATCCCTCTACCACTTCCCACTTCGCGGAACAGGTACACGCTACCTTTGGTGCCCCTCGGGTCTAGTCCCCAAGGAGATAAAGAGCCAAGCCGGGTTTCAATTATGCATTTCAAGATCCAGGATGTTATTTCCCGCATGCCGATACGAGTCCTAGCCCTTGGCTGTTTTGGGAACAAGGAGCCTGCATTTACTATGAAGACGGTTGCAAAGGTGAGGTCGGTAGCGATCTCTCTGCTCGCCAGGAAGTTCACCATTAATGTTGTTATTACCTCGCGCTCGATTGCTGTTCAGTTCACTGGCCGAGAGGGGTTCTCTACTCGGATCATGCTAACACATACGGTCGCCCGGAGCCTGATTGATTCTCTATTCAAGGGGCAGTTCTTCTGCACTTTCCAAGGACATTCTGCACTTGCTGTGCAATTTCCCTCAATTTATTAGCATGCCGACCACGTCAACGCCGCGCATTGATCTCCCTCAGTTCCGTCCTGTGCTTCTAGCAAGGGAGTTATGCTTCATACCCAACTGCCAAGAGGAGTTGCCGAATCTTATGCTTCTAGTGCCGAATGACAAAACTCCATTGCTTCCTGATGCTGATCCCAAGGAGTTGACTGCTCTGGAATGTCCACCTATGGTTAGCACCAGGAGTCTAGGGGCAACTGCCCCGATGAAGCTGCATATTCGCAATCAGGCCAGGCCATCTGCCAGGTGGGCCCGCTATTTGAGAAGACGTTACAGATTGAGGAGCCCGAGAAGCCAAGTCCACGCCAGGCGGGTCCATCACGAGGCAGTTTCTGCTAAGAAGAAGAAGAGGCGGCGACATAAGTTCAAGGGCCGTCAGTTGTGTATTTTGGGGTCCCCTTCCTCCTCTCCTTCTTCCGTCCATTCATCTTTTCTATTGCTCAGTTCTTATCCTTGGGTGGTGTACCTTCCACCATCTGACCATATTTCCACCATCTGACCATATTTCCACCATCCTAGGCGTCGGCCTATGTCCTCCTCTTCCCCTGAGCCAGGGGCATCTTCTAGTTTTTCTCCCCGGGTACGCCCGGATTTCGCTTCTCATCCTTTTCCCCCGACCCTGTTGGGGATTCCTTATGCTCGTTCCCCGACCTTGTCGGGTGATTTTTTTGATCCTTCCCCGACTTTGTCGGGTGGTTTCCATTTCTTTTCCCCGACCTTGTCGGGTGTTCATGCATTTTCTTCCCCGTCTCTGGCGGATGATCGCTACTCTTCTTCTCCGACCACGTCGGATGATTTCTCCTTATTCCTTATCTTCACAGCTATCTTTTCATCATCTTTCTGTTCTTTCCTCCTCACCCTTTTAGGGTTCTTACCCTTTTTCTTGCTATTTTTGAGGCTTTAGTCCGCCTTGATCTCAGTTAATCTCTATTCATTCTGTATTTGGTTCCTTGTTATTAGGGCCTCAGTGCCTTAACGAGCGAGTTCTAGCACTCGTCTCTCTTCCTTTTATTTCCTCTTTGTCCAGTTTAATGTCTGCCGCTCCTCCATGTCAAGGAATATCTACACATTGCTATCCTTTTTCACCCTTTTATCCTGGCAAGCAAGGAATATAAAGCTCGTGCTGATCAAAAGTTCGATGATCGAGATCACTTCAAGATGCCGGTTTCCGTGCCATGGATTTGCAAAGGTATCGTTATTTTGTGCAAGAAGTTATTATCATCGCTATTATCTCTCTTACACCTGCACATGCTTATAACGTTGGTTCCTCAACATGGTTGAGTGGCTTTAGTTGAATTTGCTTAATTAGTCAAATAAAATGAGTAGCTTCTGCAGCATCTTAGGCTGGTGATAGCTTAGCGCTGGGAGTCTAGTTCCTTTCCCCGATTGCTGAGAGTAACCTTTGAGCATGGATTTTTCACACACTACACGGCGAGCCATAGCCGATTTCTCTGAGGCGCACCGTTGCTGCTTTGGCCATACTTTGGGTATGCACAAAGGTCTTTTTCTCTTCTCTGCTCGGCCAAGTGCAGGGGCAAGAGATTGATGGATAAGATGACTAACCTAGGCGCTCTCTAATATAGGAGAGGTCTCAAATAGGGGCAGTCTTGACCCTTGAAAAGTGAGCTTTCATGCTATATCTGGCCAATAAGGGCTACCAAAATGAGAAAATGAATCAATATGCAAAATTATGAATCAAAGGTATGGCAAGAGTGGCAGTACAGTTCCCCGCGGGACGTCATGAGCCCGGTCGCATGCGTGCCTGATAAATATGGGTTTAAAAATCAAAGACACAAAGCCCCAACGTAACAGGCTATCTCTTTGAGGGGTAGTGCCCTGGAAGGAATTCGAGCCTTGATGTCTCCCATCCTGCACAAAGATTGTCTCCAATTTTTCTTCTACTCCTCCCTCTTAGGCTGGGTTGTATCCCGGGTATGGCCTTAGTAGGGGCACCATTTTTTAGAGGCAGTTGGTTGTGGTAAGCCACCCTCACATGCACACCCTACTCAAGGGAAGTCTTTAATGAGAGGGGAGGGACGACGATCCCTGGCCTGTAGTTCGAGCCTGTCTTTGGGTGTTGCGGATTACTATTCAAAAATACTAAAAAAATGAGATATTGTCAAAAATCTAAAAAAATGAGATATTGTCTAAAAAAATGAATGAGATATTGTCAAAAATCCAAAAAAATGATGAAATATTATTCAAATCCAAAAAACCAAATATTTTCAAAATCTAAAAAAAATCAAGAAAATTGAAAATTCTAAAAATATTTATCTTTTATATTTTATCTTGAGGACAGATACGTAATCCGTTTGCTAAGTGTGTAGGTTGCAAATACTCAGGCATTCCTTGCTATATCTTTTTGCTCTGCCTCTTGTCCACATTTTTGATATGTTCTTTCCTTCTTCAATCTTATCTCTCGATCTGTTCTGAAGCTTATGTCTTTCTCAGCTTTTGTCTGCAATGATCATATCTTTATGAGAGGGCTTTGCCTCACGATTATGAACCTGGCGGTTCTGCATCATTTTGATCTTGGATTTTGATTGAAGATCGCACTTTGTCATGTCTTTTATCCCGTCGTGTCCTTGTCTCATGTCCATGTCCCACCGTGTTGTCCCACACATGTTATTTTGTTCCTCACCACGTGTTGTTAGTTATCTTGCACATGCCGATGGTCATCTTTCCATGTTCCGTGTGTTGTCCCAACAATGCGATCTGTCATGTTCTTATCTCAACCATGTGTTGTTCCGCCGATTGTTGTCTTGTCACACCGTGTTCTTGCATCCGTATTGTCTATGCCTTTGCCCATGTGCTTGTTCGTATTATTGTGTCGTTTTCCATTCACCATGTTATGTCATGTTGTTCATCTTTATGTTAATCGCTATGCTTATCTTGTTTGTCTTATACATAGAAATCCATAAAAATCCAAAAAAAAGAAAAGCCAGAAAAAACTTGCCGTTTCACCTGTACAGGTAAGTCAGGTATGGCCTTCTATCCTTGTCACCCTTATTGCATTATTATATGGTACTATAGTATATTATCTCGATAACCAGTTGGTGATCTACGTGTTCCAAGATCTGATGTTCCCCTTTAACAAAAATGATGATGATCCAAGTTCACGTGTTTAATCTTCGGATAGGCCGTTACGTTGTGATGTCCCGGGGAGGATGGTTCTATCTTGCACGCCGTGGTTGCGGATAATATCTTGACTCTGATTCTCCCAGCTTAGTAATGTTATTCTCGAGTATTTTATATTTTAATCTTTCTTCGCATTTGTTTTAACGATTTCTTTTATTTTAGCCCAGCATGCATCATACGTATCTTTTTGAGCTTTCATGACCCATGGTTTGCTTGAAAAATGTCTCATCAGTGATGGTTAACTATGCGTTCAGTGTTTGACTAAGAGGAACTAATTCCACTCTGAGTTGGAAGGTTCTCTTTGGTCGATTCGCTTGGTTTGGTTGATTAAGAGGTCCCCGTCTGGAGCTTTAGCCTGTTTCGTTTACTTTTGCTGCTTGCTTTTGGCCTCCTCATTGGACCGCGGGATTGTGTCCCCCATGAGGTTGGTCTTGTCGATTTATTTCATTTAGTTTAGTTCCTCCAGACTGGTGTCGCTTTTGGTTTTATCATTCCTTGCGTTTGGTTCAGAGTTTTCCGGAAGACTCCTGTCGCTTGTTGGTAAAAACGGGTGTCGTTTTACCTTAACGTCCGCTTTTCAGTCCGCTCTGCTGCATCTCCGCTTCATCTCCATGTTCCATGTCACTTCCGCTTCACCTCCGCTCGCTCCCCTGCAAAGAGGACGTTAAGGAGGGGCATTTGTTGACACCCGTTTTATGCCGATAAGTTGAGTCGTTCCTCTTACTCCCATTTATTGATGCCTCGAGTTGTCCATCACCCGTTGGGGTTGTTTTCAGGCATACTTTGGGCCAGTTTTATGGGTTGCCTCCCTCCTTGGTTAGGTCCAAGTTGATTCAAGGCTTAACGGGCCTTGGTTTTGGTTGATTGGGCTTTTCTATAAGTTTCAAGCGCCCATGTGCATGTACGGTTCATCCCGGGCCGCTCAATCCATGTGCGGTTGACTGTGGACCGTCCATCTATTTTGGAATATTTTGGTTAATTTTTTGAATTTCCACCGACAAGCCTTTATGCGGTCCTATTCTGGCCGTTCAACTTGATGGACGGACTGGTTGTGACCGCCCATCTCTCAGAGTCCTGCGCTTGAGGGTTTTCTCAGATAATTATCTAATTAATCTATTTATCAGCTACAAGGCTAGAACGGTTTATCCTTGGCCGCTCAACCTTTGAACGGTCTCATATGAGCCGTTCATGTGTGAGACTCCAACGGCGAAGGCTTCGGTCAGTTTAGTGGATAATTTGGATTATTTTTTATTTATTTTGAATTTCCACCGACGGGGTTGGACGGCCAGGAGGTAACCGCACATCTAGTTGGGCGGTCTATCGTAAGACCGTTCATCCGTTCGATTCATGAATTTCAACAGATTTTTATCTCTTTATCCGTGATTTTATCCCCAACTTCTCCCATCATTTTCTCCGCGGATAATCAACCATTTTGAGTGCCGTTTCGACTGGATAAAAGATAATTCAATTATCTTGACTTTTTGTTTGATAATCTCGGCCTGAAAATGCCTCTAAACCCTAATTTCGAGCTAAGACCCCGGGTGCTCTATAAATAGACCCCGAAGGCTGGGTTTGAAAAGGGGGGGAGATTTTGATCGATGGCGAAGCCCTGCCGCATTTTTGAGCGACCTAGCACCAAGGAGGGAGACTTTCCACGTCCATACAAGTCTCCGGTTCATGGAGTAGTCCAGTTTTTGAGTCTTTTGCGCTTGATAGTTTTGTCTACTTTTCACTGCATGCATCACCTTTCATACTTTCTCCCCACGTTCTTCTTCATCTTCATTGCCATGCACTCACCCACCTACGTTTTTGACACCCTAGGGGTTTAAAATCCCCCAGGTATCTCCTATTTCCACTTATTCATGTTCATTTCACATTATTTTGGCATTTACTCCACCATTCAGTTATAATCTAGGTTTTCTCTTTATGTTTTTACGTCGTTTTGCAGGTCAGCAATCCCTAGGACGAGGCCCATCCCCTCTGGCCGGTCGGAGAGGGTGGAGGTTGGACCCCTTTGTGACTTCTGGCTTGATGGTCTTGTGCAGCTCTTCCAGGACCGTTCGATGGTATGTGTGGTGCATCTTCGACCGTCCTTCACCTCCTGTGGTTGTTTCTAAACCGTCCATCAGCCAGTAGTCCTATGTCTCGCGTCCCCTGCAGCACTGAAGAACGGTCTATCGTGTGGCCGTCCAACACCACAGGCGGTTCTTCACGGGCCGTTCATTTCCTGCAGTGCTGATTTTGAGGCGAGTGTTTCCCTCTTTCCAAGGTACGGCGTGTTCATCACGTACGACGTCTTGGTGGCGATCATGGTTCTTTACTCTCTTCTGTTCTCCTTCTACTGTCCTATTTTACTTTACATATCGATTCATTAGAAGGAGAGAAGAGATATTTCAAGCCGGTACTGAAGAGGAAGAAGGAAAGAACAAAACATATCAACACAAAGCAGCTAGAACATAAACCGACCATTTGATCTTTATAGGCAAGAAGTGTGGCGACTTGGTCAATCGATCTATAACGACCCATATTCCATCATGTCCACCTTTAGATTTGGACAAACCCATGGTAAAATCCATGCCGATATCTTCCCACTTTCACTTAGGAATGTCAAGATGATGTAACTTGCCAGCGGGCTTTTGGTGTTTCACCTTGACTTGTTGGCATGTGAGACAGCGAGAAATAAAGTCTGCTACCTCCCTTTTCATGTTGGGCCACCAAAAGGTTCGCTTTAAATCCTAGTACATCTTGGTAGCTCCGGGATGGATTGTGTACCTTGATCAATGAGCTTCCTCTAAGATTTTCTTCTTCAATTCAGAATAGTCTGGTACACATGTCCTTTCTCGGAACAACAATCTTCCATCCATTGCTAGCTTGAAATCGGGTCGCTCTTCTAGCTTGCCTTTAACTTCTACCAGCACCGGGTCATTGTCTTGAAGTTCCTTGATCTCGGAGAGTAAATCCGACTGTATCCTTATCTATGATAGAGTAATACACCTTTTCTCCTTGTCTGTGCTTATATCAAGCTTGGAAAATTGTTCTAGCATCTTCCACTCTTGGATCATACAGTTGGCCAATAATGCTCTTGGCTTTCGACTGAGGGCATCAGCTACGGAATTACCCTTTCCAGGATGGTATTGTATTGTGAAGTCGAAGTCCTTGAGATACTCTAGCCAACGTCTTTGTCTCATGTTCAATTCCTTTTGGGAGAATAAGTACTTGAGACTCTTGTGATCGGAGTACAGGGTGAATTGTTCTCCATAGAGATAGTGTCTCCAGATCTTTAAAGCAAACACTACCGCGGCCAACTCTAGGTCATGCACCGGGTAGTTCTCCTCATGCTTCTTTAATTGTCGAGAAAAGTAAGCAATGACTCTCCCTTGTTACATTAGCACATATCCGAGGCCAATACCAGATGCATCGTTATATACCTTGAACTTCTCTCCTTCAGTTGGTAATGCCAAGACTGGGACAGTCGTTAGATGATCTTTCAAGGCTTGAAAGCTTCTCTCGCAATCTTCATTCCACTTATAAGGAATCTCCTTGCGGGTCAGCCTAGTAAGAGGAACAACAATCTTGGAGAAGTCCTTTATAAATCGCCGATAATATCCAACAAGACTCAAAAAGCTTCGGATCTCGGTTGTATTTGTCGGCCATTCCCAATTCTTTACAGCCTCGACTTTTGACGGATCAACAGAAATCCCATCCTTGGAGATCACATGTCCTAAGAAAGATACCTCATCAAGCTAGAAATCACATTTACTATGCTTGGCATATAGTTGATTGTTCCTCAATATTTGTAATGCGGTCCTTAAATGCTCTTCATGATCTTCCTCGGTCTTTGAATATATCAATATATCATCAATAAAGACTACTATGAATTGATCTAGATGAGGCCTGAATATGATGTTCATCAACTGCATAAAGGTTGCAGGGGCATTTGTTAGTCCAAAAGGCATAATAGTAAATTTGTAATGCACATACCTGCTCCGAAATGCCGTCTTGTGAATATCCTCATCTTTGATCCTTAATTGGTGATATCCCGACCTGAGATCGATCTTCGAGAAATATTTGGCTCCAGATAGTTGATCAAATAATTCATCGATCCTCGGCAGTGGATACATGTTCTTGATAGTAAGATCGTTCAACTGTCGATAGTCGATGCAGAGTCTCATCGATCCATCCCTCTTTTTTACGAATAGCATAGGCGCTCCCCGCGGGGAGGTACTCAGTCTGATGAATCCTTTCTTCAAAAGCTCCATCAATTTCTCTTTCAATTCCTTGAGCTCGGCGGGGGACATCCTATAAGGTGCTTAGAAATCGGGCCAGCACCAGGGACAAGGTCGACGGTGAAGGCCACTTCTCTTTGTGGGGGTAATCCGGGCAAATCTTCCGGGAACACATCGGGAAACTCCCGAATCACTCGGATGTCTTCTATCTTAGACTCCTTAACTTCCGTGGCGGTCGCAAAAGCTATGAAAGCCACACACCCCTTTCTTAAGAGCTTACTAACTCGGAGGGCCGAACTAAGGGGTGACTTGTTTCGACTCCGAGAACTAGTGTAGACAAGTTCTGGGAAATCCTTAAAAGTTACATTGCCGTTTCGGCAATCTATGACTGCCTTGTGCGTGGATAGCCAATCGGCTCTTAGTATGACATCATATCCGTCCATATCTAGGCATATCAGGTTGGCAGGTAGATTTTTCCCTGTTACTATAACTTCACAATTTAGATAATGGTGTGAAATCTCGTATTCGTTTCCGAGAGGAGTAGAAATAACTAAAACTATCCATTCTGGTTCCATAAGTAATGGATTAGCAAATCTCTTGGAAACAAAAGAATGGGTTGCGCTGGTATCAAACAAGACACGAGCAGACTTGGAACAAATCTTTAATGTACCTTCCACGAGTCCACCTTCATCATTTTCCGCCTCTTGGTGAGCTTGGAGACGGCCTTGCTTCTTTGCCGGGCGCTTCTCTTCATTGTTGGCTTGTTCATTTAATAATGGATAGTTGAGAATCCGATGATCAAGACTCCCGCAATGGAGACATGCTCCCAACCTTCTCCAGCATTCTTCGGCCTTATGGCCGGCCTTGTCACAGTGCTTGCACACCTCTTTGGAAGGTGTGGTAGTGATAGAGAAGGGCTTGTTACTCTTCTTAAATTTCTTTTCTTGGGAGGAATCTCCTCCATTGCTAGTTCTCTTCTTATTGAAGGTAAGTTTGAAAGTGCCGGAGCTTGTAACGTGCTCCTTCTTGTCCTTCCCACGGATCCGATCGGATAGCTCCGTGGCATCTTCTAATAACTGGGCTCGCCTTATCATCCCTAAATAGACTTGAATGTCCATCGGCGCCAATTGAGTAATGTATTGCGGCCAAAGCCCATTAAGAAATCTCCTAGCCTTCATCTTCTCGATACACACTAGAAGTGGTGCATACCTTGATAGACGGGAGAATTGGGCCTCGTACTCGGCCACAGATAAGGTCCTTTGCTTGAACGCGGCAAACTCCGCGGCTTTCTTCTCTTGTATACGGTCCGAGAAATATTTGTTGTTGAAATATTCTATGAACTCGCCCCATGTAACTTGCTCATGGGGTAAGGTAGCTTCTACCGACTCCCACCAAAAGCGAGCATCCCGCTCTAGTTGGAAAGTCGCTAATAACACCTTCTCTTCATCCGTGCATTGCATTACACGGAACATCTTTTTGATCTCTTTGATCCAGTTCTCGGCGTCGTCGGGGTCGGATGAGCCGGTGAACTTCGGAGGGTTCATATTGCGAAAGCTTCGGTGGAGATCTACCGCTCCACGATTTGCTCTGCCATGCGTCACATGTTGTAGCACTTGTGTAAGGCCTTGGACAGTGCGTTGCATATCGCACCATTGAGCATGTTCAGCAGTCATGGTCCTACAAGATTTAAATAACTATATTAATATACTATTAACCAAAGGTCGTATTTCCTAAGTTAACTTAACCCATGGCTCCACCCAATCTCACCGGGTGAAAGGTATAAACCTATCCTTGGACTTGGTTTCCTAGGAATTGAATATCCTAGGCTCTGATACCACAAAAAATGTCACGTCCCGAGTGCGGAAGGAACCCGGTACGCGTGACGAGTTTATATCATTCATGTCAATCAGAGCACGAGGTAATTCGACACATAAGACAGAGCGCGCAAAAGTAGAGATAATAAACCAAATCCTTTATTCCATTAATAACTTTAACTAGTTCTATACATAATCCTTCAAGGTAAAGGAATACTTAAGGACAAACTAGACTCAATAAAGAGGAAGATACAATGATAGACTCAAGAAAGATGAAAAGACACGACTAGATAATGTCTCCAATAGTTGGAACGTCTCTACGCTCTTCACTCGTGTCCATTCCCATCCAAATGATCCTCATCATCTTAGTTACCTAAAAAATAGGGGAAAAACTAGGGTGAGCGAACACTCAGTAGGAATTATATCTCAAGATCAAGCTTGCTTTAAGTAAATTACATGTTACATGAACTATGCAAGTATAGTGATGCATGTACGCAAGATAATGACGAGAGAGGAATATCAAGAGATAATCATGTGAAATATATCAAGATTGTCAAGTATGTAATAACAAATCATGTCATGTGAATTAGCTATTATAATTTCAAGCAAGTAGATACCCACTCCGGGCCATGCAGGTCATGTCAAGTCAAGCACGAGATTCGTGGAATGTCAACAATCAAGCAAGTCATGCACTTCGGTGCAATGTCACACCGTGATCAATATATCTCACATGGGCACAAGTACTTTCGGGTGCTTCTCCCATGACCAGATCGGACCCTATATTCACAAGCATTGAGTCATGTATATATTTAAACATCCACTATAGTTTATAGCCAATAGAGTTCTAAAGGAATAAACCAATGTAGGACGATAAGGTAGATTTCACAGAATGAAGGAGTTCTAGGACAGAACTTGAGCAAGTATGAAATACCGATAAATCGCATGAAAAACCAATATCATGAAATTGGGTAATTGGCGTCCACTCAGTCGCCATCAATTATAGAAACAGCGTCCACTGTATGGTCGCCCATTCCTGTGAACAGTACAGGCATGATGAAATAGCGTCCACACGACAGTCGCTAAATCAGTCATATAGCGCCACTGTCCTGGTCGCCAATTCCTTCTGGCGTCCAAGTCACGGTCGCTAATTACTGACAAAGACAGACTTCTAAAAAGAGGCCAGAAATAGCGCTCTAAGAGGGCTAAGCATCACGTTTCTTCAAAGTGATGTGATAAGTAAGGGTTCCAGAGTTTTTAGCACACAGCCTGCTTGGCTACCTTGAGCGAATCCAAGGCTAGCGTAGACTTACGGAGGTCTCAATGAAGAACGTACCAGTCCGAAGGAAGTAATATCCCGCGGAGGGTCCAATCATCACCAAGAGTCGAGTGTGTAACCAATAGAAATAAAATAGAGACTCCATCTACGGATGTGAGATAAGAGTGTCAATAGACCCACGATATGGGCCAGAGAAAAATGATAAAATTGAGAGAGCAAGAATCTGCGTCCAATCAGAAGTCACTATATCTAGAAATAGCGGCTCTTTGAAAAGTCGCTAAATCTTATTTTTAGCATAATTCTATGAAAATTAATAAGAATTAGTGACTCTGTGAACAGACCCACGAAAAGGGCGCTCAATCTTTAAATAATGTCCATTATTATGTCGCAGATTCATGATTTTCATATATTTTCTATTTTACTAATTATTTTACAAAACAGCGCCTCCCTATAGGGGCGCTCATTCATTAATTGGCGATTGTATGACAGTCGTCCATTCTTTTTGATGCTACACATCGGGCAGGAACGTTTATAGACACAATATACTATTCATTTCTTTTTAATTGTACATGAATAGTAGCACTTTACTATTTATATGGAATTTAAAGAAACTAAGGACATGGATAGCTAGAGAAAAATATGGGGAATCTGAAAATATGCTCATGCAAGATTTTTAACGTCAGGGTTGATAGATATTAATTTTTAAACATGTGGTATTTATTAATTACACTAAAAGAAATAGCGATAGGGGTATGGTCGCTCATTAATTTGCGACCAGAAGACTGTCGCAGATTCAGAAATTGTGACCTTCCACATGGTAGTTCATTAATAGGCGGCCAATACTTGGTCGCTATTTTCATACAGATAGAAAACTTAAAAATAACTACGTAAATGGAATAGCAGAAGCTATGGAATCATGATATAACTATACTTATGCATGCCATGGACCTTTGCTATTGATCTTGGGCTTAGATACTTGAGAAAACCTACCTCTTTTAGAGTTTTGGACGACGGACAGAGAAGAAAATAGGATAATAAGAGCAACTGCAGAAGCAGCAGCTCGCGATCAGGAAGAAGAGCTTGCTACGATAGCAACTGCACTCGAACAGAGGAAGAAGGAAGTCACGAATGGCAGCAGCTCGTACAACAACGGCAAGAATACGAAGAAGGAGGAGAAGTTGCAGGCTTCCTCTTCACGCTTGATGGAAACAGGATGAAAAGGATGTAGCACGACGGAGAAAGAAGAAGCAAGGCTTCTTTCACTGTAGCAGTAATAGCAGCAACTGCAGAGGACGACGGGACAACGTCGACGCAAGGTACGAACAGCAGCAGTAGCAAAGGTGCTACCGCGTTCGATCACGGGTCTTACTTGTAGGGAGATAACCTATCAACATTTTGAGCTTCCTAATGGGTTTGGAATTTCCACGTAAAGAATCCTAATAGGTTTTAACTTTCTCATGCAATCTCTCTCTATCTAAAACTACAACCGCTATCGTTGTTGGGAATCAGAACCCTAATCTCCATGCAGTGTTCGAACGTGAGGAGGTTTTGGGCTTTTGAAAACAACCCTCGTTATATACATATATGAGTATATACCCAATACTACCTTAGACGTAGGTAAAGGTTATGGGCTTTTGTTAATTAATGCCCATACAAAGGTTAAGCCTTTTTACGTGCATGGTTGAGGCCCTACCGTGATGGTTGTGGGTTTGGGCTCTATATTTTGTTGATTTGGGCTCGTCTTATTTAATTGGAGGATTTATTTTGTGTTTAATTCATTTAGGAAATTTTATTCCTTATTATTATATCCGGAGTGCTACATATGGCAAGAGTGGTAGTACAGTTCCCCGCATGACGTTAAGTGCCCGGTTGTATGCGTGCCTAACTAAAAAAAAGGGTCCGACAAAGAATGACAAAAGTCCCGACGAAATAGACTAAATCTTTAAGGGGTTGTGCTTAGGAAGGAAGTCAGAACCCAACATTTCTAAACCCATATTAGGCTTTTTCTAAAATTTCTTTTGTTCCTCCCTCAAGACCGAGTCGTTTCTCGGGTATAGCCTTAGTAAGGGCACCGTTGACCGAGGGCAATCGGCCATTGGGCACCACACTTAATGCACACCATGCTCTGGGCATTCTTTAGCAAAAAGGGAAAGAACCAGGACCCCTGGCCTGTGGTTTGATCAGTTTCTGTGCTGCAGTTAGTATCAAAATATCAAAAAAAAGAATATCTCCTAACAAAAAAACAAAAAAGATTGTCTTTCAACAAAAAAACAAAAACTAAAGAATATTTCCCAAAAGAAAGAGAATATATTAAAAAAATAAAAAGAAGAATATCTTCTAAAAGAAAACCAAAAAAGGCATATCTTTCAAAAAAAAAAGAGGGGGGGCCAAGTCAGAGCAAAAAAGCTAATTTATTTGTCAAAGCGACGTATGCAGGGAAAGAATGTTGAAAGCAAGGAAGAAGCATAGAACAAAAGACTAAACATTCTTTTCATCCTTCCAAAACTTTCTATAATTGAGAGCGGGTACATCATGTCACTCTAAGTCTCACCACTGCTCTCAGCGGTGCTCCTCTCAGTGTTGCTCCTCTCACTACCTTCCGGATGAGGATCCCTAGGAGACATCATCAAACTGTGTGAGGCGGTACTCCTATTGCCCCGCATCCCCCTCTCAAGTCTCCACATTGTGTTGTCGCTCTAAGGAGACAACAAAGGAATTGTTAACAAAAAACCTGCGCTCACGTGCTCTCTGATAGCGCTCCTCGCCATCTCTCAGCCACTATTCGGCAATGCCTAGGCTAGTCCGAAGCTCCAACAACTGAGCCTCCAGGGCCCTCCTCTCCTCTCTCTGCCAACCTCTTAGTTCTCTCTCTCTCTCTCTCTCTCTCCTCTCTAGCTAGAGGGAGATCCTCAACTCCATGGCATCTCGGGAGAGGTCATCATCTGAACGACACCACAGCTTATCCTCTAGCTCCGCTATCCTTGCTTCACCTTGTGTAGCACGAGCAAGCGCCTCCCGGATGTCTCTTGTCTACCATATTCACCATTTTTAGCAACATCACATAGCATGAACAATCTAACTCGAATGGTGAAACACTCACCTGTGTATAGAGCTCCCTCTCTGCCTCCGCGGCACGTGCCATGGTACGGGCAAGTTGCTCGTGGAGCAAAGTAACCTCTGAGGAAGGAATCCACAAACTAGAGGAGGCACCCCTGTCCCTATTGCTGATGACGCTGCGTCAAACTGGGCACGCTATAACACATATGAGATGACAATGAATGACTAAACATCAGAAATCTAGGATCATAATTAGGAACATGCATTGTATATACTCACCAATGCATTCAAAGCTGCACGAGTGTCAGTCAACTGTTACTCCGTGTCTGTCAAGCAAGCTCGCAAGTCTACTATCATGGCATCACGGGCGCCCTGCATCCATGACATGTAAGTTAGCACCATATATATACAAAAAAATGTTGCATGTCACACTTATCTCCATAGGTCCCCCAAGCTGGAGTCACTCCACATACATCACCCAATAGAGGCATAGGTATTCCTCACTATCCTACGCATGTGACTCCACAAGTGTGCCACCCCGTTGCTAGTCCTCATAGTGTTCAGGGAAGCACACCCTCCAGTCAACGCGGGCTGCCCTCCCCCGTGTTTTCCTTCTAATGCGAGATGTGGCCACATCCACTCACTCCTAGGCAAGGCCCAAGGTCCTCATAGTCAATCGTAGCTGAAGTGGCTCGATCTCATTCAGGCAATGGATCCAAAGGTCCCGTTTAAATCGAGCACGATTTGCCTCAACTCACGACTGGTCGGTATCAATCATGCCCAAATAGGGCCTCCAAACCACTTGCATTAACATATATGTATCTTATTAGTCATTTAAAAAAAAATAAAAAATCCTACCATCACGGTAGAGAACTCCTGCAGCTCACGTCTCAATGACATCAGCGGGTAGGTGTTGACATGCAAAAAATAATAATGACAATAATAATAAATAATAATAATATGATAATAATTATGCTGGAATATCTTATTCTTGTTGTTCCTGTTTTTTAGGAATAAAGAGGAAAATAAGAAAAAAAAGGCGCCCAATTGCAAGGGACCGATGTTATAGAAAGACCCAGGAGCTCAAAAAAATATTCGGGACCATCCCCGAAGAAGTAAGCAGAAACCCCGGGTGATCATCCGCCCGATTAAACCTTTGCAGTGGATTTCCGATCGTAAGTAGACAACTGCACTGAGACTCATAATGAGCTCGGGATCAACACGGAGAATTTCCAAAAGTTATTACAAGATGCGGTGGTCCTCGAAGTTCCTACGGCATCAAACGCCATCAGAAAAGCTTCTCTATGAATGGGATGGCTGAGCTGGGCTAAAATAATATGCAAACATGATCAAATGGGCTAAATGGGCTGAAGGAACCCAGGTGAGGCCCAAGTGAGACGGTGGCCCAAGTGAGCCGACGGCCCAAGTTAGCCGCCGTCTCACCCGCCTTTTGCTACCGCCTTCTGCACACAACAAAATCCACTATATATGGGCCCCCGTACGAACACAGAAAGGCAGACTTCGAAAGGAAGCTTCCAGAGAGGGACAAGACAGGAGACTTGGGATTGAAGAAAGCGAGAAGGGGAGGCCTTCCGGGCACCGCCAAGAGAGAGTAGCAGACGGAGAGAGGATAGAAGGAGAGGCAGATAGAGAGACCAACAAGAAGAGGGGGAGTGAGATCAACAGAGCCGGTTTCACAGCAACTGAGAAGGAGGTGGGTCTCCACCCAGTAGTGCCCACGTTGGGCTACAGATACCCCGTTCCCTTTGTCTTCCATACATCCTCCTTTGTAATAAATGTGATTCTTCCTTTTGCTTCAGTTCCGATGTAATATTTGCCCCGTTTGAGAGCAGTAAATAAATCACAGTTTTATAATTCTTCGTTCACTGATATCATCATTCATTCTGTTCATTTCCTCTTCTATCTATCACCGATCATGCGCGTTCATGTATTCATACATTGAGTTCACCTCCATATTGATTGTTTAATTACTGTCACTTCTCGGGTTTCGAATCCGAGCGTTTTTCCCCGTGGGTGAGAGGGGGACACGTCCTCATTTCATCCGAACACCTGTGCAAACGGTCACTAGTCTTCCTCCCGATGGTCATTAGGGGTCGGCTCGTCTAAGTGCAACCTCTGTTCGATCTGTTGCTAGGGAAACATCTATTCGCCATCCTGATGTGATGGAGTTTTACGCGGAGAGTATGCCATACCGAGGGCTCTGAGTTCCAGTTTTCACGTTAACTTCCCCTTTTCCCCAGTTATGAACCGCTCGGCTTATGCCCATCTTAGATTAGGGGTCTAGTGATGTTGTTTATACAAGTCCTTTGGATGCCTTAATCGAGTGGATTAATGAGTTATAATGCCAAGGATTTAGCCTCCTCTGATGCTCTGTTTCATGCCGCTTTACTCTATTTTGTTTTTACATATTGGAGAGATGCTTGAAGCCTTGTCCATTGTTGTTGCATATAATACGTTTATATATGTATATCGATCTATGGCCGCCATTTCACTCTACTGCGCACATGTGCATATGCACGACTCAGCCACTTAGCATAAACCTGCATGGCCCATCCACTTTATTGCACATGTGAATAAACGTGCATGCACACCCAGTCGCCGGATAGCAGCTCCTCCACACAGCTTTCTTTGCTTTGTTGGCCGCCGTCTCACCCCCACTGCCAGTCGCCGGACCAACCATCCCTCGTGAGGCCGTCGGATCCCACACTCCTTTCTTAGCCGCCGGCTTCCCCCTTCTCCTCGGCGAATAGCGCGCCGGTTCATCCATGTATGCCTAGCCGCCGGGTAACACCATGTTTCCCCTGCCACCGTATAGCCCTGGCCGCCGGATCCTTCTCTCCTGTTGACCCGATTAGAAAAGTAAACAAGAGGGAGGTGAATTGATTGTGCCCCTTTTTAAAAATTAAATGCAGTGATTATTGGATAGGAATAAAAATTATCCCAACAGTAGAACAAGCAGATTTGTATATGACGAAAATAAACACAACCCTCAACTCACCGATGACAATATTTGAGACCCACTTGGATTAAATATAACTCTCTACTCACTGCACTCGGAAATGAGAACGGATAATATAGAACGATAATCGCACAAATAGCAAATCACGACACAAGAATTTTTTAGGTGGTTCGGACGCACCCGAGTGCAGTCCTATGCCCACCCCTCTCAACCCGAGAGGATTCCATTAAGACCGCTGCATGATGGCAGCAAAACGATCACAACGATCACACACGGGCACGACGACCCCATACACACGCGTGTTCTCGCGCGACGACGGGAAAACACGCACACGGAGACGATGCTCTGGAATCGTAAATGAAAGAAAATGATGGAAAAATTCAATGCCCAATTCAGATTAAAATTTATGCTCAAATAAAAAAAGAGAAATGATAGAACAAGAGATCCCCCTTCAGATCTTCAACAGCTCCCATAGATAGGATGGTAAGGTGCGCTGGAGAGGTTGATTCACGGAGTGGGAAGTGGCCAGCCTTGTAGAATGAGATGCCCAAGACAATCGATCGCGAAGAGCAGCAACAACAGCCTTCAGATCGAAGCTTAGGGTCGTTAATGACATCTCCCGTAGCCTCTTCTTCCTCCTCTAACAGATGTGCAGCGCCCTCCTCCTTTTCTGCAAGGATGAAAACCTTTAGCCCAAAAAGATTCTCTTCTACGAATGAAAATCGCAGCCTTCATATACCCAAGAAACCAAGACATAAAAAGACATGGATGCCCATCATAAAACCATCTCAAAACTACACTCAAGGATGTAGAGATGCCCTAAGGGTAAGGGGGTAAAAGGGCAAGACAAATGGATCTCACAAAGGGGGTTTCAAAAATAATACAGAAATCTCGATCCGGACGCCCAGGACAACTGTCGACTCTCAGAGTCGACACTTGTTCACGGATGTTCTGCCATTGAACAAAGAAAAACCAACATAGCCGACATTTTTTGGCAAGTGTTCTGACTGCGATAAAAAGCCTGAACCCAGGCAAAAGTGTCGACTCTCGACACTTTTAGCCAAAGCCTCTGGTCGTGATAAAAAAACAAGCACTGGCCTGTAAGTGTACTTGCAACCTGCTGCATCAAGGCAGCGAGCTGCTCAACAAGTGTCGACTCTGAGAGTCGACACTTGCAGAGCCAAGACTGAAGAGTGCCTAAAGCAGCCAAATAAGCATCAAAAACATTAAGAATGCATCACGTTCAATCTAGTCACATTGAAATGCATTTTAACATGAATTCTTACCATGGATCCAACTGATTGAAATCAATTTGTAAATCAAGCCTGCACTAGTCACAAACAATTCAGTCAATTTAATCTTAAGACAAAGTTGCACGAATATAGTTTCATACATGTAAGAGCCATTTACAATTCAAATCAAACAAAACATTGATTCAGTCCAAAATAAACTGAACCTTCACAACCCTCACATATCAATTAGTCTCAAACAATCCATTTCTGAATTGAATACAACCGAACCACTCATGAATTCCAAGTCAACCCAAAGCCAGTTGAATTCTAGATTGAAGGCTAATTGAAAGACATTTCAACAATTGTAGCTATTATGCTAGGCTCATTAAAAACCATTCAAGAAACCTATCAAATTGATTAACACTGAACAAAGGATTTGCAATGCTTATAACACAACATAAAATAAATTATCTTCGTCAAAATACGTCGGGACATAACAATCTCCCTCTTTTTGATGAAGATAAAACACCTTAAGATACCACAAAGATTTGCATGAAAGAGACGAGTCAAATATCACCCACTGAAACAGATGTTTTGAAATTTGTTAGCTAAAGCATTTCAAAGCATGTTTTTGTTTTTTAACAACCAAAAACCATTTTCAACTACCCATTCATAGTATCATGCAATCATTTATTCCTCCCCCTTTTTGTCAGAGTCAAATAGGGGATTGATAAAGATAGAAAATAACAGCTAATGCCTCATATTTGCAGTTAACTCAATGTTATGCATGTGATGAGGAATGGATGATTACGCAAGCACACAAGCATCCATAACTAGGCATAGAAACAAGCAAGTCCTGTATGGACAGGTTAAGAACCATGCTATCGATTAAGAGCATGAGTTGCACGAACAAAATTAAGAAGGTAGTGTTTACAAAAAAGATGGTACTGCATTACCCATAAAATATGACTGATTCAAAAGGTACATTCACACAATCAAACTCGAAGTGTAAAATGAACAATGAAATTCATAACAATATGGATTAACATATTTTCTAAGGAACACTAGAAAGAACCTTTCCTCCCTACACTTTCATACACAGTGCTCGACTTTTAGTAGCTTCGCATAGCCCTATATATATATATATATATATATATAGGAACAAGATGACTAACCTTTTAACATGAGTCATGCCCTTTGTTTCAGGGGCATTTCCCAGTTACTCAGTTTCGTCACTTATTTGAATTGTGAATATTTGTCACTTTTCGATCCGAGTTTCCTCCTTTGTTTCAGGAGAGATTCCCGGCTAATGGGTTCCAAATCCACTTATTGAGACTTTTGACGGCGCTGACAGCTTTTTCCTCACGAGACACGTGACTTTTATGTGGGGAATTAAGTGCCCTCAAGAGTGTTGAGTGGAATAACTGAAATCATTATTAAATAGAGTCATTTATCTCATAAGTGCACATTTTGTGAGTGATTGTATTGAATGTAAGAGATGAATTAGTCTAATCATCATTATGACTCCCCCTAAATGTATGCACAATTATGAAAAGAACCTCTCCCTTAATGTGTGCCATGTAACAAACATGACTTAACTAATGCATTTTTTATTTAGCAAGGGAAAGAGGTCATAGGAGGAATCAAAAGGAAGGGTGATATATATATATACTAAGTCATGCATATAGATGAAATTCTCACACAGGTTGATTACCGGTACTTGACGGAGAACATATGTCCGAAGATCACCCTCACGCATGAGGAAAGTTTCCAGCTGGACAAAATCCAACCTTCTACAATCGCCATTTGATATATCGACTAATCATGGCATTCACGCATGCATTTGTATAAAATATATGGAATTATATACATGCGGATGTAATTTAATGAAGATATGAGTGAGAATCAAACATTGTGTTATGCAAAAAAAAGGAAAGATTGAAAAGTAAGTGCAATAAAAAATCTCCTTATGTGCAAGAAAGTAAACCAGTATGCATAAAAGCTTTATTAGAAAATGTGAGAGAGTATGTACAAAGCAAATCAAAAAGACTTTAACCATCTAATCTGCACACACCCAATTCTCTCATAAGAAAGTAAAACTGATTAGAATTCAAAGATTTTGTGAAAATATCTGCAAGTTGATATTTTGTATCCACAAAAGTCAAATCAAAATCACCTTTGTTAATGTGATCTCTAATAAAATGATGTCTAACTTCTATGTGTTTTGTGCGAGAGTGTTGGACAGGATTTTTGGATAGATTTATAACGGAAGTATTATCACATAAAATGGGAGACTTTTTCAATGAAATACCAAAATCTAACAATTGGTGTTGGATCCAGAGTACTTGAGCCGCACAACTGCCTGCAGCCACATATTCGGCTTCAGCAGTTGATAAAGCCACACAATGTGGTTTCTTTGAGGCCCATGAAATCATGCAGCCCCCTAAAAACTGGCAGTGACCGCTTGTGCTCTTACGATCTATTTTGCACCCAGCATAGTCAGAATCAGTGTAAGCAAGCAAATCAAATGAAGCATTCTTAGGATACCACAAACCAAGATCAACTGTTCCATTCAAATACCTGAAAATTCTTTTCACGGCCGACAAATGAGATTCCCTGGGATAAGATTGATATCTTGCACAGAGACACACACTAAAATGTATATCAGGCCTGCTAGCAGTAAGATATAGCAATGAACCTATCATACCCCTAAAAAGTTTTTGATCCACAATATTACCTTTCTCATCTTCCAATTTGAGTGAGGTGGACATTGGTGTAGCAAAAGGTTTGGCATTCTCTAGTTGATACTTTTTCACAATCTCCTGAGTGTACTTCTTCTGGCTAATGAATATACCATCATCCAGCTGCTTTATTTGCAGCCCCAAGAAGAAGTTAAACTCGTCCATCAAGCTCATTTCGAATTCTCCCTGCATAAGTTGGGCAAATTCATCATTCATTTTAAGATTCGTGGCTCCAAAAATTATATCGCCTACATAAACTTGTACAAGTAAAGCATGCTCATTACAAGTCTTAGTAAACAACGTTTGGTCTATATTACCTCGTTTGAAGCCATTATCAATTAAAAATGAACGTAAACGATCATACCATGCCCGTGGAGCTTGTTTTAACCCATATAGTGCCTTGTCCAATTTGTAGACGTGGTCTAAAAATTTTTCATCTTCGAAGCCCGGTGGTTGCTCCACGTATACTTCTTTCTTGATGACTCCGTTGAGGAAGACACTCTTGACATCCATTTGAAAAAGCTTGATGTTCCTGTGACATGCATAAGCAAGAAGAATTCTTACTGCCTCTAATCTAGCCACAGGAGCGAAAGATTCATCGAAATCAATGCCAAATTCTTAGGAGTAGCCTTTGGCTACCAATCTTCACTAAGTTTGTTTCGGAATACCCACTTAGTTCTGATTATGGGATGATTATCAGGTCGGGACACAAGGAACCACACATGATTCCTTTGGAATTAGTGCAGTTCTTCTTGCATGGCGAGAACCCAAGAATTGTCATTAAGAGCATCTTCTATAGAATTAGGCTCAACATTAGAAAGTAATGTAAGATTATCATGAAGTTCAACTTCCCTGATTGAAGCCCTTGTCCTAATTCCTTCATTCACACCGCCAATCACATTCTCCAGAGGATGATCTTTAAGTGTTGTCCATTGGCGTGGTAAAGTATACTGTACTGGCTCCTCTTCTTGTTCTTTCTGCTCTTCTTCTTCTTGATTTTGTGCCTAACCTTGATTCCTAGGCTCTCCTTTCTCATTCTCACCTTCACCTGAAACAATAAAGTGTTCAACATCATTTGACTTTATCAAAGTAAACTCATCTATCACAACGTGAGGACTTTCCTCGACTACTAAAGATCTAGAGTTATACACTCGGTAAGCCTTAGATGTCAATGAATACCCTAGGAAAATTCCTCTATCACTTTTAGCATCAAAATTTTCCAGATTATCCTTTCCATTATTTAAGATATAGTAGGTGGATCCAAATGGCTTGAAATGAGATTTATTCGGTTTCTTACCTTTGTATAGCTCGTAAGGAGTTTTCTTAAGGATTTGTTTTACCATTGCCCGGTTTGTTATGTAACAAGCAGTGTTGACTGCTTCTGGCCAAAAGTACCATGGAAGACCATTTTCTGCCAATATAGTACGCGCCATCTCCACGAGCGTTCTATTCTTTCTCTCAACAACTCCATTTTGTTGTGGGGTCCTTGGTGCTAAAAATTGGTGTTCATACCGCTGCTTCCTGCAAAAATCATCAAACTCAGAATTGTCAAATTCCTTTCCATGGTCACTTTGAATTTTCTGAATATGAAGGCCCTTTTCATTTTGAACTCTAATGCAGAAATCAGCAAATTCTTTGAAAGCTTCACTTTTCTTAGCCAAGAATAATACCCATGCATATCTAGAGAAATCATCAACAATCACAAAGCCATATAGTTTCCCTCCAAGACTGTGAGTCCTGGTGGGACCAAACAAATCCAAGTGTAACAATTATAGGGGTTTTTCAGTTGAAACGATGTTTTTACATTTGAATGAAACTGTGGTTTGTTTTCCTTTATTGCATGCTTCACAAATTTTTGAAGTTTCGAAATTCAAACATGGAAGACCTCTAACTAAGTTATTTCTTGACAATTTCCTAATGACATTAAGACTGGCATGCCCAAGACGGCGATGCCACAACCAAACATCATCATTTTTGTTAGCAACCAAACACAAATTTTCAGAAGCAATTTCATTGAAATCAACATGATAGGTGTTATTACTTCTCACTCGTATGAACTTAATTTCATGAGTGTTTGCATCAATTATAGAATTGTGAGAAGATTTATAAATAACCTTGTGACCTTTGTCACAAAGTTGACTAATGTTAAGTAAATTGTGATTCAAACTTTTGACTAGCAAAACATCCTTAATACAGTGTTTGAGATCCTTACCAATTCTCCCAATGCCAATTATCTTACCTCTGTTCTGTCCACCAAAAATTACCGTTCCTCCATTTTTCTCTGCTAGGTCTGCTAAAAGTTTTATATTTTTAATCATGTGCCTGGAGCATCCGCAGTCTAGGTACCATTTATTTTCCATTACCTTCATGCAGACCTGCAAGAACAAACAATCATTTCATTTTGATTTGGGTATCCCTTGGTGTTAGCACTCATCAAAGTATGACTATACTTTCTCAAAAAAAATTCATCATCAAACTTCATAAGTTGGCATATGTACATGTCATGACCTACTCTCCCACAGTAAAAATAAGTGGGTCTTTTCCTACCAAAATTGTTTCCTCTATTTACACTTCTAGAAGTAGAGGGGAATCGAGAATGAACAATTTGTGGATTAGTGTGTGTGTGTGAACACTCTCCACGATCTTGTGAATTTATGACTTTGTAATTGAAAACATTTTGGTTGCCATGCATGAAACTTGAATTTTTCTTGAGGTGAACCTCTTTCTCCTTTAACTGGTTTTCATGAATAGTTTTCAATGTGTTCAATTCAGTGGTGAGTGATTCACTCTTTCTCACTACGTCAACCTTGACTTTCTCACATTCACTCATTTTTGCATCCAGTTCATCCAATTCCTTTTTCAACATTTTATTCTTCTCTTGAATTTCTTCTTTAATTTTGAATGCATTCTATTTTTCTACCTCCAAGCATGAAATTTCATCTTCAAACATGATCAACTTTGATTCAAGAGATTCATTAACACTTTTGAGCTTTTGAACTTGCATTTCAAACAAACTACATTTTTCACAAGAGTTTGGTGAATGAATGATTTCATGAATTTTCTTTCTTAACTTTTTATTTTCACTTCTGATCTTTTTGTATTTTTCATACAACTCCACATAAGCTAACTCCCATTGATCATTGGTAATAAATTCGGAGTCAGAATTTACCTGCTCTTGATCACTTCGTGCCATAAGACACAAGTTCTTGACTATCTCCTCGATATCTTCTTCTTCCTCAGACGTAGGCTCGTCCTCGTCCTCATCGCTCCATGTAGCTTTCATGGCCTTTGGCTTTTTGCCTTTCACCTTCTTGGCCATTTTTTGCAGCTCGAGGCATTCACCTCTCATGTGCCCCATCTTCTTGTATTCATAGCACATGATCTCATTTGTCTTGGATGACTTGCCTTTCTGGTTGAATTGCCTTTTTTCTTTCCTAAACTTTCCACCAAACCTTCTTCTTTGGTGCAAAAACTGTCTGACCCTTCTTGTAAGCATGGCGACTTCTTCATCATCTATGTTGTCCATGGAATCCTCCTAGTTTGAGATTGGGTCTAGGTTTTTTTTCAAAGCTATTGACTACTTTTTCTTGGTGTCCTCCTCTGTCCTCTTGATATTTATCTCATAGGCCATTAAAGATCCTATGAGTGCATCCAATGTAAGAGTTGTTAGATCCTTTGAGTCCTCAATCACAGTTGCCTTGGTGTGCCAACTGGGTGACAATGACCTCAGCACCTTTCTGACCAAGTCGGTATCCTTGAAATCCTTCCCGAGTGACTTCAATCCATTTGTAATCTCCATAAGACGTGCAAACATCTCGGAGATCGTTTCCTCATCCTTCATATGAAACAACTCATAATCCCGGACAAGCATATTAGCCTTCGTCTCCTTGACCTCTGAAGTACCTTCATAAATCAATTTCAGCTTATCCCACATTTCCTTTGCACTACTGCACATAGAAACACGAGCATATTCAGTCGGGTGAATAGCACACTGAAGAATATTTAAAGCATTGAAGTTCACAGTAGACTTCTTTATATGATCATCATTCCACATCTCCTCATCTGGGGGTAAAGTGTATGGACCATTCTTAATCACAGTCCATATTTCATGACTTTGAGCACGGAGGAAAACCATCATTCTATTTTTCCAATAACCATAGTTATTTCCATAAAAGTAGGGAGGCATGTGTATAGAATGCCCTTCGGGCATCAACCCCTTGTTAGCCATTCCAAGGAGATCACTCAAAACCGCTAGGTTTCAAGATAAAACAGAGTCGAGGCTTTGATACCAATTGTTGGCCCGATTAGAAAAGCAAACAAGAGGGGGGGTGAATTGATTGCGCCCCCTTTTTTAAAAACTAAATGCAGTGATGATTGGATAGGAATAAAAATTATCCTAACAGCAGAACAAGCAGATTTGTATATGATGAGAAAAAAACACAACCCTCAACTCACCGACGACAATATTTGAGACCCACTTGGATTAAATATAACTCTCTACTCACTGCGTCACACTCGGAAACGAGAACGGACAATATAGAACAACAATCGCACAAATAGCAAACCACAACGCAAGAATTTTTTAGGTGGTTCAGACGCACCCGAGTGCAGTCCTACGTCCACCCCTCTCAACCCGAGAGGATTCCACTAAGACCGCTGCACGACAGCAGCAAAACGATCACAACGATCACACACGGGCATGACGACCCCACACACACGCGTGTTCTCATGTGATGACGAGAAAACACTCACACGGAGACGATGCTCCAGAATCGTAAATGAAAGAAAATGATGGAAAAATACAATGCCCGGTTTATATTAAGATTTATGCTCAAATAAAAATAGAGAAATGATATAACAAGAGACCCCCCTTCAGATCTTCAACAGCTCTCATAGATAGGATGGTAAGCACCGCTGGAGAGGTTGATTCACGGAGTGGGAAGTGGCCAGCCTTGTAGAATGAGATGCCCAAGACATCCGACCGCGAAGAGCAGCAACAGCACCCTTCAGATCGAAGCTCAGGGTCATGGATGACGTCTCCAGCAGCCTCTTCTTCCTCCTCCAGTAGATGTGCAGCGCCCTCCTCCCTTCCTGCAAGGATGAAAACCTTTAGCCCAAAAGGATTCTCTTCTACGAATGAAAATCGCAGCCTTCATATACCCAAGAAACCAAGACATAAAAGGACATGGATGCCCATCATAAAACCATCTCAAAACTACACTCAAGGATGTAGAGATGCCCTAAGGGTAAGGGGGTAAAAGGGCAAGACAAATGGATCTCACAAAGGGGGTTTCGAAAACAATCCGAAAATCCCGATCCGGTCGCCCAGGACAAGTGTCGACTCTCAGAGTCGACACTTGCTTGCGGGTGTTCTGCCATCGAACAAAGAAAAATCAACATAGCCGACACTTTTTGGCAAGTGTTCTGACTGCGATAAAAAGACTGAAACTAGGCAAAAGTATCGACTCTCAGAGTCGACACTTTTAGCCAAAGCCTCTGGTCGCGATAAAAAAACAAGCACTGGCCTGTAAGTGTCGACTCTGAGAGTCGACACTTGCAGCCTGCTGCATCAAGGCAGCGAGTTGCTCAACAAGTGTCGACTCTGAGAGTCGACACTTGTAGAGCCAAGACTGAAGAGTGCCTAAAGCAGCCAAATAAGCATAAAAAACATTAAGAATGCATCACGTTCAATCTAGCCACATTGAAATGCATTCTAACATGAATTCTTACCATGGATCCAACTGATTGAAATCAATTTGTAAATCAAGACTGCACTAGCCACAAACAATTCAGTCAATTTAATCTTAAGACAAAGCTGCACGAATATAGCTTCATACATGTAAGAGCCATTTGCAATTCAAATCAAACTAAACATTGATTTAGTCCCAAACAAACTAAACATTCACAACCCTCACATATCAATTAGTCTCAAACAATCCATTTCGGAATTGAATACAACCGAACCACTCCTGAAGTCCAAGTCAACCCAAAGCCAGTTGAATTCTAGATTGAAGGCTAATTGAAAGACATTTCAACAAATGTAGCTATTATGCTAGGCTCATTAAAAATCATTCAAGAAACCTATCAAATTGATTAACACTAAACAAAGGATTTGCAATGCTTATAAGAGAACATAGAACAAATTATCTTCGTCAAAATACGCCGGGGCACAACATCTCCCAACCGGGCTGCCATGTCACCATACCCTACCTTACCCAGCCGATGTCTCATCCAATCCTGCTTGCATGAATGTTCGCATATGCATATAAATGTCTTCATTTAATATAAGTCTAGCCAAACTCATTTCACTATCTGCAAGAATAGGCATATATGAGTGAATAGTTCGGTCGCCAGATCACCCAAGGGTGCCCAGTCGCCGGATCACGAGCCCTCCACCCATGGCCATCGTATCACCATGGGCGTCGTCTCCAGTCCCTTCGTATCGGGCCGCCATCTCTACTCCCTCCGCGTGAGGCAGCCACCTCGCCCTCTCCCGCTACTAGCCGCCGGATCATGCACCCCCCTTCTGGCCGCCGTATACCTTCATCTGGCCGCCGGGTAGCTCCCCACTTCGCCAGCCGCCGGACCGATTGCCCTCCGTACGCCTGGTCGTCGTATCATGTTCACCCTCCTCTCCTTGCCGCCGTGCCACTTCCAACTTGCCACCGTATAACCGTGGCCACCATCTCATCCCTCATGTGCCCAGCCGCAGGATATCCATCCCTCGTAAGACCGCCAGCTCACTTCATCATGTCTGTGTATTTGTATACGAATCTGCATGCGAAGCTCGCCACCAGTTCATTTAAATGTGTCCAACCACTAATTCTTTTGATCAATTTTATGTACATACATATATATGCATCAGTCAGCCGCCGGATCAAGGAGAAAGCACTCCTATTTTAGCCGCCGTATCACTTGCCTTTACTGGCCGCTGGTTCAGCTGCTATGGGCTGCCAGGTCATGAACATATCTTCACATACTGACTGTCGGTTCACAATTCTACACACACACAGCACTCCCCACTTCTTCCTTGGCTGTTTACTGTAGCGCCCTTTTCCCTGCCATCCACGTGGCCTCCAGGTCGGACTCGATATCAACGATGGGTTATGCTTCGAGGGTATATTAACGAGGGGTTATACCCTCAACATTGTATTCTTATACGTGTTTCGAGCGTTCGGGTTTTTTGTTTACCCCCCTTAGTCATGGGGATCTGCCGTTTACTATGGCATGCTCTATGATGACCTTATTGAGGAAATAATGAATAAATCATCTTAACGGCGAATAGTTTCCCATTGCTCTCACCCTTGTGGCTCTTGGGCTTCGATATGCCCATGAATTACGGACCCCGGCTTGGCTCTCCGTGGACGAGTATCCTATATATCTCTTGGCATATCTCGAGATAAGGGGAGATGCTGCTGAAATTAATTCATGGGGTTATTTTTATAATATCTCTGATGGTCTCATTTGGGGAATAGTGAATAAATCGCCTCAACGGCGAATAATGTTCCGTTGCTTCTCGGCCCTTGGGCTCTCCAGCTTCGGTATGCCCATGTATTACGGATCTCGTCCCGGCTCTCCGTGGATGGGTTTCCTATACATCCCTCGGTATATTCCGAGACAAGGGGAGATGTTGTCGAAATTAAATCGGAGGTTGTGTCATGTCATGCCTTTTCGGGTAGTCCAATCATCCCACTAAATCACGGGACTTTGTCATATATTACGAATTGAGCTCCAATGATATTGACGGGAAATAAAACATTGATCGCCTCAAAGATGAATAGTGCCCCGAACCCTTTATGTCCCTCGGTCCATGGTTGTACCGGCTCTCCTTAGAGTACTCATGTACACACCGTGATGCCGAAATGGGTCAAGAATAATCAGCAAAACATTCACTACCCATTATTGGGTCCGGGTTATCATCTTGGTATACTCGGTAGTTTCGGAACCCATCTCAACCCTTTGTGGGCGGGTCTCCTATATCTCTCCCCCGACATGTTCCGGGGCAGGGGGAGATGCTGCTGATATTCCATTAGCAGTCGGTGATTTAGTTTCGTATCATGTGTCTCGGCTTTTTCACTTAGTTTTCACCCTTCTATGGTAGTGGCAGCCTCACGGTTATCCATACCAAATTATGAGAGCAAAGCATCCCTTGGCATGCATTGTCTCGATGACGTACAAACACGTCGAAGTGTGGCCATGCTGGTTTGCATGAACCTACATGCATGTGCTACAATAATAAAGGCAGTTCAATAAATAAAATGACAAGCACTGATCGACAACCCTGTGAGTGATAGGGATTACTCAGAGGGCTAGCCCTCGGGTTCCCCACTCATTATATGGTGCGGGATTGCCGTCCAGGCATGATCGTCTCGTCGGAGTTCATCTCGACTCTTCGTGGACGAACCTCCTATACCCTCCCCAATACTCTTCGGGACAGGGGAGATGCTGCCAAAATTTTCTTTGAGTTTGTTGAATAAACATGTGAATAAATGATTAGATGAAGTAATAAATAATTAAATAACGTCAAAGCCAACTTTTATCCTTAATCCTCGAATAAAAAGAATAAACCGCTACGCGTTCCATATTCACTTGTGTGAACTAGTGCATGAGCACCCACATGTAATACCCTGGATTCTTATTGGATATTCCGGATCCTTATCGGAGTGTTTTCGGATCGCTTTTGTGGGTCCTGAGTTGAGTTTTACGATCCACGTAAGTTTTTCTCTCGCACGAGTTACGGAACCTAGTGGTGAGTTTATTTATCAGTTCATCGACTCGAGGACGCTACAGTTACGATGTACTCGTTGAGAGGATCGTTTCGACTATTTTTGCATATTTTTATGAATTAGTCCAAAAAATTAGATTTTTGGAAATTAGGAAAATTTCAAATTTCTTTTCATTTTTATTCTTTTCTCTCCTTCCTCTCTCCTCATTCGCACGCGTGTCCCTCTCTCCCCCGTTCTCTCTCTTCTCGCCATCTTAGCTCCGACTGCAGACGGAGGAGGCTCGGGAAGGCTGTGGAGATGCCGCGGAGGTGATCCGGAGCGCGTCGGTGCGAGGATCGGAGTGTGGTTGGCGCGATCCCATTCGGTGGATTCAAAGCCGACGGTTGAGCTCGCGAGATGGTTTTCGGCGTGGTTTGGTCATTTTGGCCTGCGGAATCTTCGGTGGAGATAGGGAGATGGAAGCCCTGCTTCTCTTCTGCGTTTCCTTGCAATTTCGTGTCGATCGGTGCGAGTTTGAGCGGGTTTCGTTCAGTTTCAGGAAAAGCATGCTCGGGGGGGTGCGTCGGGTTCGCCAGAAAACGGCGATGATTTTTGACTAAGTTAGTTTCATTGTGACCCCCAGCATGTCTGTATTCCATTTCCGCTGATTTCGTGTCGATTGGTCGTCATTTGGGGCCGGTACGAGTCCGGGAACCCCGGTGACCCAATTAGGGTCGATTCGTTGGAATCGCCAGTTTCCTGCGATTTCGATGTTGCATGGACCCCTGTGTTTAGACGTGAATGGGGCGTGGAATGGCCCGGCCATTCCCATGGTTTTCCCGCCGTAGCGTGCTGGCGGTCGTTTCAGAGACCGCTACTGGTCTCTGGCGGACCCACGATGGACTGCCACACTCCATAGTGTGTCGGCTAGTTGTAGGTCGGTTTAGGTTGGCGCCCCAACCTTTGACCGCCTATTGCCTCTGGCCGCCCTATAGTGGTGCGCCAAGCTCAGCGATTCCTCGATTCTAGCATAAGTCGGTTCAGCTTGGCGGTTGTACGATAAACTGCCACGCGTTTTGTAGCGGCCCTAGTCTTGATCGCTGCGGTCCGTTGAATGAGTCAACGGGTGTATGTCGATTCGGGCTGGCGATTCTATCTTTGGCCGCCAGGGTCTTGTAGCGGGCTTTCTTTAGACCGCTACTGTCTATTTGACCGAGTCAATATTTTAAGTCGGTTGGCTTTGGCGGCCCAACCTTCGTGCGTTTCTTCTTTGTAGCGCGCCCTTCTTAGGCCGCTACAGTCCGTTTGACTTAGGTCAATATTTTAGGGCGATTAGTGTGACGGTTCACTCTTAGACCGCCTAGTCCGTGTGACCGCTATGGTGGTTTGACTGAATAGGTCAGTTCAGGGTTGACTAGGTTTAGCGGCCTAATCCTTGACCGCAGTCCCCTAGCGGCCCATTCTATGACCGCCAGCGTATGTTCCTCCGCTTAACTCCTACGTGTCGTTTCCCGATGTGTTGGTTTGTAAGTGCCTTGGCTTGACCTCGTGGGTTGCCCATTGTTCCGTGGACGTCTTTTGATGTCCTATGAGGGCTATAACCATGTTATCAGATAGCCAGGTGTACCCTGCTATTGGTTAGGTTTCTGTACTGCTTCAGAGTCGTTGTTAGGTTCAGGTCAACCCGGTGAGACCCAGTGGTTGACAAGTAACCTTGTGTGTGTCTCGACTATTCTGGATAGCTCGAGACAGTGGTTTTGGATGCCTTAAGGTACTGTCTTACCTCGGTTTATTTGTCCAGGTGCATTGAGGGTCTTGATGCTCCCTCGGGTCTCCGTGAGTCATTTTATATGGTTGGGTGGATCTGATGATCCAGTGTCGTTTTCCTCGGCTTAGGATTAGGCTGATTGGCAGCTTGTCACCGTAGTTGTGCGATGATCTTGACCCCGAGTTGTGAGACTCAAGGATCATTGTATCAGCAGGTCTAGTTGCCCTGTCCTGAGTCTGTTGGTAGTTTGGTATATTGCTTGGTGCTTCGTAGTATGTGCAATAGTGCTTGCTCAGCCTGTCTGTATATCAGCACTCGTGTTTTAGAGTCTCTGTGTCTAGTGAGCCTCCACTAGTTGTAGCCTGACGATCTCGAGTGTCGGCCCACCTGGGAGTAGGTGGTGAGGGCAGTTCCCGACTCAGATGGTTTGTAGGCTAGTTTCTGTGGCTCCCTTGCCTTGCAGTAGCGTCCTGCTGGGGGAGAAAACTAGCTAGAGGCCTGGCTGAAGGCATTGAGCTTATGTGTGCACACGTGGTCAGGGGCGGTTTGGACGAACGCCGACGGGCGTGACCCTGACTAGTCACTCGTTACTGTTGTTCCTTGTACTTGGTACGGTGTCCCACTGTCCGTGGTTGACACGACTGAGATACCTGAGGTACAGTGTAAGACGTCAGTGGACGCATCTGGCTGTTCTTCTAGTGAGGAGGTGCTTCCGTCACGTGACATGTGACTCCCGTGTTTCTCGTCCTTCGTGTCGTGACCTTTTCTGGGTTAGTCTGTTCTTGACTTTACCCGAGGTCGGCTCTTTGTTGCGTGCATGACGATCTAGTCATGTTTGCATTAGTGTCTATGTCTGTCCAGGTCTTTTCTAGGGTTTTTGCCTAGTCTTGTAGGACCTTCACTTTGGGCTTTGTGCCTACTGACGGATCGGTAACTCCTGACCTTGTGAGATCAGGGTTCGCCCTTCTGTCGCTGTTTGGAGTAGCTTAGGGAGCCGTGCTTTGCTCGGTAGCCGTGTTCTCGTTCTTTGCGACTGTGTTTTTCCCTTTTCTTTTGGTTGTTCTACTCCTACTTTTACAGCTTTCTTTTACAGGCTTTCTAGTTGTAGTTTAGCTTTTCCTGCTTTACTACTGCTGCTGTTTTAGCTATTGTTCCGTGTTACTGCATTATTTTTCAGTGGGGATCCGTGTGACCCCTACTGAGCCAGTGACACGAGGCTCACCCCTGCTTTTCAGGTGTGGTCGTCTCTGCTTCCTTCGTGGTTCCTGGTGTGGCGTGCTCGTAGTTGCCAGCGGTACCTGCGTCGGGCTTCCCCCGACCTCAGTGTACGTCTTTCTTTCTGTTGGACTGTACTTGTCTTTCCTTTGGACTGGACTCTAGTATAATTGTTAATTTTTTTTTTGCTACTTTAGCAAACCTGATTAATGAAATTTAATTACCTACTGTTTTATCTGTGACTTCAATGTACTACACGACAATCCTTTTATCCCTTCAGAGCTTTACAGCTCTTGGGAGGCTTTACGGGTTCCAATCGGTATCGGGTCTACTCGATAGTCCTATCGGGTATATCCGGTATCCAGAGTCTGGGTCGTCACACCACACCTGCCCAGCTCTCTGGTATATCAAATGGTGACTAGTCGAAAGTCGGGTTAGGCCTGGCCGGAAACTATCACTAAGTGTGAGGTGGTCTTATGACCTAAGTTCTCCGCCACGAACCGAGAGCCTATCTAATAAATCTTACTACACTACTTGTCTGCATGCACTATATCTCGCTTTATAAGACGAGCATTACTTTCATACATTTTCTTCGGCCCCGAGGGCCCTTCTACTTTGGCGATCAATCAAGGGTTGTCCTGTCCTTCTTTCGAGAGGACGTAATTAACACCATAGCCTTTACGGTATGGTAGACTTCAGGTCCCGACACGATCACCCACTATTATCTGACTGGTCAGACGAGCACACAATAAACTCGTCACGAGAGTGACTGGCACGCCTTAAAACAAAATAAAAGCCAAATAAACCAATAATAATAAGAACCACATGGAAGCGCGTCACCAAATTGGCACTCCTGGTGGGACTGAGTCTCCCTTCATCTTTTCGCCAAATTAGAAGGCCCCGGGGCCTTCCCCAAAACTACTAGTTGTTTGCTCGCTTTGTTCGGAAGGAAGTAATGACTTGCGGACTTGCTGGACTCACCTTCGGCCCTCAAGTGGTCCCTACTCACGCAGAATATGGGTACCTAGCGATGCCCACCATGTTTGGAACTCTGCCACCCGTGGTAGGGTTCCCAAATTTCCTTGGAGTCGCCTTCATCAGCCTGCTGAGGATCAAGGAAGAGGAAGCTGATAAGATTGTTGTAGCCAAGGCCGTAGCCCCTACAAAGGCGAGCTGTACCTCGAAGGCCACTTCGTCTTACCACACTATTACATGCTTTCTCCACCACGTGGACCATCGTGCCGGCCCCGTCAGTGACAAGGCATCCGGGGGAAGAAGAAGAATCAAAGAAGAAGAGTCTATGCTACTCCCGGGGGCCGGCTCTCGGTCTCCGGAAAATCCATGATGGTTGGTGATGTCCGGGCCTACTTCAATGGCCGTAGTGCCGAAGTCATGCCGGATCAGGTCATCCCGACCGTGCCCACCCACAATGCCTTCCAAGTATTAGCAAGTTGGAAGGCAAACTTTGATGATAATAAGCAAGGGAAGCCAACCCTGAATCTACCAAAGTTCTGGCAAGTTTGGGTTCCCAAAAAGATCCGGGGCCCTATGCCAGCCTCGCAGAACTCCAACAATTCTACTGATATCCCTAATAGAGGGGGCAACAAAGTTATGCATGTGGGAGAGGCCATAGCTACAACTCCTCCATCCACTGTCATGGCATGTGCAAGGAGACCTATATCTCCAAATGTTCAAGGAATTTCAATCAAGCTGCTAAACTGACACAGCTTTTATACATGCCATCTGCCGAAGCCCAAGTGCTACCTTTTGCCATCTCTATAGAGTGCAGCCGAGAAGACATGATAAAGATGGTCCGGGAATATTTTCGTAACCTCGGGAATCCAGTCGTGGGCCAGCAAAGATCACCTCATATCATCAGGGCCCAAGAAGAGGAAAAGGATGAAATATCACTTATGGGTGCAAGTGGAGATGAGGAGTGAGCTGAGACCAGAAGCTTCGAGATAACCCCACAAAATAAAAAAATGAAAAGAATGTCGTTATCCAAAAGGTTGACTTTCCCCGGCCAGGCCCGAATGGGAGCCAGGAGACACAAAAGAGTATACAAGTTCTCACTTGTAATGTGATAGGGATGATGAATATGCTTGTCCCCCTGCCAGATGAACAAGAAGAACCGGCTAAGACTGCTGGAAGAAAAGGCATGCTGACAAGACATGGCAAAACTAAGGCCGAACCATTGCAAGCCGCTAAAAGTAAACAGGTTGTTAATGAAGATATTACTACTGCCACTGTCGAAATAGTGGCGTCTGAAGAAGAAGGAACATCCCCGCCTCTTCCAATTGAAGGTGCCTCAAGTGACATGCTCGAGGGCATTATCAATGAAACAGCTATGGACCATGCCGTCCTAATGACACTGCAAAGATACCGGCAGGAGATAAAACTGTTGAAGAAGCAATTGAATATAAAGGCTGAACATACTATGGCATCTGAGCAACTAGGGGCACAAGCTGAATCGTCACAGGAAGGCTCCGACCCTGTAGACACTTCCTCACCGATTATTCTACAACTTACAGACTATAACCGGGCTACTCCCCAGCATCATTCCCAGCAATTCCTGCCAGCACGGCCAATGCTTCCCCAAATGCAGCAGCAAGCTCTACTGTCAGGGCCTCTGTTACCCCATGCTACGGCTCCGGTCACATCACTGATGTAGCCCGCCCACCTCTGCCCTCAACTAGCAGAGCCAGCTATAGTGAACAAGTTGGTGGTGGAGCAAATGATCGAAGCAAGACTGGCAAAGAGGGGTGGTGATAATCACGCCCCCTTCAACATATATGAAATGCCATATCCAGCCTATCATGTTGCTAAAATACTACCGCATGGCGTCAATAAACCACCAAAATTTAACAAATTTAGCGGGCAGGCTCTCCGAAAGAACACATCGCACACTATATAACAGTCATGGGCAACTTGGCGGCGGACGAGTCGTACCTGCTGAAGTTCTTTGGGTCTTCGCTGAAAGGACCTGCCTTTGAATGGTATTCTAACCTGTCGGCCAGGTCGATTTACAACTGGCCAGATATGCAGCAAAAATTCAATGAAAGATTTCATGTCACCGAAGCAGAGGTGACCGTGGCTGAGTTGTATGCGACCCAGTAAGGAAATGATGAACCAACGGCGGAATATATCAAGAGATGGAGGGATCTCAGCATGAAATGTCGGCGGCCTCCACATCCAGAAGATGAAACACAAGTATGCAAACAGAACCCGAAGAAATAAATTCTGGAGAAAACAATTGGAATTGAAATCAGGTCTTTTGACCGCTTAAATGATATTGCCACGGAGGTCGAAGACTTCTTCGCGAGGTATCCTTCCACCTCTGCTGACCCAAGCTATCAAGCCAGGTGAGCTATTAAACGGCTGATGTTGAAAGCGGTCCATGCTGCTAGCCTCAAGGTGAAAAGGCACAAAGGAGTGCCCAACCCTCCTCTCAATGAACCTGTTGGATGTCGAGAAAGGTCTCCTCTACAGAACAAAGCCAAGAAGCTCTATGCCTTCCCCAGAGATAGGACTCGAGCATTGTTCGAGTGGGCTATCAAATATAACAAAATCATTCTTCCAAAATCAAAGAGGTCTGATGATGTTAGGAGAAGAGATGAGCCTTGCTTCTGCCTTTATCATCCAATTCTAGGGCATCCTATTTAAGATTGCCAAATATTCAAGGACATCGTCCAAGGCTTAATTAAAAGAGGGGAGCTGCAAATGGGGGAGCACCAAGTTGACCCTCCATGCCCTCATGAAGTGCCTGCTCCAGGGGTATCAGTCAACATGATATCCATATGTTGATAGTTCCCTGAAGAAGTGCCAGAGGCTTGCAACTGGCACACCTATGAAGACTGTATCCTGAAACATGGAAAGGAACAAGGAAGTTGGCAAGCATCGCCAATAAAGAAAAGAACAAGACCGGCATCTCGCTCGACGCCAAAGACCCGAATGCGTGGCGCCATAGGCCAGCGTATTCTGCCTCCTGCAATTTCTACCTGCCATCAAACAGTCCCTCCAACGGCTATTAGAAGGACAACGGATAACAAAAAGAAACAAGCCCCGGTGCAGGTGCATGAAGAAGCTAGCTCAGCCATAGAACGGCTACAAACCATTATAAATGGGCCTGATAACCATGAGCAGCCCAAGAGCCAGCCTATGCAGCCAAAGAAGTATGCTCTTCAAAGACCGCATGAGTCTCAAAGGCCAACAAAAAGAACTAAAGAAAAGGCGGAGGCGCTAAATGCACCAAATAACACACTGTAGGGGCAGATGCTGACCATAAAGGGGAAGAAAAAGAAGAATACAAAGGCTAAAAGGAGGAATCTTGCTCTCTCCTACAACACATTGTCGCCTCATCTGGCGGGGCACAAATTACTGATGAAGAAGATGAAGAAATTTACTTTATGCCAAAGGGAGCAACTCAGGCTAGAGCTTTTGCCTCCCACCTTGCTACTGGGTCCGGAGAATATCAAAACAATACCCGTCGGCCAGCAAGGAGGTGCTATGCCACATTCCTCCTCCACCTGAAGGCATAAAACCCAGGGAGTTCATCCCGAAGAAACTGGGTGCATCCGACTATAATGACAGGATGCCACACATCTTGTACAAACCATAGGCGGAAGATTGTGCTATCAGCCCTTCCCGGCAAGACCCTGCCGTGATGGCACTACTACACCAGAGACAACAGGAGATTGAAATACTGCAAAGGTGGCTAAATGAAATGAATATAAGTCCGTCTATGCCACAATTGGCAGGACATCCATATGAGGTGACACAAGGTAGTGCTAGCTCACCTGAAGCTTCAACACGGCCAGCCATGCCCAGTATAATACATAATCATATCGGGGGCATTCTCCCTCAACCATTCCAACACACAGTTCCTTGGGCGAGTCAGGGGGCAACTAAAGCATCTCCGACAATGGTGCCGATGAGGCCGCGTAGGCAACCGGTTGCCCTACACCCGAGGCTAGCAGACCCGATGACAATGGACAAGCTAAGGGTGGAACAAACAATGAATGTGAAGACGGCCGAAGAAGAGGTCACCGAGGCCGAATTGCAAGCAGCAAAATAAAAGGATAATGAGTCTGCCATGGACTACATAAGACGGTGGAGGAATCTCTGTGAAAGTTGTCGGCATCTGCCTAGCTACAGGGACTCTATTCAAATCTGCAAAGAGAATTTGAGAACGAAAATTCTACGACGGGTCATTGACATTGAAGTCACGACATTTGAATAGCTAAGTGACATCGTAGATGATGTCGAAGCAGTTCATGCAAAGCTTTGCATGGCTTCCATAGCCTCGAGCCAAAAGAATAAACCAACTGGCAAACACCCAGCGCAAGAAGAAATTTGCACTTCAAATTTGAAGCTCCACAATGGAAGTGGGAAAGTATCGGCAAGGATTTTATCATGGGTTTACCTAGAACTCGTGGCAGTTTCGATGCAATTTGGGTGATTATTAATCGATTGACTAAGTCCGCGCATTTCTTGCCCATCAAGTCGAAGTGGATAGTGGATGTGTTAGCTGCTTTGTACATGAAGGAGGTAGTGAGATTGCATGGAGTGCCTGTGAATATCGTGTCTGATAGAGACCCCAGGTTCACATCTCATTTTTGAAAGGATTGCAAGAATTATCGGGAACCCATCTGAATTTTAGTACCACCTTTCATCCTCAGACTGATGGGCAGACAGAGAGAACAAACCAGATTGTAGAAGATATGTTAAGAGCTTGCATGATTGACTTCGGAGGTAGCTGGCAGGAACATTTAGCCCTGATAGAGTTTGCTTACAACAACAGTTACCAGTCTAGTATTCAGATGGCACCGTTTGAAGCTTTGTATGGAAGAAGTTGTAGATCACCTTTGTGCTGGGATGAGGTAGGTGAGAAGCAATGGCTCGGACCAGATCTTATTTCAGAATCAACCAAGAACATTCAGATTATCAGATATTGTCTGCAAGTTGCACAGTCCAGACAGAAGAGCTATGCTGACAACCAAAGAAGAGATTTGGAGTTCCAAGTTGGTGAGCACGTATTTATGAAAATCTCACCTACGAGAGGAGTCAGAAGATTTGGCATTCATGGCAAGCTAAGTCCAAGATTTGTTGGTCCGTTTGAAATCCTGGAGAGAGTGGAGAAAGTTGCCTATAGATTGGCATTACCACCCCAGTTGTCAGGCGTGCATAGTGTTTTCCTCAGGTCCATGCTACGGAAGTACGTTTACGACCCCTCGCACATTATTTAGCATGTAGATCTAGAGCTAAAGGAAGATCTATCCTATGAAGAGAAGCCTATCAAGATTTTGAACCAAAAGTAGCAACAACTCAGGAATCGGTCCATACCGTTGGTTAAGGTCCAATAGAGTAGGCGTGGAACAGAAGAAGCCACGTGGGAGTCGGAAGAAATAATCCGAAAGCAATATCCCAAATTGTTCTGAGGTCAGTCACCATGGTTTTCCCTTTTTTGATAAGTTCAGTGAATTTGGAGGACCAAATTTCTTAAAGTGGGGGAGGGTGTAGCACCCTGAATTATTTAATAATAAAATTATGTAGCAGCTAGGTGATTTCCTTAAAATTAAATTGAAATTTTCCCCTTAGGCTAAATATCGACCAAATTATAAAAAAATTATGAAAAATTTATATTCGTGTAGAGGGTCTACTACATTGTCTTTTAAACTGAACCCAATAGAAAATTTGGTTTGGCCCAATTATAGGTTTTGGCTAGAACTCGGAGTTTCGTTAAGATTGGCCTTGTTCGACTAAATTCGAACTCAATTCAAGCTCAAATGGGCTCAAGCCGGACTCAATCGTTAGGCCCAACCTAGAAGCCCATTTCCCCTCTATCATCTAGGAAAACCCTAACCCTAGCGGCTCAATTTCGAGCGGAGGCGGCGCGACCCGGTCAAGCGTGAGTTTCGTGCGTGAGCAACTCCCACGACTATTTTCGCCCTTATCACGACCCTAGAGTCGATCCTAGCTCTATAAATCGCACCCTAGAAATACCGAGAGTTCCCATTTGCTGTGACGGCTTACGGCGTACGCATTCGTGGGGGGAGACGTAGAGTTTTGGAGCGTGTTTCCCTTGCGGTTCCGGCGTCGACGTCCCCTTTCCCTTCGATTTCAGGTAGGTTCTCGCAGACCAAATGTTAAATTAATTACACCATCATGAGCACCTTCTAGTCCTCTTTATTTTGATACCAAATAGCCTAATTCTTGTGTAGTATGGTGTTCACAATTTGATTTTTGTCAAGGCATGTCAAGTTAGGGTTTTGATAGCATTCCTTTCATCTTGTATTGATCTAAACGTAGGGTTCTTACCGGCTAAATCCCTAATTAAGCATGCTAATATGCGTAAGATTTGTTCTCTTTCCATTGATATCATTTTGCCCAAATTTCATTGACTATACTGCACGAATTTCTAGTTATAAACAAGGTGAGTCGGGGTTCGCCGGAGGCCAGCGTGGAGATTCTAGTTGCGGTCGCACCAGGGACCGCCGCTTGGATTGGCAGTCACCCGATAGACTGCCATGTTCCTGTTCTGAATTCGCGCTATACCGGTCGCAGGTTGATCGCTAACCGAGGTTAGTGGCCCCTTCCTGACCACCACCAGCGCTCGGGTTACAATTGTGTCACTATGCTTTCGCTTGTAATCTCTCCTGATTAAACAGCATGATTAGGTTAAAAACACACCTAATGACTAGAATTATATGGAATGTTTAACAAGGTAAATTATCTGTGGTTCATGGCTATTGAATTGTGATCTTTTTTCCCTTCAACGCATGGCTTAGTAAATGATCCTCTTGATGCAAAAGGTAGTTAAATGTGATTAATCTATCCGTGATTCCATTAAACTGATTCTTGTTTAATTGATTAAGTTGTTTGACAGTCATGCCACTCCGGTGGTATTGACTGACTGCTTTACACTTGATTTTCCACGTTTTCATAGCCTCAATCTTGTAATAGTTGGGACTCTCCGCCGGATACTCCTTCCGTCGGACTATGACCACTATTATGAGACCTCCGTAAGCCCCCGCGAGCCTGAGATTTCCACTAGGACATCGAGCATGTTGTACCACCAAAACCTGAACCCACTGACTCGATCGACTCGCATTTTACGCAGCCCGAGTTCAGGACATCTCTACCCTGTTCGACTAGTAGGCAGCCCTTCTGGGACCGCTACCCTCCGGTAGCGGCCATGGCGTGACCGCCAAACGTTTTCTGACTTGGCCTGTGTGCTAGTCTGTCAAGTCGGCTTATCCTTGTTCCAAGTCGACCTAGCCCTGTTCAAGTCGACCTAAGTCCCCTCAATTGACCTGGGATGTGTGGGCTGGACCCTAGTTCGGTCCCACCATGCCTCAGGCCAACCGAGGACCGAGAAAGTCATTGTCTTGCCTTGCTGGATCCAACCCAGTAGCGGCCTCCTTTGGACCACAACCTTCCTTTAGCGGCCCTCTGTGGACCATTTTCACCTTTTTCTTCGGTGTGTCGACCTGCTGACCCTTCGAGTCAATGCCACTCTTGTTGATTGTCCGCCTATTAACGGTCCAGTCTTGAGCGTCATTTCCATTTAGCGGTCTTGGCATGACCACAACCCTGTTCTAGAACTCATTTTCTTTCCTTTTTGTGATTCTTGTGTGTTATGGCAGCCATGTCAAGGGTAACCCTTGGGCTGTAATCTAGCCTCTTTCATGATCCATGATTGTGAACCTTGACTCCAAAGTCATATTCCTATGACTTTTCATCAAAACTTATTTGGAATTCCTCTTGATCTTAGTGATAAGTTACATGAACTTAACCTTGGAATTCTTGGCCGATTCCAATGAATGTCTAGATTGTTACTTGGGATCTTAGATCCGTCAATCAGTGCCAACGCATCATAAAGGGCCCAGTCTGGTCCTGGGAGGAGCGCCTGAAAGTACCAGTGCCCTGGAGAGTTTGTAATGACAAGGTGTGGCATTGCACCGAGTACTTGCTAGCGTGTTGTCTATGACATTCATTTCTACATGAAATTGTGACTCTGCGTGACTTGCTATAACTGCGTGCTTGCTTTGGCCAATTCATGAGATAGTGCTATATACTGTTCTTTCCCTATATTCCCTCCATTCGTTCCTTTCCTTTATGACTTTAGTTCACCGTTATTCATATTGCTTTCATTCTCCATGATTTAATGTGAAAATATGATTAATTGGCTAATCACTTATATATTGCCTGCTATTGAACCTATTGAGCGTTCGCTCACCCAATCATTTCCCCACTTTCAGGTAGCTCTGGCGAGGATACGCAAACCGATGGAGACAGGCAAGAGTGAAGATCTGGGAGCGAGCCAATTAGAAGTCTTACCTGGTGGCAGTCTTAGTATAGATTGTGTCAGAGATGTGTCGTTATGTCTAGTTGCAAAGAGTTGTAATTTGTTTTAGTCACTTCAATTGGGTATGTATGTCGTCAGTAAACTTGGATCAATTTTTGTTATTAATGGAGTTGGCAGTTTATTTGAGTAATTCTATTCTCTTTTATTCTGTGTATTTATTTAATTACGTTATTACTCTGATTGTCATGAGTGATTATAACTGTTGCGTTCTGATTTTTCGCATCGGGACATGACAGTTATGTGAGTTGGCAGTGGAGCTGCCTGTTGGGAGCTATGTGCCCATCCCTCCTGATGTTATGGTGTGTAAGTGCCGTCAAGATGGTGTTGAGCCAATTGGGTATAGTTACCTGCCAGGCCAATGTGTCGTGTTGTGAGGCCGGCGTTGAGCCTCCTAAGATGCCTTGGTATTGAGACTTGCAGTGTTGTAGGTGGGTTGTTGGACATGAAAGGAAGGCTGCGTTCCAGAATTGCGGGGTGTGAGCTTTTTCAGCCGTACGTCTGGATTTAGCCAATTTTTGTTAGGGGTCGTGTCATGGCGGATGTCAGGTTTCCCCCCTATTTCTGAGTATGGTTGGTGCAGAGTTGTGTAGTGGAAGCGTGGTGGGCCCATTACCCATAGGCTCCAGGATCGGATTGGCAGTGAGAGTGGCAATTATTTTGGCGTTGAGCAAGTCCTGGAGGTTTCATAGCCAATTGTAGAGAGTTTGCCTTTGGACATAAGGCTGTGTGGGCCACGTGAGTGGCCTTGGTTGACGTGTGTCGGCGGTAGTGTCATGCTAAGTGGCACTGGTAGGATTAAGAATTGGGTAGCATAGTGATAGGAGTTGTCGGATGTAAGTAATTGTGTGCCAGTCTTTTTCGCGAATCATGTCGCGTGGCCCAAAGTGGAGTCGATTCGTGATTGGTATTGAGGACACGTCATGGCCATTCGGACTGGTTATGAGGCGCAGGTGCGTGTTGCCCAGAGTCGAGGTAGTGATTTGACCGACCTTGATTGGTATTCGAGGAATGAAAATGGGTTGGTGTCAAGGGGGTGACCCTGTGGGGGTGCCATGAGTAGTCAGGAGAGCTAATCGAGTTGTCTAAGTGCCCAGGTAATCGGTGGTTTAGCGTATTGGTGGTTCGGCGGACGTGGTGTCCGAGGCCCGATCAGTGATATGATGGCTATAGATGAAGCGCTCGGCTATAGCAACACTCGAGAGAGTTTGGAACTCGGTGTTTTTGAGGTACCACTGACCGGATTGTGGTGCTAAGGTTAGACGTTTCCCCTGGCTCGGGAGGAGCGGTGCAAGGGGATCGTGTGTGGAGCAAGCATTTGTTCAACCTGAATGGTGTTGTACTATCGCGAATTTATTTAATAATAAAATTATGTAGCAATCGAGAGATTTTCTTAATATCAAATTGAAATCCCCCTTAGGATAAATTTTGAGCAATTTATAAAAATATGAAAAATTCATAATCGTGTAGAGGATCGAATTTATAGATACTTTGTCTTCTTGTCCGACCCTGAAATAAAATTTAATTAGGCCAAAATTAGAGGTTCTTGGGTTAAAATCGGAGTTTAGATTAACCGGCCTTAATCCGCCAAATTCAAACCCAAATAGAGCTCAAATGGGCTCAAACCGGACCCAATCGTTAGGCCCAATCTAGAAGCCCATTTCCCCTTTATGTCTGCGTGAAAACCCTAACCCTAGCGGCTCAATTTTGAGCAGAGGCGGCGCGACTCGGTCAAAATGCGAATATCGCATGGGATCAATTTCCATGACTTTTTCCGTCCTTATCACACCCCTAGAATCGAACCTAGCTCTATAAACCGAACCCTAGAACTACCAAGAGTCCCCATTTGCTGAGACGGCCAGTGGTGTGCACTATCGCAGGTGGAGACGACGAGTTTAGGAGCGGGTTTTCTCTTCCGGGTTTGAGCGTCGGTGTCCCTTTCTTCTCTCGATTAAGGTAGGTTCCCCCAAGCCAAACATTAATTAACTTATACCATCATGTGCGCCTCCAAGTCCTCTTCATTTTGATAGCAAATAGTCTAATTTTTGTATAGTATAGCGTTCACAATTGGATTTTGAATTAAGGTATGTCACATTAGGGTTTTGTTAGCGTCTGTTTCATCTTGTATCGATCTAAAGTTAGGATGCTGGCAGGCTAAATCTCTAATTGAGCATGTTATTATGTATGAAATTTTGTCCTCTTTACATTGATACCTTTTTGCCCAATGTTGGTTCACCATATTGCATGAATTTTGACGTATAAGCAAGGTGTGTCGGGGCTTGTCGGAGGCTAGGGCGGGGATCCTGGTAGCGGTCCTACCAGGGACCGCTTCTGGAAGTAGCGGCCACCCGATAGACCACCATTTCCTCTGATTCTTTTCGGCACGATAGCGATCGTCGACTGATCGCTACCCCATGGTAGCGGCCCTCTCCTGACCGCCATCAACGCTCGGGTTATAGTCTGATTACTACTTTTATTGCTTATATTTCTCTTGGTTAGACAGCATGATTGAGTAAAAATTTCACCTAATGACTAGGGTTATATGAAACAACTAAATTTAATCTATCTTTGGCTCATGGCGGCCGGAATATTGTATTTTCCCTTCACAGCATGGCTTGCCAATTATTCCTCTTATTGTAAAAATAAGTAGCAATGGTGAGTAAAAGCTATCCATGTTTTCATTAAACTGCTACAACTTTATCACCAGCTAGGTGTGTACATTACTAAGGTTGTTTGACAGTCATGCCACTCTGGTGGTGTGGACTGACTGCATCGCTCTTGTTTTCCACATTTCTCCATCTCAATCTTGTAATAGTTGAGACTCTTCGCTGGATACTCCTTCCGTTGGACTAGGACCACTATTATGAGATCACCTTAAGACCCCGCGAACCTGGGATTCCCACTAGACGTCGGGCAGGTTGTACCCCCAAAGCCTGAACCCACCGACTCGATCGACAAGCATTTTAGGGTAGCCCGAGCTCAGGACTGTTCTGCCCTATCCGACCAGAAGGCGGCCCTTCTAGGACAACTACCTTCATTTAGCGGCCACGGCGTGACCGCCAAATCCTTTCTGACCTGGCCTTGTGCAAGTTTTCCATGTCGACTTATCCTTGTTCCTTGTCAACCTAGCCCTGTTCAAGTCGACCTAAGTCTCCTCAATTGACCTGGGATGTGTGGGCAGGGCCCTGGTTTGATCCCACCATGTCTCAGGCCGACCAAGGACCAAGAAATGTCACTGTTTTGCCTTGCTGGACCCAACCTGGTAGCGGCCTCCTTCAGACCGCAACCTCCATTTAGCGATCTTTCCTGGACCGCAACCCTCAATTTAGTGGCCCAGTCTGGACTGTCATTTCCATTTAGCGGTCTAGGCTTGACCGCAACCCTATCCCAGAACTTGTTTTCCGTGATTCTTGTGTGCTTGGGATTTGGTCCCATTCATGATCCCTTTTCATGAGTCTTGACTTTCAAATCCAAATTTATTTGGAATTTCACTTCGTCTCAGAGATAAATTACAAAACTTAACCTTAGAATTCTTGGCCGATTCCCATGATGTCTAGATTTTTACTTGGGATCTTGGATCCGCCAATCAATGCCAACGCATCATAAAGGGCCCGGTCTGGTCCTGGGAGGAGCACCTGAAAGTACTTGTGTCTTGGAGAGTTTGTAATGTCAAGGTGTGGCATTGCACCGAGTACTTGCTAGCGTGTTGTCTATGACATTCATTCCCACAAGAAATTATGATTCTATATGACTTGCTATACTTGTGTGCTTGTTCGGCCAATTCAAGGAATATTGTTAATCAATGTTCTACTCTATTCTTGGTTATTCCCTAAATTCATGTCCTTTCGTTATGGCTATAGTCGACTGTTATCAGCTTATTTATTATTTCATGTTTCAGCATGACATTATTAAATTGGCTAATCACTTATACATTGCCTGCTATAGAACCTACTGAGCGTTCGCTCACCCAGTTGTTTCCCCCTTTCAGGTAGCTCTGGCGAGGATATGCAAACTGATGGGGACGGGCAAGAGTGAAGATCTTGGAGCTAGCCAGTAGAAGTTATGCCGAGTGTCTATCTTAGCATAGAATGTGTCAAGTTGTGTAGTTATGTCCAGTTGTTAAAGAGTTGTAGTTTAGTTTAGTTTATTATCAATTGGGTCTATGTAAGATGTTGGTTTGAGCTTGGAAGAGTTGAATTAGGTAAATTAATAAAGGTGGCATTTGTTGAGTAATTTATTCTCTTGCATTTTCACATTTATTTTAATTAAGTTTTGTTCTGATTGTCATGAGTGATTATAACTGTCGAGTTCTGATTTTTCGCGTCGGGATGTGACAATTTTGTGGTATCAGAGTCTAGGTTTCTAATAAGTGTCATTAGAGCATGTAACCTTGGTAAAGTCTAAGGATCTAACCCAGTGAGATGGGGTAGAGACTTGGGTTAAGTTAACTAATAAATTCTAAAAGAGATTTAGATAGGTCGTTTCTAATCAACTCTCCTACGTTGTAGGAATATGTTGCGATGGCAGCCGAGCGTGCATTATGGCGAGATATACAACGCATGGTGTAGGGCTTGACCCAGGCCTTACAGCAGGTAGCACAAGGCGGCGCGCATCATGGAGCTGGTGATCTCACCGGAACTTTCGAGGCTTGAGTCCCCCACGTTTTGGTGGTACGGCAGACCCTGATGAGGCAGAACATTGGCTGAAGGAGATGGATCAGATCTTCAGAGTTATGCAGTGTGGTGACCAGGAGCGAGTTCTCTTGGCAACATTTCAGCTGGAGCACGATGCACGTGCTTCGTGGGAATCTGTGGAAGCCATGCTAGGAAATAGGCGTGCAACATGGGAGGAATTTAAGGAGTACTTTAACAGTAAATATTTCTCAGATTGTGTGCAGGAGAAGAAGGCAGCGGAATTCGCTTCGCTGAAGCAGAGGAACCTATCAGTTGCTGAGTACGAGGCGCAGTTCGCTAGATTGTCCCGCTATGCACCACATCTGGTGTCTACTGAGAAAATGAAGGCCAAGCGATTTTTAAATTGGTTGAAGCTTCAATATATCAATCAGTTGGCGCCATTGGAGATCCATAATTATGCCGATATTGTGAGGAAGGCGCAAGTTCTTGAAGATACCATAGAAATGACAGAGCGAATCCGAGGAAGTGATAGGAAGAGAGAAGAGGCAACCAGTTCGAGGAATTTCAAACCCACTAATGGCAAGAAGAGGCCCAATGGCGGGTCGAGTTCATCGAAGGATAAGCAGCCAAGGAATGGTGATAAGGCAAGTTTTACTGTCCCGTCCAAAGTCGTTTGCAAGTATTGTGACCAGCCGGGTCACAAGATGGAGGAGTGCTGGCGCAAGCTAGGCGCCTATCTGCATTGTGGTAGCAGGGACCATCGGATCTCTGAGTGTCCTCTTATTTCTGATCAAGCTACACCGCAAAAGCAACAAGGAAGCCAAAGGCAGCAGGGCAAGCTCCAAGCTCTCTAGGAGAGCGAGATGGAAGCCACTGAGGAGGGTGGATTGGTCGAAGGTACTCTTATTATTCTCTCTAAGCCAGCATTTGTTCTTTTTGACACCGGAGCAACTCATTCGTTTATTTCTCAGAATTTTGCTAAGTCTGTATCTATGAAACCGGTGTTGATGGATTCTCAATTAGAAATTTCAACCCCTATTGGTTCAAGTTCGGCTATCAAGTATTATTATCCCTCTAGTGAGGTCCTAGTTAATGGTCAGAATTTGCCAGCCGATTTAGTATGTATGAAGATGAAGGATTATGAAGTAATCATAGGAGCAGATTGGTTGGCTAGATATGGAGCTAGTGTTCATTGCAAGTCGAGCTCAGTGTACTTTTCTGAACACCCCGACCTTTCCTTTGTTGGCATTAGGCATTCTAAGGCTGTGCCACTTATTTTGGCGCTTCGGGCCGAGAAATTATTAAGGAAAGGGTGTCAGGCATTCTTGGCCTTGGTCTCTTTGACCGATAAGAGGAGTTGGAGTTGATAGACATTCCTATTGTTTGAGATTTTTCTGATGTGTTTCCTGAAGACTTGTCAAGACTTCCCCTAGAGAGGGAGGTAGTTTTCTTTATTGATTTAGTTCTTGGCATGTCACCAGTCTCTAAGGCTCCGTATCGTATGTCCCCCGCGGAGTTAAAGGAATTGAAGGAGTAATTGTTAGAGTTGTTGGAGAAAGGGTTCATTCGTCCGAGTGCATCCCCGTGGGGAGCTCCAGTGCTTTTTGTAAGGAAGAAGGATGGTTCGTTGAGACTGTGTATTGATTATCGCCAATTGAACTCGCTTACCGTCAAGAACAAGTACCCGTTAACGACAATAGATGAGCTGTTTGATCAGATATCAGGTGCGCAGTATTTTTCCAAGATTGACCTCCGATCAGGGTATCATCAGTTGTGAATTAAGGATGAGGATATCTTTAAGACGGTATTTCGAAGCAGGTATGGGCATTTTGAATTTGTAGTAATGCCTTTTGGTCTAACGAATGCTCCTGCAGCTTTTATGCAGTTGATGAGTAATGTGTTCCGGCCCTACTTAGATCAATGGGTCGTGGTGTTTATCGATGATATTCTCATTTATTCTAAGAGCAAAGAAGAGCATGAAGAGCACTTGAAGATGGCGTTGCAGATACTAAGAGATCATCAGTTGTATGGCAAGTTCAGTAAGTGTGAGTTTTGGTTGCAAGAAATGTCCTTTCTAGTTTATATCATTGCTAAAGATGGTATTACGATAGATCCCTCTAAAGTAGAGGCAGTGAGAAATTGGGATAGGCCTACGAACGTAACTGAAGTTAGAAGTTTTCTAGGCCTAGTAGGATATTATCAGAGATTCATTAAAGATTTCTCCAAGATTGCGGTACCTTTAACGAGGTTGACCCGTAAAGAGAATCATTTTGAATGGTCGGAAGATTGTGAGAAGAGTTTCCAGACTTTGAAGGAGTGTTTGACAACTGCCCCCGTGTTGGCTTTGCCTTCTGGAGAAGGAGGTTTTGAAGTATATACAGATACCTCAGGTATTGGCTTGGGCTGTGTGTTGATGCAGCATAGTAAAGTAATAGCCTATTCATCCAGACAGTTAAGGAAGCAAGAAGAGAACTACCATGTCCATGACTTAGAGCTTGCTGCATGCAGTGGTGTTTGCCTTACAGATTTGGAGGCACTACTTATATGGAGAGACTTTTGTTGTATTTTTTGACCATAAGAGCTTGAAGTATTTGTTCTCCCAGAAAGAGCTTAACATGCGGCAGAGAAGATGGCTCGAGTATTTAAAGGATTTCGATTTCTCCATTGAATATCACCCTGGGAAAGGCAATGTAGTGGCTGATGCTTTGAGCAGGAAGCCGATAGCTAAGTTGTCAAGTCTTATGTTGCAAGAGTGGAGGATGCTGGAACAGTTAGCAAGCTTAGACCTTAATGTTGGTGAGGAGGAGGATCGGGTTATGATCGCCTAGATTCAACTTTGTCTAGAGTTGTTGGCTGAGATTAAGACCTTGCAAGATAGTGACCCATGGCTGGTAGAGATCAAAGAAAGTTTGAATAGTCGACCAGATTTTCTGTTGGCTGATGATGGCATATTATTGTTCCGGGAAGAACTTGTGTCCCCGATTCAGCTGAAGTGAAGAGTAAGATCCTTGAAGAAGCCCATAGGTCCAAGTACACTATTCACCTAGGAGCTACTAAGATGTACCGAGATTTAAAGAGGACCTTTTGGTGGCCGAACATGAAGAAAGAAATGGCTGAATTTGTAAGCAGATGCTTAGTGTGTCAGCAAGTGAAGGCTGAGCATTTTAGACCTGCCAGGAAGTTAAAGCCTCTCAAGATACCACAATGGAAATGGGAAAGTATCGGCATGGATTTTATAATGGGTCTACCGAGAACTCGTGGTGAGATCGACGCAATTTGGGTAATCATTGATCGATTGATGAAATCCGCGCATTTCTTGCCCATCAAATCGAAATTGATAGTGGATGTGTTAGCTACTTTATACATGAAGGAGGTGGTAAGGTTGCATGGAGTGCGTGTGAACATTGTGTCTGATAGAGACCCCAGGTTCACGGCCCATTTTTGGAAAGGATTGCAAGAATCCTTGGGAACCCGTCTGAATTTTAGTACTACCTTTCATCCTCAGACTAACGGACAGATAGAGAGGACGAACCAGACTATAGAAGACATGTTAAGGGCTTGCATGATTGACTTTGGTGGTAGCTGGCATGAGCATTTAGCCCTGATTGAATTCACCTACAATAACAGTTATCAGTCTAGTATTCAGATGGCACCGTTCGAGGCCTTGTATGGAAGAAGTTGCCGTTCACCTCTGTGTGGGACGAGGTAGGTGAGAAGCAATGGCTTGGACCAGATCTTATATCAGAGTCATCAAGAACATTCAAATTATTAGAAATCGCCTGCAAGTTGCTCAGTCTAGGCAGAAGAGCTATGCAGATAATAGAAGAAGAGATTTGGAATTTCAGGTTGGCGAGCATGTATTCTTGAAGGTCTCACCCATGAGAGGAGTCCGAAGGTTTGGAATTCGTGGCAAGCTGAGTCCAAGATTTGTTGGTCCATTTAAAATTCTGGAGATAGTTTGAGAAGTTGCCTATAGATTGGCATTGCCACCCTAGTTGTCAGGCATGCATAATGTTTTCCATGTGTCCATGCTATGGAAGTACGTATACGACCCCTCACATATCATTCAGCATACGGACCTAGAGCTGAAGGAAGATCTATCCTATGAATAGAAGCTGATCAAGATTCTGGACCGAAAGCAGCAACAACTCAGGAATCGGTCCATACCGATGGTCAAGGTCCAGCGGAGTAGGCGTGGAACGGAAGAAGCCACGTGGGAGTCGGAAGAAGCGATCAGGAAGCAGTATCCGGATTTGTTTTAAGGTCAGTAACCTTGGTTTTATCCCGTTTTGATAAGTTCAGTGAATTTGGAGGACCAAATTCCATAAAGTGGTGGAGGGTGTGGCATCCCGAATTTATTTAACAATAAAATTATGTAGCAATCGAGAGATTTTCTTAATATCAAATTGAAATCCCCCGTAGGCTAAATTATGACCAATTTATAAAAATATGAAAAATTCATAATTGTGTAGAGGATCGAATTTATAAATACTTTGTCTTCTTGCCCGGCCCCGAAATAAAATTGAATTAGGCCAAAATTAGAGGTTCTTAGGTTAAAATCAGAGTTTAGATTAACCAGCCTTAATCTGCCAAATTCGAACCCAAATCGAGCTCAAATGGGCTCAAATCGGACCCAATCGTTTGGCCCAACTAGAAGCCCATTTCCCCTCTATGTCTGTGCGAAAATCTAACCCTAGCGGCTCAATTTTGAGCAGAGGCGGTGCTGTTGATATGTTTTCCCCCTCCTCTCCCTTACCTTTCTATATCAAGATATAAAAATCAAAATAAAGGCTAAAATGGTGGAGAGGTGTGCGCATGACCGTGATCGCCACCAAGACACGAGGTACCGAAGAATACTATGTACCTTGGAAAGTGATAAGACACTCGCCCAAAGTGCAACGGTGGCAGTTGTACATGGTCCAGTGAAGACCGCTCAATGACGTGGACAACTGCTCGATAGGCCGCGTACAGTGCTGGAGAGAGAATGCGGGATAAGGACTGGTTGGCTTCAAACGGTCTGCAGCTGGACGCAAGAAGGCGTTGCACGGTCCTAGATAAGACGTGTACACCTGCCAACGGATGGAAAACGACCGCGCTATGCCGCCAGACTCCAAGTTGTGGAACTTGATCCTCCACCCCTTCCGGCCGGCCAGAGGGGATGGGCCTCGTGCTGAGCTCGTGCTGACCTGCAAAACAACGTAGACAACAAGAAAACAAAGCCCAAATCAATCCTGGAATGTGTAGTAACTATAAAAGAATGAAAGAACACCCATGTAATTGGAATGGGGAATACCTGGGGGTTGGGTTTTTAACCCCTATTGGGCGTGAAAAGTAATCGGAAGGTGTGAAAAATGAGAATGATGGTGAAAAACGTGGATGCAAGGGGAAAGAAAATGAGCATGCAAGGGATGAGAGAATGACTTAGTCACTTAGACCAAAACACGAAATAAACACTACTCCTCGAACCGGAGGCTCAAATGGACGTAGAGAGCCTCCCTCCCTGACTATAGTTCGCTCAAGAATTCGGCAACACTTCGTCGCGAACACTAAATCTCCCCCCCCCCTTTCAAGCCTGGACTAAAGGTTCCATTTATAAACCCCTCAAAGTCTAGCCCCGAAATTAGATTTTCCATTGAAAATTAGGGCCTGATAATAAAAGATAAATCGTAGATAATATAACCAGCTCTCACCAAGATCAAACGGGGTCCCATTTAGTTGAGGTTCCACGGAGAAAATGGTGAGAGAAGTCAGGGATTTAACCATGGGTGGAGAGAGAAAAGCTAGCTTGCCCACAGATATCGGCCTACTACACGGTCGTTCGATAGGCCGCCCAGCCCAGTACACGGTCCATTGCTAGCCCACCTAACACTGTCAGTGGTAAATAGATAAATCATTAAATTATCTAATTATCCCATCGAACTGACCGGCTATCACGGCGCTGGACTCTTTAGGATAAAACGGTCTAATGCTAGACCACTCAATAAATGGCACGGTCAATGCTAGGCCGTGCAAAACGTGTCGGTAACAAATCTAATAAAATAGTATAAATATATGATTATCTGAAAAATCAACCGACTTAGGACTCTGGGAGCTGAACGGTCTAAAGACAGGCCGTTTAATTGGAGTAAACGGCTGAACTCAGACTGTGCAAAGGCTTGTCGGTGAAAAGTCAGGAAAATCAAATAAATATCCAATAAATCACTTAGAGTATGTAAACGGTTCTAAACAGACCGCTCAGATACTGCACGGCCCATCGCTAGACCGCGTGCAGGCTGGACGTTTGAAATAAATAAAATGGGATAAACAAGCCTATTTACCCAAAAACCAAGTGAAGTCAAGGCCCAATAAGCCCGATTCCAAGAGCAGACCTAGCCAGGATGGGAGATACCTATAGAATAAGCCCAAAGACGTGCCTGGAAATGGCCCAATGAGTAATGGACAACTCGAGGCATCAACAAATGGTGATAAGAGGAATGACCCAACTTATCGGCAAAAAACGGGTGTCAACAGATGCCCCTCCTTAACGTCCTCTTTACAGGGGAGCGAGCGGAGGTGAAGCGAAAGCGAACTGGAACATAGAGATGAAGCAGAAACGAAGCGGAGCGGACTAAAAAGTAGACGTTAAGGTAAAAGACACCCGTTCCATTGCCAACAAGCGATAGGAATCTTCTGGAAAACTCCGAACCAATCACAAGGAATGATCGGACTGAAACGGCACCAGTCTGGAGGAACGAACTAAGTAAAACAGTAGGATAAAAAGCAGGCAACCTCATCAGGAGACACAATCCACAACCAATGAGGTAAAATAAGCAGTAAAAGTAAAGAGGCAGACTAAAACTCCAGACGGTGACTCCTAGTCAACCAAATCAAGTGAATAGACTGAAGAGAACCTTCTAACTCTGAGTGGAATTGTTCCTCCTATTCAAACACTGAACGCATAATTATTCATCACTAATAGGACACTTTTTAGGTAAACCATGGATCGTGAACGTTCAAAAGATGTGTATGATGCATGCTCGGCTAAAATAAAAGAAATCGTTAAAACGAGTGCAAATAAAGGATAAAATATAAATTACTCAAGAATAGTATTGCTAGACCGGGGCAATCAGGGTCAAGACATTATCTGCAACCACGGCGTGCGAGATAGAACCATCGTCCCCTAATTTTCTCAACCTAACGGCCTATCCGATGATTAAATGCGTGCACCTAGATCATCATCGTTTTTGTTAAAGGGTAACATCAGATCCTGGAACACATGAGCAACCAACTGGTTCTCAAGGTAATATATCATAGATTCCATATAGTAATGCAATAAGGGATACAAGGATCGAAATACTTACCTGACTTACCTGACGGCAATGAAAGGCAAGATGGAGTGACGCTGCAAAGGAATCATGAGCAGGGTTTGCAATATCATACTATGAATTAGTCATTCAAGCCAAAATGTTGTCAATCAATCCCATAATGCAGCAAAGTGGGGCTCAAAAGGCACTCTTCATCATTGTAGCATATAGGCGATCTTCACTCAGACCGCTAAATAATCTATACGGTCCGGAAAGGGCCATTCTGGTATTGCCAATTTTGAATCTGATCGTGAAACGACACGGCCATATATTAGGCCGTTCAATGATATGTACGGCCATACCATGGCCGTTTAGTGGAAGCGCATCATTAGAGCTTAAACGGTCAGACCCAAGACAGTCCAGTATTTGAACGGTCCATCGATAGACCGTTCAAGGTCTGGCAGTTTCAAAAAAAAAAAAAGCCAGCCCATCTCCTCCTCCCTCTCCACTGTAACCGATGGAGGAGGAGAGGAGAAGACCCACGTTCTCTCTCACTCTCATTCTCCCATCTCCCCACTCTTATTCTCTCCCTCGCTCTCGTTCCTCGCCCATGCCCTTCCTTTCTTCTATGCGATTCAAGTGTCAGGCGATACGCCTGAGTATGGCCGATGAGGAGAACCAAATGCCGCCGCCGACGGCCACCGCGGAGGAGGCGGTAGTTGTAATGCCCTGGTTCTCTCTCTCGTTCTCTCACCCTCTCGGCTCCGACTGTAGACGGAGGCGACCGTGGGCGAGGCGGCGATGCCGGGGAGCTGCAGAGGGGCATGGTGGAACGAGGATCGATGCGGTTTGGGCGCGAGCCCGAACGGTGGATTCAAAGCCGGCGGTTCGATTCGTGGCGTGGTTTTCGACGTGGTTTAGTCCCTTCGGAGCACGGTTTCTTCGATGGAGGTAGGGAGATGGACCGCCACTTCGTTCTGCACGTTTTCCCTACTTCCGTGCGTAGTTTAGTGCTTGATCAGGGGAGATCAGGCCGATTTAGTGAAAACCGTAGTTTTTGGGGTTTTCAGGGTTCGGCGGAAAACGGCAACCGTTCTTGGTCTAGTTAGTATCAAAATGACCGCTGGGATGTCTGGATCCCATTCATGCTCGTTTCGTGTCGATTGGTCGTCATTCGAGGCCGGTAGGAGTCCGGGAACCTCGGTGACCCGTTTAGGGTCGACTTATCTAAATCGCCCCGATCTCTTGTTTTAATGCATGCATGTGGGCTTTTCAGCCTCCAGATGTTATTTTTCATGGTTTGCCTTTGTTTCCCCTGTGTTTCGACGTGAATGGGGCGTGGAACGGGCCGATTCGGCCTTCCCCTTGATTTTCTCGCCGTTCTCGATTTTCTGAACTGATCACGGTCCACCAGTAACCGCGTTCATTTGGTCGCGGTCCTAGGAGAACCGCGTTTACCCGGTCGAGAGAGTCGACAAGAGTCACGGTCTTCAGGCGACCGTGACTGCGTGGTCGCGGTCCTCCGGTGACCGCTACCTTCGTTTGGCGTCTGGTTCGTGTAACGCGTCTATGGTGGTGCGTTCGATCCTGTTGTGGCCGTGATGGCTGTTGGGCTTTTCGGTGTGCGGATGTGTGTTTGTTAGTCCGTTTTAGGTGATCTTAGGGGCTGTTTAGAGGTAGATTTATGGCGTGTCTGTGTGTGTGTCTATCTAAGTTAGGGTGATGTCTGTCGTTCCCGTGGTCTGGCCGCTTTCCCCGTGGACGTCGGTTGATGTTCCTATGAAGGTTAAGACTATGTTTCCGAGTCTGTCGGCAGTTTCTTGTGCTGCCTTCGGTGTTTGAGGTACGGGTGACAGTGCATGTCTGACTGTCTGTATTTCAGCTCTGTATTTCGTGATCTTCTCGTGCTGTTGCCTTTCGTCACAGACTCGTTGTGACAGCTCGCGGAGCGGGGCACTTTCCGAGTGTACGGTTTGTAAGCTAGTCTCCGTCGGCTCCCGGCTGCACCGTAGCGTCCTACGCTGGGAGAAAACTAGCTAGAGGCCTGGCTCTAGGCAGGAGCCAGTGTGTGCACACGTGGTCAGGGGCAGAGGACTGACGCCGACGGGCGTGACCCTGACTAGTACTTGTTATTGTGGTTCCGCGTGGGTCTGCGACTCGGCCGAGCTCGCGTAGACGCGATCGGTTGGTAGTCGAGACACTTGTGGTGTGTGTTCCGCGTGGGTCTGCGACTCGGCCGAGCTCGCGTAGACGCGATCGGTTGGTAGTCGAGACACTTGTGGTGTGTGTTGCGGTGCAGTGTAAGACGTCGCGGAGGCATCTGGCCGTTCTCCTGGTGCGGGGGTTCTCCGGCGCGTGGCGCGCGACTCCCGTGCTTTTCCTGTGTTGTGACCTGCCCGAGTTAGCCTTCCCGTGGCTAGACTCGAGGTCTGTGTGTTTTCCTGTGCACGACGCTCCGGTCGTGTCATCTGCGTCTGTCTAAGTCTTTTCTAGACTTTCTTTTGCACGCTGTTGCTAGGAGTAGTTGGGGGCCGAGGTTAGTTCGGCTTTCCTCTTTTTCCCTTTTCCTTGCTGCTCCCTACTCCTCTTTCCCTTTCTAGGCCTGCTTGCCTGTTCGGGTTATTCCCTTCGTCCTTACCTATTCCCTACTCCTGCTTCCCATTCTTTTACAGCTTTCTAGTGTTGTTTCTCGCTGATGTTCCTGTTGTTCCGTGTTACTGTGTGTTTTTCAGTGGGGATCCGCGTGACCCCTACTGAGCCAGTGACACGAGGCTCACCCCTGCTTTTCAGGTGGGGTGACGTGTTCGTTCTGCTACCGCGGGTCCTAGAGTTCGAGTCGTAGCTGCCAGCTGGTACCTCCGTCGGGCTTCCCCCGACTTCCCGGTACGTCTTTCTTTTCTATCGACTGTACTTGATAGACTTGCTGTCTTTCCTTTGGACTTGACTCTAGGTATATATCTATGTAAAATCTGTTAATAATAAAAAGTAATTTTATTTCTGCTACTTTAGCAAACTGATCTAATGAAATTTAATTGCTTGATGTTATATCTGTCAGTTCAATTTACTACGCGACAGTCCTTTTTCCCTTCGGAGCTTTACCGCTCTTGGAGGCCTCGCGGGTTCCAAGTAGTATTAGGTGTATTCGGTAGTCCTACCGGGTATATCTGGTATCCGGGATCCGGGTCGTCACAGTTGGTATCAGAGCGTTGTTGTGTGAAGTACATGGGAATCTTAGATATACAGTGTCCAGAGTCGCTAAGTCCAGTATAGTCTTCAGCTGGCGTTAGGTTTCGTGATTTCCGTTTCTTATCGTTGTGGGTCTTTTCTTGGTAAGCTGCTCGATGCATGACTCGTTCCCCTGTAGTCGTGTGTCCAGCTACTGTCATGCCTTGAGGTGACCCTGCTTGCAGTTGCATTCCATGGTTTTGTGTCCTGCGTGGAGCCTGAATCCTGCAAGTGCTGCTGTTGTTGTTTTTATAAGCGCTGTTTCTTTACGATTTTGTCTGTCTATCGGTGCTGCTATTTTGCTGTCGTTTCTTCGTGAAGCTGTCGTTGGTGTCCTGTGTGCCAGGTGTTCCCTATCGCCTTTGGCACTGGAGCCGATGATGTTGTCAGGCTGTCAGCTAAGAGGAATGTGTTTCCTTGTTTAAGCTGCTCCCTGATGTGTCTATCGTTTTGTTTCTCGATATCTGTTGTTCTGGCAGTCGTGTCTCTTTTTCCTGTGAGACGCAAGCGACGTTGCCTTGCTTCGGGGGTGTCGGACTTCTGTTCACTTGTGGCATGCTAATTCTCGAGCGTGTACTCGTGATAATGGTCTGACGTTGTTCCTTCGGGCTTCGTTCCTTGTGTTTTGTGTCGTTTCTGTAGTTGTGATGTCGGGTTGTTCTTCCGTGCTTACCCTTGCTAGTCCTTAAATTTTGAGGATGAAATTTCTTGAAGGAGGGGAGGATGTAATGATGCCCTGGTTCTCTCTCTCGTTCTCTCACCCTCTCGGCTCCGGCTGCAGACGGAGGCGACCGTGGGTGAGGTGGCGACGCCGGGGAGCTGCAGAGGCGCGTGGTGGAGCGAGGATCGGTGCGGTTTGGGCGCGATACCGAACGGTGGATTCAAAGCTGGCGGTTCGGTTCGTGGCACGGTTTTCGCGTGGTTTAGTCCCTTCGGGACACGGTTTCTTCGGTGGAGGTAGGGAGATGGACCGCCACTTCGTTCTGTGCATTTTCCCTGCTTTCGTGCGTAGTTTGGTGCTCGATCAGGGGAGATCAGGCCGATTTAGTGAAAACCGTAGTTTTTGGGGTTTTCAGGGTTCGCCGAAAAACGGCAACCGTTCTTGATCTAGTTAGTATTAAAATGACCGCTGGGATGTCTGGATCCCATTCATGCTAGTTTCGTGTCGATTGGTCGTCATTCGAGGCCGGTAGGAGTCCGGGAACCTCGGTGACCCGTTTAGGGTCGACTTATCTAAATCACCCCGATCTCTTGTTTTAATGCATGCATGTGGGCTTTTTAGCCTCCAGATGTTGTTTTTCATGGTTTGCCTTTGTTTCCCCTGTGTTTCGGCGTGAATGGGGCGTGGAACGGGCCGATTCGGCCTTCCCCTTGATTTTCCCGCCGTTCTCGATTTTCTGAACTGATCGCGGTCCACCAGTAACCGCGTTCATTTGGTCGCGGTCCTAGGAGAACCGCGTTTACCCGGCCGAGAGAGTCGGCAACAGTCGCGGTCTTGCGACATACTGCGTTAGTCTAGTCGCGGTCTTCAGGCGACTGTGACTGCGTGGTCGCGGTCCTCCGGTGACCGCTACCTTCGTTTGGCGTCTGGTTCGTGTAACGCGTCTATGGTGGTGTGTTCGGTCCTGTTGTGGCCGTGATGGCTGTTGGACTTTTCGGTGTGCGACTGTGTGTTTGTTAGTCCGTTTTAGGTGATGTTAGGGGCTGTTTAGAGGTAGATTTGTGGCGTGTCTGTGTGTGTGTCTATCTAAGTTAGGGTGATGTCTGTCGTTCCCGTGGTCTGGCCGCTTTCCCCGTGGACGTCGGTTGATGTTCCTATGAAGGTTAAGACTACGTTTCCGAGTCTGTCGACAGTTTCTTGTGCTGCCTTCGGTGTTTGAGGTACGGGTGACAGTGCATGTCTGACTGTCTGTACTTCAGCTCCGTATTTCGTGATCTTCTCGTGCTGTTGCCTTTCGTCACAGACTCGTTATGACAGCTCGCGGAGCGGGGCACTTTCCGAGTGTACGGTTTGTAAGCTAGTCTCCGTCGGCTCCCGGCTGCACCGTAGCGTCCTACGGGGGGAGAAAACTAGCTAGAGGCCTGGCTCTAGGCAGGAGCCAGTGTGTGCACACGTGGTCAGGGGCAGAGGACTGACGTCGATGGGCGTGACCCTGACTAGTACTTGGTACTGTGGTTCCGCGTGGGTCTGCGACTCGGCTGAGCTCGCGTAGACGCGATCGGTTGGTAGTCGAGACACTTGTGGTGTGTGTTGCGGTGCAGTGTAAGACGTCGTGGAGGCATCTGGCCGTTCTCCTGGTGCGGGGGTTCTCCGGCGTGTGGCGCGCGACTCCCATGCTTTTCCTGTGTTGTGACCTGCCCGAGTTAGCCTTCCCGTGGCTAGACTCGAGGTCTGTGTGTTGTCCTGTGCACGACGCTCCGGTCGTGTCGTCTGCGTCTGTCTAAGTCTTTTCTAGATTTTCTTTTGCACGCTGTTGCTAGGAGTAGTTGGGGGCCGAGGTTAGTTCGGTTTTCCTCTTTTTCCCTTTTCCTTGCTGCTCCCTACTCCTCTTTCCCTTTCTAGGCCTGCTTGCCTGCTCGGGTTATTCCCCTCGTCCTTACCTGTTCCCTACTCCTGCTTCCCATTCTTTTACAGCTTTCTAGTGTTGTTTCTCGCTGATGTTCCTGTTGTTCCGTGTTACTGCGTGTTTTTCAGTGGGGATCCGCGTGACCCCAACTGAGCCAGTGACACGAGGCTCACCCCTGCTTTTCAGGTGGGGTGACGTGTTCGTTCTGCTACCGCGGGTCCTGGAGTTCGAGTCGTAGCTGCCAGCTGGTACCTCCGTCGGGCTTCCCCCGACTTCCCGGTACGTCTTTCTTTTCTGTCGACTGTACTTGGTAGACTTGCTGTCTTTCCTTTGGACTTGACTCTAGGTATATAATTGTGTAAAATCTGTTAATAATAAAAAGTAATTTTATTTCTGCTACTTTAGCAAACCGATCTAATGAAATTTAATTGCTTGATGTTATATCTGTCAGTTCAATGTACTACACGAGAGTCCTTTTTCCCTTCGGAGCTTTACCGCTCTTGGGAGGCCTCGCGGGTTCCAAGTGGTATCAGGTGTATTCGGTAGTCCTACCGGGTATATCTGGTATCCGGGATCCGGGTCGTCACAGTAGTGCCACCGCCCGTGACTAAGGAAGAAGCAGGGACGATCGTCGCCTAGGAAAAGGACGTTGGGGAGCCACCGGCGGTGCCTACGATGACGGCGGACAAGCCACCGAAGTCCTCTGAGGTAGGTCGCCTAGAACCCTCCCCCATTTCTATTTTCGATCCATGCAAGTAGCCTTAGGAGATTGGAGAGGGGCGTATGACCCCTTTTGGGCCGGTTGGGAGGCCCTATGGGCCCTCACCGCCGACGGGGAGGGAATGGACGCCGTTGCGCATGGCGATCATAAAACGGTTCAACAGGAACCGCTCACCAAACCACATGGTTCAAATAGAACCGTGTAATGATAGCACGGCCCATGGGTGGCCGTTCCAGGGGAGTTGAACCGGAGGGGTATTGGGGAGATAGCACGATCCAAGGGTGACCGTGGAGAAGTGGGATAGCCCGAGTGGTTCTGTTTAGAATTTGAAGCGTTGAGAACAGGACGGTCTCCAACAGACTGTGGACAGTGACACGGTTTAGTGAAAGACCGTTCAAGTTGGGCTTGAGGGGAGAATGACACGGTCATGTGGGGACGTGAGCTTATTGGACGGCCAGGAAGGAGCCGTTACAAGGGTAGTCGCAGGAAAGTGGCACGGTCTTCACAGACCGTCCATTAAGTAGAGCGGTCAATGGATGGCCGTGGACTTCTTGAAAGGGGTTTATTGGTAAGATTGGAAGCCAACAGTTGAATGGGTAAATGGCCCATATGTGACCGCTCATTTTATTGAACTACATTTTTCTTTCTTTTTCCCCTCATTTATTTATTTACTGAAATGCAAGATTCTATCGTGAAATGTATAACTAATGCAATTGTCCTAAATGCATGCAGGGAAAGCATAGGACTCGGATCTCCTGGCTATAGGTCTCAGCGGCGTACCTCGCACTGCCAGACTTTCAGCGGGAGAGGCTCGCGACGATGGGCTTCAGCGAGTTCCTGGGCGTAGCGGTGACCAGACTGGACATGTCGCTCCTCTACGCCCTGCACGACCGCTGGGATCCGGTGAGCCGGATGTTCCTTTTTCCGTGGGGCCATATGGTCCCCATGTTAGAGGACGTCACGCGCATCACCGGCCTGCACGTGCATGGAGCGGCGGTGAGCGAGAGGACTCTAGTAGACTACCGAGAGCTGGCCCAGAGGTTGCTGGGCCTGGAGTTCCTGAGACCGGAGCATCAGTAAACGACGCTGACGAGGGCTAGACTTCAGGAGAGCCTGGGACTACGAGGAGCCAGGATCACGATCGGTGAGCTGCCCGAGCAGCATCTCCAGAGGCTGAAGGACCGAGTACGACCACGGGTGGTAGCCGCAGCAGGACCGGAAGGAGACAGAGTGCTGAGACGCTTCCTGATGCTCTTCTTCGGGTGGCTTCTCTTTGCCACGCGAGTAGACATCGCCAGCTGCCGTCTGCTGCCACTGCTCGAGGACGTGGACTAGGTTGGGGGGTACGCGTGGGGAGCGGTAGTCCTCGCGTTGCTCTTCGACACCCTCAGCTCGACGAGCCGGAGAACCATGCTCGGCGGGTTCTCACCACTACTCCAGGTACGACTCAACTTTCTAAAATGATTATGCAATTGCTATATGAATTCTCTAAATGCTTATATGCTAACAACTTATGCAATGCAGGTGTGGGCCTATGTGCATCTCCTCAGGCTGGGGAGAGGTGAAGAGACTCACTCGGACCGGCTGCCCATCGTGAGACGGTGGACGGCACCACAGGAGGTCGGTTCCCTTCAACGCCAGGTCCGGGCGATTCAGGACGACCTGGACACCCTGCCCTACGCTTCGGTAAGATCTAAAATTTAAACTTTGTGTTAAATGCAATTATATGTCTATTATGCAGATGCAATTGCTCCTTTGACAGGTCCGGTGGACACCCTACCAGACCGAGGGGCACGAGGGCCAGCCATGGGTGGTGGTCACCCTGGCCTATGCTGGACGTGACATCTGGCTCCACTGCATGAATGTGGTGGAACCCCTCTACTATATGCTGGTGATGAGGACCCTCGAGGTCCATCAGGTAGAGGTGGAGTTCTCAGCGCCCGAGAAGCCGGAGGAGCGGGTCGGTCGACACGCACGAGGACTAGCGGCGGAGATCGAATGGACCAGCAGAGCAGCGGAGTAGATCCGCGATTGGACCGGGCTCGGACGAGTGGTGCGCGCCCGCCCGGAGAGTGACGAGGCGTATCTCACAGCTTACGCCAGGCGCTACGGAGACCAGGTCTTCCGTGGATCTCGACAACCGGTATGACTCTAACCCCATTCTCTCTATTATGCTTTATGATTATGATGCACTCACACTAGACTTCTACATGCAGCTCGACCCCCAGGGCGGATCGCCGAGCTTCAGGGCCTTCTGCACTCCACCGTCCAGTAGCGGGACGAGCTCTGACAGGCGCTGGACCTCCTGGTGAGTGTCACTGAACCTTAGACTTAATTATGCATATGCTTATGACTAACCTGAAGTTCTAAATACAGCGAGCCGAGGGGACCGAGCATCAGGGAGCTGACGCGCCTTCTTCTTCCTCCCAGACACCAGCAGATCGTGCTGAGCAAGAGGCGGAGTTCGCGAGGATGGTCGTACAGGCCAAGGCGGCAGAGGCTGCTCTCGCTGAGAGGGGTAAGTACACTACGCCTTCCTTTAATGATTATGATTATGAAATGCAATTAGCTAACCATGATGTGTGTATATGCAGACGACTGAGCTGACCCAGCTTCGGGAGGAGATGGAGCAGATCCGCATAGCGGCGCGGGACGAGGTTGCCCGTCTCCGGGAGGAGATGGAGCGGAGCCGTTCGGCGGATGCGATAGAGGTGGCACTCTTCCGCGCGGAGTTGGAGCGTCTCTGGGCTGCGGCTGCAGAGACGGAGCGCTACCGAGCTGAGGTGGAGCGCTACCGAGTGGAGGCGGAGTGAGCCCGGCTTCAGGCGGCGAAGCTGGAGGGCATCATGGAGGGGATGAGCAGGAGATCCAAGCGTAGCGGAGCTCCAAGCAGAACACACGATATGCACGGCTCCGACAGGAGTTACTTTACGGGCTCCTCCAGTCACCGGAGGAACGAGGAGAGGAGCGGTGCCGACGATCCCGAGAGGAGGTGAGCTCAGCGATGCCCCCCGCCAGCGAAGAGGCGTGAGGGTGCGGGTGACAGTGACGGCCCAGGGGAGGGTCATGCTTGATGTGCTTAGATATGACTTGTGTACATGTGGATAGCATGATATGATAGTGATATGACATGTTTTTGATTTTGCAAAATGAATGTGTGAATGAATGCATGTATGCTCAATGCTAACTGACCAACGACTGACACGAGAGAGTGAGAGAGAGAGAGAGAGAGAGAGAGAGAGAGAGAGAGAGAGAGAGAGAGAGAGAGAGAGAGAGAGACGGGGACTCGAGTAGGAATTGGTGCAAGAAGGACGAAAATTAAGGCTTCAGGTAGATAAACGGTCAGACAGACGGCCGCTCCAGTATTCAGACGGCCCCATGATGGGCCGCGGATGCTTGTTCGGCCAAAGCTCCAAAGAAGGACATGGACGGTTCGCATTGGACCGTGGATTCTAGAACACGGTCCCATCTTGACCGTGTTAACTTTTCAAGCAGCCTCTCCTAGGCCTTCCAGGCTACTAGGAGGCGAAGTGTGTAGAAGGAACGGAAACGGTCCGCATTAGACCGTGTTCCCCTCCCCGCGGTCGCTCGATAGACCGCTTATATAGAGACCCTGATAGCTTCGAACGGGACTCTCTTGGAGAGTCCCAACCCAAGGGTGGAGAGTCCTAAATCATGTCAAAGCCTATCCTGATCTATTCTAGAGTTATCCTACCTCAGTCCAAGGGATATTAGGCCACAAATCAGGTTCTATAAGTAGAGGGGCACTCCAAATCTTATTCATCACATGACACCTCTCTATCAAGCCTTGAAAACCTTGTTAATCTTCCCCAAAACACCATGGAGAGGGCCCTTGAAGGAAGCTCTATGGAGGGGGCTGCTTATGGTGGGCCAAGGTCGGCTAGGAGTTAGCATGGGGTGCTACAACGGCTGACCACCATCCCGAGGCACTTGAGCTCCAGCCCCATGAGAGAGGTAAGCTAATGCTATTTCTTCTATCTCATTCAATCTCTTCAAAATTGCTCATATCTTCCTCTCTTCTTCTCTTTTTTCTTTCTATCACCTCAACTTCTCCCAAGTCCCGGGCGTTACTCCACCTTGAAGTGGATGACTCCCATGATCCGCGAGCTTCCCATAACAGTGATATCTATTCTTAGGTCCTGGCACTTGCACCCTCTATTAGTATTGGCCAAAAATTACCCCAAGCTTTCATTAGGTTGGCATAGTATCACAGCTTTGATAGAATTATGGCATCCACAGACACACACTTTCATCTTCCCTTCCTTTGAGGCCACCATCTTATTAGAGGAGGTAGAGACCTACCTATCCCTTCCTAGGTCCAAAGTTGGGGAGGAAGACTTGCTTTGTCACACCATTGCCCCTGTAGATCCTGCCTTCATCCTAGGGGAGTTCCTACCTAGTGCCAAGGATGTTCGCACCATGATTGGCCCTCACCATATCCATTTACTACCTCTGAGCCAGTGGGTGGGATGAGGCAATAGCCAAAGCTGTCTCCATTTGCTTGTGCGGTGCTATACTTTTCCCTTCCGTTGACCATGTCATAGATATTCCTACCCTTAGCATCATCAGTGGCCTGTGGCAAGGTCTTTCCATGTCCCAGGCCATCCTCTCTTACTTGTATGAGGGCCTTAGCTCAGCTGCCCTAGGAGGCCCACTCTCCGATTCCATGATCCTTTTGGAGTGCTGGATGGGTGTCAGGTTGAAGTTCATTCCCAGGGAGGATATCACTTCTGTCAGTCAGATCTTCGGGAGTCATCCACTTTTCTTTATAGGTGGTGCCTTCGAGCTCTCTCAGCAAGTGGAGTGTCAGACTACAGATAAGAAGACCAGAGATGAGTGGCGCCTTTACATCAACACTTCGCCCCTGGATCGATTGGTTATGCGCCCTTCCTTCCTCATCGACACCGCCCACAGGCTCCCTAGGGGGGTTGGACTAGACTTGAGGCTCGTGGGAGACACTGCCTTGGCGATGTACAGCCCCCACAGGTGCTTCCTACAGGTCGGGCTTCCTCGCACTATAGTTCCAGTGCTTTCCCACCTTCCTGCACTACAGGCGAGGTGATTCGGCATGGAGGAGGACGAATAGGCGGTCAGGAGTGCCCTGATCATGTGGGGGATCGCCAGGACCCGCATCCTTCCTGCGGCGGTGACAGAGCTTCAAGAGGGCTATCAGGCTTATGTGAGAGAGCTTAGAGAGATTAGGCCTCGCGGGGATGCACGGCTAAGGATTGAGTGATTTTTAGCATTTATGATGTATAGAGACCATGAGTTTGATATTGATTTGTTTTTGAATAACAAATGGAATGTTCTGATTAAATAAGATCGGCCTTTGTCTCTTGTGCATTTGTGTGGATTGGAACAGCTTTCAGGACAGGAAGCAGTCTGTCATAGACCGCTGGATGACTCAGACGATCTGAAATAGACCGCTTCATAAATGGATAGCAGGAGCTCAGAACGAGGGTGCAGGCGGTCTATCGAGGGGCCGTCTTAAATAATAGAACGGTTAGTGATGAATCGTGTAGGAATAAGCGGTCATAATCAGACCACCGAAATCTGGACGTAAAGAAGGGCCACTGGACTTGTGAGATATAATGAAGGCGGAAGGCTGTCTAGAAAACTGAGTGGTCACATTGCGGCCGCTTGAAAGAGTGAAACAGTCTTTAAAAGATCGCGCACCTATAGATGCCAGCACGATTTGCAAAACCTGCCCCTGCACACACACTCAGACAGAAAAAATAGGTTAAATCTATTTTAGGCTTAACCCTTTGCCTGTAGCAAGTTAGGGAAAGACCAATCCTTGATTTTTGGTCAAGTGGGTAAGCCTTATTAAATAGGCAAAATGACAACAAGGAAAAGGATGCAATGCATGTCATGAAAATGCAAGTGGTGATTTTGAAAATATTTTTTATGGTTTTGAAAATATTTGATATTTTTTGATTATAAAATATTTCATTTTTTTTAGTTTTGAAATATTTGATGATTTTTTTGGATTTTGAAATATTTGATTTTTTTGGATTTCGAAATATTTGAATTTTTTGAGTTTTTGAAATATTTGATTTTTTTTTGGATTTTGAAGCCATCTCAAACCTGGCGACAAGAGACCCACATATCTCATTAGGGGCTCCCCGAGTACAACCTGCATTATAGGTGATCATCCATGGCCAGGGGTCTAATTTCACTTAACGATGCCTCTGCTGAGGCCATACCCGGGGTACGATCTAATCCTTGGGAAAATAAAAGAGAATTTGATGGGAAAGCCGATAATAGGTATAGGGGTTTTTAGGGCTTGAGTTCTTCTCACGATAATCCCTCTTTAAGAGGTTTGGTCTGTTACACCGGGACTTTGCGTTCGTCATCGAACCTTCATCCGCTCTAGGCACGCATACGACCGGGCTCATAACGTCCTGCGGGAAAACTGTACTGCCACTCTTGCCATGCCTAGTTTCATTCTTTGGAGCAGTCTAGCCTTTTGAGCTTCGAGCACTTACATTAGCCTTTAGCTTTTGCCTTGGTTTTGCCCCTTTTCCTTTTTTCTTTTCCTTTCTTTTTCTTTTGTGAATGCGGAATTAGGTCATAACGAACTGTCCCTATTTGAGACCTCTCTTTCATCGGGGTGTCTAGATCAATTCTCGCCCCCTTATTCACCACTTGCCCCTACACTCAGCCGAAGAAGAGGAAAAAAAACATGGGTTATTTCTTTCCCCTAAGCATGGCCAAAGGAGAAACGGTGCTGCATAAAAGAGGAAAACCGAAGCTTGGAGATCGTGTAGCGGGTGGATGTCGTGCTGAGGATCTTCCTTCATGATCAATGGGAGGGACACCCCGTCACCGGGCCGTTGCTGGCTTCACTCTTCGGATAAAAACGCTTAAGATACAACCCGTTCCACGGATTTGGCAATTCTTCGCCTTCTGCGTTGACGAGACAGTACGCGTTCCCAGGATAAACCTCCTTAATTACGAACGGGCATTCCCAGTTGGGTTACAGCTTAGACCTAGGACCTGCTGATCTGATAAATTTGCATTTCGAAATCATATTACCCACTTGAAATTTTCTTTCGATGACCTTCTTTTGAAAATGCCGCGAGACACGCTTTTGATAAACGGAGACGTGATTGGCCGCATTAAGCCTCTTCTCGTCCAAGAGTTCCAGCTGGACTAGCAAAGCCTCTCGACGTTCATCGAGATTAAGTTCTTTGTCGAGCTGCACTCTTAGGTAAGGGATCAAAATCTCATACGGGAGTACCACCTCCATCCCATAAATGAGAACAAAGGGAGTTTGTCCCGTGGGAGTATGGACAGAGATGCGATAAGCCCATAGAGCTTCTATCAATCTATCGGCCCAATCAGCGAATTTATGCGACTCGCATGTTTTCTTGATGATCTTAAGAAGTGTCATATTAGTGGCCTCGTCTTGACCGTTGCCTTGGGGGTAGTATGTTGATGAATGATGTAATGAAATGTTGAATTTCTTACAGAGGTCCTGGAGTTCCTGTGACACGAACTGTGGTGTGTTGTCGGTGACGATGTCGCTTGGCACTGTAAACTGCAAAATGATGTTCTTGAGGATGAAGCGGCAAACTATAATGGCTTTGATTTCTGCATATGCTTTAGCTTCTGCCCACTTGGTGAAATACTCCGTAGCTGTAAGGATGAAGGATTTCTGCTTGGTTTGGGAGTTCGGATCACCTAGTGGGCCTACAATATCAAAAGCCCACATGGAAAATGGCCAAGGAGCAGAAAGAGGATGGATAGATGAAGCAAGAGCGTGAATTCTATCGGCATGGAGTTGGCATTGAAGACACCTACGGACATAGGTGGAACAATCTTCTTCTAGGGTTGGCCAGTAGTAGCCCTGCCTAAGAATCTTCTTCGCCAAGGCCTGACCATTAATATGCCCTCCACACTCACTCGAGTGAGCTGCTTCCACAACTTTCCATGCCTCATCATCGTCTAAACACCTCATAAGAACTCCATTAAGAGCACGCCTATACAATTATCCTACAATAATTGTGTATCTAGAGGCGACTCTTCTTATGGCCTTACATTGCACGGCGTTGGCTGATTCTGGAAATGACCCGTCCCTGCAATACTGCTCAATCTCGTGATACCAAGGCAATTCTTCTTCTTCTAAAATTTCCTCGAGCTCAGTTAACGATACTTCTTTCAAATCCTCCTTCTCAGCCTTCTTCTCTACAGATTTCGTAAGGTTATCAAACCAGGGATCTTGAAGGGAAGGAGCATCTAATCGCTGGACCACAATGGTCTCAGTGGAGCGACTGAGGGGGAAGGAGAGGGAAGAAGCGAGCGATGCAAGTGCATCGGCAAGAATGTTTTGAGACCGAGGGGTGTGAATGTAAATCAACTTGCAGAATTACTTAGCCAAGAGCATGACCAAATCTTGATAAGGTTTGAGCTTTGGGCCACGGGTGCGATAGGTGGAAAGAACTTGACGTAGCACCAGCTGAGAATCTCTTATGATGTTCAAGTAACGTGCGCCCATGATGTAGGCGTGCTTTAATCCAGCAAGGAGAGTCTCATACTCGGCTATGTTATTGGTAGCAGGAAAAGTGAGTTGATATGCAATGGGGATGGTCACTCCCTCTGGAGTGAGGAGGACAGCGACGATCCTCGGCCCTGAGAATTGAGAACACCATCAAAGTGTAATGACCAAAACGGGTGATGAGTGAGCACAGTCAGGTGTTCATCAGGAAACTCATCCTGGATAGAATATGTACAAGGGATAGGAGAATGAGCAAAATGTTCAGCAATCGCGTATCCCTTGATCTCTTTCTGAACGACGAAGGTGATATCAAATTGAGAGAGAAAGCTCTGCCAGCGAGTTAATCTACTAGAAAGGACGGGTTTTTCTAAGAGGTAGCGGATTGGGTCCATTCTAGAGATCAACTTAACTTCATGGGCGAGAAAATAATGTTTCAATTTCTGGGCTACCCATACTAAGCCTGCACAGGTCTTCTCCATAGTGGTATATTTAGATTCAGCAGGATTGAACAACCTAGAGAGGTAGTAGGCTGTCCTTTCCTTCCCTTCGTCGTCCACTTGTGCCAGGACAGCTCCTAGGGAGTCATCAATAACTGAAATGTATAAAATCAGGGGTTTCCCAGGAACAGGGGGTTGCAAAACAGGGGGATTGGACAAATAAACCTTAAGATCCTCATAGGCCTTTTGGCATTGTTCATTCCATTCGAATTTGGCCCCCGCCTTCAATAGTTCGTAAAATGGGCGGCATCTTTACGAATGTTGAGATATAAACCTTTGAATAAACTGTAGACGCCCAATCAATCCTCTAAGCTCAGTGATGTTCTTAGGCGGTGGCATTTCCATAACGGCATTTGCTTTGTTTGGATCAATTTGAATCCCCCGCTTACTAACTATAAAACTTAGCAATTTCTCTGATGCTACCCCAAACACACATTTCTTCGGGTTCATCTTCAGCTTATACTCCCTAGCCCTTTGCAACACCTTGGCTAAGATAGCAGGGTGCTCCTCTTGTGACCTTGATTTCACCAGAATATCATCCACGTAGTCTTCCATATAAACATGCATCAGGTCGTGGAAGATTGCCATCATCGCCCGTTGGTATGTGGCACCTACATTCTTCAATCCAAACGACATGACCACGTAGCAGTAAGTGCCCCAGGGCGTGGTGAATGAGGTCTTTTCTTGATCTTCGGGAGCGAGACAGATTTGATTATAGCCTGAATAACCATTCATAAATGAGAGGGCTTCATACCCAGCTGTGTTGTCCACCAACACGTCGATGTGATGAAGTGGAAAATCATCTTTCGGACATGCCTTATTTAGTCCCTGAAATCGATGCAAATTCAAATTTTTCCATCCTTTTTCATCACAGAGACAATATTCGCCACCCATTAAGGATATAACACAACTCTAATGAACTTGGCCTTATGCATTTTATCAACTTCTTCTTTTATCCCTAAGGCCATTTGAGGGTGGAATCTTCTTGATTTTTGCTTAACAGGCATTGCCCCTAGTTTAAGCACCAATCTATGTTCTACCATAGTGGGGTCATGGCCCGGCATGTCCTCGTAGGACTAGGCAAATGAATCACTATACTCCCTCAAAACCTTGATTAGCTCCTCTTCAACCTGAGGAGAGAGATTAGCAGAAATAATTATGAGCCTGGGATCCTCTTCAGTTCCAAGGTTAATCTCTTTCGTGGGTTCATCCACTGCCGACGATGGTTCATCGAATCTCTTCAAACCCTACACGTACAAATCGGCAGCGTCATCCATGTCGCTATCCTCATCATCGATAGGGTCCTTCTCATCTATGATTTCATAAACCCCTAATCCATCATCGCTCCACACCCCGTCTAGCTTTTCATCACCCACCAAGATAATTGATGTCTCTACAAACTCATTACACTTAAGGAGGGCGTGACAACGCTGAGCAAGGTCCTGGAGGAACCTATCAGGAATAGTTTTAGCATGACGCGTCATCGGGCGCGTAGCAAGTGTGGAAGGGTTGGAACACGACCCTAATTCACTAGACTCTACTGACTCTACTTCTCTAAGCTCAATAAGTCCTACATCTAACTTAGAAGACAGAAAATCTACAGGAAAGGAAACAGGGGCCTCATGCCCCTTGGGAGCAGATTGACAAAACATAGGATAATCCTCCATTGAAATCTTCGTTTTAAAATTGACGTTTTTTTTTGGAGATCGGAGGAAATCATACAGTAAGACGGACTAGAGGAGGAAGGAGGAGGAGGAAGCTGGCGGGGAAAGAGAGATGGGAAAAGAACATCAAAGAATGGATCGGATGACGAAAACCACATCTGAGAGAGATCAGAGGAGGGAGTAAACATGGTTGAGAAATCAATCAGGGGGTAGCGCCCACATGCACATGGCACAAACAGAACTTCTAAGGGTCTTTTCGTGAAAAACGGATCGACCATGACAGGAGGCGAGCGGGGTATGAACTCCAGCTCTTGGAAAAAGGAGGCAATGCGGGAAGGAGACCAAGAGAAGGTGACAAGGGAGCTCCCCTCTTCCCGTAGACTTGGGTAAACTGGCTCCGTTGGAGCATACCTCACCAGCTGCATCTCTGGCTTTTTCAGACAGACTTCTTCTTCATAAAACAATTTTTCAAAACAATCACAAAAATCTTTCATATCACCGACCAGCCACATCAGTGGCGGCGGCGGGTGATGTGATACCACCTTGGGGGTGGCAGCAACTAGACAAAGATCCCTTGGACTTATCCAACACAAGCACAATTCGTAAAATAGAGATTATCGTAGACGATCGCTCACCGATGCGCACGCTCAACCCAAGGGTGACTCAATGATGCCGATTCGAGGATGGTGGGACTAGACCCTTGCTGGTGGAGGGCCAGCAAGGCTATGATAGTTTTCCCACCCCCCAAAGATATGGAAGCCCGAATTGATGGGCCGACCGAGTGCCACAAGGGGCTCGGATCACTCTCTTGCTCCACGGTGGTCACTCGAAAGCAAGGGTGCTTTTAGGACCGGGTGCTCTTTTACACTCCAGCAGAGCGTTGACGGATATTAAATGAACAAGCACTAAAATATGAGCAAGGGTTGAGTGATTACCTGGCCGGTTTGAAGAAACCAACCCCGGTCGGAGACGTGGACGAGCGGGGAAATGTGGGTTCCCCGCATACTACGTCAGTGAAGCTTCTCCCTGTTTAAATAATTACACGAACTACTCCTCATGCAGGAGGGTTGGACAAGGGGTGGGGAGATGTGGGGTTACAAACAAACACTACCTCTCGCAGGGAGGGGCTTTAAGCCGGCCAGGCGGGGTGGGGGATGCCGAAGTAGTCTAAAGCCCTCAGTTCTGTCCGCTCAGATTTGGCAGGATAGGGGGTCACTGATGATGCCGCCACGGACCCGTCCGACTTCAGAAGGGGGCAATACCAGCACCAAAACTTCTTGGGTTGGCCCAGGAAGACACCAGAATTTTTGGGGAATTTATCGTGGTCGTCGGAGGCTGAGGAAGGATCGTGAGCCGGACTCCTCGGTTCAGCTTCTGCCTATTCTAGAATCAAAGGCTCTGGAAGATGTCCTCGCTCTGAGCACCTCCGAGCTCCAAAGGAGACGCAGCTTATATCGACACGATCGTGGGAGGGTCCTCTTCGAGCAGAAACCAGAAAGGCCACCAGAGGAAGTCGGAGCAGAGAGATAGAGCCGGTAGAGTGAAGGGGGGGCTGCTCAGGCCCTGACAGGACAGACCTGCGCATCCGGGGGAAAACCACTGGAACGGGGAGCTCCGAACACCGAATAGGGCTCCGCTTGCTGCGTTGGACAGAGGACTGGTAGTCTCTCGTCCTGGTCAACTGGCACACCAAGGGGAATAAGGGTGTGGCCGTAGGAGCTTCTGAACTGGGGCTCTGATCTCCACCCGGAAGTCGGAAGCGCAGCCTGACGAGAATGATCCTCCTGGACAGCTCTGAACTCAGATTGAGGTGGGATCACCTCGCCTATGAAGCTGACTTGAAGGAATTTCCAGAAGTATATGGTATGCCTCCAGGAACTCCAGGATGTAGCTGTGACCGGCGCTGCAACAGGCTGGAACTCAGCAGATCTTCAGCTGCACACAGATTAATAGAACATGGTTGAAAGGGGAGGTTTATTTGGTGGAAGGTTATTGGATATGGGAGTGGTGATGTTGGGGAAAGGGTTAGGAGGTGGGAGGGGGATATGTGGAAGGTGGGGAATGGGTTGGAGATGGTCTGGTGCAAGGGGTATGGGAGGGGCGATGGTGGTGAGGAGCTAGCAGCACAAGGAGAATGGGAGAGGGAGGGTGGAGGTCTTGGAGTGAGAAAGGGGAATATGGGGAGAGGGGGTGTGGTTGACCAAGGCTAAGGGGGGAGTTGGGGAGGGGTTGGACGCAGCCACCAAGGGGGAGGGAAATTCAAATTTCCTATGGGGAGGTGAAGGGTGCTTGGGGTAGTGGAAAGGGTGCTTGGGGGAGAGGGAAGGTTGCATTGGAAGGGGAAAGGGTGCTTAGGGTTTGATGGGAGTAATGGGGAATTGAAGGGACTTGGGAAGGTGAAAGGTTGGGGGCTGATGTGGAGGGCTGAGGTGGCAAGGGGGAGGAGAGAGAGGGGTGTGAATTAGGGAGAGAGGGGAGAGGAGAGAGAGAGGGGTTCGCCCCCTAGAGAGAAGGAGAGGGGAGAGAGAGGGCTTCTCACCCAAGAACACTCAAGTTTTGTGGAAACTCAAAATATGCAATTTCTCATTAGCTTTCACAAGGGGGGGGGGGTTGGGTCCTATTTATAGTGGCCCAACATTCTACATGACCATAATACCCTTGACATTTACACCAAAGACCAAGCATGTCCAAGGGTGTCTCAATGGGCCCAATTGATGGATTAGAGGCCCATTTGACTCTAAACATAGGTAAATTACTTGTTAACCTACGCACACGACTCAAATAAAAAGGGAAATTACATGACAAGAATCACATATGAGAATAAAAATACATCATATGACTCGAAATAAAGAGGCGAATCAAGGCCATGCGCCATCGACGATCATCAGGGCTTGGAAAAGATGAAGTGGCGGGAGATGTCCCCATCATACTCTGGGGTGCGGAGAACTCGACTCTGTCGAGAAAGAGTCCTCCCTGCTCTAAGAGTGCTGCAGTAGGGCCTCCCACTAATCTGCCGATGGAGGCCGACCCTTCCACCTAACAAGGTAGCGCTCATACGCCTTGCTCCTGGTGGTAGCGATCTGTTCATCCAATATCCGCACAACGTGCTCACGCTGGTCTCTCCTGGTTGGTGGCTTTCTCTCAAGGGTGGGTGCTTTCTCAAAGGAGGGAACAGGCTCAACATCCTCACTGGGTGCCACTGTGGGACCCCTGTATGGCACTAGGTCAGCCATATTAAATGTGGGACTTACTCCGTAATCCTCGGGGAGGTCTAACTCATAAGCATTCATGCCAATGCGCCTCAAAACCTGGAAGGGACCAGCCCGATGAGGCCTCAGTTTCGAGATAGCTCCCGGGGAGAGCCTCTCAGTCCTCACCATCACAAAATCACCCACACGGAACTCTTGGTGGCATCAGTGAGAATCTCATTATTTTTGCTGATGTGCTTGCGAAGGTTTTCATGTAATTTTGTGAATGCTGACCTCCTAGGGGTGATGGGTGGACCTGGGCAACCAAAAGTAGACTGAGCATGTCTAGACTCCCTATCAAGGATTTTGAAAATTGGGGGGCCGAGGCATCCAAATGAGGACCCATCATGTGTGTGTTTCCTATCAACTTCCATAGGTGGATATGGACACTCAAATGTAGATCTACCATGCAACTTTATCCAGACGTTGAGGCGAACCTTCCCAAGTGTGGGTGTTGGCAAGGAGGGGCTTGGCCCAACTTTGGCATATTGGACTTGGCAAGGGGCAAGGCATGAGAGTTCTTTGGGGAAATGGAACAAGGATGTTGGTCTTGGGGATTCCCATGTGGAGGGATCGAAGGGGTCAAGCATGGTTAGACCCTCGATCAAGGGGGTGTTATCAATCCCACGGATTAAAAAAGTCCAATTCCTAGATTCCTCAATGTAGGTTGGGACCTTCTCAATGGGGAGGGTGAAGGTTGTGATTGGTCCATTGGCCTTGTTCGTGCTTAGGGGTGGGTGTGGCTTGTTCCAAGGGATCGGTTCGGGACCTACTAGGCATGTGGTGGTGGTGAAGCAATAGGTAAGGACTGGATTGGGCCACTTGGAATGGTCTTTAGGAAAGGATGGGTAGTAGGTAATGGTGAGGAAAGGAACAAGGATATGTTGGTGTTGGATTTCCCAAGGGAATGGGTCAAAAGGATCATGGAACCTTGGGATTTTGGGAATGTGTATCTCACCCAAATCCTCAGATAGGATTGGCCTAGTCATAAGATCCCCAATGTGTGTTAGATCCTCTCTAAGTGTAAAGGTTGGTGGGGTGGTATGGTCGGTGCATGGTCCTCCCGGGGTGGTGAACAAGGACAAGCTTGGGTTGGGCTTGGTAGGGGAAGTTCTTGGGTTGGAGTTGGGGTTGGGGGTGGAAGATGGGTTGGTTGAGGAGGTTTGGATTGAGATGCGTAGATCTTTTTAAGATTGGCCCTCATTTCGACCAAGATTCGATGGGCGCTTCCCCTTTGACTTCTCTCAAACCTACAATGTGCTGCCATTCGTTCCTAGCTTGGCGCCAGAGCAAGCTCTTGGCATAGCTAACTTGCATCGGCCCTGACAGGGTGAACCTTGCAAAGTGTCGATCTATGGAGCTCTCCCACTCTAGATATATACTAGGGCGGGATCCATCAAACACAAAGGCCTCTAATGGGTCTAAGGATGATGAATAGGGTCAGTAGGAAGTGGTCATGATGAATGGGTGACAAATGCAATGGTACTAGGACTAGACTTAGTAGAGACAAGTCTAAAACTTGCTCTGATACCAATTTGATGTGATACCACCTTACGGGTGGCAGCAACTAGACAAAGATCCCTTGGACTTATCCAACGCAGGCACAATTTGTAAAATAGAGATTATCGTTGACGGTCGCTCACCGGTGCGCACGCTCAACCCAACGGTGACTCAATGATGTCGAGTCGAGGATGGTGGGACTAGACCCTTGCTGGTGGAGGGCCAGCAAGGCTATGATAGTTCCCCCCCCCCAAAGATATGGAAGCCCGAATTGATGGGCTGACCGAGTGCCACAAGGGGCTCGGATCACTCTCTTGCTCCACGGTGGTCACTCGAAAGCAAGGGTGCTTTTAGGACCGGGCGCTCTCTTACACTCCCGCAGAGCGTTGACAAATATTAAATGAACAAGCACTAAAATATGAGCAAGGGCTGAGTGATTACTTGACCGATTTGAAGAAACCGACCTCGGTCGGAGACGTGGGCGAGCGGGGAAGTGTGGGTTCCCCACACACTGCGTCGGTGAAGCTTCTCCCTGTTTAAATAATTACATGAACTACTCCTCACACAGGAACAAGGGGTGGGGAGATGTGGGCTTACAAACAAACACTACCTCCCACAGGGAGGGGCTTTAAGCCTGCCAGGCGGGGTGGGGGATGCTGAAGTAGTCTAAAGCCCGCAGTTCTGTCCGCTCAGATTTGGCAGAACAGGGGGTCGCTGATGATGCTGCCACCAACCCGTCTGACTTCAGAAGGGGGCAAGACCAGTACCAAAACTTCCTGGGTTGGCCCAGGAAGACACCAGAATTTTTGGGGAATTTATCGTGGTCGTCGGAGGCCGAGGAAGGATCGTGAGCCGGACTCCTCATGTCAGCTTCTGCTTGCTCTAGAATCGAAGGCGCTGGAAGATGTCCTCTCTCCGAGCACCTCCGAGCTCCAAAGGAGACGCATCTTATATCGACACGACCGTGGGAGGGTCCTCTTCGAGCAGCACCCAAAAAGGCCACCAGAAGAGGTCGAAGCAGAGAGATAGAGCCAGTAGAGTGAAGGGGGGGTCTGTTCAGGCCCTGACAGGACAGACCTGCGCACACGGGGGAACACCACTGGAACGGGGAGCTCCGAACTCCGAATGGGGCTCCGCTTGCTGCGTTGGACAGAGGATTGGTAGTCCCTCGTCTCGGTCAACTGGTGCACCAAGGGGAGCAGGGGTGTGGCCGTAGGAGCTTTTGCACTGGGGCTCTGATCTCCACCCGGATGCCAGAAGCGCAGCCTGACGAGAATGATCCTCTTGGACAGCTCTAAACTCGCATTGAGGTGGGATCACCTCATCTACGAAGCTGACTTGAAGGGCTTTCCAGCAGTATATGGTATGCCTCCATGAACTCCGGGATGTAGCTGTGACCGACGCTGCAACAGGCTGGAACTCGGCAAATCTTCAGTTGCACACAGATTAGTAGAACATGGTTGAAAGGGGAGGTTTATTTGTTGGAAGGTTATTGGATATGGGGGTGGTGATGTTGGGGAAAGGGTTAGGAGGTGGGAGGGGGATATGAGGAAGGTGGGGAAGGGGTTGGAGATGGTCTAGTGCAAGGGGTATGGGAGGGGCGATGGTGGTGAGGGGCTAGCTGCACAAGGAGAATGGGAGAGGGAGGGTGGAGGTCTTGGAGTGAGAAAGGGGAATATCGGGAGAGGGGGTGTGGTCGACCAAGGCTAAGGGGGGAGTTGGGGAGGGGTTGGACGCAGTCACCAAGGGGGCGGGAAATTCAAATTTCCCTTGGGGAGGTGAAGGGGTCCTTGGGGTAGTGGAAAGGGTGCTTGGGGGAGAGGGAAGGTTGCATTGGAAGGGGAAAGGGTGCTTGGGGTTTGATGGGAGTAATGGGGAATTGAAGGGACTTGGGAAGGTGAAAGGTTGGGGGCTGATGTGGAGGGCTGAGGTGGCAAGGGGGAGGAGAGAGAGGGGTGCGAATTAGGGAGAGAGGGGAGAGGAGAGAGAGAGGGGTTCGCCCCCTAGAGAGAAGGAGAGGGGAGAGAGAGGGCTTCTCACCCAAGAACACTCAAGTTTTGTGGAAACTCAAAATATGCAATTTCTCATTAGCTTTCACAAGGGGGGGGGGTTGGGTCCTATTTATAGTGGCCCAACATTCTACATGACCATAATACCCTTGACATTTACACCAAAGATCAAGCATGTCCAAGGGTGGCTCAATGGGCCCAATTGATGGATTAGAGGCCCATTTGACTCTAAACATAGGTAAATTACTTGTTAACCTAGGCACACGACTCAAATAAAAAGGAAAATTACATGACAAGACTCACATAGAGAATAAAAATACATCATATGACTCGAAATAAAGAGGCGAATCAAGACCATGCGCCATCGACGATCAACGGGGCCAGGAAAAGATGAAGTGGCGGGAGATGTCCCCATCAGCGGGTCAGCAACAGCACAAGCGGCATTACTTCCCATACCGGAACAGGGCGGCGTCGACGTCTTCAAAGTGCCAGGCTGCAATGGTCCTTTTACAAAATGCTGACGGTAATCCCACGTCAGCGGCCCGGAATCGCCCAGAATGGACATTGCTGACTCTCGGTAGTCGAGGCCTCTTCTACTCATCTTCCTGCCCCTTGGGATTGGTGTAGTTTGCCCCTGTAACTGGGCTCGGAGTGTAGTGCCCCGAATTTATTTGAGAATTTTCTGGCATTATTAGCAATTAATGGACTAATTTGGAGTTATTAATCAATATAAGGCCAAATGGTGTTAATCAATTAACCCAACACACTTAATTAAAGTCTAAAGGGTTTTTAGATGAGGCCCATTTAGTTTGGCCCATATTCTAGAAGGTTATTAAGCTTATCCTCGGAATTATAAGGATAAATACCACTAAATACAGATAATTAGGCGGATAATGAATAGAAGAGTTTGATCAATTTAGAACTCTATCCACGTTGACTGTAACGGTCCATCGGACAACCGTCACAGCCATGTAACGCATATGTCTGCGACCGTCACACTCTATGAACCCCAAAACACTGAAGAGTTTGATTTCCTTTGAACTCTGGGAACGAGTAATGTAATGGTCTATCGCGAGACCGTCACATGCCTCTAACGCACTGACCGTAGACCGTTACATCCTGTTAGTTCCGTAAAAGAAAGAACAAGTACAAAGATTGAAACTTTGGACTCTTATCCACTAAGGATCGACTTGGGAAGAGTTATAATAATACTGAGGACTCTTAGAGAATAGATTATGACCAAACAAGGACTCTAGAATCGATCTAATCCTCAAACCCTAGCCTAAACTCTATAAATATGGCATAGTTCTGAACTGTGCGACCCTTACTTTTTGGACGTAAAGAATCAAGGTAAGGAGTCATTATCTCAGGTAAGCTTTTTAGAAGTAATTGTTTACAATACTTTAGACTAACTCCCCTCCAAATTTAACATCTTTAGGTCAAGAGGTCATGGAGTTAGAGCCCAAGGAAGTTGCTGAAAAAGTCACAGAAGAAGGAAATCTAGGGCAGGATTCTCAATCCAAATCAGAAGCAACAGCCTAAGTTAAGAGGTAGGTTATCTCATGAACGGCAAAAATAACCTGATAGGATTAAAAGCCCTCTGGTTCAAGTGATTTCCATGCATTATAGATCATTGATTTCATGATTTTACTACTTCTATGCATTACATGCATCCCCTAGCCTTAATTGGACATGCCAAAGATGTATCTTGTCTAATTCATTAATACCTGAGCATGTAGTCGGCCTACACTACGTTATCATGTCTAGGGATTCATGGTATTTTAATTATGGACATGATATGAATCCATCTCTTTATGTTTTATCTAGTTTTCTATCAGCAGATACTATAACGCATCAACGTAGGACCGTCACACTCATATAACGGCCCCACTACAGACCGTCACACACCCTGCTGTTTTGGATTTCCACTGTTGTCTCTAACGCACTTGGACAGACGCGTTACGTTCATGTAACGGCTGGATTCATGACCGTCACGTTCACTGTGACGCCCCATCTCCAGACCGTCAGAGTCTGTGTTCTGTCAACCCCAAGACAGAATATAACTTGCCAATATTATTTATTGTTAAAGCCTAGTTACCTAAGTTTTAACCTGATCCTATGATTGTAAGATTAATTGATTACTTATGATAGGTATTGCATGTTTTGTTATCTCACTTTTACTTGGGTTGTTAATTTCATGAAGCCAAATTATATAGTTTTGTATTATAAAGCATGACTTTTTAACGTTGTATTGACAGAGTTTTTTTATCATGATTTCACACTGATTATACATATCTCTCTCTATCAATAGAGTCATTTCTATAAGTACATGGCACATATTCCGGTATGTTGCCATTAGTTCACACTTTGCACTTTAGGAACACCATCTTGGACATGAGGACCTCTCTATTGGATATTCCTTCCAATGGACTAGGAAATCATTGTTTCAAGGCCTCCGTAATTCTCCGCGAGCCTGGGATTCCTACTAGGACGCCGAGTTGGTTGTACCATCAAAGCCCAATAACTAGAATACACTATCGTTGTTTTCTGGATCTTGTAATTTAACAGCCTTGCACTGGACCGTCAGGCTCGCGTAACGGCCCAATGCCCGACCGTCACATTTCACTGAGTCTAAACTAGTATGCTGGACTCTGGTCACTGTAACGGCCCATTTTGGACGCGTTACATAGTGTAACGGCCCAGTAAACGACCGTTACATAGCTTGTATATGTTAACCCAAGGTTTGACCAAGGGTTGATATTTCAATGATTCTAGACAAACCTTGATGATCTAGAACTTATCATATTGCTCAATAGACTTAATGTAATGAATGAAAGCTAAGGAAAATACCGTTATGCTGTCGATTTATTTCTAAAAGCATGACATTGTTTAAATCTGTTTCTTGACTCACATATTCATCTATTGAAGCTATCACTCATTGGCTATTGTTATCATGGAATTGTTGAACTTATTACATTCTTGGCCATACTTTACTGATATATTGCGTGGAAGTAGCTTAATTTATAACTGAAGATGCGATCGAGCACTGATTGTGTTCAAGGGCTCTATGCTAGTCCCCTCGGCTGATTGCCGGAAACATACTATTTTATAAACCATGGGGTATGATGCTGCTAGCGTCGCATTGCACTGGGAGTACTATTTCTATAAATAAGTGAAGATCCACGATACGACACGACATGACATTCTTGCTCGATATTCCACAGAAATTCACGAAGCACTTGCTCATAAGCATAAGATGCTAAAGTGATGAATATGTGACTTGCTAGTACATTCTCGATATATTCTTACTCGTGAAAGGCCAAATATCATGTTCATGTTATATTCTTGCTAGTTCATTCTTGATCATTCTATCTTATCTTGTTACTTTGGTTTGATCGCATGATTGATTCGCATTCGCATGATCTTACCTTATTCTTTAGAGCTAAAATGTTAACTACTTTAATAGTGCCTTCATGTTGATACGAAGATACCTACTGGGCAAGTGTGCTCATTACCTATTTCTAATGTTTTTCAGGAGATGGAAATAGTTCGAATTCGGATTCGGGTGATTCAAGTAGCAGGTCCGAGAGCGATTGAATGTTGTTATTACAAGAGTGAAGACTTAGGAAGTTATCATGTCTAGATTGAGTCAATGTAATTTTCTATTTCTTGAGTCTAGTAGAATGAAAATCAAATTAGTGATTGTATCTTTGAATATTAAGCATTATGATATGATATGAAGTTGATTAAATCCTGTGCAATTGCATTTACTTGTGTGATTGTCTCGCGCTCTGATTGATTCTTGCTTGCAAGAGGCTTACCATGCCGGTTGTTCGCGCTCCCCGAGCGAGTCTTCCGCTGTAATAAAGGCTCGGGGCGTGACACGGAGACCCATGCCTGGCTGGTAACCTAGCTTCAGAATCTTGTTCCAGCCCTTGGAGTCTATGATCTTGGACTTGGCTCTGACGTTAATAGGTGTAGTGGCGAGCTTGCATGACACATATGCCAAGGGAAAATCCAAGTCCATTACAGAAAGGACCGGCTTATTGCTCGGCCAGAGAGTTGGCAGAATCTTATCGGTAATAGCTTCAATTGTTTATACTATGGAGATACTTTAAACCTTGACCACCCGTGACGGGATCATCATCGACATCGGACTTGATCTTCCGTCTTAAAATATTTCTAATTTTTGTTCTTTTACATAAGGGTCTTTGAATTTTGTCTTTTGATATCCCTAAGTGTCTTTAAGGGAGTTATAATGAGTCATAGGTGTCTTTTCATATTTCTAGGCATCAAAGAGTCTTAGAGTTTTTAAGGGAGTGTTCTTCTAGATATGGCTATGAGTGTTCTTCCAAATTTTTGGAACCCTGAGTGAGAGGCCCAACCCCACTTCGCCCGGACATGGAGGTCTTCCGTGAAGCTCCGATGCATCGTCTTCGAGAAGAGGACGGGTGTGAAGCCCCATCAAAGCTCGACGATCTTCCTCCTTCACCGTTCAACCGCCGCCGTCCTCCATCACCACCGCCACCACCGCCCTGTCAACTGCAACGCCTGCAACCGCCATCACCGCAGAGAAGAATTGAAGAGCGTGACTGCGTCGTCCCTAAGATGGGGATGGGTGTGAGGCCCCGGCCGAGCTGCTCCGTTCTCCTCTAGTCACCTCACCTTCCTACTCTCCGGCTGACAGTTTGAAGTCCTTCCTCGACCTCGTCTCACATCAACCCGCCCTTGAAATGGATATTTAAGGCATTGGTGGGTGGTCGAAGGAATAGCATGCAGGCTGTCGATCCATGGACTGCCTAGAATAGCTTTAAACATTGGATCAATATCCAGTACATAAAAGTCCACATCCATTGTGAGAGGCCCAAGCTCGGCCTGAATAGTCACGACCTCGTGGCATGCTCTCCTGGAGTTGTCGTAGGCAGCAATATCGTCGGAGTTGGCTTTAGCATGTCTTCAGAAATATTGCAGGCACACGGAGTGCTCAAGGGACAGACATTTATTGACGCTCCCCTGTCCACTAGAGCTGCGTCGACCGCCACCTTATTTAATGTGATTGAAATGCAAAGTAGCATCTGGCGTGCCTCAGGGGGTGCTAACTCTGACTTAGAAAAGGAAATAGATGGCCCCTTTGTGATAGTGGCCAATACCGGCGGCAAAATGTCTACCGCCACGTCCTCTCTAACCATGACTTTCTGTAGAAGAGCCCTTATGGCATCTTGGTGTAGCGTGGACCTCTTGATTAACTCCAGGACTGAGATCTTTGCCGGCATCCAGTCCAAGTGCTGTAACAAATCATATTTCGTGCCAGGTAAGGGGTCTGACTCTTCTGCTTCAACTGCTGAGGAATGAATTGGGGGATTGGGTGCAAGTGCACCAGTAGAGGGGTAATTTCTCTGAAACAAGAGCCCGCTCCTGAGGGCAAGATTCTGTGCCGGCACGGCACTAGATGGACTCCCGATTGGCCCAGTGGGGTGAGTAGAAGGGATAGAAATGGGGGTGATGATGGCGGAGGCGGGTCGGATAGACCCTGGTAGAGGGATGACGGGTGAAAGGTTAAATGGAGGGTATGGCGGGTGATGGCACGAGGATTGGCGGAATGGTGGGTAATGTGGTGGGTATAATAGTTGACCTGGAGAGAATAGTGGGTGTGATGGGAGTTAGAATGGCGGGCCGGATGATGGAAGGAACAGAAGGTGAGGGGGAGTTGGCGTATGTGTGGTGGAAGGCCAGAAGATGAGCGGGAGTCTCATCATTGTAAGACCACCCAGCATTGGGAGATGGGCGGTGAACCATATTTACTTGGGCCGGTGTCGGCGGCTGTTGTTGCGGAGCGGGCTGGTGATTCGGCATGGGATTTTGGTGAATCCCGAGTTCAGGTGCAGGCTGCTGCTGCTGAGGTTGATGTTGGGGTTGCTGAAGTTGCTATTGTTGCGGCACCGGCTGCTGCGGCCTGGGCGCCTGTCTTCTTCTTTCCTTGATGTCTTCTATCAACTTATGCATCTGGGCCCAGTCAATCCTTTGCCCTTCATGTAAATCATACACTAAATCATAGAATTCATAACACCTTTCTATAGTGTGCCCGGGCTGCCGATGATATATGTAATACCGGGATTGATCGACAGCCGGGTTCCAGTTCTGACGTTCCAAAGGGAGCTGAATGTCACTAGTGTACATTAAGCCCAAGAAAATAACTGGGAGAGTTTCGGGAAGTGGAGGGTAATGAACTCTCTTGGGACCCGACCGAGCAGGTGCGTAACCATTGGGTGGCGGGACGTTATGGTACTGCGGCGGCTGTTGTGGCTGCTGTGGTGGTGGTTGTTGTGGACGAGGAGCAGGAAATGATGGTTGTGTATTTGATGGAGCGGTGAACTGGGGATTGCGGGGATGTTGCTAGAAGCGTGGTGGAGCGGGTTGGTTGGGAATTGGACAGCCTGTACCTGCTCGTTTGTCTGGACTCCTTCAGTGACGGGGCCTTGAGGCTGTCTGGTGGTTTTGGGCTTTTGGGCCTCAAACAAAGGAATGAATGGGGGAGTCCTTAAACTGGGTTTGGATAAAAAGGGCCCTGCTGCACAACTGGTGCATATTTGATATTTCATTCATTGCCAGAATGTTCCGGAACGTAGGTGTAGCATTTGAAATCAACAAATTTACCTTCTCTTCTTCTGGGATTTACCCGGGCACACGGGAGGCCATCTGCCTCCATCTATCTGCATAAGTTGCAAAGTCTTCATCGGCCTTCATCTTTTCGGCCACTAAGTCGGTGAATGAATATTCCGGGCCCACCCGATCTTGAAATCACTGTATAAACTTCTCCTTGACAATCTTGAAACTCTCTGCCTCCTCCAATGGCAGAGTGTAGAACCATTCTAATGCAACCCCGTCCAACGACCGGCAGAAGAGATACGCCATAAGGCGGTCGTCATGGTAGAACTGCGCCGATTCGTATAGAAACTCCCTTACATGAATGAACGGGTTGCCATTCCCGTCGTACTTCCGGTACTGTAGGGAGCTCAGACTGCGGAGGGAAACGAATGTTCCGGAAGTTAAGAACGGGGACATCAGTGAGAGACTGTGGGCCGACCCACTTATGAAGGAGGTCAATCTGTTGCTGCATGGCTGCCCACTTATCAAGAAATTCTTGTTTCCGGTATGGGGGAGGCAAAGACGGGAGGGTAGACCCGGCATATGGGGCTGAAGGATAGACCGACGGAGGAGGAAGCCCGTAAGAAGGATAGTGAGCCAAGGAAGGGCTCATATCCGCATGAGCTAGCTGGGCACCCCTGGATTGAAGACGAACAAAATCAGCCGGGGCCACAAGAGCCTACAGCACTGGTGAAGCAGTGATATAAGGATCTGGATAAGAAGACGAGGGGATCTTGGTCTTCCCCTTATCAGGAATTTCATGGGCCGAGCTAGAAGCTTGGCCCACTTCCATGGTAGGAAATCGGAGAGTCTGGGGATGGACGAGAGTAAGATCAATGGGCGCAACAGAAGCAGCACCTAACCCAACAACTGGAGAAGACATGGCGGCCGCAGACATGCCATGAGGAGAAACAGAAGACGGGGCATCCTGCCCCTGCAAGGCCTGACGGAGGATGTGAAGCTGAGTCAGATCTAACTGGGCCATCATGTGAAGAACATGATTGGCTGAATTATGAGAAGAGAAATCAGAATGAGAGGGTTGGCCACCCTCAACAACAATAGACGGAAGAGGAGGGGTGGACCCCTCTCTCCCCAGCACAGTGGTGACCCTAGGTGGGTCCTCCAAGAGTCCCTAAGAAAGAGAGTCCTCACGGGAGTGAGAAAAATCAGGGAAAGACATGTTGGAAGGAGAATCAAACAATGGATTAATGTAGGAAATGAATGGGGAATTATCCGTAGGAGAAGATCCTGAGGGTGTGAAGCAACTCCACATACAACGGACACCCTAAAACTAGAGGACAACACCTAATAAACACCTAAATGGAGACGGCTAACAAACAAGCACAATCAAAGAGGAGATGAGAGGCAACCAATTATCAACCAAGTTATGATGTTGGGCGAAAGTTTCTTTATGTTCCCCTTTCAGAACCTTAATGAATTGAATTAAATGAGGTCCTCTCAACAATAAGGTTCCTAGTAGGAGTGGAATGGGGACTTGGTTGACTCTAAGTGTACTCTCTCTCTCTCGCGGATGCAACCTAGACTCGAGTGGCAAGGTACAACTTGCCCGGCGTCCGTGTGGTAATCCACGGCTCACGGGGACTTACAGAGGTCCCAGGTAAGGTCACCTAGTCGGCTCCAAAGAATATGGAGACGAGAGGATCCCCTACCCAGGTAGGAATGCAACTAATATGGAAAGATGTATGGTCCTATGTGCACCGGAGTGCATGCAAAATCTAACCTAAATCTAACAAATAATGATCAACCAATGTAGAGATGTATGACAATAATCAAGCAAAGACAAATAACAGCCAGGGGAGATAACTTAGCACCCTAAATAAATATAGAATGATATGAAATAATGCCCAAAATTTCAATCACGGGTGCACTATAGCACACAAACGCGGTCTTGTGGAGACCGCTCAGGGAGCTAAACGGCCCTAGGTAGGGCCGTGCAACAACAGGGAGTAGTAAAACGATAGAAACACAGCACTAAAATGAACTGAGATAATGAAGAACTGTACATACCTGAGGGACTGGATGGCCTATCGATCGACCGTGCAAACTATGGAACTGCCCTGGACAGACCGCAAAAAGCCAGTAAACCCACAAGAGTATGAGAAACAGCACGTACCTGAGCTAGCAGAGGTGCACGGCCTATTGACAGACCGTGGAAACCAGTGTACGGCTGAAGGAGGACCGCTAAAACTGAGACCAGAATAGAACGGGCTATCGTCTGACCGCGGGAAAACTTGTGCGGTCCTGGGAGAATCGGGTACAACTCCGGGAACATAAACCCACAATGGACGAGATAGCAGCCTTAAAGAACTTGAAACAAAACCATTACCACACAGGAACGCAGGTCAGCAAAACAACAGCACGATGGGCACTAGGCGTCCCACCGTGATCGCCAAAAAATGGGATGTTGATATGTTTTTCCTCCTCCTCTCCCTTACCTTTCTATATAAAAATCAAAATAAAGGCTAAAAGGGTGGAGAGGTGTGTGCATGACCGTGATCGCCACCAAGACATGAGGTACTGAAGAATACTACGTACCTTGGAAAGGGAGAAGACACTCGCCCAAAGTGCAGCGCTGGCAGTTGTACACGGTCCAGTGAAGATCGCTCAATGACGTGGACAACTGCTCGATAGGCCGCGTACAGCGCTGGAGAGAGAATGCGGGATGAGGACTGGTTGGCTTCAAACGGTCTGCAGCTGGCTGCAAGAAGGCGTTGCACGGTACTAGATAAGCCGTGTACACCTACCAACGGATGGAAAACGACCGCGCTATGCCGCCAGACTCCAAGTTGTGGAACTTGATCCTCCACCCCTTCCGACCGGCCAGAGGGGATGGGCCTCGTGCTGAGCTCGTGCTGACCTACAAAACAACGTAGACAACAAGAAAACAAAGCCCAAATCAATCCTGGAATGTGTAGTAACTATAAAAGAATGAAAGAACACCCATGTAATTGGAATGGGGAATACCTGGGGGTTGGGTTTTTAACCCCTATAGGGCGTGAAAAGCAATAGGAAGGTGTGAAAAATGAGAATGATGGTGAAAAATGTGGATGCAAGGGATGAGAGAATGACTTAGAAACTTAGACCAAAACACGAAATAAACACTACTCCCTGAACCGGAGGCTCAAATGGACGTAGAGAGCCTCCCTCCCTGACTTCACTCAAGAATTCGGCAGCACTTCGTCGCGAATGCTGAATCTCTCCCCCTTTCAAGCCTGGACTAAAGGTTCAATTTATAAACCCCTCAAAGTCCAGCCCCGAAATTGGATTTTCCATTAAAATTAGGGCCTGATAATAAAAGATAAATCGTAGATAATATAACCAGCTCTCACCAGGATCAAATGGGGTCCCATTTAGTTGAGGTTCCACGGAGAAAATGGTGAGAGAAGTCAGGGATTTAACCATGGGTGGAGAGAGAAAAGCTAGCTTGCCTACAGATATCGGCCTGCTACACGGTCGTTCGATAGGTCGCCTAGCCCAGTACACGGTCCATTGCTAGCCCGCCTACCGCTATCGGTGGTAAATAGATAAATCATTAAATTGTCCAATTATCCCATCGAACTGACCGGCTATCACGGCGCTGGACTCTTTAGGATAAAACGGCCTAATGCTAGACCACTCAATAAATGGCATGGTCAATGCTAGGCCGTGCAAAACATGTTGGTAACAAATCCAATAAAACAGGATAAATAGATAATTATCTGAAAAATCAACCGACTTAGGACTCTGGGAGCTAAACGGTCTAAAGACAGGCCATTTAATTGGAGTAAACGGCTGAACTCAGACCGTGCAAAGGCTTGTCGGTGAAAATTCAGAAAAATTAAATAAATATCCAATAAATCACTTAGAGTATTTAAACGGTTCTAAACAGACCACTCAAATACTGCACGGCCCATCGTTAGACCGCATACAGGCTGGACGTTTGAAATAAATAAAATGGGATAAACAAGCCCATTTACCCAAAAACCAAGTGAAGTCAAGGCCCAATAAGCCCGAATCCAAGAGCAGACCTAGCCAGGGAGGGAGATACCTATAGAATAAGCCCAAAGACGTGTCTGGAAATGGCCCAATGAGTAATGGACAACTCGAGACATCAACAAATGGTGATAAGAGGAATGACCCAACTTATAGGCAAAAAATGGGTGTCAACAGACGCGACTCGGTCAAAACGTGAATATCGCGTGCGATCGATTTCCACGACCCTTTCCGTCCTTATCACACCCCTAGAATCGAACCTAGCTCTATAAAATGAACCCTAGAACTGCCAAGAGTCCCCATTTGCTGAGACGGCTGGCGACGTGCGCTATCACAAGTGGAGACGACAAGTTTAGGAGAGGGTTTTCTCTTTCGGGTTTGAGCGTCAGCGTCCATTTCTTCTCTCGATTAAGGTAGTTTCCCCCAGGCCAAATGTTAATTAACGTATACCAACATGTGCGCCTCTGAGTCCTGTTCATTTTGATAGAAAATAGCTTAATTTTTGTACAGTATATAGTGTTCACAATTGGATTTTTAATCAAGGCATGTCACATTAGGGTTTTGTTAGCGTCCATTTCATCTTGTATTGATCTAAAGTTAGGATGCTAGCTGGCTAAATCTCTAATTGAGCATGTTATTATGTATGAAAATTTGTCCTCTTTACATTGATACATTTTTGCCCAATTTTGGTTCACCATATTGCACAAATTTTGACGTATAAGCAAAGTGTGTCGGGGCTCGCTGTAGGCCAGGGTGGGGATCCTGGTAGCGGTCCTACTAGGGACCGCTTCTGGAAGTAGCGGCCGCCCGACAGACCGCCATTTCCTCTGATTCTTTTCAGTGCGATAGCGGTCATTGACCGACCGCGACCCCATGGTAGCGGCCCTCTCCTGACCGCCATCAGCGCCCGGGTTATATTCTGATCACTGCTTTTATTGCTTATATTTCTCTCGGTTAGACAGCATTATTTTGAGAAAAAATTTCTCCTAATGACTAGGGTTATATGGAACAACTAAATTTAATCTATCTTTGGCTCATGGCTGCTGGAATATTATCTTTTCCCTTCACATCATGGCTTCTCAATTATTCCTCTTGTTGTAAAAATAAGTAGCAATGGTGAGTAAAAGCTATCCATGTTTTCATTAACTTGCTACAACTTTATCACCTGCTAGGTGTGTCTAAGGTTGTTTGACAGTCATGCCACTCCGGTGGTGTGGACTGATCGCATCGCTCTCGTTTTTCGCATTTCTTCACCTCAATCTTATAATAGTTGGGACTCTCCGTCGGATACTCCTTCCGTCGGACTAGGACCACTATTATAAGACCTCCGTAAGACCCCGCGAGTCTGGGATTCTCACGAGGACGCCGGGCAGGTTGTACCCCCAAAGCTTGAACCCACCGACTCAATCGACTCGCGTTTTGGGGCAGTCCGAGCTCGGGATTGTTCTGCCCTGTCCGACCAGAAGGCGGCCCTTCTGGGACCGCTACCTTCATTTAGCGACCATGGCGTGACCGCCAAATCCTTTCTGACCTGGCCTTGTGCCAGTTTTCCAAGTTGACTTATCCTTGTTCCTAGTCGACCTAGCCCTGTTCAAGTCGACCTAAGTCTCTTCAATTGACATGGGATGTGTGGGCTGGGCCCTGGTTTGATCCCACCATGTCTCAGGCCGACCGAGGACCAAGAAATGTCACTGTTTTGCCTTGCTGCACCCAACTGGTAGCGGCCTCCTTCGGACCGCAACCTCCATTTAGCGGTCTTTCTTGGACTGTAACCCTCAATTTAGCGACCCAGTCTGGACCGTCATTTCCATTTAACGGTCTAGGCCTGACTGCAACCCTGTCCTAGAACTTGTTTTTCGTGATTCTTGTGTGCTTGGGATTTGGTCCCATTCATGATCCCTTTTCATGAGTCATGACTTTCAAATCCAAATTTATTTGGAAATTCACTTGGTCTTAGAGATAAGTTACAAAACTTAACCTTGGAATTCTTGGCCGATTCCCATGAATGTCTAGATTTTTACTTGGGATCTTGGATCTGCCAATCAATGCCAACGCATCATAAAGGGCCCAGTCTGGTCCTGGGAGGAGCGCCCGAAAGTATTTGTGCCCCGGGGAGTTTGTAATGACAAGGTGTGGCATTGCACCGAGTACTTGCTAGCGTGTTGTCTATGACATTCATTCTCACAAGAAATTATGATTCTATATGACTTGCTATACTTGCGTGCTTGTTCGGCCAATTCATGGAATATTGTTAATCATTGTTCTACTTTGTTCTTGGCTATTCCCTACATTCACGTCCTTTTGTTATTGCTATAGTCGACTGTTATCAGCTTATTTATTATTTGATGTTTCAACATGACATTATTAAATTGGCTAATCACTTATACATTGCTTGCTATAGAACCTACTGAGCGTTCGCTCACCCAGTTGTTTCCCCCATTCAGGTAACTCTGGCGAGGATACGTAAACTGATGGGGACAGGCAAGAGTGAAGATCTTAGAGCGAGCCAGTAGAAGTTATGCCGAGTGTCTATCTTAGCATAGAATGTGTCAAGTTGTGTAGTTATGTCCAGTTGTTAAAGAGTTGTAGTTTTGTTTAGTTTATTATCAATTGGGTCTATGTAAGATGTTGGTTTGAACTTGAAAGAGTTGAATTATGTTGATTAATAAAGTTGCCATTTGTTGAGTAATTTATTCTCTTGCATTTTCACATTTGTTTTAATTACGTATTGCTCTGATTATCATGAGTGATTATAACTGCCGCATTCTGATTTTCCACGTCGGGAGTCATAGTTTTGTTGTGTCCAAATGGGCGCTAAGAGTTTGTCGTTGTTGGTTGACAGTTTATGGGAACTGTGGAGTTGCTAACTGCGGATTGTATGGTTATAATATGGAACATCTATCTCCTCAATGAAAGAATCCCCTAAAGTGCGTATGCGAGATGGGGGCCCCACCATTGGGAAAAGAGTTGGAAGCGGTGCCCACGATTAGTGTGTTTGAGGAGTTAGAGGTTCACGTGAGTGACCTCATTGTTCTCTCCCCTCTCGGGAAGTGAGCGCTGGCCGGAGGGCCATGGAGGACCAAGTTGGTGCCAAGCGATGTGTGGCCAGTGTTCGGAGGAATTGACGGGTGGTCCTGCAAGAGAAGCAAAGGGGGAATGAGGCTAGAGGACTTCCCGTTGATGTGGGACATGTGTTAACCGGTGAGCCTTGGGGTGTTTTGACCCTACACATGAGCGGCGCTGACTTTGTGAAGTCGGCGGAAGAGTCATGGTCAGCCGAGATGGCAGTGTGAGTGTTTTTTGGAGAGATGGTGTGATTGTACTCCTTCTGAGGAGTACTCGGCATTCAGCGATTAAGAAAGCCGGTGTCCTGAGTGGACTACTGGGCGTGGAGTTCCCAGTCATAGAGTGAGTCGTGTCCCGACTCATGTGTTTTCCTCCGTACGCGGAGTGTGTCAAATGGTGTTCGTGCCCTTGAGAGTCCCAGGGAGGCTGAGGGGATGCCAGACTCGTCTATCTAAGGGTATCCCAATCGGTATGAGGATCAGCGTGAATTGGTGTGGTAGAGCGAGCGGGCTTTCCCGGTTGTATCGATTTGTTGGTACACCTCAGAGAAGGTGGTGTGGAGAGTGTGGTGTTTATGCTGTGATCGTGAGGTTCTAACCGTTGGGTGAGTCCTTCCCCGTGAGCTTGTGCATTGTCCCAAATTTCAAGGATGGAATTTCTATAAGGGGGGAGGACTGTAACACCTCGTGTTGTCCACAAGATGCACGATTGGACAGAAGGGGGGTTGAATTGTCCCCTCAAATCTAAATGATAGTTTTTAAATTTTTCACAACGGAATAAAATTAACTACCAACACAAGAAATGAACAGATGAAATTATCAAACTAGTTCTCTCAACCTCTCCATTCTCACACGATCAAGACGAGAATAATAATCATGCAAACCACAAACACACAGATGCAAGATAGATTTTTAGGTGGTTCGGGACCACGGCGGGCTCCCTATGTTCACCCTCACCAAACCGGTGAGGATCCACTAGCTTCAAATGAAGCGCACGGAGCTTCCGCTCCAGAAACATGGAGACCTCGTCTCCTACCCGATCCACGAGGGATCAAGACGCACACACACACAAACCGCAACATCCGCGCACAATACCACCACAACCGTTCGCAGACGGTTGACACACTGACAGAGTCCAAGTTCAGAAAATAAGGATATGATCAATACAAGCTCATAGACCAGAAGTAAATGAATGAAATAGATGTAAACAAGGTGTAGAAATAAATCCCCATGAGTAGAAAGGGTTGTAGATGATCTTCTCGAATCCTCGGGTCGGAGGGTAGCCGGATGCCAATGATGAGAACGTCCACGCGTTCCTCTTCTCGATCTGCTCCTTTGTTTATTCAATCATGATCTCCATAAATGTATGGAAGTAGATGAAATCTTCAATCCTTCCTTAGCTCCTCTCCTTCTCCCCTTTCTTCTCCTGCAAGATAGATAGAACAATAAGACTTAGAGAATTTCTCCCAAATTTGTAACTTATTTATAGACTCATGATAGAATAAGGAAAAGACCATTAAACCCCTGCAAAAACCCCTTCATAATGAGTCTAACATATGCATGAATGCCCTAGGGGTAAGAGTGTCAAATATGAGTCAAAACGGATCTGGTTTAAGTGGGTTTCGAACACAACAAAACGGGTCCACCCGCAGTATTCGGTTGACCGGAATTGAGGGTCGGTCGACCGGAATTGAACAGGGTCCAGACTTATGTAATCTGGGGATTTCAGTCGACCTAAGGCTCTGGGTCAATCGACCTAAAATTTTCAAGAATTCTGCCCCTGCACTCTGTTAAAGCTGGTCGACTGAAGACTCTATGTTGGTTGATCGAAAATAGTACAGAAGTGAAAAACACTACGAAAAGATGAGTGATTAACCTCCAACAATCCAAGTACTAAAACCCTGAAGTATATACATCAAAACCATGAGGAAAACACATGTATACATGCATGTAAGACCATTTGAAACCTATGAAGTATATGCATGAAAGCTCAATGAGATGCTAATATGCCACCAATGTTTATATCAAAAACTTTGAACATGTTTTCATCTTTTCAAACCCCTTTAAAGAATATGCAAGAGAGCCCTTTGAAAGTTAGGATGACGCACCAAACATGAGTATCCTATGACCATGAATATGAACAAGGTGTGAGAACCAAATTGGGCAATTTCTACCAATCTTCACATGAATTGGTTTAACACCATGCAAGCTCAAGATTTCATTAAGAATATGCGTGGAAGAACCTTTGCAAGCTCAAGTTATATAACAAAACACCAAAATCCTATGGCTATCCATTTATGCACAACAGTGAGCATCATAAGCCCCAACTCAACTAGTTTGTGCATTTGAGAGTTATAAGGCCTCACCATATCCTCTTAAAGAGTATGAGCATTGTTTACCACTTGACTTAAATCCAAGACTGAAGGTGACTCATTTACTCATGCATTTGAGTTCCAAGAGTCCACCAAAGGTATTTTTCCGGCATAGTCAGATGAACACAATATTAGCACCTTAATTATCAAGCAGTTTTCAATAGGCCACACAAAGGCACATACACACAAGATTTGTCATCATTGAAACATAACTACCCAAAATCAACTAAGGGATCCAACAATCTCCCCCTTTTTGATGATGACAAAATGACGTGTGCATGATGTGTGCGTGAATTTCAAATGACAAAATATAGACTAACATGGCTTCTGACATGTGATCTTAAAATTATGAACAATGAACATTTATGAGAGCTATGAACATGAGATCTCTTAACATGTATCTAGAACTAAAATTGAAATGTATGCACATGAACTGAACTATGAACTCATAAACTGAAATGCACTTTGTTCTCCCCCTTTTTGTCATCAAATAAAAAATGACTGACAACGTGGTTATTAATGCTGCTATGAACATGTATGATCTTGAGATGTGTATGTAATTATTCATGCAAGCAACCAAGCAAGCAAGCATGTAAATATCTATAACTCCCCCTCAATGGGGTAAAAGGATAGCAAGTGAACAGTTGAGTCAAAATCAGATTATGAGACATGAAGCACAATCAAAAAAAGGTAGTGCATGCATATACTAGAGGCATTGCATAAACCATGATAAGAACAAATTCAAGATACACATTCATCACAATCATACCCAAAAGTGAAATGAGTGGCAATGAGCAATTGAAGTCCCGTGATCAATGACACCCAAGAGGGGGGTGAATTGGGTGTTTACCAATTTTAAAGAGAACTATTAGCTTTTTACAAAATATGTGATAAACGATAATTAGGAAGTTTAAAGTTGTTAAACAATTCTCTCAAACTCACCGATCCCACACGACCAAACAACGAAAACAAACAGACCATACAAAAACACACAATGCACAACAGTTTTTAAGGTGGTTCGGATGCAATGACGGCAATCCTACATCCACCCCTCACCAAACCCGGTGAGGCTTCACTCGGGATAAATCCCCAAACGGAGACGACGCTCCTACCACACACGCAGGACGACACCTGCACACACACACGGGGACGCGCCCTAATACACACACACACGGAGATAATGTCTCCAACACGATCCGACAACCGGATCACAACAAACGCTGCGACAAAAGTAGCACTCCACACACAAATACTATGATCTGAATAAAACCACACAACACACGTAGATCTAAGAAGACCTACGCACACAAGAATCAAAAACAACACACACACACGACCACGGATCCAACACGATCCACACACACACACACAGATTCTTCAGTTTATGATGAACACAAATACAATACCCAAAACATAAATATGATGAGGCTTAGTTTAGAAAACTCCTATTCTGGGTTCCCCTTGAATGCATGTTACGGATCTTGAACATATCTTCAATCTTCACTTGAACACCTCCTCTTGATCTCCACTTGAATCCCCTTGGATGGCTTACTTGCTTGCTTGCTTGCTTCTCCTCTTGATTGGACGTTCCTTGGCTTCAAATGGTGCTTGATGGTCTCCCCTTGATCTCTCTTTTTTGGTTGCTTGCTCCTTCAATTCATTGGAAGTTGATGGCTTCAAATGGACCTTGAATCTTCAGCTCCTTGAATCACCTTCCTTGAATCCTCTTTGAGTTGATGAAGGGGATCATGGATGCAGCTTGAACATTGATTATTTCTCCACCTTCTTGGAGGTAGATAGCTTCAGATCTAACCTTGAAACACCTTTGATGGATGAAGAAATCTGGCTCGAAGCACTGTTCACGTAGGTGCTATAGTACCCGTGGATCTCCTGCGTCAGCCACACTTGTTCCCCTTGATCCCCCTTGGAGCATTGGGGTTTCTAACCCCTCTTGTGTATGTTTTATAATCCTTGGAATGGTCCTTGGACACTCCCAGACCAGATCCACAATTTGTGGCAGGTTTGGTGCCTTTTGGATTAAAGAAATCCAAGAGAAATGGCTTTTCTCGAAATGATAAAAAGTCAACAATTGTTGGTAGCTCGGGGCTGGCGGTCGACCTGCAGAGTCCAGCGGTCGACCGCCAGGGGCCGTCCTGTAGCCATTTGGCTGCTGGGAAAATAGGTCGACTGCTAGCTCCTGGCGGTCGACCGCTAGGTTCACAGATTCCCAGATTTCAGTTCTGTTATTTTAGGTCGACCGCCAAGGGTCCACAGGTCGACCGCCAATCTCCAATCCAAAGTCTCTTGACAGTAAATGATATATGTCACCTGTTTTGAATTGCAGAGGAGCAGGGTGTTTATTCACACGTTTGGTTTACCAGGTGACTACCATGAGTTTGATCCTGCAAGCAAAATAGTTAGGGTTAATACCATACTTGTTCATATTAAAGAGGTTATGAAACCTCTTGCCTCTTGCAAACCCAACATGAACAACAAGATGACTGAACACAATCGTCAAGAACATATGTAATCAACCACAGGTTTAGTTATCATCATTAAAGCACACATTAAGTTTAGTTATCATCAAAACCATAACTTGACAAACACAACAGTCATCAAAACCATAACTCAACACTCTCCCCCTTTTTGATGATGACAAACTTAATGATGATATACAATGGAATGGCACAGATGTTCTTCTTAGTTCTTCTCCCCCTGTCACACACAATCAATTTCTCTTCCCCTGTGACATGATCAACAATATCAACAAGCTGGAAGAGTCCAAATGAGGAAGAACAAGCTTATCTCCCTTTGATGTATCAAAATCCCATCTTATCAAAACAGAAGAAGCAAGGGCAAATCATGGAGGGGCAAATCACACGATTCCAATCAGATGAGATCAATTGGTGATTAGTTTCACAATTCAACATGATATCCTCCAAAGCAAATTCAATCAAGCATGTATTGATACCAATTGAATGGAATGATTGGCCTTAAGGATGGGAGCCAATGGGATGTTCACAAGATGAGGTGTTCAGCAGGATAGCATTTAATAGCTAGATCCCATATCAGATTTTCACAACATGCAAGAGCAGGATAGCACATCAAAAGATTTTTGTTTATTTTCAATTTTTGATTTTTGTATTTTCTAAAAATACATAAGAACTCAACGCAAGCGTGTGATGACACTATGAATGCAAGTATGATACCAATGGAGAGCAAAAACCCCATATGGCAAGTATAAACAAATTGAAGTCCAAATTTGTGGGATTTTCTGTGATTGACAAATTTGAATTTCTTATGAAATGCATGAGGCTATATATATACAACTGATGACACATGATGAACAATGCAACCATTCAGATACGTATATATAGACATGCAAGCATATCTCCCCTTTACTAATTGAAGAAGGGAATGTGTATAAGAAGGATGCAAGAGAGTCATGATAATCGGAATGCACATGTGTAGCACATGGGAGATTGTGCAATCATATAGGAGATACATGCAATTGCTAAAGCAGTCAATTAATTTTCTGAATCGATAATGAATCAAATTTCCAGATGTTGAAGTGAGTAACATGAAAAACGATAGTTGCAATATGGATATTCAGATTTTCAGATCAACACAATGAGATATTTTACAGACTGCACTTCAATTTTGAGAACAGCGTATTGGAGGACTCTACCACTAAGAGTTTTCACCATCATTTTTCAACTCAACTAATATCACATGACACTCAGAATTTTTCAAGAGTGATCAGGTTCAAATAATCCATTTTTACGCGAGTAGATGCATGGAGCTCATGCCAGAATCCCCGGTTACTTAGAATACTGAACCATTTCACCTCATTTTGAATAGAGATACTCGTCAACACTTTTCATATATGAACCACATCACGTCTCAGGTGGCATGTGCCCAGTTTACTCAGTGAGACCGTGCATTGCTCTATCTTTCATTTTTATTTCAGATTTTTCAACAAGAATGAGTAGGCAGCTTTTTCCTCAACTGTCTCGTCTACATATATACAGCAAGTTTAACATCTCGAGAGTGTTGAAAAGAAATTCATATGTCCTTATCTTTAACACTCATTTTCACATTTTGTGCATGAAGTGTGCGAATTTGATTCAGCATGTATACCAAAAATATCAAGAACACATAACAAGGCAGCTCCCCTTAAATAGATGCAATTATGAAATAAGAAGTCCCCCAGAGTGTACGACATGAGGCACTCCAATAATGACTCAAATGCAGCATTATTTATCAAGAAGACATAGGGTCATAGAAGTTTCAAGGATGGGGGTGAATAACATATAATAGCAAGCAAGCACACATTGGGAGTTTATGTAAATGCACTATGACATGCATGCGAGCAATGTGATGTCAATTTGATACCAATTGAATGGATAATATGATACCAATTGAATGAATGCTAACTGAATGAACTAAGTGTGACTAATGCATGAGTTTCAATGCAATACAACGTATGAGCATATAAGAATGTGATGCAGTGTGCAAAGTGATTCAGACTTATGATATTCATTTGCATCATCTAAAAGCACCTTATGCATTGAATGATGATGCATGCAACCTATAACTATATGCGAATTGAAAACATGATGCAAAAGCACGATGAGAGCTTTGATTCCAATCTAATGTGACAACTTCCACATGAAACTATTCACATTCAATTAGTGGATCAACCAAACATTTTTTTTTTGACATGATCTTTATGAATGAGGCTGCATACATGATCAAAATTAAACAATGCAACCCAATTTTCAGAGTTGTTCAAAATCAGATTTTCAGAAATCTTTTACAAGTTTTGAAATTAGAAATCATTCACAAGTCAAATGTTTGAATCATGAGCAAAAACATATTTTCAACTTACATAGCTCAGCTCAAGGAATCATTCACAAATCAACCAATCACAATTTTCAAGATCTGGTACGAGGCAGAGATTTTAGTCCGAAGACCCAGCTCAACGCATAGGAAATGTTTCCAAGTGGACATGATCCACTCTTCCACAAATGTCATTTGATATACCAGATATGCAATTCAATTTAGGTGTGATCATGCAGTGAAAAATATTCAATATCCAATTCATACACACCTTTCAAGATTTTCACTTTGATTCAACCAATTCATCACAACATGCTAGTAAATGACAATTCAGATTTTTAGAATCAATACCTTGTCACTTGAGAGTGTCACCAAGTGATAAAGACGATCATTGCATGAACTGACAAGGTTGAGTTACCTTAGTTCAGACGACAAGATTGGAGGCCTTCATGCACTAAGATCACTAACCCCATGAAGGTTAGTACTTCATATTTTGGTTTTCATACCTTTGCCTTGATAATTCATTTTCTTCCAAGCCTTCCACTTTAGCACGTACAAGGTCTTTCACTAGCTTGTGCTTGAGTCGATCCTGGAGATTGTTCAAGTTCTGGTATCCCATCTTCTGGTGGCAATTGAGAATGTTCTCATCATTTTTTATCCTTGCAAGGTATCTTTAGTTGATTCAAGCCTGACTATGGATGGCCAGCATCACTTGGGCTTGGAGAGTGTAATCTGCATCCAAAGACAAAAATAGATTTGATTTGTCAATTATGATTCAGATTTATTAACAATGGCATGACAAATTATTTTAACAACCAACATCCCCTAGACAGCTCTAGATGCAATGTATGACTAATGTGTGAGCCTGAACATTAAGCCCATATGACGAATGTGATTGCTCCCCCTTAATGTGTGCATGAATGCAAGATGTTCGGTGACAATCCGATCCCAACCTTTTAAGTAAATGATTCATTGTACCAGGCGGAGAACTTAGATCCGAAGATCACCTCACGCGTAGTGATAGTTTTCAGATAGGCTTAACCTGCCCTTCCACATGTCACCATTTGATATACTATGTAATCATGGATGATGTAGGTAGGAGGATTGCTATGCATTATGACATGAATTCATAATGTTCAACTTATGCATGACAGAGTATGAAGGTGTATGCAAACTCAATGTATGTAATGGAATCATGATTTGAGGAATTTTCACGCTTCCCTACACCAAGATGCTATATGACACTTGAGATGCATACAAATATGCAAGCAACCATGAATGGAATGCAAGTGAGGACATATACAGGATTACATGACTATAAGACTCAAAATGAATCAAAACCTTACACAGTCACTGGAGAGAATAGAAGGTATATCACCTGATTTTTCAAGTTTAGTTTTTGATTTTTCTTTCAACCTGACTCATGCCAGTTGGCCTGTGTGCCTTACCTTCTTGATGAAAATAGATTTCATGCTTTACATTTCCAAGGCACACCTGCAACATAGAATTCTCAATTGGCAATCTTAGGTATCCAAATCCTTTTAGGTCCTTGTGGGTTAGGAGCAATATTGGCATGCAACTTCCAATTTTTAACAGTATTCAAGTCATTATTTCTCATGTGAAGATAATCATCCTTAACATTCCTAGATTTGCCAAAATGATGGTAGAGGGCACGTGACATCATATTCTTTCTTTTCATTGGTTCTGCCAGTTCATGTGAGTGATCATAATGTGTTGAGTGAGAGTTCTTTCTCTTCAACAATAACCAACAATGTGAAGTTGTGTGACCCCTTTTACCACAATGATTACAATGCATGGAGGGTTTTGTGGTGAATGATTTCTTTGCATTTTTCAAACCAACTTGATTTCTACATGCTCTCAAGTCATCATTTTTCATAATGAAGCAATCATGCATGGCATTCCACAGTAAAAGCATGAGAGTTTCTTCATTAGTGGATGTGTGTGTGAGGCAGAGGTATGCTTAACATGCATAGTGATGCTAGCAATATTTTTAGATTTTTGATGCATGTTGATTTTCTGATTTTTGTTTTCTTTTTGAATCCTTTGGACATTCACACTATTTTTCTGATTTGATTGGGTTCTTGATACAATGGGTTGCTGGGAGTGAGATGTGGAGGTGCTGGGTGCATAATTGTCATGAACATATGAAGTATATATTTTACTTTCAAATTTCTTTTTGTTCACGGGATTAAACCCCAGCCCCTCTCTTTGAAAGTTTACTTTCATTCCTAGCAATTTATCCAGATTATTTTGATCGTCCACAAATCTAAATAATGAAACATTCAAGTCAGAGATTTCTTTTTCAAGTGATGAAATGTACAATTCATAGGAAGCCATCTTATTTTCACAAGAATTAACTTGATCATGTAAAGTAGCATCGATGGTTTTATGACTTTGAATTTTTTGCAACAATTCATCCACTCTTTCAGATTCATGGAGATTCACATATTTTCCTTTTTCAAACGCACACAATTTTTCAAAAGTGGCCATATTAAATTCCTTCAATTTCTCATTTTCTTTTCTCATACATGAACTGGTTTCTTCATGATTTTTAATATCAATCAGAAGACATTCATTTTCAGTTTTGAATTTTAAGCATTCATCACATGAAGAGGTTTCATGAATGGAATTTTCAAGCTACTTCAATCTGCCTTCAATCAAAGAATTTTGAATTAACAATGCATCGTTTTCCCTTTTAACACTTTCAAGTTCAGAACATTTGTTACAAGAGCCACTCTCATGAAAAGCATGTTCAGATATCTTTTTCAATTTTATGTTTTCAGACATAACATTCTTCTACTTATCAACCAACTCTTCATAGGCATTCAACAACTCTTCATAGCTAAATTCATCTTCATTTTCAGAATCAGAATTTACCTTTGAGCTTGATCCACTTGGTGAGCTTGATCCACTTGGCTGATCACTCCTGTGTTCGCTCGTGCCTGCCACAAGACATTGGTCTCTGTGCTCTTCCTTGAAGCTGGCTAAGCCATCCAATATTTCCTTTGCGGAGCTGCAATAAGATTAGAATTGACTACAGCTGAGAATAACTTTAAGACTAAACAATTTTGATCATGTTCAAACTTTTGATTTTCAGTCTAGACATTTTTATCTTTAGGCAATTCATGAGTACCATATGAGATAAGCTTCCATAGCTTAGGGTCGTATGAATTGACTAGACTACACATTCTACCAAACCACAAATCAAAATTGCAACTATCAAACACCGGTGGAGAATTCAAAGTATACATAATGATAGTCATTGATCTGGATCACTCTTCATCGTTAGATCTAAAAAAGAACTAGAGCCTTTGCTCTGATACCAATTGAAGTCCCGCGATCAATGACACCCAAGAGGGGGGTGAATTTGGTGTTTACCAATTTTAAAGAAAACTATTAACTTTTTACAAAATATGTGATAAACGATAATTAGGAAGTTGAAAGTTGTTAAACAATTCTCTCAAACTCACCGATCCCACACGACCAAACAACGAAAACAAACAAACCATACAAAAACACACAATGCACAACAGTTTTTAAGGTGGTTCGGATGCAACGACGGCAATCCTACGTCCACCCGTCACCAAACCCGGTGAGGCTTCACTAGGGGATAAATCCCCAAACGGAGACGACGCTCCTACCACACACGCAGGACGACACCTGCACACACACGGGGACGCGCCCCAATACACACACACACGGAGATAATGTCTCCAACACGATCCGACAACGGATCACAACAAACGCTGCGACAAAAGCAGCACTCCACACACAAATACTATGATCTGAATAAAACCACACAACACACGTAGATCTAAGAAGACCTACGCACACAAGAATCAAAAACAACACACACACACACGACCACGGATCCAACACGATCCACACACACACAGATTCTTCAGTTTATGATGAACACAAATACAATACCCAAAACATAAATATGATGAGGCTTAGTTTAGAAAACTCCTGTTTTGGGTTCCCCTTGAATGCATGTTACGGATCTTGAACATATCTTCAATCTTCACTTGAACACCTCCTCTTGATCTCCACTTGAATCCCCTTGGATGGCTTACTTGCTTGCTTCTCCTCTTGATTGGAAGTTCCTTGGCTTCAAATGGTGCTTGATGGTCTCCCCTTGATCTCTCTTTGTTGGTTGCTTGCTCCTTCAATTCATTGGAAGTTGATGGCTTCAAATGGACCTTGAATCTTCAGCTCCTTGAATCACCTTCCTTGAATCCTCTTTGAGTTGATGAAGGGGATCATGGATGCAGCTTGAACCTTGATTATTTCTCCACCTTCTTGGAGGTAGATAGCTTCAGATCTAACCTTGAAACACCTTTGATGGATGAAGAAATCTGGGTCGAAGCACTATTCACGCAGGTGCTACAGTACCAGTGGATCTCCTCCTTCAGCCACACTTGTTCTCCCTTGATCCCCCTTGGAGCATTGGGGTTTCTAACCCCTCTTGTGTATGTTTTATAATCCTTGGAATGGTCCTTGGACACTCCCAGACCAGATCCACAATTTGTGGCAGGTTTGGTGCCTTTTGGATTAAAGAAATCCAAGAGAAATGGTTTTTCTCGAAATGATAAAAAGTCAACAATTGTTGGCAGCTCGGGGCTGGCGGTCGACCTGCAGAGTCCAGCGGTCGACCGCCAGGGGCCGTCCTGTAGCCATTTGGCTGTTGGGAAAATAGGTCGACCGCTAGCTCCTGGCGGTCGACCGCCAGGTTCACAGATTCCCAGATTTCAGTTCTGTTATTTTAGGTCGACCGCCAAGGGTCCACAGGTCGACCGCCAATCTCCAATCCAAAGTCTCTTAACAGTAAATGATATATGTCACCTGTTTTGAATTACAGAGGAGCAGGGTGCTTATTCACACGTTTGGTTTACCAGGTGGCTATCATGAGTTTGATCCTGCAAGTAAAATAGTCAGGGTTAATACCATACTTGTTCATATTAAAGAGATTATGAAACATCTTGCCTCTTGTAAACCCAACATAAATAACAAGATGACTGAACACAATCATCAAGAGCATGTGTAATCAACCACAGGTTTAGTTGTCATCATTAAAGCACATTAAGTTTAGTTATCATCAAAACCATAACTTGACAAACACAACAGTCATCAAAACCATAACTCAACAGCAATGAACTTCAAAAATATATGGATATTAGCAGAATTTCTAAAGAACACTAGAGAGTTATTTCTTTTCTACAATTCTATTTTGATCCTCAACTTTTGGTAGCTTCGCACAACCCCTTTTTGTTTCTTTTTAAAGGATTTCACCGTTCGACGCGAGTCACCTCATATGTCTCAATGGGGATTCCCGACTACAAGGATTCATCACGCATTGTGGATTTTTGTTTCACCTTTCGACACGAGTTTCCTCATTTATTTCAGTGGGGATTTTTAGCTACTCGGTTCCACATTCCACTTGTTGAATGTTGTGGGGTAGGCAACTTTTTCCTCACGATTACTCTTCATTTCCATGTAGAAATTTATTTCCCTTAAAGTGTTGAAAAGAATTTTTGAAATCCTTATAGATTAAAGTCATATGCATCATTTTGTGCAAAGTGTGTGGGTAATTACTTTGGATGTTGAAAATGAATTTGCCAAAACATAGTTATGACTCCCCCTAAATGTATGCACAGTTGGAATCAAATCCTCCTCCTTTGTATATGTCACTATTCACAAATGATCAAAATCACTGTATTTTATTTAGCAAGGAGGTGATCAGGTCTTAGTAAATTTTTAAGAAATGATTTTCTAGAATATATACATGCAGTCATGCAAGGATTTGAAAGTAAATTCATGCAATTATGATTTTCGGTACATGGCGGAGGTGAAGGTCCAAAGACCCAACTCACGCATCGAGAGTGTTTCTAGATGGAGTTTATCCACCCTTCCACAACTCAAGATTTGAAATATCGAAGAATCATGGCATTCAAGTAAGTAAGTATGTCAAATATATACAAACATATGCAAGTGAATGAAAAGATGATGAAGAATTATTCATATTCATAAGTATGCAAAGATATATGCAATCTTAACCATGAAGTTGAATATATGCAAATTTGAAATGTTATTTGCAAAATAAGCAAAAGTGTTTATTCAAGCCTAATATGTGCAGTTACACATTCAAACAACAAATTCCTAGTTCTCTTCTTATTATTTTGAAATTTTTAGGAGATAAGGGTTTTGTAAAAATATCTGCAAGTTAGTTTTCAGTATTTACATGTATAAGCTCAAAGTGACCCTTACTCACATGATCTGGCAAAAAATGGTGTCGAATCCCTATGTGCTTGGTGCGAGAATGTAAAACATGATTTTTAGAAATATTAATTGCAGAAGTGTTATCACAAAGAATGTGTGTGTTATTCAAAGAGATGCCAAAATCAACTAACTATTGTTGGATCCAAAGCACTTGGGCTGCACAACTGCCTGCCGCCATGTACTCGGTTTCGGCAGTTGACAATGCCACAATATTTTATCTCCTAAAGGCCCATGAGACCATGCAACCTCCAAGAAATTGACAGTACACGCTCGTGCTCTTACGATCCACTAAACACCCAGCATAATCGGAAGCCGAGTAAGCACTAAATCAAAATTGCAATTACGAGGAAACCAAAGACCAAGATCTGATGTTCCAAGCAAATATCTGAAAATTCTTTTGACAGCTAAAAAGTGTGAATTTCTCAGATTGGATTGAAATCTGGCAAACATGCAAACACTAAACATAATATCTGGCCTACTAGCAGTCAAGTATAACAAAGAACCAATCATTCCACAAAAAAGTTTTTGATCGACAGACTTATCTTGTTCACTCTTGTTCAATTTTACCGTTGTTAACATCGGCGTCTTTTGTGGCTTCGCATTGTCGAATTTGAACTTCTTGATGAGCTCCGTTGTGTATTTCCTTTGATTTATTAAAATTCCATCTTTTTCTTGCTTCACCTGCAAACCAAAGAAGAAGGTTAACTTCCCCATCAAACTCATCTCAAACTCCCTCTGCATCAATTTAACAAAATTATCATTTAATGAATCAGAAGTGACTCCAAAGATAATGTCATCAACGTATACCTGAACAATAAGCATGTGTTCATTGTCGCTCTTAATGAAAAGGGTTTGATCGATATTACCTTTTTTGAAGCCATTTTCCGAAAGGAATGTACTTAACCTTTCATATCACGCATGGGGGGCTTGCTTCAGACAATACAACGCTTTGTCAAGTTTGTACACATGGTCCGTGGAGAGGGGGATTTCTGTAGCCCATCTAAGAGCAGCCAAACTATGCGCATCAGGACCAAACGAGGCTCGGCTCATCCAAGTGACAGCCCCATAGGGCCCACTTAGGCTAAAAAGCCCAATAAAGATTACTCGGGATCCCACCCTTCCTCGGCGGCCCTTAGGCTCGGAAGGCCCAAGCGTCAGAACGGAGGAAGACCCATGCCCGAGTTATCCCTTCATCGGGATAGAGGCAAGCGCTCTGCGCCCACTCCGACCTGACTTCATCCGAGCTATGCCTATCGCCCGGACAGGGTTGGCACCTTTTATGCTCGGACCGACTGACGATTGCTTATCCACGCTGCCGTTGAGAGCCCTTTATGAGTAAGAGTTTATGAGGATAAGGGACCCATGATCCCACGATGAGGACGTAACTCCCGGCTGAAACTCCTCAGCTTACGGGACTCATAAGGTGAGCACATTATATAAACCAGGGACTCCCTCCAATGGAAGGGAAGGGCAATACACGCCTAAAATCCACTGAGCAGGAACCACTTCACCACCTTGGTGTTGGGGGATCTCGTGCATCTCCTTCTATCTCTCTCCATACCTTCCACCATTGCTCTACTGACTTAAGCATCGAAGGTTTTCCCCAGGGAGCCATCCCTGGGCCTCCTGATCCGTTTCCCTTTCTCTGTAGTTCACTATTCGGTGATCATCCTCCCAGCTCAGGACAAGCGCGAGATCACGCCCCTTCATCTGGCGCCGTCTGTGGGAAACGACCAAAGAGACAGTATGGTGCGAAGAAGTTCAGGGAGGAGGTCCGCTGACGACAGGGGAAAGGCCATGGTGGCAGAGGGGGGAGGCCCCTCTCAAGCCTACCAAAACCCCCCCTGCGGTGCCAGCGCTACCGCCGACGGACCGCCCCCTCCCCCCGCGGCAGGGATGCCGCTTAAAGGCGACGCTGACGCCTTCCAAGCCCTCAATGCGAAACTGGACGTCCTTGTAGAACTCATGAGGACCCAGGCGACAAGGGATGGAAGGTCACGCGCCCCTCCGGAGAGCCCTCCCCGCGAGAACATGTCCCAGCACACCGCCGGAGGCCGCTTCACCCTCCGCGGGCAGCAGCTTATTCGCAACAAAGCAAGAGGACCCTCACAAGCCCCCCCTCCGGAGCAAGAGGCTTCCTCCACACCAAAACGGGGTAAGCATGGGGCACGCCGTCCCCTCCCGGAGACCGAAGTCCCCAGGGAGTGCCAGGACAGCCTGCCATCACCCCCCCTCAGCCCTACAGCGCAGCGACAGCCGGAGCTATCCCTCCGACTGCGAGAATTTGAGAGGCGTTTCGCAGAGCAGGAGCGCGCCCTACGAGCCCTGTAGAAGACCTCTCCACTAGAGGACGAGGAGAGATCCCCGTTCTCCGACCATATCTTGAAGGCAGAGGTATCTCCCAGAGCCTCCATCCCGACCTTCAAGCCCTACGACGGCCAGGGTGACCCGGCCGACCACTTCGACGCCCTGATGACCCTTCATGGAGCATCCGACGCCATCAAGTGCCGAGCCTTTGCGACCACCTTGGTCCAAGGCGCCCAAGCATGGTTCCGGGCCCTCGCCCCCGGATCCATTCGGGACTTCAAGCAATTCGGGCGAGTATTCAAGAAGAGTTTCATCGGCAGCCGTCCCCCAAGGTCGGTAGCGGGGCTTTTGGCCCTCAAACAGGTGCAAGGGGAGAAGCTTCGGGCCTACATTATCCGATTCAAATCGGAAGCCCTGAGGATCCCCCGCCTGGACGTCGCCTCGGCCATAACCGCACTGACCGGGGACACCCGCGACGAGAACCTCCGCCGCGAACTTGTCCTCCACCCTCCCTCGACCCTTGCTGCGCTAGTGACTCTGGCATTGCGCCATGCCGAGTGCGAAGAAGTGCTCAGCGCATGCCGAGACGCAACCGGCTCGGGTCGGGAGGGGGACAAGAAGTGGGCACCCGAGCCAAGTTCGGGGCAAGGAAAGACGCAGAACCGAGACGGGGAGCATAAAGAACCGTCCAGGAAGTACGAGTGGTACACTCCCCTAACCGCTCCGGTATATGAAATATATGAAGACATCAAAGGCTCGGGCCTCCTCCACCAACCCGAGCCAATGATGTCGAAGAACTGCAGTCGCAGCAAGCATTGCCTGTTCCACAGCGACCACGGACATCACACCGGCGACTGCCATCAACTCTAGGACGAGATCGAGCGTCTCGTTCATCAGGGGCACCTCTCCCGGTTCGTGGCCGGGCACAAGGAAGATCGAGGCGCCCCAGAGGAAATCGACAACGCCCCCCGAGGGGTCCACATCAACGTCATCGCCGGAGGAGCTACATCAGGAGGAGATAGTGGCCGAAGAAGGAAGCGTCATGCTGAGCGGGTGAGCCGAGCCATTGAGCCTCCCAGGGCCCCGCCGAGTGAGCCCCAGGTCATAGTCTTCTCCGACCAAGACCTGGAAGGGCTAAGCACCCCGCATGACGACGCCCTAGTCATATCGGCCACAATAAACCATTGTAACGTAGACAGGATTCTAGTTGACAATGGAAGTGCCGCTGATGTATTATCATATGAATATTTCCTTAAGATGGGGGAGGATCCGTCTAACTTCGCTCGATCCGAACCCCCCTGTGCGGGTTCAATGGCCAGGCCACTTATCCCGAGGGAGCCCTAAGCCTGCCGGTTACTCTTGGCACCCCACCCAAAATCGTTACGGTCATGGTGGACTTCATAGTGATCAAAGGTATGATAGCATACAACGCAATCTTCGGCCAGGGAATCCTTAGCCGAACGAAAGCGGTGCCTTCTACCTATCACCAAAAGATGAAGTTCCCCACCAAAAATGGGTTAGGGGAAGTCCGAGGCAACCAGGCCATGGCCAGAAGGTGCTATAATATCTCGGTTGAAGCCACAAGGCCGGACGGGAAGAACAAGGGCCCCTGGGAAGTCGAGGAAAAATCCGCAACCGCCGAGCCTGGAGGCGAATTGCTAGCGGTTTTCCTAAACGACGACCCGACCCTAGGAGTAAAGATCGGAGCCGACCTAACATCTGAGGTTCAACAGCAATATAAAGAGTTTCTTTCTGCGTACATCCGGGTCTTTGCATGGTCTAATGATCAACTCCCTGGGATACCGGAGGAAACGGTGATGCATAAGCTCAACCTCGACCCAACCACGAAGCCCGTGCAACAACGCAGAAGGAAGCACGCACCAGAAAAGCAGTCGATTATCAAGGAGCAAGTCACCAAGGGGCAAGAGACTGGTCTCTTTAGACCGGTCCTGTACCCGACGTGGCTGGCTAACGTCATCCTGGTGCCAAAAGCTTCGGGAAAGTGACGATTGTGCGTGGACTTCACCGACTTGAACAAGACTACTCTAAAGGACTGCTATCCATTACCGAGCATCGACCAACTGGTTGACTCAACCTCGGGCAACGAGATAATCAGCTTCCTGGATGCCTATTCAGGTTACCATCACTTCAGAATGCACCCTGAAGATATCAAGAAGACCGCCTTTATCACCGACTTCGGCGTACACTGCTACACCCGGATGCCTTTCGGGTTGAAGAACGCTGGAGCCACGTACCAGAGGCTGGTCAATCATATGTTTGAGGGACAGCTCGGTCAGAACGTTGAGGCTTTATATTGACGACATCCTCATGAAAACCCCCAAGGCCGAGGACCACTTCGCTGACCTAGCGGAAACCTTCAACACCCTCCTGAAGTACAACATGAAGCTCAATCCTGCCAATTGCGCCTTCGGAGTAAGGTCCGGGAAGTTCTTGGGCTTCCTAGTCACCCAGCGTGGGATCGAGGCCAACCCCGACAAGGTCCAGGCCATCCTGGACATCCGCCCACCCACCTACATCAAAGATGTTCAACGCCTTACCGGCGTGGCTGTGCTCAGCAAATTCCTATCCCGCGCGGCTGAATGATGCCTACCCTTCTTCAAACTGTTGAGGGGAGCTAAAATGGCATCTGCTACATTCGCGTGGGATGAGGAATGCCAAAAAATGTTAGCCAAGCTTAAGGAGTTCCTGGCTTCGCCCCCGGTGCTTTCCAAGCCTATCCCAGGTGAAGCCTTGCATCTCTATCTCTCGGCGACTCCATCTACAGTTAGCTCGGTCCTAGTCAGAAATGACTCGGGAGTCGAGAGACCGGTCTACTACACCAGCAAGGTGCTCAATGAGGCTGAGAAAAGGTACCCCGTAATCGAGAAACTCGTGCTAGCGTTGGTTACCTCGGCCAAGCGTCTCCGACCCTATTTCCAAGGGCACTCCACCATCGTGCTGACCGGCGAACCGTTGAAGAGGATCCTCGCTCACCCTGAAGCCTCGGGACGCCTCGTGAAGTGGGCCATCATGCTCGGGGCCTACGATATATCGTATCGGCCTCGCTCGGCTATCAAAGGCCAGGCGCTCACTGACTTCATCGCTGAGAGCACCATCCCGACTGAAGAAAGATCTTCGTCCGTGCCCAGGCCGACCTGGGAACTGTTCATCGACGGATCTTCCAACTCAGCCGGGAGCGGCGCCGGGATTCTCCTGAAGTCCCCCGAAGGAGCGGAGCTATCGTACGCCCTGAAGTTCAACTTCCAAGGATCTGACAACGCTTCCGAGTATGAGGCCCCCATATCGGGAGCCCGCATGGCCCGGTGGTTAGGAGCTGAGCGAGTCAGGATGCACACTGACTCCCAACTGGTCGCTATCCAGGTCAACGGCGATTATGAAGCTCGAGAAGCACCGATGATCAAATACCTACAGCTAGTCAAGATCGTGGCACAACAGTTCGAGAGTTTTGAGGTAGTCCGAATAGCTCGGGAGGAAAACTCCCGAGCGGACGCCCTCTCTCGGCTGGCCTCCTCTCTTGACCCCGAGGGTACTCGATCGGTCCTTCTTGAAGAGCTAGAGCGGCCGAGCATCGATTCGGAGCTCCTAGCTGTTGACTTGGCCTCCCCAAGCGATTGGCGTACCCCCTATCTGTCGTGGCTTCAAGACTCTCAGGAGCCTCCCGACCCTCAGGAAGCCCGAAGATTGAAGTACCAAGCTCGGTGATTCGTCACTCTGGATGGCACTCTCTACCAGATATCCTTTTCCGGCCCTCTCTTGAAGTGCCTCAGCACCGATGAAGCCAACCGAGCGATTGAAGAAGTTCACGAAGGTCTGTGCGGAGCGCATTTAGGGGGAAGGTCGCTCGCCAGGATCTTGCTACGGCAAGGTTATTGGTGGCCCACCCTGCAGCGTGATTGCTCGGCCTACACACAACACTGTGACCACTGCCAGCAATTTGACCACTTGGTCCATCAGCCAGCAACGAAGCTCGTCACCCTAGCCGAGCCTTATCCTTTCGCTCGCTGGGGAATCGACATCCTCGGGCCGTTCCCCATGGCCCAGGTCCAGAAGAAGTTCATTATCGTCGCCATCGATTACTTCACTAAGTGGATCGGGGCCGAAGCCACAGCAAGGATCACCGAGATAGTCGTCTGGAATTTTGTCTGGAAGTTGATCATCTGTCATTACGGTATCCCCCGGGGGATAGTAAGCGATAATGGTCGGCAATTTGATTCTCGTTATTTCCGAGACAGATGCACCGACCTTAACATTTGCAATCACTTCACTTCGATCGCCCACCCTCAGGCTAACGGGCTAGTCGAAAATGCCAATAAGACTATCTTAAAAGGCATCAAGACTAGGCTCGGCAAGGCCAAGGGCAGCTGGCTTGAGGAATTGCCGAACGTACTTTGGTCACACAGAACGACTCCCAGAACGGCAACCGGTGAAAGCCCCTTTCAACTGGTATACGGTACCGATGCCGTGATCCCGTTGGAGATTGGCAACCCCTCCCTCCGAGTCATCTGCTTCTCATCCAAGGGAAACGACCAGAAACTGCTCGAAAACCTCGACCTAGCAGATGAAGTCTGAGAGATTGCCAGCATCAGAGCAACGGAATACCGACGCCGCCTCACTCGATACTATAACGCCAAAGTCCGAGACAGACACTTTCAACCGGGAGACTTCATCCTCAGGAAAGTCGAAGCCTCTCGACCACTTGAGGCGGCGGGCAAGTTATCCCCTAATTGGGAAGGCCCCTACCGAGTGGTCGAGACGCTCGGAAAAAGAGCATACCGTCTATCCACGATGGAAGGAGAGCTCATCCCTCGGACCTGGAACGCAAGTTCTACTTTTGAATACTGAACATTGTGCAAACGACATGAGATAAGACAAAAGGCTCCTTTCTTTTATTCAAACAACTCGCTTGTACATCAGGAAGGTCAAAGCCAAGAAAATACATGTCAAAAAAGTAAAAAATCCATCTGGCGCCGTCGTATGAGCCCATCGCTCGGCTGACTCGGATGACCTTCCTGCGTCCAACCACTGACTCTGTCTCGTGTAGAAACTGGCTTGGATAAAGGATAGTTGACCCCGTTGGCTCGGGCAGCTCGGGACAAAGGTGACAGAGGGATTAGGAAGGAGAAGGCTACCTTCCAAGTTGAACTTTGGAGAGAAGGGGGAGAGGGAAGGCATATGAAAGCATCCTCCCCGCCAAACTGCCAACTCTTTGGAAGAAAGAGTGTACAGGCACCCTCCGAAGAGTGAAAGAAAGGAGGAGTAGAGTAGAAGAGAGAAAAAGAGGCTGCGAGAAAGAAAAAGAAACCAGCAGAGCTGGACGAGGAGGCAGGGGAAGGCCCGGAAGGGAGGGAGCTTAGTTGGCTTCATCCTCCCCTCCGTGAAGCAAGCAGGAAGGGATGGGCGGCAGGGATGTCTGATGCCCCCATCCGTCCACCATCTCGCCCCCCTGCAAGCGCCGCCAGAACTGATAAAGGGAAGACGATGTGCCTCCACACGTCAAACCCTCTTCAAGTCCATTCGCCGGCCGTCGAACCCTCTTCAAATCTGAAGCAACAAGAACAGTCTGCCCCCCGTCGTCGGCAGCCTCATCTTCCGAAGCGTCCTCCATGCTCCAAATACAACGGCACAACGCTACGTGACGAAGGAATGAGGAAAGACTGTCAGGGAAACCCCTAAGTGGTGGAGAGGAAGGGACGCCCTTCAGACCTTTTATAGGCAAAGGGAGGCTATTTGCCTTAAATGATTCTCTCCTTGAAAACACCCCAAAGGGATCTCTCCCTACGAACGGTCACCTCAAACTTCTCATTTTCCGCCACAGCGGGATACACGAAGCGGCCAGGCATTCAAAGCATGAGAAAAGGGAAAGACACCCTATCAGGCGCTCACCCAACCATCAGGCGAGATCCACGCAGAAAGTATCAGCTCTTTCCAACCACCGCAGATACGCTGAACAAAATACGGCAATGGCGATACGGAACAGATAAGTCTTCATCATAACGCTATTGCCTTATTTATTTCTACACAAAAGAGGAAGTTTTTTCCTTCAAAAAGAAAAAATACATACAAAAAGAGGAAGCGAAGTAGATACATCCTTGAAGCCCGGAAGTAGAGGGCTCGAGCGGTCTGCCCCCGACATCTTTGGCGACGGCCGACCCTGGCACTGACCCCACCGGCGTGGGAACTGCCTCGGTTGCGTGCCCTCCCGAGGCATCCGGAGTTGGCGACCCCTCGGACGATGAGGGCTCATGATCCTCTTCATCCAGCACCGAAGCGGAGGAACTAGAGGATGACAAGTCCGAGTCATAACATTGCCCGGACGGGAAGTCAACTACTCCGGACGCCTGCTCCTCGGCGTAAGAGACGGCCCAGTCGTATCCCTGCTTGAACCCCTTGCGGATGCCCCGGTGAAGACCTAGCTCATAGTAGGGGAGGACAGCCTCCTTAACGTCGACCAGGTAGGCCTCTGAGCTCTTGTACTGCTCGAGAGCCTCCGCCCCGGCCTATCCCACCCTACCAGCGAGCTCGGCCTCCTTCCGCTCCTCCTCGACTGACTTCCGCTCAGCCTCAGCCGTCCGCTCTTCGGCCTCCGCCACCTGCTTCTCTGCCTCGGCCCGGTCAGCCTCGGCCTCCCACCGAAGGCGCTCAGCTTCCTCCGCTCGGTCTACCAGCTCTGCACGCTCGGTCTCCCACCGGCCATCCAGCTCAACGCGTGCAAGGCACTCCTCTTCGAGAAGCATGCTCTTCCTCTCGAGCGATTCGCGGGCCTTGGCCAGCTGCTCGGTTAGCGCCCGGGTCTCCACCTAGCTCGACTGCGCCAGCTCCCTGACTGAGGAAAGCTCCCGCCGAAGCCCATCACGCTCCTCGGCAAGCCGAGCCAACCTCCTGTCAGACCCACCAAGGGTCCAGGCCAGGTTCGCTCGCTCCCACTCCGATCGAGCGTAGACTTCTGCCAGAGCAGCCCCCATCTGGGCCAGGGCCAGGCCGCCCTCCATAACCCCAGCAAGGGCCACAGACGAAGAGTACTGCCCACCTCCCCCCCTCACCTTCGCAGCTATACCGCGGCATACCTGGTGCAGAGGGCCCGAGATACCAAGCCTCTCCAAGGCCGCCGGAACGGAGAACCCCCCATCGCCTGGCGCCCCACCGTGTGGCTTGGATTGAGCCCTAGCCTCGGTAGCCTCTTGCGCCTCGGCTGGATTTTCTTGCGGCCCCTCAACTTGGACCGGCTCGGCACCTCCACCGCCACCTGCAGTGCCAGCTTCGGCCACGGCCCCCTCGGCTCCTGCCGAGGGAAGAGCCGGGTCGGCACCGCTGCCAGTCGCAGGAGCACCCTCGGCCCCCTCTGTTCCGGCCAAAGGAAGAACCGAGCCCGCATCGTCGCCGCCCACAGGGGCAACCCCAACCTCCTCGGCCCCCTCTGGCTCGGCGGGTGGGAGAGCTCACCCGGTAGGGTCGGCCCCATCATGCTCGGCGGAGGGGCGAGCCGCGGTAAGGTCACCTTCAACCGCGGGTACGACCCCGACCTTCTTGGCCCCCTTCCTGGCCCTTGCGGCAGCCCGGATCTTACCCTCCACGGGATCCTTGCACTTGGATCCCCGCGGTCTGGAAGATTCGCCCTGGGCCGCTCCCTTGCCCTTATCTCTGGTTCGGGAGTGACCCACGGGAACAACCGATTCATCAGCAGCCGAGTCATCACCAAGCTCGATCACCTCTGCGGCTTCCTTCAGAGCCTCCCGCCTGGTGTCTGCACGAAAAGGAAGACATATTCAGGAAAAGAAAGATGATCCCCACATTCAGAGGAAGAACCTAGTTTGTGGCACCTGAGCCCGATGGATGCAGCCGCGTAAGAAGACACCGCTCGATATTATCTGGAGTAACCAGCTCTTCGGTGGATTGGTGGTGCTTCAGCAAGATGGCTGCGTATTTCTCCACATGTGGAGGGAACTCATCCTGCCTGGGAGGGATATTCGGGTGGAAATTGGGGATTACTAGGCACCTCCAAGTTTCATCCATTGAACAAATCCCCACCCAGAAGAATTGAGTCTTCCACCCCTTATGCGAGAAATCCTTCGCCGCCAAGGAGATACAGCTCCTATTCCGCCTCGCCTAGACAAAATAGAAGCCCTTCCCGGCCGAAGGATGTGCTTTCAACTCAAAGAAATAATGAAAGAGGTCCATGGAAGGAGAAACTCCACACTGGCGGTAGAGGATGCGGAAGGCGGAAAGGAGGAGATAAGAGTTGGCTACCAACTGAATGGGCGCCAACAGGAAAAAATTGAGAAGCTGAAGAATAAAAGGTTCGAAAGGAAGGCGGAATCCACCCTTCCATGATAGAAGAAAAGTACAGATGTGGCCTGTACGAGAGTCCAGGCTCGTCTCTTGTGAGGAAGCTGGGACAAAGCAGAACTTTTGGGGCAGGCGATACTGATGCTCCAGCCTTCTCATATCGACCTCCCCCAGTTCGCTGCAGTTTGGAATCGGCGCCTTCACTACCGGCTCGTCCTCCCACTCCTCAGCATCCGAGCGCTGGTCCGCCATGGAAACCGGAGAAGAGTTTGAGGAAACGTGATCTCGAGATCTTGAAGATTCCGAGGGAGGAGGAAGCCACCGGACTGCCTCCGCGGTTATCTCCGCCAACTCCTCGAACGCCGCTGCAAGCCTCTGCTCTTCCGTCGCGTCCTCACGGCTCATCGAAAAGCCCCAAAAGCAAGAACGGAGGAGAGCCAAAACCCTAAAGACGGAGGGAGTCTGGAATGACAACAAGCGCCCAACGCCTATATCCCCACGCGGGAGGCGGCGCGTCGTTCCGACCTCCGAGAAAAGGGGGCCCCTTCAGTTCAAATCCGTCAGGATCATCATTAACACGGGCCCAGGTGACCACGACACGTGGCTTCCTAACACCGCCAGATCTCCACCCACCTGAGCCACGCTGGTCCAAAACCCCAAACAACCACTCATCCGAGCTTACTAAAGCTCGGGAGTAGGAGGGGGACAAGTGGAGAGGGGGATTTCTGTAGCCCATCTAAGAGCAGTCGAACTAGGCCCATCAGGACCAAACGAGGCTCGGCTCATCCAAGTGACAGCCCCATAGAGCCCACTTAGGCTAAAAAGCCCAATAAAGATTACTCGGGATCCCACCCTTCCTCGGCGGCCCTTAGGCTCGGAAGGCCCGAGCGTCAGAACGGAGGAAGACCCATGCCTGAGTTATCCCTTCATCTGGATAGAGGCTCTGTGCCCACTCCGACCTGACTTCATCCGAGCTATGTCTATCGCCCGGACAGGGTTGGCACCTTTTATGCTCGGACCGACTGATGATTGCTTATCCATGCTGCCGTTGAGAGCCCTTTATGAGCAGGAGTTTATGAGGACAAGGGACCCATGATCCCACGATGAGGATGTAAAGATCCCACGATGAGGACGTAACTCCCGCCTGAAACTCCACAGCTTACGGGACTCATAAGGTGAGCACACTATATAAACCAGGGACTCCCTCCAGTGGAAGGGAAGGGCAATACACGCCTAAAATCCCCTTAGCAGGAACCACTTCACCACCTTGGTGTTGGGGGATCTCGTGCACCTCTTTCTACCTCCCTCCATACCTTCCACCATTGCTCTACTGCTTAGGCATCGGAGGGTTTTCCCCAGGGAGCCATCCCTGGGCCTCCTGATCCGTTTCCCTTTCTCTGTAGTTCACTATTCGGTGATCATCCTCCCAGCTCAGGACAAGCGCGAGATCACGCCCCTTTAGTCCGGGTTCTTCTCATCTTCAAATCCCGGTGGCTGCTCAATATAGACGTCCTCTTTCACTACACCATTCAAGAATGCACTTTCAACGTCCATTTGAAAAGGTTTAATATTCCTAGAGCATGCAAAGGCAAGTAATATTCTAACCGCTTCGAGCCTAGCCACAGGTGCAAATGATTCATCAAAATCAATTCCTAATTCTTGACTATACCCTTGGGCTACAAGCCGGGCTTTATTCCTAATCACCACCCCTTGATCACTAAGTTTGTTTCGAAAAACCCACTTAGTTCCAATCACCGGGTGATTCTTAGGTCTAGGCACAAGAAACCACACCTCACTCCTTTAGAATTGGTGTAATTTCTCCTGCATAGCCAAAATCCAAAAATTGTCAATTAATGCATCTACAGATTTGGGCTCAAAATCAAAAAGTAATGCAAGATTATCGAATTGTTCTACTTCCCTGATTGACGCCCTTGTTCTTACGCCTTGTTCCACGTCTCCTATAACATTGTGTTGTGGGTGGTCCTTGTGGAACGTCCATTGCTTGGGGAGCTCTTCATTTTGGCTTGGAGCTTCATCATTTTTGTTGCTCGACTCAGCTTGATCCACGTCTTGAGTTTCCTTGTCTTTCTTTTCTTCTCCATCTTCATGCCCTACATCAATAAAATGATTATCTTTATTAGATAACTTTAAAGTGTATTCATCAATGATCACATGTGGGCTTTCCTCTACCACAAGAGTACGTAGGTTATATACTCGATATGCTCTAGATGATGAAGAATATCCAAGAAATATACCTCTATCACTCTTTGCGGCAAACTTCTCCTATTATCTTTTGAATTATTCAAAATAAAGCAAGGAGAACCAAAAGGTTTAAGATATGCAATATTCGGCTTCTTACCTTTATAAAGCTTATATGGAGTTTTCTTGAGAATAGATCTTACCTTGGCTCGATTGATGATGTGACAGGCCGTGCTCACTGCCTCGACACAAAAGTACCTTGGTAAGCTATTTTCCGCAAGCATTGTTCTCGCCATCTCCACGAGCGTCCTATTCTTTCTTTCCACGACTTCGTTTTGTTGTGGGGTTCTAGGTGTTGAGAAGTTGTGTGAAAACTCATATTTCTTGCAAAAATCATCAAAGTCATGGTTATCGAATTCTCTTCCATGATCACTCTGAATAGCCTTGATTTGATACCCCTTATCAGTTTGTAAATTCCTGCAAAGATCTTCGAACTCCTGCAAGGCATCATTCTTATGAGTTAAGAACAATACTCAAGTAAATCTTGAGTAATCATCTATAATAACAAACCCATAAAGTTTCCCTCCAAGATTGTGTCCTAGTGGGACCAAATAAATCTAGATGAAGGAGTTCAAGGGGTTTAGTGGTGGTGACAATATTTTTGGATTTAAAAGACACCCTAGTTTGTTTCCCCATAGCACATGCATCACAAATTTTATTTACATCAAAATTTAATTTTGGTAAGTCTCTTACCAATTCTTTTCTATACAGTTTAGAAAGAACACTAAAGCTCGCATGTCCAAGTCGTCGATGCCATAACCAAGCATCGTCCGACTTATTAGCAACTAAACAAAGATTTTCTTTTAGAAAATTTTCAATATCAATAGAGTAAATATTTTCATCTCTAAGACCAATGAATTTTATTTCATGTGTATCTTTATTTACAATAGAGTAGTGTGTGTTTTCAAAAATGACTTTGTGACCTTTGTCACAGAGTTGACTAATGCTAAGCAAAATGTGATTTAAATATTTCACAAGCAAGACATCTTCAATGGATTGGTTCGAATCCTTACCTATGCGTCTAATTCCCACAATTTTACCTTTGTCGTTCCCGCCAAAGGTGACCAATCCACTATCCTTTCCCTTCGGGTCTGAAAAGAGTTCCTTATTTCCCGTCATGTGTATGGAGCATCTGCTGTCCAGGTACCACTTGTTCCACTTGACTCTTAAACAGACCTGCACAATCTAATCAAGTCTCAAGTTGATTTAGGTACCCAGGTAAGCTTGGGTCCCGAACTGTTAGTTCTACCTTGATCAAAATACATTCTATTTTTTAAAAAAATACTCATCATCGGCCCTCATAAGATCACACACATACATCGAGTGGCCAAACATTCCATAATAAAAGCAAGTAACATTTGGCTTTCTAAACCGACTCCTATGCATATATGATCAATCAACATAAAAGTTCATGCATGAGTCAACACGATTATAGCCAAATGAGTCAAATGATTTTTGAACTTTACTTTTTACAAATGAGTTTTTCTTTATGGGTGAATGTCCCACATCAATTCTCTCATTCCTAGCCTTTCCATTGCTAGTCTCACCATGTTCAACCATTTTCTCTTTTCCTTTTAGTTCCTTTTGAACAAGATCTTTCAATCCTTTTAATTCATCATGCATGGTTTCGAAGTTGGTTTCTAATTCTCTCTTTGATTTTTCACACTCATTCAGACTCAATTTGAATTCATCCAACTCCTTAACCAATTTTTCATTTTTGGTTTTCAAGTTTTCCACATTTTCATAAGCATTCTGTTTTTCAACTTGTAAACATCCCAATTCATCTTCATACAAAGTTATTTTAGATTGAAAATCTTCCTTTTCTTCTGTGAATTTTTGAACTTGCATTTCATAAAAACTACACATAGCACAAGGATTGTAGAGCTAATCAAGTCATGGAATTTCTTTTTCAAATTCTTGACATCAGATTTAGACTTCTTATACTTCTGATATAACTCCGCATAAGCTAGATGCCATTGTTCAGCAGGAAGGTTTTTGAATCGGAATTTACCTCAGAGTGTTCCTCATCTGCCATCAAATAGAAATTCTGGACGAGCTCATCTAATTCATCCTTGTCACCTTCGGATTTTGAGCTATCCGAATCCTCATCGCTCCATGTAGCTTTCATCGCTTTTCCTTTCTTTGGCTTGTTCTTTTTCAGCTTCTTCTGGAGCTCGGGGCATTGACCCCTCATATGATCGGGCTTCTTACACTCATAACAAATTATCTCCTCTTTCTTGCTTGGCTCTCCTTTCTTGATGGTGTTTCTTCTCAAGAATCTCCTCGAAAAATTTCCTTCTCGCCTTGCCCTTCTAAAGTACTTTCTGGCTCTCCTTGTGACTAGAGCCATCAACTCTTTTTCATCACTGTCCATAGATGAGTTTCCATCACTCTCTTCGGATGATCCTGGATTAGCTTTCAGTGCAATCGATTTCTTCTTCTTGCTTTCCTCCTCAGTTGGCTTCATGATGTTGATTTCATAAGTCATTAGCGACCCGATCAATTCATTCACCTTGAGTGTGGTGAGATCCTTTGAATCTTCTATGACGGTCACCTTTGTGTGCCACAGAGGTGTGAGAGACCGCAGCACCTTTCTGACCAAGTCTTGATTTGAATATTCTTTTCCCAAGGCTTTTAAGTTGTTTGTGATCTCGCTTAGCCTTGCATACATTTGCGTATATTCTCCTCGGGCTTCATTGCAAATAACTCATACTCCCGAACCAACAGGTTTGCTTTAGTCTCTCGTACTTCTGAAGTACCTTCATAAATCATCTTCAATTTGTTCCACATTTCTTGCACAGATGAACACATAGATATGCGTGAGTATTCGTTAGGATGTATCGCACACTGAATAATGTTCATAGCTTTGAAGTTAGCACATGACTTCTTAATATGCTCTTCTTCCCATTCATCCTCATTCGGAGGTAAAACATAAGGACCTTTATTTATAACTTTCCACGTGTCATAATCCTATGCTCGCATGAACACAGTCATTCTGTTCTTTCAATAGGGATAGTTAGTCCCATCAAAGAAGGGTGGTCGATGTATCGAATGTCCCTCGGGGATCATTCCTTGTTGGCCATAGCAAAGGATCTTTGCTCTACAACCGTGAGGTTGTCCTATAAATCAGAGACCCGCTCTGATACCAGATTGTTATCCACTAGATGCACGATTGGACAAGAAGGGGGGTTGAATTGTCCCCTCAAATCCAAATGATAGTTTTTAAATTTTTCACAGCGGAATAAAATTAACTACCAACACAAGAAATGAACGGATGAAATTATCAAACTAGTTCTCTCAACCTCTCCGTTCTCACACGATCAAGACGAGAATAATAATCATGCAAACCACAAACACATAGATGCGAGATATATATTTTTTGGTGGTTCGGGACCACGACGGGCTCCCTACGTCCACCCCTCACCAAACCGGTGAGGATCCACTCGCTTCAAATGAAGTGCATGGAGACCTCGTCTCCTACCCGATCAACGAGGGATCAAGACGCACACACATACAAACCGTAACACCCGTGGCACAATACCACCACAGCCGTTCGCAAATGGTCAACACACTGACAGAGTCCAAGTTCGGAAAATAAGGATATGATCAATACAAGCTCATAGACCAGAAGTAAATGATTGAAATAGATGTAAACAAGGTGTAGAAATAAATCCCCATGAGTAGAAAGGGTAGTAGATGATCTTCTCGAATCCTCAGGTCGGAGGGTAGCCGAATGTCGACGATGAAAACGTCCATGTATTCCTCTTCTCGATCCGCTCCTTTGTTTGTTCAATCAAGATCTCCAGAAATGTATGGAAGTAGATGAAATCTTCAATCCTTCCTCAGCTCCTCTCCTTCTTCCCTTTCTTCTCCTGCAAGATAGATAGAACAATAAGACTTAGAGAATTTCTCCCAAATTCGTAGCGTATTTATACACCCATGATAGATTAAGGAAAAGACCATTAAACCCCTGCTAAAACCCCTTCATAATGAGTCTAACATATGCATGAATGCCCTAGGGGTAAGAGTGTCAAATATGAGTCAAAACGGATCTGGTTTAAGTGGGTTTCGAACACAACAAAACGGGTCCGCCTGCCTGATGAGTATCACATTTTACATCATAAATTGTATCACACATATCATCTTTGCACATTAAAAGAACACAGTTGTGCAATCTGGACAATTAATTTTACTCTCACACATAATTTAAGTCTGCATGTATTTTATCATCATTTCTGAGCAAAAATGAGAATGAGAAACATCCAAGAAGTTGCATAACTATTCTTGGATTAAGCAATGGCAATTTGATCTTTTACAAGCACAATTGAAGGCACTGGGCGCCCATTTGAAGAAGGCGATCATTTGAATGGGCGCCCATTCCAGACTTGCAAGAAGCAGAAAATAAAGAGGCGCCCAGGCCCCTGGGCGCCCCTTTCCAGACCTGCTGATAAGAGAAAAAGAATAATAAGAAAATGAAGGAGGCGCCCAATTCAAGAAGGCGCCCAGCTGCCTAGGTGCCCCTTTCAAGGCTCGTAGTTTGGGGCACTTTCGCACAACTCGAGACAGTAGTCAAAGTACGGAAATATTGAATAGGCGGCCTACTGAGCAGTCGCCTCTTTAACTCGGCACGTGAGGCGAGGCAAAAAGTGGCGGGAAATCAATTGAAGAGGCGCCCAGGGTACCAGGCGCCCTTTAAAAGGTGCCCAGGCCCCCAGGCGCCCCCTTCTTGGCACAAGTTTCGAGGTGGGAAATCAAAAAGAGGAAAATGAAATGGGCGACCACTTGCTTAGGCGCCCATTCAGATCTGACAACCGGCTACCCAGTCGCCTCTTCAACCTGCGTAACTGATGCCTCCGAAGCCTCCATAACGGCCCCTTAATGCACTCCTTCGATGAATGAGGTTTAATGGGCGAGATTGACTTGCTTTTCAAAGGCTCGGATATTCAAAGTCCCCCTGTGCATTATAAATAGGCCACCCGTGAGAGACTGAGGGGGAGTTAGCTACTTTTTCCTTTTTAGTTGTTTCAATTCTTAGCTAGTTTTAATTTGTAGTCTTTAGTTAAGCTGCCTCTCTTCCTGTATCTCTCTCCATCCTTCAAATTTCTTCTCATCTCCCTAAGGCGGAGCTTCTCACTCAGTCCTCTCACGGTGACGTTCATCACCAAAGCGAGGCGGCGATCAAAAGCTCGGCACGGCGGGGACGGCGTCACTCTTCCAATCCTCGGCTTATTTCTTCCCTTATTCTTTTATTTCCAAGTTGTAACTTTGATTTGCATAGTTATAATTTTGAATTCCATAGCAATAAAATTCATTTTGTCACATTGTGTCTCTTTCTATCTCTTCCACACTTCTCTTCTCAACCCCTCTCATTTTCTTTAGTTAGATTTATTTCTCATGCATGTTGATTTTCTATTTTTGTACAAACGTACTCCAAATCAATTCTTTCTCAAATACATGAATTTTTCAATGTGCTTAATTTAAAATATTTTCTCCTCGTGGGATCGACCCGTATTCATCACTTTACTCGTATTTCAAATCAATTTAAGTGAGTGAGTGCGGTTATATAAATTTTGAAATTATATGGCACAACATTTTTAAACGATGATTGTCGAAGCTCATCAATTTTTGGCACTGTTGCCGGGGATGGAAATTATTTTTAATGGTTGAAATTCTTGTGTTTGATGTATATATGTGAATACTAATTTTTCTGTTTTTATTTTGCAGGAAAAATAAAAAAAATCAGAAAATCACAATAATCACAATAATTCGGACTTAAAAATCTCAGAAAATAAATTGTCATAGAAAGCGTCATTGAAAGCCAAAACTATAGTAGAAAATTAGAAATCAGATAATCCAAGAAAATCAAGCGTCGCTAAAGGTAAGTAAACGTAGGAAAAGGTCCTGTTCTGAAAAATTATAGAAAAATCTAAAACATTTCTGAAAAATCTATAAAAATAAAAAAATTAGAAAACATAAAATCATAAAAAAAAATTGGTCTCATGATATCATGTTTTCATTGTAGATGCATATTGTTCATGTATTTTAGTTGATTCTCCATTTATTTGCATCACTATCATTTGAAAAAATAATAATTTTCTCTTCTTTCTATTTCCCCTTCTTAAGGGCACATTAGGTTCCTTACATCCCTATTGGAATTGGGAGGACCCTCTATTGAGCATTCCATCTCTTTGGACTGGAATCTCCTTTTCTAAAATCTCCATAAGTCCCCGAACATGTGGATTCCCTCACGGAAGCCGGGCCGGTTGTATCACGAAGTATCCCGGAGGTAGATTGCCCTTAGAAGGTTTCACATATAATAAAAAGAGGGAGTTTTGAAATTTATTATCATTTTGAAAAATTGGTGTCTAAGGCTAGGGGTAAAAAGGCAAACGCATAAGCAAGCTTGTGGTTATTTAATTAGGACCCTACAAAAGTAGGGGGAGCCTCCCACAACTCCACCTCTTACCTGGTCAATTGACCAATTTGGTAGTAAGTGTCAATTCTCCTTTTCAAAAAAAAATAATAACAAAAAAAATCATCATGTTTGCATTCATACAGTGATTAATTCATAACATTTGCATTTAGTAATTCACTCATGGCATAATTCTTCAAAATTCAAAAAAAATCATCATTGTTGCATAAACTATTCATTTAGAAATTAATTTAATACATTGTTTCAATAAAACAAAACAAAACAAAATAAAATAAAATAAAAAAGATTTTCTTGTAAAATAAAACAAAACCATAAAAAAAAATCTCCACTCTTTCTTGGGCCTTTTGCATTGCCACATCCACTTTTGTTCGAGCCCATTAATGGATTCTTTCATGATCAACCATGCGGGCTACTTGAATTAAAATCCTTCATTTGTCCATTGTCATCAAACTTCTTCACTCTTCCACAATGGGATTCACAATTCATCTTTCACCCAAGAACCATATCAATTGTCATCGGATTTTTCCACCCCCTATTCTCACAAATCTCCATATACTAAGTGGGAAAACCAAACATCATCTTCTTGGGCATCTTATCAAGACCCCATGCAAAGTCCTTCAAATTCACACTTTTCAAATTGGGCCTCATATTCCAATGATCCTTACACTCAAGTCCAACATCAAGAACAACCCATCTACTCCCATTCACCTCAGTACCATACTGATTATTATTCTGATTTTTACCCACCACAGTCTGCGTACCACTTGTCTTATCCAGATCCTCCACAATCTAATTTTGAGGATAAGTTCAATCAACTAACTCAACTCATTTTGGCCAACCAACAATCCATTCAAGCTCAGTTTGATCGACTTGATAAAGAATTCAACATGAACCAGCATGCTAGCCTCCCCACTGAGCACTTTGCAAATCCATTTCTTGATTATGACTTGAATAATCAATCCATAATTTCTCAATCCAATAACTCTCAAGTAATTTTGGATGATATGGAGCAGACATATCAGGAGAACTGGGGGAAGTTAATGAAGCTCAATTTGTTATGGCCAAGTATAATCACGAAGAAAATGATGAGGAGTCTAAGTTGTGAGAAGAAGAAAAGAATAATGAAACTCAAATTTGGGCTCTAAATCCTGATGACTATTATGATCTGGCCCAGCATTACTCTTCTCCTTGTCATTCATCTCCTTTGACCTCAAATACCAACCCAGATGATCAATTCAATCAATTAATGCTTCACAGTCAATCCCTCCAAGAGCGAATCGATAAGCTGGCTGAGGAAGTCAAAAGCTTGGAGGGAGATCAATTCCTTGATTACTCTGGACCCAATCCTTCTCATCAACTCCTTGATACTGACTATGATCAATCTATGATTCCTCAATATCATTACACTCAGATCCGCTGTGATTCAAAAGATGAAGGGATTATGGAGAGATCAGGTCAACAGATTTTAAATGAGAAACTTAGAAATTTGAGGGGATTGAGAAATTTGTTGGAAAAAAAATAAAGGAAGGTGATGAATTAGTGAATGATCATATTCCCCGTCCTGAGTTTAAAATTGAGAGCTTGTGTTTGATTGTCCTTATGAGGAGAGTGCTAGAGAAGTCGATGATCTCAAGTTGGGGGGAAGAGGAGAAGCAAGTGAGGTGCAAATTCAAGATCAAACTCCTCCGATGGTTCTCCCTGAATTTAATGAAATTCTCTTTGAAGATAGGAAGGAAGAAGAAGTGAAGATGGAACAAGAATTGAATATTTATTTGAACAATGAAATTGGGGTTAATAAAGAATTGAATGAATTGAATGTGCCGCATGATAATACTTTCAATCTAGAGGAGAGGGTAGAGCTTATGCCAATTCATGACCACGGTGATTCTTTTCAAACTCTTCCAGCCTGATTGGTCTAATCTTGTTGATTTATTTGACCCCATTGAATCTAATGACTGTGGTGTTGAGGAACATGTTTCTTTGACTCTTGATGTTGATAATCTCCTCGACACCAATCCATTCATGGGAGCCTCTCACCCCCCATTCTCTCCCCACGTCACGAATGTTCTTGAAATTCCTAAAATTGAGGTGGAAGAAATTTTTTTGAAAGATAAGGTCTGCATCACTTCATTCACATCTTTTATAAACCTTCAGAAGGAATATTTTATTATTGATGGTATAATCTTGAGCAATGTTCCTCCTCTATCCTATGATCGGGGTGATTCTTTTGAGTTGCCTCCACCCCGATATATGCTTTGCCCTTATACTCACCAGTTACAGTTGTTTCTCTAAGGGCATGAAAAAGAAAATTTTGACAAGGATTAAATGCTCTGGTGGCTCATTTTAAAATCAACTCGTTGGTTATAGAGCTTACATGCGTCTGGCTGAAGACGTTAAACTTAGCGCTTCTGGGAGGCAACCCAAGGTTTTTTGTTATTTGATGCTTTGTTTTAGTGTGTTCCAATAAATAGGCTGAGGAGCAGGAGCTGGCATTGTTCTTTTAAAGGAGCCTTTCGCCTCGCATATCAGGTTGTTTCTCTCCTACTCAGCAAAGTTTCTTGACACATTGTTCTTTTAGTTCAATTTCATATGCAATTGATAAGTTGGGGGAGAGAGAAAAATTTTCATGATGCATATAGTGCAACCTGATAAGAGCTTTTGCATGTTATCTTGCATATCATTTTGCAATCTATATGAAAGAGAAAAGATGAAATCCCCAATTGAGTTCTCTTGATTTGCGCTTTTATTAAAAGTAATTCTGGAATAGAAGAGGCTGGGAAAAGGATGATAGAAAATTTAAACAATCTAGCTAAAGAAAACTAATAAAAGAAGCTCCTTAAAGTTCTGCACGCTAATGAAACAAATAGGACAAGCCTTCTGTTATTTTTGAGTATTGTGTCTGATGATCTGCACTTCTCAAGAAGGAGATATTTTCAAGCTTTCTGCCAAGTTATCTATCAATAAGTGCAAAAGCACATTGAAAAAAAAATGATGAAAACACCATGAAAAATGCCCCTAATCTTAGTAATCGGGCATGCTTCACCTAACAAGTGTTGAGGTTTGTGTAAAATGAAAAAGGGAACACTGATCTGAGTAATTGAGCCTGCTTCTCCTAAGGCAAGAGTTGAGGTTCGCGTAAAAAGGTTGTGACGACCCGAGGATCTGAGTACCGGAAAGGAACCGGCGCGTCTCGAATCTCGGCCCACCAACCCACGAGCCCGAAGACTCGGAAGGGTAAAAAGGAGTGGTGTGGGGTATAGGAGAAGCTGCAACGTCCACAGAGATAGCACAATAATCAAAAAGGAAATGCACATAATAATATAAATAAATCAAACTGCTACAAGGTCCATAGTGTCTCATGTCCAAAAGAAAGTACAGTCAACAGGAAAGAAAGTACAACTACACGGGGCATCCCCCGACGTACAACAACACGGGGCATCCCCCGGAGTACAACTACGCGGGGCATCCCCCGGCTCTGGCAGACTGGCAACTAACCCTGGCTGGAAGACCCATGCTGAAACTCGGCCGCGCCTCCCGCCGACCCCGCCTCACCTGAAGAGCAGGGGTGAGCCTCATCTCATTGGCCCAGTAGGGATCCCGCGAATCCCCACCTCGCACGGAAAACGAGGAAGAAGATAACCCTACCAACCGAGAGTACGGTAAAACCAACAAGCTAAAGTAAATAAATGGAAAAGGCGTCTACTCTAACAGTACCGTAGTACGGAACCTCGGTCCAACAAAACACGAGTCCACGCCTGCCAGTGAACAGGAGCACCATCCACAAGAAGAACGACCGGATGCGTCCCCTGACGTCTTACACCGCGTCACAAGTGTCTAGCTACAATGCCCCGGGCGTGAGACTCAGACACGCAACAAGTACCACACAACAAGGACTAGCTGGGGTCGCACTCGTCAGTGCGTGTCCCAAGCCCCCAACTACGTGTGCACACACAGACCATCTGCTCTAGGTCGGGTCCTCTAGCTGGTTTTCCCCCCCACTGGACTCTGGTGGCAAAGGCAAGGGGCCCTACGGTAACCAGCCTAAAAACCGCGTCACACTGGGTCTCGCTCTCCACCTCTCCCAGGTGGGTCCGCACCCGCGTGCGCAAGAAGCTACGACTAGTGGACAGGTCACTGGAAGTAAGGACTAATCCACGGAAACCACCGACCAAACCCTAGCACAGACTCTCAATGATCCAACGGTAGGTACGGAAGCCGGGGACACGCATGAGGTCCGACCATCCCTCAAGTCATGCGGCACTCCTACCGAGGTAACTGATTCTCCGAGGAACCCCGGGCGCCCCTGTGGCTCTCACTGGGTGCCCACGGCATCCCTCGGGCCACACACCACAACCGGGTCCATAACTCATCTAACCGGAGGTCACGCTACCCGTAAAACAAGGTTCGGGGAAGGGAAAGGTCGCGCTAGGTATCCCTAGCGTGACACCGAAGAACGCGCTAGCTTTGGCTAGCGTGATCTTCCATGTCACGCTGCCCAAGGCTAGCGCGTTAAATCTGAACGTGCTAGTCTTGGATAGCGCAATCTGGAGATCGCGCTACCTGAACCAGGCGCGTTCCCCACCGCCTTACTGTTCGTCTCCCCCGACGGACACGCTCGGACGACACAGCACGTTCATCAAGAACGCGCCACTGGACTATAGCGCGACATCGGGCCGAGCCCGGTTCACGAACTATGGCCGAAAATCACAAAACCACGCCCATTCACCCCCTTTGGTGAAGGGAAAACAATGGGGAATCACCTCACAACGACCTAGCATGCATCTAGAGCCCCCAAATCGATCAAAAACCCCACGAATCGACGGATCCGGCGCTCAAGCCCCGAACATGGAAATAACCCTCCCGGCATGAATCTAGCCCCTCTCGGCCTCTCCACGGCCTAGAAATCACGGGGAATGCTAGAAAGAGGGTAAGGATTCGTCCCCCTACCTCAAGGAAGCTCGAAATCCACTGAAACGCCGCCGACCTTCAAATCTAGCTCAACCACGAACTCCACATCCACGCGCCAATGGGGGCACCGCCGCGATCCTCTCGCCGCCGCCGTCGTCACCGCGCTGCCGCCAAGGTCCACCACCCGTCGCCGGAGGGGAAGGGGCCGCCGCGAGGTTCCAACGGGCAAGGAGGGGAAAAAGGGGAGGTGACCGTTGCGCGCTCACGGGAGGGGAAAGAAGGAAGAAGAAAAAAAGGGAAGAAAAAAGGAAAAATAAAAAGGCTTTAAATAGAAAATCCAAAAAATGCCAAAAATACCAAAAAATAGAAAAAATACACCTCCTCGACCGTCTCGACGCGCTGATCGCAACGGCACCACTCGCGGGTTGGTGAACGACCCAGTTCACCCGCTACAGGGTTCCGAAGGACTCGTCGAAACCCGTACGTGGAAATCGGAAAACGCGCACGGAAAAGTCACGGACACACTCCGGGCCTCCGAAACGACTCCGGATCGCGCCGATCCGAACACGAAAGATGTCTGAAACGAAATTTCAGACACAACAGGGTCGAACACCCTGACAAACCAGATCCGGGACCCATAACGAAGGATCCGAAAGATCCGGGACATTACAAAGGTGAAGGGTAGTGCAGCATCATGTGTAATATATATGAAATGAGGCAGACAAAAAGCTAGTATGCTTAATGTTCTGAGTTAGGAAGTGCAGGGTTGAAGGACACGTGCTTGGAATAACAAATGAGGGATACAATTGTCTTAACTGTGGATTTGATATTATACATACACAAGTGTTATTGAACTTTAGGATGTATTCTTAAGTCATGATCTAAGGCTAGTGCGTATGAAGGTTTCTGGATTCCTAATCTTTAGCTGACTCTATGAAAGAAGAGTCGGAGATAGAAGTATGAATTTTGTTGACTCATGTTGGTCCTAAATTTTAATCTATTTGCATTGCTAAGGGACTAGCAATGAGTAAGTTGGGGGGTGTGATGAGTATCATATTTTACATCATAACTTGTATCACACATATCATCTTTGCACATTAAAAGAACACTATTGTACAATCTGGGCAGTTAATTTTACTCTCACACATAATTTGAGTCTGCATGCATTTTATCATCATTTCTAAGCAAAAATGACAATGAGAAACATTCAAGAAGTTGCAAAACTATTCTTGGATTGAGCAATGGCTATTTGATCTTTTGCAAGCACAATTGAAGGAGGCGCCCAGGGCACTGGGTGTCCATTTGAAGAAGGCGCCCAATTGAATGGGTGCCCATTCTAGACTTGCAAGAAGCAAAAAATCAAGAGGCACCCAGGGGCCCTTTCGAGACCTGCTAATAAGAGAAAAAAAGAATAATAAGAAAATGAAGGAAGCTTCCATGTGAATGGGCGCCCAATTCAAGAAGGTGCCCAACTGCCCAGGCGCCCCTTTCAAGGCTCACAGTTCGAGACATTTTTGCACAACTCGAGGCGACAGTCAAAGTATGGAAATATTGAATAGGCGACCTACTGAGCAGTTGCCTCTTTAACCTGGCACGTGAAGCGAGGTAGAAAGTGGTGAGAAATCAATTAAAGAGGCGCCCAGGGTACCAGGCACCCTTTAAAAGGCGCCCAAGCCCCTAGGTGCCCCCTTCTTGGCACAAGTTTTGAGGTGGGAAATCAAAAAGAGGAAAATGAAATGGGTGACCACTTGCTTAGTCGCCCATTCAGATCTGACGACCGGCTGCCGAGTCACCTCTTCAGCCTGCATAACTGATGCCTCCGAAGCCTCCATAACGGCCCCTTGATGCACTCCTTCGATGAATGAGGTTTAATGGGTGAGATTGACTTGCTTTTCAAAGGCTCGAACGTTCAAAGTCCCCATGTGCATTGTAAATAGGCCACCCGTGATAGACCGAGGGAGAGTTAGCTAGTTTTTTCCTTTTTCCTTGTTTCAGTTCTTAGCTCGTTTTAATTTGTAGTCTTTAGTTAAGCTTCCTCTCTTCCTCTATCTCTCTCCATCCTTCAAATTTCTTCTCATCTCCCTAAGTCGGAGCTTCTCTCTCGGTTCTCTCACGGTGGCGTTCATCACCAAAGTGGGGTGGCGATCAAAGGCTCGGCACGGCGGGGACGGCGTCACTCTTCCAATCCTCAGCTAATTTCTTCCCTTACTCTTTTATTTCCAAGTTGTAACTAATTTTCATAGTTGTAATTTTGAATTCCATAGCAATAAAATTTATTTTGTCACATTGTGTCTCTTTCTATCTCTTCCACACTTCTTAACCCCTCTCATTTTCTTTAGTTAGATTTATTTCCCATGCATGTTGATTTTCTATTTTTGTACAAACGCACTCCAAATCAATTCTTTCTCAAATACATGAATTTTTCAACGTGCTTAATTTAAAATATTTTCTCCTCGTGGGATCGACATGTATTCATCACTTTACTCGTATTTTAAATCTATTTAAGTGAGTGAGTGAGGTTATATAAATTTCAAAATTGTGTGGCACGGTATTTTTAAACGACGATTGTCGGAGGTCATCACCGCCGTATTCGGTCGACTGGAATTGAGGGTCGGTCGATCGAAATTTCACAGTGTCTAGACTTATGCAATCTAGGGATTTCGATCGACCTAAGGCTCTGGGTCGGTCGACCTAAAATTTTCAGGAATTCTGCCCCTGCACTCTGTTAAACTGGTCGACCGAAGACTCTACGTTGGTCGACCGAAAATAGTACAGAAGTGAAAAACACTATGAAAAGGTGAGGGATTAACCTCCAACAATCCAAGTACTAAAACCATGAAGTATATACATCAAAACCATGAGGAAAACACATGTATACATGCATGTAAGACCATTTGAAACCTATGAAGTATATGCATGAAAGCTCAATGAGATGCTAATATGCCACCAATGTTTATATCAAAAACTTTGCTCATGTTTTCATCTTTTCAAACCCCTTTAAAGAATATGCAAGAGAGCCCTTTGAAAGCTAGGATGACACACCAAACATGAGTATCCTATGACCATGAATATGAACAAGGTGTGAGAACCAAATTGGGAAATTTCTACCAATCTTCACATGAATTGGTACACCATGCAAGCTAAAGATTTCATGAAGAATATGCATGGAAGAACCTTTGCAAGTTCAAGTTATATAACAAAACACCAAAATCGTATGGCTATCCATTGCACAACAGTGAGCATCATAAGCCCCAACTCAACTAGTTTGTGCATTTGAGAGTTATAAGGCCTCACCATATCCTCTTAAAGAGTATGCGCATTGTTTACCACTTGACTTGAATCCGGTGACTCATTTACTCATGCATTTGAGTTCCAAGAGTCCACCAAAGGTATTTTTCCTGCATAGCCAGATGAACACAATATTAGCACCTTGATTATCAAGCAATTTTCAACGGGCCACACAAAGGCACATACACACAATATTTGTCATTATTAAAATATAACTACCCAAATCAACTAGGGGATCCAACACCTCACATTTTTGGATTATGTTTCCGTGGGTTGCGGATCATGTCCACATGGGTTGCGGACTTGAATATTGGTCTTTTGGATCCTTGGATGGCATTTATGTGAGTTATTTCATGTCTGTGGTGACGTGTTGAGCGGCCTGGATTTTTACTGCAATTTTTCGGAGTCTGAATTAATTTTTCAAGAATTTTCGGGGTTTATGTAGATTTTATAAATGAAAATGGAAAAAATATAATTAAAAAAATTTTTAAAAAAAAACTTTTAACCCCCCTCTCCCCCTCCGTCTCTCATCTAAGTCTCTCGCGTCTCTCCTCTCTCTCACACTCCCGTCTCTCCTTCCCTCTCCCTTTCTCACCTCCGGCAGCCAACAATGGTGATGGAGGGACGTGTGACGGAGCGACGGCAGCGGCGTGCGGCGAGGACGAAATCGAGGGGCGTGGCGTGTGGCGAGGCAGTGGCGAACGCGGCCGTGGGAGTCGACAGCGTGGGATATCATCGTTTTCGCTGGGTTTTCGATTGTAAAAGCTTCGAAAAGGTAGGGGGACAGATTCCTAGCACTCTCGCGCCTTTCCTCTCGTGATTCTATGCTCTGGCGAGGTTGAGAGTGGGTGCATTACTTGTTTGGGGATAAATGATCATGTTTGGGATGAGCGGCGGTTTCGGCCAATTTAGGCCTCGATTGTGGTTTAAACGCTATTTTCCAGATGTAGGAATGTCCGAGGATGGATTCCCCTTGTATTCCCCTTCGCGCCGAGGCGAATGGGGCGTTGGATTTAACTCTGCATGAAGTTCTGTCTGTTTTCGTGAACCCAGGAGGAGACGGCCATGGGTGTGGTTGTCTGCGCCCCAGAGCTGGCCGGCCAGGACCCTGGTCACCCAGGTCTGCTGGGCAGCCAGAGGTCTGGCCACCTAGGTTGCTGGGCAGCCAGGACCCTGGCCATCCTAATCTCTCTGTATCCCCTCTGTCCCAGCACAGGGCCACCCTGTGCACTGGGTGGCCAATGATGTGGCCGCCTAGGCCACTGGGCGGCCAGGATGTTGGCCGCCCAGCCCCTTCCTACCCCAGGGTGCCGTGCTTCGTTGATTCTTGCCCCAAGGTGTCCGTATGCGATGCAGTTTCGAGGAAGAGGTGTCCGCGTGATTCTCGATGATCCGAGATTTCTATGTAAATTATCATGGGCCAATCATGTGGGATTTATATGTTGTAGGGAGTGTTCTTCCTTGTGTGTATTATCGTTAGCAAAGGTTCATTCCCGCGCGAGTTTAATTGGCCAGCGTTCGCTGGTTCTCGTTACCGACCTTAGGTGGTTTACCTATACCACATGTTGTAGGCTGTGCCACTTTGTGGTTTTAGGTGTGCATGAGTTGGACCTTCTTTCGTGCTGTACTCCGCTGGCTCAGCTTACTCAGTGTTGTGCATGTACCGGTTGGGCCGAGTGTGTTACTTATGGAGTGCCGACACGTTCCGACCTATGTGGTCGAGAGCTGTTCCCGATGTGATGATTTTTAGGCTGGTTACCGTAGGGCATCTCGTCTTTGCAGCCTGAGTCCGGCTGGGGGGGAAACCAGCTAGAGGACTTGACTTGTGTTCACACATGGTTGGGGGCAGTGGAACCACGTCGATGGGCATGACCCCAACTAGTCCTTGTGTTGTTGCGACTCTGCCTCACTCTCTGGGAGAGGCAGGCAGGCGTGAGCGCGGTGGGTGGTGTAAGGCGTCCGGGACACATCCGACTTAGTCCTTTGTCTCCCTCTCTGGGAGAGGTGGCCAGGCTAGGGAGAGACGGCGTGGTGTAAGATGCCAGTGGACGCATCCGACCGGTGCTAGTGGGAGAGTAATTTGATCACCCGTGGGTTTAGTTCTCGACCATGAGCCATGGTTCTCCGGAGTAGGGGTAGTGTGTTTTGACCGGGTGACATTAGTGTGACTTCTCGCCTGCGAGGTCGAGGTTTTCCTGACACCGTGGTTAGGGTTCTCCCGGTAGCTAGGATAGGATCTTTCAGAGGTGTGATTTTCATAGTGGCTTCTGTCCGTGAGGACTTTTCTTACCCATGCCATCTAGCCCTTCTGGCCCCTCACGAGGGTCGACCCCAAGGGTCGACCCTTTCTGGTCTGGGCGGCGCCGTGATTGTGGACTCTTGTCCATGCGAGCTTAATGTCAAACCACACTTGTGTGCTGTCCCTAAACCACTTCTTGATGAGTGGATCTTGTCCCCTAGACATCCCTTGATCGCCCTTAGCCTATATATCATCCTATTGAGATGAAAACCCTAAGAAATATTTGCATCCTCTGATTTTGGGTTTTTGCTCTAACCCTTGTGAGTGTAGGTCGCAACCAGCAGCCACAACTCTTCTTCCACCTTGTTGTGTGCGTGAAAGTGAAGGAAAGAAGAGGGATTCAAGCCTCCAAATCGACATCCTGCTGGTTGGCTGCGTGGAGTACAAGATCGTACCACATCCGAGCACAATCGTCAAGAACGATCATCGGGCTGCACCAAGTGTTCGACGAAATTCGCTGAAGTGATAGGGGGAGCACCGATCAGGATAAATCACTTTCTAAACTTCTCATTCTGAATCATTTTGCTTGATCTTGAATATTTGTGTAATCATAACTTTCGATTCTTGTGTGTAGTGTTCGTGTTTGGAAACACGAACGCGCGTGTGTGTATGTGCGCATGTGCGCGTTTGGCTACCAGATCGGAAGCTGTGTGTGTGTGTGTGTGTGTGTGTGTGTGTGTGTGTGTGTGTGTGTGTGTGTGTGTGTGTGTGTGTGTGTGTGTGTGTGTGTGTGTGTGTGTGTGTGTGTGTGTGTGATTCACTACATAGTGTAGCCTTAATCCTCCGTGTGAGGAGTGGACGTAGGGGACACGGCAGTGTACCCGAACCACCTAAAAATTCCGTGTGTCATTTGTGGTTTGCTACTTCATTTACTTGTCAAGTGGGCTTCGCGGTGAGGTGAGCATTCACCATTTTCTCTATCAATCACACCCACTTCACACGCATCCACGAGTGTGATCTTGTTCGTGTAAGGCTAGAGCTTGTATGCATAATTAGTATAGAATTCACGCAAGTAGTTTATTTTAATTGGCCATCAATTCACCCCTCCCCTCTTGATTGCCACCCTCCGGGACTCAACAATTGGTATCAGAGCCTTGGTCTCTGTTTAATCTCAACCACACGGTCGTCAGAGCTAGATCCCATTAAATGGCAAACAAGGGGATGATGCCCGAAGGGCATTCTATTCAAAGACCTCCGTTCTTTAATGGATCAAACTACCTCTACTGGAAAAATAGAATGTATGTTTTCCTACGTGCCCAGGACTACGATGTTTGGCGTGTCATAAGTAGGGGTCCATATGTATTATCTGAAAATGAGAATGAGTGGGATGAAGAAGATATTAGGAAGTGTTCAGCGAATTTTAAAGCTATGAATACAATTCAATGTGCTGTTCATCCTAATGAATACTCACCTATATCTATGTGTTCCTCTGCACAGGAGATGTGGAACAAGCTACGGCTTATCTATGAAGGAACGTCGGAAGTAAAGGAAACCAAAGCCAATCTTTTAGTCCGGGACTACGAGCTGTTCGCAATGAAGCAAGATGAGTCCATTTCTGACATGTTTGCTAGATTGACAGAAATTACGAATGGACTAAAGGGACTTGGCAAGGAGTATTCTAACAAGGAGCTTGTCAGAAAAGTTCTAAGATCCCTCTCTCCACAGTGGCATACAAAAGCCACTGTAATTGAAGACTCCAAGGATCTCAACACTCTAACTCTGGATGAGTTGATCGGCTCGCTGATGACATATGAAATAAACATCAAAAGGAGCGAGGAGGATCACAAGAAAAAGAAAATTGTCACACCATTCGCCCTAAGGGTGAATCCACAAGATTCAGAGGGCAGTGACAATGATTCCATTGGCAACACTGAAGATGAGGAACTGGTTGCCATGATCACACAAAGAGCAAGAAGGTTCGTCAAAAGAACAAGAAACTTTGGTGGTCAGTTCAGGAAGGGACTAAGAAGGCAAGGACCAAACAGAGGACAAAGTAGCAAGAAAGAAGAAGTGATTTGCTATGAATGCAAGAAACCCGGTCATATGCGGAGTGCCCCGATCTCATCAAGAAGGTAAAGAAATGCAAGTTCAGGAAGCCCAAGGCCATGATGGCCACATGGAGTGATGAAGATCAGGAGGAATCCGGAAATGAAGATGGACTAGATGAGCTAGTCCAGAATCTATGTCTCATGGCCAATGAGGCAAATTACATATGAATCTTTATATGAAAAATGTAAAAGATTTAAATCTGAAAACAGAAATTTGAAAAAGAAAATTGATCATTTTGTGCATACTAAAAAATCATGTGAAGAGTGCCATACTTTAAAATCAGAAAATGAAAACATGAAGCATGAAAATGAAATTCTTGCATCCAAAATTGAACTGTTTGAAGAAGAGATTTCATGCATGAGAGAAGAACAATCCACATTTCTGAAAATGCATGAAGAATTGAAAAATGATATGGAACAAGAAAAGCTTGAAAGCATTACTTGCAATGAAGCCAAAGTAAAGGCTGAAGAACAAAGCCAATCTCAAATGGCTCAAATAAAAGAGCTAAAGGATGCTCTTGCCATCCTTGAAAAATCAAAAGTTCAAACAACCCATTGGGCTCCCATAAGTTCAGCATCCTCCAAACCAAAGAAACACATGCATAATTCCTTTTCAAATGTTGGTAGAAGGAGAAAAAGAGATAGAGCCACCACTTGTTTCTATTGTGGAAAAATGGGTCATGACATGTATGATTGTAAAATTCTGAAATATGATGAAGAAAATTCTGCTAGATTCAGAAATAGATCATATATACATCATGCCTCTAACCATCATGGACCCAAGCTTGCTTGGGTACCAAAATCTCCATAAGCACTTTGGTTGAATTGCAGGTCTACTCGAGAGCTCAAGGGAACAAATGGTATTTGGACAGTGGTTGCTCTCGACATATGACGGGAAACAAGGAATGGTTTGTGGACCTACATGAAAAGGATGGTGGGACGGTAGCATTCGGTGGTAAGGACAAAGGTAAAATCATCGGAGAAGGTAAGATAGGTAAGAATCAAAATCATATCATTGAAAATGTATTGCTTGTGAAAGGTTTACATCATAATCTCTTAAGCATAAGCCAACTTTGTGATAAAGGATGCAATGTGATTTTTGATTCTAACCACTGCACTGTTTTGAATAGAAATACTCATGAGATAAAGTTCATTGGTTTCAAGAATAACAATGTCTATATGATAGACTTGAATGATGCCTCTCATGAGAATTTATGTTTAGTTGCAAGGAACAATGATGATGCTTGGCTCTGGCATCGCCGGCTTGGGCATACTAGTTTCAATATTTTGCTAAAATTATCCAGGAATGATTTGGTAATTGGACTGCCCAAGTTGAAGGTCGTCGATGATGAAGTGTGTGGGGCGTGTAACAAGGACATCATTCAAGAGCAAGAATGATGTGACCATATCGAGACCTCTTGAAATCATCCACATTGATCTCTTTGGACCAAGTAGAACACACAGCTTGGGTGGTAAATTATATGATTTTGTAATTGTGGATGATTACTCAAGATTCTGTTGGGTTTACTTCCTTTCTCATAAAAATGATGCCCTGACGAATTTGAAGCATTTTGCAGGGTGGTTCAAAATGAAAAGGGGTTTTGCATCAAAACCGTGCGGAGTGATCACGGCAGGGAATTTGATAACCATGAGTTCAGCAATTTTTGCAGGGCTCAAGGCTACACTCACAACTTCTCCGCACCAAGAACCCCCGAACAAAATGGCGTTGTTGAAAGGAAGAATAGAACACTGATCGAAATGACAAGAACCATGCTAAATGAGAATAATCTACCGAGGTACTTTTGGGCTGAAGCAGTGAACACAGCATGCTACATAATCAACCATGCCATGGTAAGACCATTGTTGAAGAAAACCCCCTATGAGCTGTACCGAGGTAAGAAGCCAAACATTTCATATCTTAGACCATTTGGCTCAACATGTTACATTCATAACAATGGTAAGATAGACCTGGCAAAATTTGATCCCAAAAGTGACAAAGGTATACTTCTTGGGTGTCACTTAGCTCAAGAGCATATCAAGTGTACAACTTGAGAACTCTTGTAGTTGAGGAAAGCCCCCATGTCATTATTGATGAATCATCTCAAAATAGAACTAATGAAAATCTATCTTGCAGGATGATGAGTTGGATGTTGGAGATATCGAGAAGAAAGAAAGAAAAACTGAGAAACAAGAAGAAGAAGAACCACAAGAAGATGATGCTAATCAGGAAATTCAAGTTGAACAGCAACTACCAATGCAATGGACCTTTCCAAAGGACCATCCGCCGGACAATGTGATGGGCAATGTAGAAGAAGGAATACGGACACGAGCCTCTTTCAGGGAAGTTGAAAATCAGGATTACATAGCCTTGCTTTCTCAATTTGAACCTCACTCCATAGAAGAAGCTTTGAATGATGAGTCATGGATCATGGCCATGCAAGAGGAACTACATCAGTTCCAAAGGAACAAAGTATGGTTCCTTGTTCCATACCCTAAGAATCAGTCCGTGATCGGAACGAAATGGGTTTTCCGAAACAAAACAAACGATCAAGGAGTGGTAACTAGGAACAAGGCCAGGCTAGTAGCCAAAGGCTATAGCCAAGAGTTAGGAATTGACTTTGATGAGTCTTTTGCTCCAGTAGCAAGACTTGAGGCAGTGAGGGTTCTCTTAGCATTTGCATGTTGTCACAATATCAAATTATTTCAAATGGATGTTAAGAGTGCATTTTTGAATGGCTATATCCAGGAGGACGTGTATGTGGAGCAACCACCGGGGTTTGAAGACACAGAGCATACAGACCATGTGTACAAGCTGGACAAGGCACTTTACGGTCTGAAACAAGCACCCCGTGCATGGTATGAACGGTTAAGTGATTTCCTCATTCAAAATAAATTCAAACGAGGTAATGTTGATCAAACCCTCTTTACAAAATTGAATGGTAAGGAAATCTTAATTGTTCAAGTTTATGTTGATGATATTATTTTTGGCTCCACTAATGATGCTCTCAGCAAAGACTTTACAAAATTAATGTAAAGTGAGTTTGAAATGAGTCTTATGGGAGAGCTAACATTTTTCTTGGGATTGCAGGTAATTCAAACGGTAGATGGGCTATTCATACATCAAAAGAAGTATGCAATGGAGTTGCTGAAAAAGTTCAATTTGACATCAACAAAACCACAACCAACTCCTATATCCACCTCAATAAAAATTGATCAAGATGAGACAGGTAAATCAGTGGACCAAATACTCTTTAGAAGCATGATAGGTTCACTATTGTATTTAACTGCCAGCAGGCCCGACATTCAGTTTGCCTTTGTGCAAGATTTCAGTCAAATCCAAAGGAATCACATATGTCGGCTGTAAAATGGATTTTTAGATATGTTGCTGGTTCAGTTAACTTAGGATTGTGGTTTCCACGTAATTCGTGTTTTGAACTAGTTGCTTATTCTGACGCCGATTACGCGGGCTGTAAGATGGATCGGAAAAGCACCAGCGGGTATTGCCAGTTTCTTGGAGGATGCGTGATTTCATGGGCCTCCAAGAAACAAAATTCAGTGGCATTATCAACAGCCGAAGCCGAGTATGTGGCTGTCGGTAGTTGTGTTGCCCAGGTGTTATGGATCCAACAGCAAATGATTGATTATGGTATATCCTTTAAAAACACCTCAATTCTTTGTGACAACACATCAACCATAAACCTGTCCAAAAATCCAGTTCATCACTCTCGCACCAAGCATATTAAAATTAGACATCATTTCATTAGAGATCATGTAAGCAAGGGTGATATTAATATCAGCTTTATTGAGACAGATCGTCAAATTGCCGACATTTTCACCAAACCTCTTAGTGAAGACAAGTTCACATCATTCAGGAGAGAACTAGGGGTTTGTAGGATAGACAAGTCTGAATAATAGTCATGTGCATCAATGTATAAATAGGTCACTGCATTCCATGTAATTGCATCAAGTTCCATGCATATAGAACATCTCTTGTCATGCATGTGCATTATTATTGCTTGAAAAACAAACAAAAAATATTGTATGAAAAATCATTTTTGTGTGTTACTGCATTTCTTCTATGTATACTGTATACACACAATGCTCTTTGTAATTTCTATGGCCGAAATCATTCTTGAATTATTAACTGCCCACAAAGGAGCTAAATAGTTCAAAGTCAGAAATCCGGATCAAAAGTGTAGACATGCCAAAATTGATACTATGTTGATCAAATCTCATGTCACTATGTTAACGCCCCAAAGTGAACTTCAATATTTCTATAATATAAAGTTTTTCTCTTTTGTGTGGGTTTTTATGATGTTTCTTGCATTTTTGTAATTAACGACTTGAAGAGGGGCGTGATTTAAATAGCGACCTAATCTGGGGCGTGTTCTCAAGAAAGGACGGCTGGTGTTAAGGGCGTCAATTTCTGGTATTTTACGAGTCCCATCACGATTGAAAAATCAAGAATTAACGTCCTTCCTTAGGGCGTGTTTTCAATTAACGCCTTTGCCTCAGGCATCGTCTCACAATTTTCAGAAAAAGAAAGTTTTTATTACTAAAATTGAATCCAGGAGTTGACGCCTTTGTCCCAGTCGTATTTTGAATTAACGCCTTAGGGCAGGTCGTCAATTTTAATTGACGCCCTTCTGAGGGTCGTCTCTCACCCTTCCGTGTCCTGTTTGGGTACACCTTTCTTGGAGAGTTCCCTGCCTTGGTTAATCACTTGCTCGATCTGGGAACTAGAGTCCTTGCCATTGATGATCATTGCCTGATCTTATCTTCCCAAATCTGTGGCTATCATTGATCGAAACCCTATAAAAGGATGCCCTGGTTGATCTCGCGCGAGGTTACGGGTGCTGGCGATTGACGTTACAGAAGCTAGTTTACAGAGGTTGATGATCGTCTAAGAATACAGAGTTCCTCTCTCTTTTCTCTGCCAACCTTCAAGTCCTCTGTCCTCACGGTCATTCCCCTCCTCCTGTGCGATCTCTTTAAAGGCTCTCTGCTTCCTCCTGCTGCCGCAACCGAAGCATCAAAGTGGTTTCCCCCTTTACAGTTTACAGGAACAGCAGGGGCTTTCTTTCTCTCGTTTGTCTTCATCATCTCATCATCGATCACTATATTCTTCCTTTGCATTAGTATTGCATCTCTTTCCCTTTCCCTAATTCTCTAGGGGTTTTTAAAAAATAAACAAAAGGTGCACACTTTATGCTCTCTTTCATCATCATATTATTTCCTTGGATGGATACTACACACACGTTTGGCTGATCCCCTCTTCTTTTGATTGTTTGTTCTTTGATTAAGGGTAATCAAGAGGAAAACCCCCTTCATCGGCCGGCCGATAGAAGGAGGAGGAAGGAATCTACATCCATCCCGCATCCTTATTTTCACCAGGTAGTCGCGATCAATTTCCTTTATTTTTGAGGTAACCCTCTGGCGATCACACTCCTTATTAGCACCACGTGCTCCTTCACTCCTTTTCATTATTCTCCTTCTTATATGAATATTTTTCTTAAAAGTGGATTTTCCATGATCCACAAATTGGCAATCACGGTGGGACTTCCACTATTTTTCTGTTGATTACCCCTTTCCCAACCCACGCGTGCCCTTTCCCATTGGCACCCACGTGTGCCCTTTCCCCTTTGGCACCCACGTGTGCCCTTTCCCTTTGGTACCCACGGTACCCCTCCCCTTTGTGCCCTACGGGCACCCTCCACTGTGCACACTGCACACTCCCCGAGATCAGCAAGTTTTTTTTTTTGGTTTTGAGGAATTAACGCCTTCCACAAAGGCGCGTTTTGATTTAACGCCTTTATCTAGGGCGTCTGTTTTCTGTTTAACGCCTTCTGCGAAGGTGTCTTTCATCACATCTCCTGGCTTTTTTATTCTGTGTGTGAATTCGCGCCCCCCTCTCGAGCGTCCTTTTATTGAGTGGCGCCTCCCATAAAGGCGTGTTTTTATTCGATCGTGTGCACCATTCATATTTGACGACCACTGCCAGAGGCGTCCTTCTTACGTTTAGCGCCTCATACCAAGGCGCGTCTTTGCACTGTCTATGAGATTCACGACAGCCACCCTGTCGTCTCTTCTATTGGTAGCGACTGTTGGAAAGTCGCCTCTTTCTTGTGTGTTTAAAGAGCCCTACTTCCTGTGTTTGTTCATGCTGGAATGATACTTACCTTGATTATTTGATTATATTGGTGTGATCTGCTTATCTTATACTGCATTTTGTGGCATTTGGTTGAGAGACCTCCTCTCACTAGGCTTCCACACACCTCTCTTGGAATCGGGACAACCCTCCATTGAGCATTCCGTCTCTTTGGATCGGAAATCCCTTTTCCAAGACCTCCGTAAGTCCCCGCACCCGTGGATTCCCTCACGGACGCGGGGCTGGTTGTACCCTTAAAGTACCCGGATTTTAGAGAATCTATCGTTGGTGAGGAGAGAGAAAGAACCTAGTTGACCCGGAGGCTACATATGGATCTAAACTAGGTTTTACTTTGCAAAGAAGAGTGAATTATTCTGCAATTTAATCCACTTTAATCTCAAACATAACACTAAAATCTTGCGTTCATCTCAACTTGATCGCATAAACTTGGTTAAGTGTGTACAGCGTCAACGCATCTCACTGGCTCATGTTACAGCGTCAACGCACTTCATTGGATGTGTGTACAACGTCAACTCGCTAAGTGTGTACAGCATCAACGCATGAAGTCTGTACATCAGTCTTAATATTCTAAGTCTGTACAGCCGTTGGCTTTGAACCTCAGAGTCTGTACATCCGAATTGCCCTTGATCTGGTCAAGTATATACACTCTTTCACTGTAGCTTTCACATATTCAAGTCTACACATCGTGAAAGTCTATACATTCATCACTTACCTTTCGCTCAAGGCAAAGTCTATACACTGGGGTCTTTCCCTACGTTTCTTAGGTGATGTCTGAACATTCGGTTCTGAAGCCTGAAGTCTATACACTCCAGCCTATTCCTACGTTCAAGGCTTCAGCTACACATTAAGTCTGTACATTGGCTTCGCTTCATCAAGTCTGTACATTGACTCGCCAACTTCTTTGAAGTCTGTACATCGCTTCATGTCCCCAAAGTCTGTACATCCACAGTGATCTTTGAAGTCTGTACATTGCTTCAGGAGCTTCAAGTCTACACATCGCTTCGCTCCATTAAGTCTGTACATCCACAGTGTTACTTGAAGTCTGGACATTGGTCTTCAAACTCAAAGTCTGCACATTGTCTTCGAATCCAAAGTCTATTCAATGGTCTTCATACTTGAAGTCCATACATTCGATATGCAGAGTTGAAGTCCATACTGTGCCTCAGGCTGAGCAAATTCACACACTGGTCGGTGGCAAGCCTGTACACTGGCCTCAGCTTTTCAAGTCTACACATTGGCCTCCTTGCATAAAGTATATACACTGGACTATTTGGCAAGTCTATACATCGGCCCTTGTCTTCGAAGTCTGTACAGCCCTTTATCTTCTCAAGTCCATACATTGGCTTCAAGACTTTCAAGTCTATACACTGACGGCTGAACTGAGAACTCTATACATCGTCTGTCTGCACTAGAGTCTCATGGAGTCTATACATTGCACTCGTCTTCTAAAATCTATACACTGAAGTCTTCACATTCGTTTGCATTACACTGAAGTCCATACAGTGGGTAAAGTCTGTACACTGTCCATGCTTCATCCAGCGTCAACTCAGTGTTTCATGCAGCGTCAACTCAGTGCTTCATGCAGCGTCAACTCCTCAAGTATATACATTGCTTTCCTTCGCATGAAGCCTTTATACACTGGTTCGAAGTCTACACAGCGCCTGCCTTCATCTGAGGCTTATGAAGCCCTTGTATTCATTAAGTCTATACACTGCGTTGTGCATACTTTACATTGCTTTCGCCTTCACAGCAAAGTCTATACAATGCTTTGCATTCTTCAGAGTCTGTACAGGGTTTTAGACTTAAACTGATGACTTCGTTTCATCTGTCTGACAGGGACTGAAGAGACAAATGAAGGGCACGTGATCCGAGGTACCTGGCTCGTGATCCGAGAAGGATAAGGTATCCAGATGAGGACACGTGTACTGACACTCCATTGGATGCTGCCACGTGGTCCAAATTACTGGGCGGGAAACGTGGAGAGCACACGCCTGCTGCTGTTGCTGCTATATAAACAAGCCTTCTTCCACAGAAGAAGACAGATCGAAGGAGAAGAAGAGAAAGTCTATACACTCAGCAGCAGTGAGCCTTCGATCCACAGAGAGAAAAGAGAGAAGAAGAAGATACAGAGAAGAAGAAGAAAAGAAATAGAGAATAAGAAAACGAGAGAAGAAGAGATCGAGAGAGATGAGCTGAGAGAGAGCTGATTGAGAGTGAGATTGAGAGAGAGCTTGTATCTCAGTCTCGTGGTTCAAAACCAGAGCTGAGCTTTGCTCTTAGAGCTATATTGCTTTTGAGTTCTTCTGTTTTCGTTTTGATTCTGTCTTTCATTTCCGAATACTGTTTCTTCAAGCTGTGTGTCAGTGGTCTTGCAGTGGTAGTCTCCACTGGACGGGTTAAGCTATATTTCCCCAGCGGTTGCAGAGGATCAGATCCTCTGGTCGGCAAGCTGTAGTGCCCAGCGAAGCTGTGTATCAGCGGATTGTTTGGCCAAGCTGTAAAGCCCAGCGGACGCAAGCTGTGCTGCGTAGCAGGAAGCCATACTCGGTTGAGTGTGGGGTGGACGTAGGTCGTTGACCGAACCACCTAAAAATCGTGTGTGCATTGTGTTTGTGTGATTGCTTGTGAACTGTGTGTGCTGGTATCCTTTGCTTAGCTTCATTGATTATATCGCTCATACTTATGTCTAGCTTTCGATATAAGATATGGTGAATGGCTTTCATCGGTCGACCCTTTGCTTAGCATTCTTCCTTTAGCTTAACTGATGTTTGCCTAAATTCCGTTTTAGAACTTACAATAGTTTTAAATTAGGCAAGTTGATCTATTCACCCCCCTCTAGATCCACACTTAGTGGAGATAGACTGCGTCCATTTAACCCAACACTTGGTATCAGAGCCTAACTCTTCTGCAGGGACTCATCGCCCAAAGAGAATAGGCAGAGATGGATGCTCGAGGGATGATTGCCGAAGGTCACTCAACAACGAAGCCCCCATTCTTTGATGGATCAAACTACGCATACTGGAAGAACCGTATGCAAGTGTTCCTCAGGGCTAAGGATTATGAGATTTGGAAGATTGTCAGCAAGGGACCTTATGAGCTGTCCCCGAATGAAGATTTATGGACCAAGGAGGAGATCAGAAGGTCCACGCTGAATTGGAGTGCTATTAATGCTATCCAGTGCGCTCTGCATCCTACAGAATTCTCTCGTGTGTCTGCTTGCAAATCAGCTAAGGAGATGTGGGATGCGTTAGAAGTAATTCATGAAGGTACATCTCAAGTAAGAGAGTAGAAGGCCAATCTTCTTGTATCTGAGTATGAAGCCTTCAAGATGAAGCAGAACGAGTCCATCAGCGAAATGTACGCTCGGTTGACTGTCATAACCAATGGCCTCAGAGGTTTTGGGAAACCTCAGACAGAGTATGATGTAGTGAGGAAAATTCTGCGCTCCCTGACTTCCAATTGGCACACCAAAGCAACAGTGATTGAGGAGTCAAGGGACTTGCGTAATACTAAAGCTGATGAGCTGATTGGCTCACTAATGGCATATGAAATAAACATGCCAAGGACAGATGAAGTCGAGAGGAAGAAAAAGCCTATAGCGTTGAAGGCTAGTTCCAGCAAATCAATAAAATCCAGCTCCAGCAGCTCTTCATGATCAGAGGAGAGCCTAAATGAAGAAGAAGATGTGACTCGGTCTGAGATAGCCATGATGACTAGAGAGTTCAGGCGATTTCTCAGAAAGGGAGCAGGACGGTTCGGCCAGAAGAAATACAGTGGTGGCCGAAAGGATAAAAGGTATAAATCTAAACCTGCAAAGAAAAATGAAGCTAATGTCTGTTATCAATGCAGAAAACCAGGGCATCTGAAAATTGACTATCCAGACAATCAGAAACATAAGGACAGGTCAAAGAAGAAAACCAAGAAGGGAAGAGCTATGATCACCACATGGAGTGATGAAGATGAAGGCTCTTTCAGCAGCAGCTCAGATAGTGAAGCCGAATCTGAACAGCCCATTTGCCTTATGGCAACAAGCTCCAAAGATAGAGAGGAGGACACAGATGAGGTAATCACTAGATTTGAAAACTTCACAATTGCTGATTGGGTAGATACTTATCATGACATAGCTGATAGAGCTGATGATATTAGAAAAGAGAATAGGCATCTTAGAAGAAAAATCAATTCCATGCAAAATGATAAAACACTAACTGATAAAATTGCATGTTTGGAATCTGAGATTGATGAATTGAAACTCACATGCTCTGAAGAAGATGAAATCAAAACTGAGTTAAAAGCTTCTAGGGAAGAGAATCTGAGGCTTGAAAATGAAATTGATGAATGGAAGCTGAAGATTCAAAAATGTGAAAGTGAAGTAAAAGTCATCTCTAAAAATATGAAGCTGTCCTCAATGTCAACAATGAGCTGAAAAAGGCTATTGATGAACTTCAGAAAGACAATGAGGATAAAATGAAAATCATTGAGAAAATGACCCAAGGAACAGATAACTTAAATGCTTTGTTAGGGTCAAAGGTTAATTTCAGAAAAGAGGGCCTAGGATTTAGTTCTAGTGCAACAAAAACATTTGGGATGAGAACAATTTCATTTGTTGCTCAAAAGGAAAAGGGACCTCTAATTAGCATGAACTCAACAAATTTAATGAACAAAATTGCTAATCTGAAAAAGACCAGTGCTGAGGAGAAGGGTAAACAAAAGGTTAATGAGCCTAGTAGAGCCAGCACATCCAACCAGAATCCTAGGGCTCAGACTCATGTTAGGGGTCAACCTACACAGTCCAGTAAACCCCAGGTCAAGGTAACCCAGTCTCCACCAACACCTCCACCTCTTAAGAAGACCCAATACAAACCTGTGTATAGGTCAGCAGGGTCCAAAGTACAGGGGAGACAGAGTGCTGCTAGGAGTCAACCCAATTATTTTTATCAACCCAGAGCTCAGACCCACTACAATGCACAGCCAACCTACTTTAATAGGTCAGATTGGTCTAGAAGTCAGGGTAAGTTTACAGGTCTTGCACACCAGGGTGCTCAATATCAAAGACCTTACAGTAGAAATTGGGTAAATGGGTATGGTTACTGGACATCTAGAAATCAATATTTTCATAGCCAGCCCAGGAACTACTATGGCCAAAATTTTGTGGACATACCCTGGCCAAGGCACTGGCACAGAAATAACAATACTGTCAACAATCATGCTGCTGCCAATAAGAAAAAGAACAATAAAAAGAAAAGGAACAACAACAGAAGAAAATCTGTAGGATCCACTGAACAAAATTCATTTAAACAAATGTGGATTCCGAAACATTTGCTTTCCTACTTTGCTTCTAGTTCATTTACATTGGAGCCCAATCAGTCTTGGGTTCCAAACTTCTCTACTTAATTGGGTATGCAGGTATGCCTAGCAGCCAAGAACAACTTGTGGTACATGGATAGTGGCTGCTCCAAGCATATGACAGGAGATAAGGCCAAATTTTGCATACTGACTGAGAAAGTAGAAGGCCTTGTCACCTTTGGAAGCAACACAAAGGGTAGGATTATCGGATCAGGTAAGGTAGGTAAGTGTTCTACCTGCTGCATTGATGATGTTATGTTGGTTGAAGGGTTAGCCTATAATCTACTTAGCATCAGCCAGTTATGTGATAAAGGTTACAATGTTTTATTTAATTCACAATGCTACAAGGTTTTTGAACCTGATTCTGATATTGTCAATTTTTTTGGAAAAAGAATAAATAATACTTACATGATAAATTTAGATGAAATTCAACACACTAACCTTTGCCTTACTGCCAGTAGAGAAGACATAGCATTTTTATGGCATCGTAGGTTAGGTCATGCTAGCTACACTGTTTTGCACAAATTAAATAAGCATGGCATGGTTAGAGGACTTCCTGAAATCTCATTCAAGAAAGAAAATAAAATCTGTGATGCATGCACTCAATCAAAGATAACTAGAAAGTCATTTAAGTCTAGAACTGAAAATCTGTCTTCCAAACCCTATGAGCTGATACATATGGACCTTTTTGGGCCAACTAGATATGTCAACCTATCAGGGAGGAGGTATGGGTTTGTCATGGTAGATGACTTTTCTAGGTATACTTGGGTTTATTTCTTATCTAATAAGAGTGATGCTTTCTCTGAATTTCAAGAGTTTTATGATAAGACAAATCAAAAAATTGAAAACATTTTGTCTGATCATGGAGGTGAATTTGAAAACTCACAATTTGATGAATTCTGCAGGTCAAATGGAATCAACCACAGGTACTCCTCACCAAGGACACCTGAGCAGAATGGAGTTGTGGAGAGAAGGAACAGAACCCTAGTGGAAATGGGTCGTACACTCCTTGTCGAAGGTGGTCTACCAAGAAAATTTTGGGCTGAAGCAGTGAACACTGTCTGTTATGTAATTAACAGAGCCATGGTAAGACCTTCTACCCAGCAAACACCATATGAGATCTTAAAAGGTAAGAAACCTTATATTGCTCACTTCAAGGTCTTTGGTTGTAAATGTTTCATTCACATAAATGATAAGAATGACCTTGATAAATTTGAACCTAAAGGAGAACCAGGAATTTTTCTTGGCTATTCTAAAAACACCCGAGCATATAGAGTGTACAATCTGAACTCTAAGACTGTTGAAGAATCACCACACATAGTTTTTGATGAATCCTTGGTAAATTCTAATGTTGGTCAATGCAGGAATGAAAACAATGGTGAAATTCTGAAGTAAGGAGATCCTGCAGATAAATCTGAGGATGAAGAAGGACATAAAGAGCTTAATGAAGAGGAGCCTACAGTTCAGGGGGAGGTAAATCAAGTTCATGATAGTCCAATTGCAAATATTAGATATCTCAAGGATCATCCTGTAGATAATGTTATTGGAAATCTGCATGACCCTCCTAGGACTAGAGGCCACTTAAGAATTCAACATGAACTGAATGCTTATGCTTTTGTATCAAACACAGAACCCAAGTCCATTGACTGTACTCTCCAAGATGTGCATTGGATTAATGCCATGCATGAGGAGCTCAATCAATTTGACAGGAATAAGGTGTGGTTTTTGGTTCCACCTCCTGATCATGAAACAGTCATAGGGACTAAATGGGTATTTAGAAACAAAATTGATGAAGCAGGGAATGTTACTAAAAATAAAGCCAGACTTGTAGCTCAGGGGTACAATCAGGAATTTGGAATAGACTTTGAAGAGTCTTTTGCCCCTGTAGCTAGGTTAGAAGCTATAAGAATTGTATTGGCTTATGCATGTTCCCTAGGAATAAATCTTCAGCAGATGGATGTGAAATCTGCTTTTCTAAATGGGGAAATTAATGAGGATGTATATGTGAGATAGCCTCCTGGGTTTGAATGTTTAGATTTCCCTAATCATGTTTACAAGCTCAATAAAGCTCTCTATGGTTTAAAGCAAGCTCCTAGAGCTTGGTATGACAGGTTGAGTAAATTTCTCACCGACAAGAACTTCACAAGAGGTATAGTTGATCAAATATTGTTTACCAAGGTAAGCCATCCAGATATTCTTATCATTCAGATTTATGTGGATGACATTGTGTTTGGGTCAACTAACCCCAAATTGTGTGAGGAATTCTCTCAAATAATGACTGATGAATTTGAAATGAGCTCAATGGGTGAGCTCAAACTATTTCTTGGACTGTAGGTTACACAAACAGAAGATGGCAGCTAAGAAAGATATTGAAAAACATTGAAAATCATTGAATATATATATTGACAGAGCAATGACTGGTAAATCACTGAGAAACTGAGTGATCCATCAAAGAAGTGGACAACACTCATGTCATGAAGTGTATCAGCTATCTCTGTTTAAAATGCTCAAAATAGCAGGCTGGTTTCACTGAGTACTTGGGGGTAACTGGCGTCTGATAAACGTGTACCCTCACACAAAAAGGTGTAACTCAGTTCTGTTGAATTTGATCATAGGCAGAATGGTCCATCTTGTTGAGTATCTAGGGGTATTGGCGTCTTATAAACGTATACCCTTACGCAGAAAGACTTATGGTACCTGAATGCTCAAAATGATCTAATACTGAAAATACTGCTCCTTCAAAAGAAAAGTTCATGAGTGTCAATTTGTTTAGTTTCAATACATGACTTGGTTTCTCTCAATATTTTTTATGAGACTATGAAAGTAAGATATTATGAAACTGAATCTTTCATGCAAATATGATTCTGGTTTATTGTTTTATCATGCACAGTGAACTTATCTATTGCTTGTAGTGCATGAACTCCAAATTTTATCATCCTTAAACCAGAACTCTTTCTGACAGCAGTTTCTAATTTCATATGACTGAAGACTCTATGCTTTAGAATGCTTATTCATGAACTACCTGTTCAGAATGCCAGTCAGGTCTTCTCTTGATTCCTCCATTGTATTTAATTTTTCCCTCCTCTTTGTTGATGGCAAAGGGGGAGAATATTATCTAGTAGATGTCTAGGGGGAGTATACATATCTGTCTGAATTCTGAATTCAATTCTGAATTCATTCCAAGGGAGAGTTTGAGGCAGTGAGTTGCATGTATTCATAGCATCTGCATGTCAATCTGGATAACACATCATGTCTTTCATCAAACATATATCTATATGACAGGATGTTGCTATTCTACTTCATATGGGGTTGCCATCATCAAAAAGGGGGAGATTGTTGTGACCCCTCTATGTTGATGATGTTGACACTTGCTTTATTTCATTGGCAACACCATTGTTTTGATTGATTGGCAACTGCTTTTGATTTGATGAAATTGCTCTATCAGATTGACTATGTGTTCTTTGCATTTAATACACTGCTGTCTGCATTTCTCACTGTCATGGGTCGACACATCAGAGGATGGGTCGACTCCTCCAACAGACTTGTTTAGACTGAGTCTATACACTGGAAACTCTCATATCGATTGAGTCTATACATCGTCCATTTCAGATAAAGTCCACACACTGCATTTCATTTGAATTGGTTAAGTGTGTACAGCGTCAACGCATCTCACTGGCTCATGTTACAGCGTCAACGCACTTCATTGGATGTGTGTACATCGTCAACTCGCTAAGTGTGTACAGGGTCAACGCATGAAGTCTGTACATCAGTCTTAATATTCTAAGTCTGTACAGCCGTTGGCTTTGAACCTCAGAGTCTGTACATCCGAATTGCCCTTGATCTGGTCAAGTGTATACACTCTTTCACTGTAGCTTTCACATATTCAAGTCTACACATCGTGAAAGTCTATACATTCATCACTTACCTTTCGCCCAAGGCAAAGTCTATACACTGGGGTCTTTCCCTACGTTTCTTAGGCGAAGTCTAAACATTCGGTTCTGAAGCCTGAAGTCTATACACTCCAGCCTATTCCTACGTTCAAGGCTTCAGCTACACATTAAGTCTGTACATTGGCTTCGCTTCATCAAGTCTGTACATTGACTCGCCAACTTCTTTGAAGTCTGTACATCGCTTCATGTCCCCAAAGTCTGTACATCCACAGTGATCTTTGAAGTCTGTACATTGCTTCAGGAGCTTCAAGTCTACACATCGCTTCGCTCCATCAAGTCTGTACATCCACAGTGTTACTTGAAGTCTGGACATTGGTCTTCAAACTCAAAGTCTGCACATTGTCTTCGAATCCAAAGTCTATTCAATGGTCTTCATACTTGAAGTCCATACATTCGATATGCAGAGTTGAAGTCCATACTGTGCCTCAGGCTGAGCAAGTTCACACACTGGTCGGTGGCAAGCCTGTACACTGGCCTCAGCTTTTCAAGTCTACACATTGGCCTCCTTGCATAAAGTATATACACTGGACTGTTTGGCAAGTCTATACATCGGCCCTTGTCTTCGAAGTCTGTACAGCCCTTTATCTTCTCAAGTCCATACATTGGCTTCAAGACTTTCAAGTCTATACACTGACGGCTGAACTGAGAACTCTATACATCGTCTGTCTGCACTAAAGTCTCGTGGAGTCTATACATTGCACTCGTCTTCTAAAGTCTATACACTGAAGTCTTCACATTCGTTTGCATTACACTGAAGTCCATACAGTGGGTAAAGTCGTACACTGTCCATGCTTCATGCAGCGTCAACTCATGCTTCATGCAGCGTCAACTCAGTGTTTCATGCAGCGTCAACTCAGTGCTTCATGCAGCGTCAATTCCTCAAGTATATACATTGCTTTCCTTCGCATGAAGCCTTTACATGCATTAACTCTATACACTGGTTCGAAGTCTACACAGCGCCTGCCTTCATCTGAGGCTTATGAAGCCCTTGTATTCATTAAGTCTATACACTGCGTTGTGCATACTTTACATTGCTTTCGCCTTCACAGCAAAGTCTATACAATGCTTTGCATTCTTCAGAGTCTGTACAGGGTTTTAGACTTAAACTGATGACTTCGTTTCATCTGTCTGACAGGGACTGAAGAGACAAATGAAGGGCACATGATCCGAGGTACCAGGCTCGTGATCTGAGAAGGACAAGGTATCCAGATGAGGACACGTGTACTGACACTCCATTGGATGTTGCCACGTGGTCCAAATTACTGGGCGAGAAACGTGGAGAGCACACGCCTGCTGCTGTTGCTGCTATATAAACAAGCCTTCTTCTACATAAGAAGACAGATCAAAGGAGAAGAAGAGAAAGTCTATACACTCAGCAGCAGTGAGCCTTCGATCCACAGAGAGAAAAGAGAGAAGAAGAAGATACAGAGAAGAAGAAGAAAAGAAATAGAGAAGAAGAAAATGAGAGAAGAAGAGATCGAGAGAGATGAGCTGAGAGAGAGCTGATTGAGAGTGAGATTGAGAGAGAGCTTGTATCTCAGTCTCGTGGTTCAAAACTAGAGCTGAGCTTTGCTCTTAGAGCTATATTGCTTTTGAGTTTTTCTGTTTTCGTTTTGATTCTATCTTTCATTTCTGAATACTGTTTCTTCAAGCTGTGTGTCAGCGGTCTTGTAGTGGTAGTCTCCACTGGACAGGTTAAGCTTCCCCAGCGGTTGCAGAGGATCAGATCCTCTGGTCGGCAAGCTGTAGTGCCCAGCGAAGCTGTGTATCAGCGGATTGTTTGGCCAAGCTGTAAAGCCCAGCGGACGCAAGCTGTGCTGCGCAGCAGGAAGCCATACTCGGTTGAGTGTGGGGTGGACGTAGGTCGTTGACCGAACCACCTAAAAATCGTGTGTGCATTGTGTTTGTGTGATTGCTTGTGAACTATGTGTGCTGGTATCCTTTGCTTAGCTTCATTGATTATATCACTCATACTTATGTCTAGCTTTCGATATAAGATATGATGAATGGCTTTCATCGGTCGACCCTTTGCTAAGCATTCTTCCTTTAGCTTAACTGATGTTTGCCTAAATTCCGCTTTAGAACTTACAGTAGTTTTAAATTAGGCAAGTTGATCTATTCACCCCCCTCTAGATCCACACTTAGTGGAGATAGACTGCGTCCATCTAACCCAACATCCCCCTCCGACCGAGAGTGGCCATCACATCACCAATGACCAGGCAGGTTCTGCACAAACCCCCCTCTTGTCCACCAACGCCTGGTGCGGCCATGCCGGCCCAATAGGCATGCTACTCAGCGGTTATGCCTCAGTTTCTCCAACCTCCCTGAGTTCTACGGACGCCTATACCGAATTCTTTCATTCAAAATCCGGCCCCAGTCGAGTCAGATACTAATGCTCTACTCCTTCAGAAATTGGCTAGCATGGAAGAAAAACTCAACAAGGTTACTGCTGCCAAGAATGCCCCGGAAATCTCTCTGCCTACATTGCCAGTTTTTCACTTACCACCTTCTGAGATGCCGAACTTTCGGCGATATAATGGAACTGGCAATCCTTTTATCCATCTGAAGGATTTTATGTATGAAACGTCCTTTTGGCAGGGCAACAAAGCCTCATTAGCTTATTTGTTTAGAAGATCTTTAGAGGGGCCAGCCCTCGAGTGGTTCTATTCCCTAGATCCGGCAGATGCTAGCAATTTTGATGTGGTTCAAAGGAAATTCTTGCAGAAGTATAGGGACCGGGTTGGACCCTCCCTATCTGTTACAGACTTGGTTGCAGAGAAAATGAAGCCCGAGGAGGACTTCATCATATTTGCTGATAGATGGCGATCAATGGCCGAGAAATTGAAAGATGCTTTGTCAGAACCAGAGCAGGTTAAAATGATTATTTCAAATGCAACCCCTCAGTTCCGGCATATATTAGCCATGAACAGATTGACTACCATGGAGGAACTCTATGAAAGAGCTCGATATATTCAAACTCAGATGAAGGATTCGCCCATCATGGGCATGTTCGAACCGAAACCATGGTTGGTCAAGAAAAATACAAATGTCAACAATAACGGGCCCACGACTGAGGGCACCGTCATCAATGAGCAAGTTGGCGCGGTCGGCAACCCCACACCTTTTCGCCAATCTAACCCACGACCTCCGCCACCTCCACAACAAAACACCCTCTTCCACTCACCCCCACAACACCAATTTGCTCCTCAACCTTCCCTTGCTCCTCCACAAAACCAAACGCCACATGCAGACCCCTCAGCTCCGCAACAGTACCACCAAGTACCGCCACCCACCAACTATGGCCAACAACAGCAACAAAGGAGACCACTAGGCCCCAAAAGGGCCCACTATCCTCCACTGCCAGAAAGTCTCCCGGATATTTTCAATGCCTTAATGGCCGCCAACTTGCTCATGCTACCAAAGGAAAGGGCAACGTGGCCCGCTAATGTTGACACGTCCCGCTACTGTGTCTTCCACCGCTCCCCTGGTCATAACATTGATTGTTGCTTCCACTTCAAGGATGACATTTATGATTTAAATGACCAGGGTGGCATTAATTGGGATGAGATGAGACAGTTTCTCGCCACTATGAAAGAAAGAAGGCCTCCTCAGCAACAGTAGGCTCAGCAGCCGCAGCAACCAGCTCCACCAGTACAACAGTAAGCTCCAGCACCTCAGCAAGATATGGGGATTGTCCACAACCCATTGCTGGAGCACCAAGCAAATCAGCATGTGAACCCGGTCACGTCTCTCCATGAAGTAGAGAGAGGGCAGGGATGGCACGAAGAAAACGCCTCTGTCGGGGCATTCAATCATAATTCAAATCAACCTCCGCGCCTTTTGCGCACACCTCCTTCTTCTTCTACCCCTCAATTAGGTCGCCCCCTTTTGCGACCCGTTAACCCATCTGTCCCCACTAATTCCTCATCCTTGCCAACCTGGTCTCTCCTCACCCGTCCACCATGACTACAGCCTCCGACGCAGCAAACTCCATCATTCGCCACCAATCCTTCGCCATCACCATCTAGGCCACTCCTCATTCGCCCGGCACCAGCACCGGTTACATCCACCACCACTACTCCCCCACCGGCAAGGATCCCTCCACCATCAGTTTCCCCATCTTTTATACCCAGATCTCTCCTCATTCCGCCACTAACTCTTCCCACACTCGGGCACCCCTTCCTACTCCTACGCCTCCTGCGGGGGCTTCTTCATTGAACTCCTCACCAACACCCCCTACGGGGTCGCCTTCTTTAAACACCTCTCCACCGCTTTTTAACGCCAATACACCCTCCTCTTCTTCCAATCCTCCCTTACTTGCCCCGACAGAGGCACGGCAAAACGTGGCACCGCTCCGCAGTGGACGGATGTTCCAGCGCATCTTTCCCTAGAGAGAGCAAGAGCCCGTGCAGGGGCCTAATGAACAAGAACAGGAGCAAGAGTCCGTGCCGGGTACTCAGTATGATTTGTTAAAGCATCTTGACCGAACTCCAGCAAGAATTTACATTCTGGAATTGATTAAGAGGTCAGTCACTCACCAATTAGCTCTGAAGGAATATTTGCAGAAGGTCATGGTCAATGAAGACATCCCTGTCGAGCAGATAACCACAGTATTAACGCCCGCTAGCAGTCAGCCGGCGATTACTTTTCATGAGCATGAACTGGCACCACTCTCAGCAAGGAAATATGCTCTATGTATTACGGTGGATATTAATAAGGTGGCGGTGAAACAATGTCTGGTGGACACTGGGGCATCTATCAATGTTTTGCCACCAAGCACTTTGAAGATGTGCAGCATTTCCAAAAACCTGATTCGGCCGTCTACCATAACAGTCACAGCATATGACAATACCAAGAAGCCTCCTCTAGGCATGATCACATTAAAAGTCAGTTTGGGTCCAGCCACAATCACGGTCGATTTCCACATTTTGGACATGGATCCAACATTTAATGGCATTCTGGGCCGCCCCCATATTCAACAGCTCGACGCAGTGCCCTCCACAAATCATTAGTGCCTCAAGTTTCCACACAAGGGCCGCATCATCAAAGTTACCAGTATGCCAATTCTGCCAGAGGAAGATATACACTTGGCTTCATCAGTGCTGGACATCCCTCACCCACGGCCGATGCCACCCGAGACAGTTACAACAGTTGCCATGACACCCCTAACTTCCAAGGGGAAGAAGAAGAAGAACACAATGAATACCCCGTTTTGGAATATTCTGATGAGAATGGGGTACCAGGTTGGCAAAGGCCTGGGTGTCAATTGTCAGGGCAGGACTAAGCCTGTCAAGCCACAAAGATTGATTGCACGGGGCGGCCTAGGCTATAAAGGACCAAGCAAGAATGAAAATGAACCATGGGCAGTCATGACATCCACTCTGAAGACGGATCGCCAACCACTTACATGGACATTACAGACACATTTTATTAAAGGTGGCGTCCAAAATAATGAGCAGACTACAATAATCACTTCCATGTTAGACTGTCAAGATGTTCATGCTAGACAGTTTGCTCGACATATTGCTCCACTGGTTACATACAAAGCCCTGGAATCTCTAAGGCCTGATAAGAGAAGGAAAATGGATGATCCAGAATGCGACTGGTATAGATGGTTTGATATGAATGACATCACTATTGCCTTAAGCCGTCTCTTCATGCCGACTGATCTAGAATGGCCGCCACTGATCCACGACTTGATTGAAAAGCCGGATGTGATTACAAATAAGAGGCAGCTGCTGAGTGATTATACGAACACTGGAGAGCCTGATGTACCATATGAAGAAGGATTTACAATAGACATGCTGTGGGCCGGCCTTTTCTCTCTCACTTCTGTGCATCCGTCTTTTCTTTCCTCTTTGCATTCTCAATTATTTTCTCGCGTGCCGAGACCGCCACCAATTATGATCAGCTTTTCTCCATATTCATTACAAGTTTCTCTCCCGATTCCTCCCTTGCTCCTCGAGCAATTCCCCAAACTCTTCATCACACCCCCGCGCGGGTCATCTCTGATTCAATCTTTCTCCAAACTTTCAATCTCTACTCCTCCTGCTATTCTCCCTTCACATTGCTTCCTTCTAAAAGAGGAAAATAAAAATGAAAATAAAGATAAAAAAATGCCAAAATTCCAACTCTTCAGTCCTCCATCTCCGTTGAGGAGACTTCTTATCTCTCTTCTGAGTGTGTCCCGACCCAGGGGCCACTCTTCCATGATTCATTGGTAAATCTTTTTTACCCCTCTGGTGAGGGGTCCTCGTCTGTATCACCTCCTGTATCCACTTTTTCACCTCCTTCCTTCAATCAAGCTAGTTGCTCTTCCTCCTCTAATAATAAAATCCATGGGGTAGTTTCACATAAGAAATCCAGGGGTAAGCAGATTCCCCGCAGATTTTTGTTTGAGTTAGCCAGAAGGTGCCAGGCTTGTTCAGCCCTTCCCGAATTTGTGGAGAATCCGATTATCCTGCCAGAGTTGGAATACGAGGATACTGATGTTTCTTATGAGGGTTTGGGTGTCTATGAGATTATGAATGATGAAGACCCTATTGAAGAGGGGGATGAAAGTTATGAAGAATATGAGAACGAGGCTGATGCCTTTGCCAGTGGCATGAGAAGATTTGACGAACCATCAGCCTCAGTAGAAGAGCCTACCAAAGAAATAAATTTGGGTATGGAGGAAGACCCTAGGATTATCCTCATCAGCAAGAATTTGCCGCCCTCCGAAGAGGAGGCGCTTATTTTAGTACTTCAAGAATACAAGGACACGTTTGCGTGGAGTTATGAAGATATGCCTGGATTAGACCCTGCGCTCGTTGAACATCGCCTTACACTTAAGCCAGGGTCTGTCCCGATCAAACAACGGTTGAGACGTTTCCACCCTAACATGGCTTTAAAGATGAAAGAAGAGGTCGACAAGCTTCATAAGGCTAGGTTTGTTAGAGTTGTCCTCTATCCGAATTGGGTGGCTAACATCGTCCCGGTCATGAAGAAAGATGGGAAGGTTCGGATTTGTATAGACTTTCGGGACCTCAACCGTGCGTGTCCTAAAGATGACTTCCACCTCCCTCATATTGATGTTTTGATTGATAATACAGCAGGATTTGAGACTCTCTCCTTCATGGATGGTTTTTCGGGTTACAATCAAATTCGTCTGGCTGAAGAAAACATCATTCACTACACCATGGGGTACATATTGCTATGTGGTCATGCCTTTTGGACTCAAGAATGCTGGAGCCACTTATCAGAGGGCTATGATGGCAATTTTTCATGATATGATTCATATTTATATTGAGGTGTATGTGGATGACCTGGTTATAAAATCAAGAACAAGGATTGAGCATCCTGGGGTTTTAGCTAAAGTTTTGCAAAGATCACGAGAATATCAGTTGAAAATGAACCCCAAAAAGTGTGTATTTGGTGTTTCATCAGGGAAGTTGCTTGGATTTATTGTCAGCAAAAGAGGAATTGAAGTTGATCCCAATAAGGCAAAGGCCATCAGAGATATGCCTCCTCCCAAGAATTTGAAGGAAGTTCGAGGATTAATCGGGAGGTTGCAATTTATCCGCCGCTTTGTCTCCCAGCATTCACAAAGATGTAGGCCGTTTTACGAGCTTACTAAGCCGGGAGTCAAGTTTAATTGGGATGACAAGTGTCAGGCAGCCTTTGACGGATTGAAGGATTATTTGGCCAATCCTCCTGTCCTGAGGCCGCCAATTCCGGGCAAACCACTTATCCTCTATGTTTCTGTCCTGGATGACTCTGTAGGTGCTGTCCTAGCTCAAGTGGATGAAGAAGGGAAGGAGAGGGCAGCATACTACTTGTCTAAACTTCTAAACCCTTGTGAGCAGAGGTACTCAGCCATGGAAAAGACTTGCGCTGCTTTAGTCTGGGTAGTTCAGAAGTTAAAACATTATTTCTTAGCTCACGAGGTTCACCTCATTGCTCGCATGAATCTGATTAAATTCCTTCTTGAAAAATCTATCCTTACCGACCGATTGGCACGCTGGCAAAGTTTTCTCTCTCAATTTGACATCACTTACATTCAACAGAAAGCAATCAAAGGTTACGCCATCGCCGAACATCTTGCTCACCACCCTCTCCCTCGATTTGATCCTGTCAATTCAGAGTTTCCAGATGAAGAACTAATGTCCATCAATCAACCCCATGATCCTATGTGGACATTAAATTTTGATGGAGCTCTAAATTCCCAAGGAAGAGGGATCGGCATGGTTCTTTTAACACCAGAAGGGGTCACCATCCCATTTGCTGCTCAGCTCACTTTCCCTGTCACGAACAATATAGCTGAGTATGAGGCCCTTTTGGCCGGTCTTCAAACCGCTCATAAATATGGTGTTACCCAATTACGAATCATGGGTGACAGTCAACTCATTCTACGCCAGGTGCTTGTCAAGTGCCGCACTATCAATCCTAAACTCAAGCCCTACCAGGAACTTGCTTCAGCTTATGCCAAACTCTTCACCAAGTTGATCTTCGTCCATGTCCCTCGAAGCCAGAACATCTTAGCTGACGCTCTTGCCTCTTTGGCCTCTGCTTTAGTCTTTCCTCCCCAACGAGATTTTCACGTTCCTCTCATTCATCAGCGTGACACTCCAGCTATTAAGGATCGTGCATTCCTCGACATTAGGGACAAGGTGCTCGAGAAGGTCAGGCGGAGTGAAGCTCTTAAAGGCAAAGAGGTCATGTTGTTAGATTGGGAAGAAGAATTGGCTGATGAAGAGAAACCTTGGTATTATGAGATTGCCAGATATTGCAATGATCAATCCTATCCCGAAGAAGCCACTGTGGAAGAAAAGAAAGCGATTAGAAGAGTGGCTCAACGGTATGTTTTGGTTAGAGGTGTGCTCACGGGTGTTTTATTAAGATGCCTCGACGATGACGAATCTTGGAAGGTCGTGGAAGAGGCGCATTCAGGAGTGTGTGGTGGTCATGTGAACAGCCAGATGCTAGCTAAGAAGATCCTTAGGCTAGGCTTCTATTGGCCAACTCTAGAAGAGGATTGTTCCATCTATGTTCGAAGGTGTGTTAAGTGCCAACTGCACGCCGACAAGATTCATTCTCCTGCTTCTTCACTCCATCCTATGTCCTCCCCATGGCCTTTCTCCATGTGGGCTTTCGATATCATTGGACCTCTTGGTGACTCAAACCTCCTCACGAAGCAAAAATCATTCATCCTCACGGCAACGGAGTACTTCACCAAGTGGGCGGAAGCGGAAGCATTCGTGGAGATCAAAGCATCAACCGTCTGCAAATTCATAATGAAGAATATCATCGCCAGATTCGGCATCCCGAGTACCATCATCACCGACAATGGACCTCAATTTATCTCTCAAGAGCTCAAGGATCTCTGCAATAGGTATAACATTGCATTGCATCATTCTTCTCCCTATTATCCACAGGGGAATGGCCAAGCAGAGGCAACTAATAAAACCTTGATCAAAATTGTTAAAAAGACGTGTGAGGTTAATAAATTTTCGGATTGGCCAGACAAGCTAGTTGAAGCTCTCTGGGCCTATCGCACTTCCATTCGTACTCCCACAGGGCAAACCCCTTCCGCCCTTACTTATGGAATGGAGGCGGTAGTCCCTTGTGAAATTCTTATTCCATCTTTGCGAGTACAATTGGACAAGGAATGCTCTATTGATGAGCGTCGTGATTCACTCCTTGCCCAGTTGGAACTCCTAGATGAGAAGCGTCTGGTCGCCGCTGAGCATGCGCGCGTTTATCAAAATAGGCTTTCACGTTTTTATCAAAAGAAAGTAATTGAGAGAAAATTCAAAGTTGGTGAGATGGTAATCAAGAGAATTTTTGTAAAACCTGGCGGACCCCGTTCAAAGCTCCAACCAAACTGGGAAGGACCGTTTGTTATAAAAGATGTTTATCCTGGCAATGCTTATAAACTGATTAATGCTGAAGGAGAAGAACTAACTCACCCTTGGAACGGGCTGTACCTTAAGAAATACTACCCCTAATTCAAAATCTAAAAAAAAGAGAATATAAAATCCAATAAAAATCCAAAAAATATATATTTCCCAAAAATCCAAAAAAATATATATCGAAAAAATTTCAAAATGGTTGCCATGGTTGCGAGGACGCAAGGTCTGAAGGGTCAAAATTCGAATTCATTCATCAGTCTTGTTAACTTAAAATGGGGTCGACACCTGCACACACTACACGCTTATCCTTGAACTCAAGCGGTGCAAAGTCCGATGGATGGTCAAAACCTGACTAAAGGTGAAGACAATACCCATTCTTTTCTTCTTCGGCCCATAAGGGAGGAAGGGAGGTCTCGGGGTAGACCCGCCAAGCCTACCCGCCGCCTTAGTAGGTGGAAGTCAGGGCCCAAAAGGGAACAAAAATGCCGCAAAAGCCCAAGTACAATTAGGTTTTTTTATCAATGCAAATCAACTTCAAAGTGAGAGTCAAATTGTGAAAAGAAAAGCATGTCAAGAGGGCAAAGTCCCCGCAAGGAGAACCTTGGGCGTATGCATGCAATATGAAAGAGGCAAAAGGCAACAAAATTTCCCTATGCCAATGACTGAACCCCAACAGGCATAGGGTAGGGGAGGTAGTTTTGCCTCAGGCTTCTCAGAATCCCTTATGGGCTTCCTTATATTTTCTTCCATCTCTTCTTGGTGGTAAGTTATAAACCAGCATGATGGTCGAGACTGACCTAGGAAATTGCACCGCGCGAGATCTTGTGTATGAGTTCAATCATTAGCACGTGGACCCTCTTTTGATTATGCAAGAAAGATTAATGAATCCTAAATGGTGGCCTAGTAGGGCCCAGAGCCCTCGCAGCCTTGACAAACCCAATTTGGAAAACAACAAAAAAAAATAACGCCTTTGTTTAAGGCGCGTTTAATAGAATTAACGCCTAATGGAAAGGTCGTCTTTTAAAAAAAAAATAACACCCCTGGACAGGTCGTCTTTTCAACAAAAATCAAAAATCTTTTTCAAAATCACGCCGTCACCTAGGGCGTCTTTTATTTAAATAACGACTTAATCTAAGGCGTCTTTTTCAGCAGATAAAAGAAAAAATATATATATAAAAGGAAAAGAAAGAAAGAAGAAAAAAATGGTGATTTATTCTCCATGAGTGTGCTTGCATTTTTGCATGGGCATCTTTATTATTGTTTGCATGCGTGTGCTTGCATATTGCATCTCCCTTTATCGGTTGTTTCATTTGTCTTATTTGATTAAAGGCTTGGCCCCTTGACCCGTTATCAAGGTCACAAGTAAAACATCCCTTGCTTATTGAGCAAGGGGCCAAGTCGAACAGATGAATTAACCTGTTCATTCAAGTGTGGACTACAGCTGCAGGCACAGAGAAAAGTAAAGCAAAAGCGAACAACGTGAAGAAAAAAGAAGGAGCTGAGTAACCACAAGTACACAACTACACAAGTGCCCAGGTAATAAAAATTTCAATCTCATATATATATACATCATGAATATCTGAGTACAGGTGTGAGGGTGGAGGAGTACAAGTAACAGTCTCTCAGCTCTCGCCTCCACCCTCCTCTCTCCTACTCTCTACCTCGTCCTCGCCGTCCCGAGGGGGCGCTGGTGGAGGGGGCATGGGCCCCCGTGAAGAAGCTGGAACCCGAACCTGGCCCCCTGCCTCGCTCCTCTCTCGAAGGGAAGAGCCCGCCACAAAGGTGGAGCTGGTGAAGCTGTACCCTGCAGCTCGCGCCCGCTCCCGCCCTCGCTGAAGACGCTCCTCTGACGCTCGTAGCCGCTCCTGGGTAACGGCTAGCTGGGTCCTCAAGTCTGCCAGCTCACACTCGCGCGCTGCCACCTGCTCATGGTACCGGGCACGCTCTGACTGCTGTAGCTCGTGGTGACGCGCACGGTAGACCAGGTGCTCCTCATGCTCCCGAGCACGCTCCTCGCGCTCTCGCGCACGCTCTCTCCGCTCCAGCTCAAGAGCGACCCGCAGCTCCGCTACGTCCTGAGGCAGCTCCTCCCGCCGCCTCAAAGCCCTCTCCAGCTCCGCGACCCGCTGCTCACGGATCGCCAACTCCGCCCCAGCTAGGGAAGCCCGGGAATGAGCCGCCTGTAACTGTGTAGTCTGCAAACAGGTAAACAAGTCATCAGTTCCACATTTAATGCAATAATTCAGCAATTTATGAAATGAATGCATGGTTAAAAGACTCACCCGTGTGGCCATCGCCTGCTGGCCCTCCTCGATGCAAGTAAGAGCAGCTCGAAGCTCCTCCGTCTGCAAAACACTTTTTTCATCAGCACATAATAATAAATAATTGAATGAGGTCTGAGTTTTAGATTTACCCGTGTGGCAAGGTCGCGCTCTGCCACCTCTGCCCGTGCCACTGCCCCTGCCAGCTGCTCTGCTAATGCAGTCGCCTCTGCACTAGGCCCTCTCGAGCTGGAGGCCTCTCCCGTCTCTCTCCCTGCTGCTCCCTGCTGGGCACGCTGCATTCATTAAGATTGTCAGTGGCTGATCATCAATAATTCAACAAAAAAATTCACTTGCATGTAGAAATAATTTAAACACTCACCAGGGTCTCGAGATCTGCCCGTGTGGTGGCCAGCTGGTCCTCCAGGCTGTGTAGATGGGCCTGTGCATCCATCGCTGCTATATCTCGCGCATCCTGCATCCATCACATGTTAGTCATATATTAGGAATACATAAGCATTTACATTCAATTTAGAAATAATTGCATTCATACATACCCCTAGGATCCTCATCTGGGGTCGGCCGGCGTAAACCTCCCAGTAACGCCGGAGGTACTCGGAGCTGTCAGCCGCCCGCGAGGTGACTCTGGTCCCGCCTCGCTGCCAGTCGTCGTACTGGTCTGCGAACCGGACTCTCCAGTCGATCGCCTTCGTGCGACCGCGTGTCTTCTTCCCGATCCCTCGCGGCTCGCCTACCTCTATCCACTCCTGGTGTAGGCCGAGGGCCCTCATCACCAGCCTAAGCCGTAGTGGCTCAATCTCACTCAAGCAGTGAACCCATAGCTCATGCTCAAAGCGAGGTCGGCCCGCTACGACCCATGGCTGGCCCTCGTCAGTCATCCCCTCATAAGGCCTCCATCGCACCTGCATTCCACAAGCATACATTTATCATCCATCATATCACATTCTATAACATAAACAAAATAAAAAAAATTTGCATCATGCATACCAGTGAAGGAGGGAAGTCGCGGAACTCCCTCCGTAACACCCACAGCTCGTAGCTGAGTGGGGCTCCAAAGACGACCGGCAGCCAGCGCCGTGCTAGAGGGAAGAGTCCCTCACCTCCAGGCCGTGGGTCGACGCGCCCCATGGGCATGTATAGATGGCTCCAAACCTGCATCCATGCATCATATTAGCAAAACATTCATACGCATATACATTCAAACATTCAAGCAAAAATGCATACCTGAAGAAAAGGTGAGAAGCCACTGACGGTCGTCTCTCGTCCTGTCCCCGTGGATAGGTCAGCTATCAAGTGCGCCAGCAGCGCAGCTCCCCAGGCGTATCTGCCGACTCCCTCCAAGTCCTCGAGGATCCCTAGGAATCGGCAGTTGATGACGTCGCCCTTCGTGCCGAGCAATAGCCTCCCGAGCATCAGGAATAGAAACCTCCTCAAATCTCTGTCCGCCCTCTCCCTGTCTGCTGGGTCCTGGCAGTAGGCTGCCCTAGCCCCGTCTGTCAACCTCTGAGAAAACTGCTCTAAGGTCTCCCCGACCTATGCCTAGCATCCCCTAGTCCCATAGCTATGGTCAGGTCGGTACGGAAGATAGTCCTACACTCGCTAGGTGTCTCATAGACCATCTTTAACCCTAGCAGTCTCTGGGCAAACCAGTGATAGGTGATCCCACTCACCGCATCCCCATCTACCCTCAAACCAGTGATCCTAGCTACATCCTCTAGGGTGGGGATCATATAACCCCAAGGCATCAAGAATGCCCGGCTAGTCCTATCCCACCTCTCTCTCAGAACCTGGATAAGTGCTAAGTCAGGCCTAATGGGCTCTATGCTAAGGAAAGCCCCGAATCCCATGGCATCTACCCTAGCTCGCTGAAACTCGGGGAGGCCGTGGTACGCTGCCCGGACCTGGTCCCAGGAGATGCGCGTCCTCATCAACCCCTGCATGCATAAAAGAAAGAATTTTGTTTAAGAGTGTTAATTTTCATGTGTAAATTCATTTGATTGCCTTGGTTGAGATTTTGTTGTTTGCTTCAATTAACGACTAACCTTGGGTCGTGGCTTGCTTGATTAACGCCCCTGAGAGTGGCGTTATTTCTAAATGGTTTTTGTGTGCCTGTTGAATTAACGACCCAGCCAGGGTCGTTGTTTATCTAAGAGACGCCCCGGTGGGAGGCGTGGTTTTGAAATTAATTTCTAAATTCCCAAAAGGTTTTTAATTGACGCCCGTCCATGGGTCGTTATTTGTTTAAGTAACGCCTCTGAATGGGACGTTTCTCTTAAATGAGTTTTGGGCCTAGAAATATATTCTGGAATTATTTAAATGGACGACCACCCCTATGGTCGTTATCTGTTGAATTGACGCCCCGATGGGGGGCGTTGTTTTTCAGGGTTTTTGAAAATAAAATAAAAACAGCATGCGAGATATAAATCAAGGCATTAATATTGAAGAGGTAATTGGAAAAAATTGAGAAGTATGAAATTAACGGCATGATTGATAAAACATGATGATTCAAATTAACGACATGCTGCAGGGCGTGGTTTTCATACGATTAATCATAATTAACGACCCAATGTGGGACGTTGTTTTAATTAGCGACACCCCTAGGGGCGTCTTTTGTCTGTGTCTCTGGTTTTCTCATGCCCGAGGGCTATGGAAATGGAAGAAATAAAAACAAAAATGAAAACAAAAATGGAAAATAGGGTATGGGGGGCTTACCTTCTGGCGTTTGGGTCCCGTCAACTCTCCCCGGAGTTCGGGCCTTGGCTGACGTGGCCGCCGGAGTTGGCCGCGGCGAGGCACAACCACCGTCGGTGGTTGTTCTTCTCCTCGTTGTTCTTCTTCTTCATCCCCTTCCTCTTCTTCATCTTCTTCGTCATCCTCGTCTTCTTCCTCACCATCGTCTGCTTCTCCTCCTTCTTCGTTGTGTTCGTCGTCGCCGGCCGCCGCCGCCGGTACATCTTCAACCGTCGCCGGGGGGGGGCCCATCCACGGCTGCTTGTTCATCTTCCAGGTCTACCACATCGAGGGCCATAACCCTCTGGCGTTTCTGTCCGCCGGCCATGGCTAGGGTGTAGAAGAGAGAGAGATAGAGAAAGAAAATGAGAGAGATGGGGGAGGGTTTCTTCGGTTAGGGTTGCAGTGGGAGAAAAGAAAGAAAGAGGGAAAGAGGACGAAGGAAGAAGAAGAAAGGAGGGAAAGCAAAGTCGAACGGTCAAAAAGAATTAACGACTCCAGAAGAGTCGTGTCTTATTAAGAAGACGACTGAAGTTATGGGCGTATCTTCCATGGTTGACGACGATACTTGAGGCGTTAATTTCTTTTGCATGGGGAATGACAGACGTCGTCAGAGGCATTTAATGGGAATTGATTGACATGATGGGAATAATGATTACTATTTTTGATTAACGACGTTCCTAAAGGCGTGGTTTACATGAAACGTGGCTTACCCTAAGGCGTTATTTTTGGATCTTTAACGAATACCTTTTGGAATTTGAAGCGAATTAACGCCTTGTTTTAAGTCGTTATTTAGTTAAACGCCTATGGGTGAAGGCGTCAATTTTGAGAGCTGGTCAATGGAAGACGACATATGCTGAGGCGTCACCTTTGGAATTGACGACATTGTCTGAGTCGTTATTCAGAACAGAACCGCAGATTATTGGAAGAATTGATCAGAAACACTGTGTTATTGGCTCAATCAGAATATCATTATTGTTTATTGATGGAAAAGATTACATTGCATTCAATGAGCCATTTTGGGCCTCAGGTTCCTTAAAGCTATTACATATGATTTCCACTGATCTCTGTCTTCTTCTAAGTTCTCCACAGGATGATGAGTCTTGCAGATTTTCCAGAGAGCTTGGATTGTGGTGCACTCTTCTCCATCTTCATTGCTGCCAATATCCCTTGCCTTGATAGGAGGGAGATGAGATGGGTTCTCAAATATTCGCCGTGGAAGCCCAAGTTGAGGAAGGCATCGGTGAGAGTTGTATAGCACGAATTCTGAAGCACCTATGAGTCGAAGGTCCGTCCCGGGAGAGAATCTTGCGCGGAGTTCTTGAGTCTTGAGTATTCCCGGGACGCATGTGAAGAAGTTCTTTGGCATCACCTTGAGATGTTCCCTCCATTCCGCTCTCTTCTTGATTTGAGGTATCCGGTTCATCACTCTATTGCTTATCCCCAATGAGCCGGTCATATAAGAGAGTGGGCTTTTTGAGAAGATTCTAGAAGGTTGTTGGGCCTCCTCACATGGATCGAACTTGAAACGGAGATCTACCCAACTTGATAGTGCTAGCATGCACCCATAGATCGGTCTCCCCATTGCCGCCGAAGTGAGCCCGCTATATAGATAGGCTAATATCGCCGGTCCCGCTCTCTCTCCTTCCCATAGGCTCACTATTGCACTCAATTGGGATTCATCCAAGAAGTCTTCCGTGGAGGGAATAAGATCGCTCCCGCCAAGCACACCACGAAAGCCTTTGCTACTCGTTCCACTTCTTCATCTTCTTTAGCTTGATCGGATCGCTTGTACACCCAAGAAGCAAGCTTTAGGAGATTGATTCCCTTGGTAGCTTTGATTTGGTTCACTAAGTTTGGGCTGGGAATTAAACTTGTTAATAACTCATGTGCAGAGATTTGCTTTGGCATGATGGCCATCTTCTCCTCGTCTCCTGGCTTCATCCTCTTTAAGCCCAATATCATCTCTAGTTCCTCTAATAGGACTGTGGCTTCGAAGGTTGAGAAAAGAAATGTATGAGTGGAAGGGTGCCATATTTCAACTAAAGCTCCTATGGCAGCCCAATCAAGGTGAACTTGATCATAGTGTTTGGCATGAGTGATTAAGCCTAAAAAATGCCATCTTGCTAAATAAACTCTCATGTCTAAAGAAAATTTGGAGAGAAGAAGAGGCAGCCACTTGATCTTGGTGAACCTTCTGGCTCCTGGAATGTTTGGATAATCCTGTGGGAGACACAGAAAAGAAGGAAAGAAAAGCATAGAGAGAAAGATGAGAATACAACACAGAAGGACGGTGAGGATATGAAAGAAGAAATAGAAAAGCAATTCTCTACCTGGTTCATGGCAATCCGGCTGCTGATATGCCCGTTGATCTCGGTTAGTCTGAGAGCAGAAATCTTGGATCTTTTAATTGCCCTCTCCATCTTCGATTTGCAGGAAGAACTTGAACCGTAGCAGTATCTGTGAAGAGAAACAGAGGTTGGACGAGTTATTTGATTAATCTAAGGGAGTTTCTTCCTTTTTATAGAAGTCTGGAGGGTTTTGAGATCGTTCGAAGCTGCAGGGTTGATTACGATTACAATTAGAACTAGAACTGGGGTTAGCTTTTGACTCAGAGTCGGAAGCTTGGTTTTCGGAATTCCGGATAATTGACGACAGTGTTCAGGGCGTCGATTGTTGAATTGACGACTTGACCAAAGTCGTTGTTTATTTAACGCCTCCCTAAGGGTCGTCTTCTTCTTGAGCTCCCAAACGAATTAACGCCTTGATGATAGACGTGTTTTTATATTTTGACGCCCTGATGTCAGTCGTCTCTTATATTTTGACGCCCCTACCCCCAGTCGTTATTTGTTTGGCTTGTATTTTGATGAACTTAAGTGCTATCTTTTAATTGGAGTTATTTGTGATTAAGCACTTATGATCATGTCTTGCTTTGAATTGAGGATTATTTCTGATCACTTCATGCTTTGAGAGGCCTAATGAATTTTCAAGTGCAGAGGAGTGTAGGTTTCGAGGCGCTTGGATCACTCATGGGAGCATCATCATCCCATTCTTGTATTTCTTTCCTGTAAGCATTGTTACTATATGGTATCTACGCTATTATAGCATATCAAGGACCTTGTGGTTCTGATGAACCTGGAATTTGAGTTCCCCTTCATCAAAAACAGTGATAATTCCAGGAGAGTCTTGATCACACGGATAGGCCGTGGAGTCATTAAAAGGCTTGGGACGATGGTTCCACTTTCTGAGTTGATGCGCGGACAAACGGGCTTCGGCTTAGTGTCAGCTTAGAAATTTGGATTCTTGACCAAATCTAGATGGCTTAACAATATTATCCTTGATTATTTTCTATATTTTTAGTTTGTTTTATCTTTTTCTTTTAGCCCCGCATGCATCATGTAGGACTTTGAGCTTCGTGCTGAAAATCTTCATATTATGGCAATAATGAAGGTCACTCGCTCTCAATTGAGTTGGCATGAGATATTCCACTCCAAATCGAGTACTTTATTCTCTCTGAAGCCGCTCAGGCTAGTTCTTCGAAAAATGTCCCTTTGCTGGGTCTTCATCTCAATTCTCTTTATTTTTCTGTAAATCCACCTTGGTTGTAGCACGTCCACGTTGGCTGGTAAAAGATCTCCAATGGTGCCTCCCTGTCGTGCCCACGCGCACATTTTATGTTCTTAGTTTAGTCTCCTTTATCCAGCAATTGATGCTTTCTTGGAATCACCTAGAGTTGTTTCACTCAGAATCTTGGAAGGATTTCTAATGCTTCGTATCTGAGGCGTGTCACATCACACCTTGGCATCTACTTATCAGTTCGCTCCACTTCATTCCACTTCGTTTCACTTTCACTTTCATTCCGTCTCACTCCCTTGCAAAGCAGACGCCAAGGCGGGGCAGCTGTAGACACGCCAAAATTGATACTATGTTGATCAAATCTCATGTCACTATGTTAACGCCCCAAAGTGAACTTCAATATTTCTATAATATAAAGTTTTTCTCTTTTGTGTGGGTTTTTATGATGTTTCTTGCATTTTGTAATTAACAACTTGAAGAGGGGCGTGATTTAAATAGCGACCTAATCTGGGGCGTGTTCTCAAGAAAGGACGGCTGGTGTTAAGGGCGTCAATTTCTGGTATTTTACGAGTCCCATCACGATTGAAAAATCAAGAATTAACGTCCTTCCTTAGGGCGTGTTTTCAATTAACGCCTTTGCTTCAGGCATCGTCTCACAATTTTCAGAAAAAGAAAGTTTTTATTACTAAAATTGAATCCAGGAGTTGACGCCTTTGTCCAGTCGTATTTTGAATTAACGCCTTAGGGCAGGTCGTCAATTTTAATTGACGCCCTTCTGAGGGTCGTCTCTCACCCTTCCGTGTCCTGTTTGGGTACACCTTTCTTGGAGAGTTCCCTGCCTTGGTTAATCACTTGCTCGATCTGGGAACTAGAGTCCTTGCCATTGATGATCATTGCCTGATCTTATCTTCCCAAATCTGTGGCTATCATTGATCGAAACCCTATAAAAGGATGCCCTGGTTGATCTCGCGCGAGGTTACGGGTGCTGGCGATTGAGGTTACAGAAGCTAGTTTACAGAGGTTGATGATCGTCTGAGAATACAGAGTTCCTCTCTCTTTTCTCTGCCAACCTTCAAGTCCTCTGTCCTCACGGTCATTCTCCTCCTCCTGTGCGATCTCTTTAAAGGCTCTCTGCTTCCTCCTGCTGCCGCAACCGAAGCATCAAAGTGGTTTCCCCCTTTACTGTTTACAGGAACAGCAGGGGCTTTCTTTCTCCCGTTTGTCTTCATCATCTCATCATCGATCACTATATTCTTCCTTTGCATTAGTATTGCATCTCTTTCCCTTTCCCTAATTCTCTAGGGTTTTTAAAAAATAAACAAAAGGTGCACACTTTATGCTCCTCTTTCATCATCATATTTCCTTGGATGGATACTACACACACGTTTGGCTGATCCCCTCTTCTTTTGATTGTTTGTTCTTTGATTAAGGGTAATCAAGAGGAAAACCCCCTTCATCGGCCGGCCGATAGAAGGAGGAGGAAGGAATCTACATCCATCCCGCATCCTTATTTTCACCAGGTATTCGCGATCAATTTCCTTTATTTTTGAGGTAACCCCTCTGGCGATCACACTCCTTATTAGCACCACGTGCTCCTTTACTCCTTTCATTATTCTCCTTCTTATATGAATATTTTTCTTAAAAGTGGATTTTCCATGATCCACAAAAAGGACCTTACTCGTCTCATATATTCCAAAATTTCGACTAACAATACCCCAATTGCTTACACCCCAAATTATATCCAAAATTCCTTGATTTCATAAATTTTTACAATTGGGGACTCGAGCCGGACATTCCTTGACATTCTTTTCGAGTAATACTTTCATATTGCTGAAAACCAGTGAACGGGTCGACCCATAGGGTCGACCCTCGCAAACCCAGCAAATGGGTCGACCCTCGCGAACCCGGTTCTGCCCGCGGGTAAGAGAACTAGGGGACGACCCATTGGGTTGACCCAAACCGGCGGGTCGGCTCACCCGCACCAAAGCCATTCCAACACCGGTTCCAACCCTAAGTTGGGACCCTCCCATGGCTATATAATATCTCTTGCCCCCCTCCTAGCCTAGCCACCACCCTTTGCAAGTCCTAAAACCCCTTCCTTGGCATCAAAGACATCAAGCCCTAGCCGCGGTTCTCCGGGTGGCATCCGCGCGCACTCTTCTCGTTGTGGCTTAAAGCGTCATCCTTTGACCTTCATTCCCTTGAGGTAAGCTTCTGATGTCTATGGAGGATCATAGATTCACACTTCTCGCATTCCTCTTTGGTTGAACCATCAAGATCTATACCCCATCGGTGGGTTCTTTCGGTTTGTGTTTTAGATGGCCCCGAAGAGGCGTTCTTCTCGCAGCATGGGGGAGTCTAGTGCAGCCATGGCACGTCGTGGTAGGGCGGTCGCACATGGCAGAGAATTTGCGCCTTCAAGCAAGGTTTTGGACAGAAAGGTACTCCGACCTCGAGCGGTATCATTTGTCAATCTTAACCGCCATCTTCCGAGTTTAGTGGATGTTCTCTGCAGTCAGCCAAATTTGGATTTCTTCATGTCTGAACATCGACGTATTTATCCGAGTTTGGTGCATCAATTTTATAGCAACCTCACCATGTCCGGGGAACATCCGATTACTATGGTTAATGGCCAACGGGTTATACTCTCCACAGAATTTTTGGGAATGGCATTTAATCTCCCTCATGAAGGCTTTACATTTGGAGATATTGTGGTTCCTGAAGAGACTGTTTATCAAATGATGACATCTGAAGAAAAAGGTGCACATTCACTTGTTGGGTTAAACTCCAATCATTTTCCTCCAATGCAGCATATATTACACAGGATGATCACTACTATCCTGCTCCCAAGAGGAGGAGGCCATGACAAAGTGACCGAGATCCATATGTTCTTATTTTACTATCTCTTGGGTGGTATTCTGGTTAATTTCCCCGCTATGTTTTTAGCTCATATGTGTAACAGTATGAAGCACAAGAACAGAACTCTTCCTTATGCCACCGCACTTTCTGCTATATTTGCACACCTGGACATCAACCTCTCAAAAGAATCTTCTCAGGACATTAGAGAGGCTGATATATTTACTGTTCATTCTATTTGTCATAATATGGGCTATGAACTGCGAGATGGTAACTTGGTCCGAACATTGAAAAGTGCTGCACATGAAATCAGTTCTGAGGAGGAGGATGATGATGATGCACAGGTTGGTTTGCAACAGCCACATATTCCTGTTGAGGACATGCCTTCCGAGGCGGTTCAGCTAATCATGGATCGATTGGATACTATTGATGATCGGTTAGACGAGTATGGGGAGACCATGGCAGCTATGCAACTTGAACTATCAGATCTGAAACTCTCACCAGGAGCATTCTCAATACGTCACTGACGCTTTGGCCGACCAAACCCACATGATGGAAGAACTATCGGCATATATTAGGCGTCAACATAGTCCCTCCACTCCGGATGATAATGATGATTAGACTCTGATGCTCCTTCCATTTGGCACAGTTGTTATCCTTATTTCACCCCCTCCTTTTTGATGCTGCCAAAGGGGGAGAAAAGACTATTCGGCTACTTATATGTATTGTGTGATGTATGCTTGCCTGCATGTATGCTTTCCTCATTTTCCTAGTTCATTAGCCATGTTGCATTTTAGTCTTGTTGCATTTTAGTTTGCATTTGAGTCTCATACATTGCATCTTGCTATTAGCATTTCAGACTTTGCTCCCCTTACAACTGTTGTCGGCAAGACCTTGTGGAACTATGCAATGTTAATCAATCTTACATATTGTGTTGTTTTATATTGTGTTGTCTATTATCGATCCAATATGTGAGATGGAATGATACATGTTAACGTGGTTTCAACTGTTCATGGAATGAAGTTTTTATATAGAATTTTGTCATCATCAAAAAGGGGGAGATTGTTGAACCCCCTCCTCAAGTATTATGTCTTATGGACTCAAATGAATTTATATGAACTGAAAATGAGCTTTGGAAGTGATCACATCACATAAGGATTTGGTGTCTAGAAGGCTCAAGAACATCATCTCTAGGGTAAGTGTTTTGATTTGAATTTGGACGAAGAATCTAATTCAGAAGTTGTTTTGACAGGACAATCTATATGGCCAAAGATTACCAACGTTCAAGGACGGTTGGTGAGATCAACTTCAACATATTGCCTTTTGAATGTGTGGTTTGAAGTTCTTTATTTTGATCTCAAGGATTAAATTGATTTAGGACTCATCTAAGTTTAAATGGTTTGAATTTCATTCCCTCTCATGCTTTAAAAACCATCTTGAACCCCTAGACTTGTTCTTGGACTTAGTGGGTCTTTCACCAATCTTTGGGATGTTCTAAAGTAGGCCTTTCATCTCCAGCTGAAAGGGTCGACCCCCAGCTGCAAGGGTCGACCCCAAGGGTCGCCCCCTGGTGATTTATTTTGTGAACCCAGCGGGATCCTTCACAAGACCTGCAAGGGTCGACCCCATGGGTCGACCCATTCACTCAAGGGTTGACCCCAAGGGTCGACCCCTGAAAACTCCAGTTGCTAGATTTGTGAAACCAGCAAGGGTTCCTGTGAGGGTCGACCCCCAAGGGTCGACCCATGCCGTCTGGCCCTTCTGGCCCCTCACGAGGGCTTGGGGTCGACCCTTTCTGGTCTGGGCGGCACCGTGATTGTGGACTCTTGTCCATGCGAGCTTAATGTCAAACCACACTTGTGTGGCTGTCCCTAAACCACTCCTTGATGAGTGGATCTTGTCCCCTAGACATCCCTTGATCGCCCTTAGCCTATATATCATCCTATTGAGATGAAAACCCTAAGAAATATTCGCATCCTCTGATTTTGGGTTTTTGCTCTAACCCTTGTGAGTGCAGGTCGCAACTAGCAGCCACAACTCTTCTTCCACCTTGTTGTGTGCGTGAAAGTGAAGGAAAGAAGAGGGATTCAAGCCTCCAAATCAACATCCTACTGGTTGGCTGCGTGGAGTACAAGATCTTACCACATCCGAGCACAATCGTCAAGAACGATCATCGGGCTGCACCAAGTGTTCGACAAAATTCGCTGAAGTGATAGGGGGAGCACCGATCAGGATAAATCACTTTCTAAACTTCTCATTCTGAATCATTTTGCTTGATCTTGAATATTTGTGTAATCATAACTTTCGATTCTTGTGTGTAGTGTTCGTGTTCGGAAACACGAACGCGCGTGTGTGTATGTGCGCATGTGCGCGTTTGGCTACCAGATCGGAAGCTGTGTGTGTGTGTGTGTGTGTGTGTGTGTGTGTGTGTGTGTGTGTGTGTGTGTGTGTGTGTGTGTGTGTGTGTGTGTGTGTGTGTGTGTGTGTGTGTGTGTGTGTGTGTGTGTGTGTGTGTGTGTGTGTGTGTGTGTGTGTGTGTGTGTGTGTGCTTGCTGTTCTACACAGCATGTGTGTGTGATTGACTACATAGTGTAGCCTTAATCCTCCGTGTGAGGGGTGGACGTAGGGGACACGACAGTATACCCGAACCACCTAAAAATTCCGTGTGTCATTTGTGGTTTGCTACTTCATTTACTTGTCAAGTGGGCTTCGCGGTGAGGTGAGCATTCACCATTTTCTCTATCAATCACACCCACTTCACACGCATCCACGAGTGTGATCTTGTTCGTGTAAGGCTAGAGCTTGTATGCATAATTAGTATAGAATTCACGCAAGTAGTTTATTTTAATTGGCCATCAATTCACCCCTCCCCTCTTGATTGCCACCCTCCGAGACTCAACAACCGCTACCGAGCCTGTCAAACAGCAGACAGAGGTGGCGGGCTCCGAACTCCCGGCTGAGGCTGATGGGGCGAGGGGGTGAGGCAGCAATCCAGCCCAAGCCGAGCGTTGCCGACCCGAAAGTGGGGACGCTCGGGCGAGACGCCCCGGTCTCGACTCTTCCAGAGAGGATTCCTCCTCCCTCGGTTGGTGCACCCATCGTTCAAGCTTCTCTATATCAACGGTGCCGATCCCTGGTGCCTTTCTGAATCAGGAAGAATTAAGACGCGGTCCTCCCTCTCTACTCTTCGAGAGGGTTATGGAGGGCAGCTTGATCATGGCCCAGCTGGGGGCCGAGATAACTGATTTCTTCGCTCGACTGGACAGCGAAGAGAGGTCCATCTCTCGGGTTCACGCTGAGTCTGATCGAAGGATCAATCAGTTGACTTCCGAGCTCGTAGTCTCTCGGCAGAGGCAACTTCGTTTCGAGCCCAGTTTCAGTCAAGCCAAGAGGAGGCTCGGGCACTGGCCGATGAACTGGCCCAGGCTCACTACATGGCCGACCTGAAGGGTGAACTCCTCGAAGAGGAGCGTCAATCTCAGGTCGAGCGCTCCGAGAAGTGGAAGGCCGAGCGGGAGGAGCTCAGCAACCAGGTCCGAGAGGCCGAGTGAATGCGGGAGGAAGCCGAGGTCGTGCGGACTGAGGCTGAGGCGAAGCTGTCTGAGACCGAGAGGAAGTTGCTCGAGGTCGAGTAAAGAATAGCCGTGCTTGAGAAGGAGGCTGAGGGAGTTGGGGCAAAGGTGATCGAACGATACAGGAGCTTGGAGGGCTATCACGTAGGTCTCGAGAAGGTCGCCTTCTTGCATTATGAGCCAGGCTACCGTCGGGGGCTGCGAAAGGGATTCACCCAAGGTTACCATCGAGCGGTCGTTGAGGCCCAGCAGTAGGTGACCGACGAGCTTGTCTTTCCTTCCAGGCAACGCTACGACTCAAACGAGGATACTACCGACTCTCCCTCTTCGATGTCGAGCGAAGGGGGGAGTGAGGATGCCTACAGTTCAGCAGAGGGATCGCCAACTCCGGTCACCTCTAGAGGGCACGCAGTCAAGGCAGTTCCCACAAAGTGGGGTCAGTGTCTGGACCGGCCGTCACTGAGGGTACCGGGGACAGATCTCCGAGCGCTGAGGATCCTCCAACCGCAGAGCTTCAAGAAAAGCCGCGGGCCCGTCGGAGTCCCCCCATCTCCATAGATTAGGAGGAAAACGAGTTCGATGTGCCAGCTCTTTTCTCTTTCTTTTTTTTTTGCCACGTAAGGTTTGCCTTTTCGATATATAATGGCAGCAATATTTAGCACTGAGTTGACTGTTTCTTACCGCCTTTTACGTGATTTGACCACTATATCTGTAGATTCCCTGAGTTGGTGGAGTGCGACCATAGTACGCTTGGCAATTCCTCAACCATGTTACCCTTGGCCTTACCGAGCCTGGCCTTAATGCCCTTTAATATAGTTTTGTTGGCATTTTCGACCAGTCGGTTAGCCTGGGGATGGGCTACCGAAGTGAAGTGGTTGCGAATGTGTAGGTCGACACATCTGTCCCTGAAGTAGTGAGAATCAAATTGCCGACCATTATCGCTCACAATCACTCGGGGGATACCGAAACGATAGATGATTGATTTCCAAACGAAGCTCCATACGACCGACTCGGTAATCCTGGCGGTGGCTTCAGCATCAATCCACTTGGTAAAATAATCAATGGCAATGATGACAAACATCTTCTGGGCTTGGGCGGTGGGAAACGGCCCCAAGATGTTGATCCCCCATCGAGCAAAAGAATACGGCTCGGTAAGGGTGACGAGCTCTGAAGCAGGCTGATGGACCAGATGATCGAAACGCTGACATCGATCGCACCTTTTTACGTAGGTCAAGCAGTCACGTTGGAGAGAGGGCCTCCAGTAACCTTGCCGCAACAAGATCCTGGCTAGCGATCTTCCTCCTTGATGCGCGCCGTAGACACCTTCGTGGACCTCTTGAATTGCTTGGCTGGCTTCCTCGGTACCGAGGCACTTGAGGAGGGGAGCGAAAAAGACCTCGGTATAAGGCTTCGTCTAAGACAACGAAGCGTCGAGCTTGAGACTTCAGTCTTTGAGCCTCTTGAGGGTCGGAGGCTCCTGAGAATCTCGTAGCCAGCATATATATGGGGTCCGCCAGTCGCTTGATGATGCCTGATCAACGGTCATGAGCTCCGCTTCTATACTCGGATGCTCTAGCTCTTCAAGGAAAATCGATCGAGTTCCTTTGGGTCGGCAGAGGAGGCCAGTCGAGAGAGGGCGTCCGCCCGGGAGTTCTCTTCCCGAGTTATCCAGATAACCTAAAAACTCTCGAATGGTGGGGCTATTCCTCTTACCAGTTGAAGGTATTTGATCATCAGTGTTTCCCAAGCTTCGTAGTCACCGTTGACCTGGATGGTGACCAATTGGGAGTCAGTATGGATTCTGACTCGTTCGGGCCCCAGTCGTCAAGCCATCTTGGCTCCCGAGATGAGAGCCTCATACTCGGAGACGTTGTTGGATGCCAGAAGTTGAACTTCAGGGCATATTACAGTTCTGCTCCTTCTGGGGATCGGAGAAGAACGCCGGCGCCGCTGTCGACCGAGTTGGAGGATCCATCGATGAAAAGATCCCAGGTGGGCCCGGGCATCAGCGGATGGACTTCCTCGGTTGGGACAGTGCTCTCTGCGATGAAATCCACGAGTGCATGTCCTTTGATGGCCGAGCAGGGGCGATAAGAGATATCGTAAGCCCCGAGCATTATGGCCCACTTGACGAGGCGACCCGAAGCTTCAGGATGAGTGAGGATCCCCTTCAGGGTCTCATTAGTCAATACGACGATGGAGTGCCCTTGGAAGTAGGGCCGGAGGCGCTTGGCCGAGGTTACCAATGCGAGCACGAGTTTCTCAGTTGCGGGATACCGTCTTTCGGCTTCGTTGAGCACCTTGCTGGTATAGTATACCGATCTCTGTACTCTTGCGTCGTCTCGAACTAGGACTGAGCTCACCGTGGAAGGAGTTGACGAGAGGTAAAGGTATAATGCTTCGCCCGGACTGGCTTAGATAACACAGGGGGCGAGGCCAAAAATTCGTTTTGTTCTGCCAATACCTTCTGACATTCCTCGTCCCAGGCAAACGTGGCGGATGCCAATTTGGGCCCTCTCAACAATTTGAAGAAAGGTAGGCATCGTTCGACCGCTCGGGACAAGAAATGGTTGAGCACAGCAATTCGTCCAGTCAGGCGCTGGACGTCCTTGACGCAAACGGGCAGCTGCATGTTCAGGATGGCCTGAACTTTGTCGAGGTTAGCCTCGATCCCACGTTGGGTGACTAGGAAACCCAGGAACTTTCCGGATCGAACCCCAAAAGCGCATTTAGTCGGGTTGAGGTTCATGTTGTACCTCAGGAGGGTGTCGAAGGTTTCAGCTAGGTTGACGAAATGCTCCTCAGCCTTAGGTGTCTTGACGAGCATATCGTCGATGTAGGCTTCGACATTCTGATTGATTTGTCCTTCGAAAATGTGGTTGATCAGCCTCTGATATGTTGCTCCGATGTTCTTCAGCCCGAAAGGCATTCAGGTGTAGCAGTATACGCCGAAATCAGTGATGAAGACTATCTTCTCGATGTCTTCAGGATCCATTCAGATCTGATGGTAGCCGGAGTAGGCATCCAGGAAGCTGAGCAATTCGTTACCGGAGGTCGAGTAGACTAGCTGGTCGATGCTCGATAGTGGATAACACTCTTTCGGAGTGGCTTTGTTGAGGTCGGCGAAGTCCACGCACGTTCGCCATCTGCCCGAAGCTTTTGGTACTAAGATGACATTAGCGAGCCATGCCGGGTAAAGGACCGGTCGAAATAGATTGGTTTTCTTTCCCTTAATAATCTGCTCTTTGATGATCGCCTGCTTCTTTGGGGCGTACTTTCTTCTGCGTTGTTGGACGGGTTTCACTAACGGGTCAAGGTTGAGCTTGTGCACCACCATTTCCCCAGGGATCCCAGGAAGATGCTCATCAGATCACGCGAAGACTTGGATATACTGCGAAAGAAAATCTTTATATTGCTTTTGTACATCAGGGGGTAAATCAGCTCCAACTTTTACTCCTAGGGCCGGGTTGTCTTTAAGGAAGACCGTCAGTAATTCGCCACTGGGCTCGGATGTTGTCGGTTCATCCTCGACTCCCTAGACCTTTTTCTTTTTTCCCTCTAGCCTTATGGCTTCGACCAAGATTATGTAGCACCTTCTAGCCATTGCCTGGTTACCTCGGACTTCCCCGATACCATTTTTGGTGGGAAACTTCATTTTTTGGTGATAGGTGGAGGGCACTGCCTTTGTTCGGCTGAGGATACCTTGGCCAAAGATGGCATTATAGGCCGACATCCCCTTGATCACTATGAAGTCCACCATAACCGTGACGATCTTAGGAGGGGTACCAATGGTGACCGGCAGGCTTTGAGCTCTCTCAGGATAGGTTGTCTGGCCAATGAACCCATAAAAGGGGGGTTCGAATTGGGCGGAGCTTGGATGGGTTTTCACCCATCTTAAGGAAGCATTCGTACGAGAGTACATCAGGGGCACTACCATTGTCAACTAGTATCCCATCTACATTACAATGGTTTATAGTAGCCGATACTACAAGAGCGTCATCGTGCGGGGTAGATAACTCTTCCATGTCTTGGTCGGAGAATACCAGGGCCTGCTGCTCGCTCGTCGGCGGGGCTTTGGGGGGCTTGGAGACCTTGCTCGCCCGCTCAGCGTGACGCTTCCTTCTTCAGCTGCTATCTCCTCCTGATGCCGTGCCGCCAGAAATGACATTGATATGGACCCCGCGGGGGCGATTGTCAATTTCTTCTGGAATGCCACAGTACTCCTTCTGGCGCTCGGACACGTACAGAGATAAGTCTCCCTGGCGACGAGATGCTCGATCTCGTCCTTGAGCTGGTGTCAATCTCCGGTATGGTGCTCATGGTCGGCGTGGAACTGGCAATGTTTGCGACGGTTGCGGCGCTTGGCCTTCATAGGCTCGGGTTGACGGAGAAGGCCAAGCCCTTGATGTCTTCGTACATCTCATAGACAGGGGCGGATAAAGGAGTATACCGGTCGTATTTTTATGGGGGCTCCCTTCGGTCTCCGTCTTGATTCCGCCATTTTCCTTGGCCCAAGCCTTGCTCAGATGGTCCCTTCTTATCCCCCTCCCGACCCGAGCCCGTTGGGCCGCGGCAAGCGCTGAGGACTTCCTCGCATTCTGCGTGGCGCAGGGCTAGGGTCACCAGATCGGCAAGGGAGGTGGGGGGATGGAGGACTACTTCTCGCCAGAGGTTCTCATCGCGGGTGCCTCTGATCAGCACGGTGATGGCTAAGGCGACGTCCAAGCGAGGGATACGCAGGGCCTCCGATTTGAATCTGTTAATATAAGCCCGAAGCCTTTCCCCTTGCGCCTACTTTAGTGCCAACAACCCCGCTACTGACCTTGGAGGACGCTGCCGGCGAAGCTTTCCTTGAATACTCGCCCTGAACTGTCTAAAGTTGTGAATGCAGCTGGGGGCGAGTGCTCGGAACCAGGCTTGAGCACCCTAGACCAAGGTGGTCACGAACGCTCGGCACTTGACAGCGTCAGAGACCCATGCGAGGTCATCAGGGCGTCGAAGCTATCATAGTGGTCGGTCGGGTCTCCCTTGCCGTCGTATGACTTGAAGGTTGGCAGTGAGAGTCTAGGGGAGATCTCGGCCTTCAAGATTTGATCGAAGAACGGGGATTGCTCCTCGTCCTCCCTGGTAGAAGTCTTCTGCAAGGCACGGAGGGTGCGCTCTTGCTCGCCGAAGCGTCGCTCGAAGTCCCGCAACTGGAGGGATAACTCCGGTTGTCACTGAACCGAGGGGCTGTGGGGGCGTCCCTGCGGGCTGCCGCGCCGTCCCTCGGGGACATCAGTTTCTAGGAATTACAGGCACGTCCCGGTTCTTTCTCTCCTCGGGGTGGAGGAGGCTTCTTGTTCTGGAGGGGGGCCATGCGATGGTCCTCCCGACCTGTTACGTATAAGCAGTCGTCCCTGGAGGGTGAAGCGGCCTCCGGCCGTTTGCTAGGATGCTTCTCCACGGGGGGGCTTTACCGTGGGAGTCGTGACTTCTCCTCCCTAGCCACCTGGCTCATCATTAATTCGACGAGGATATCCAGTTTTACGTTGAGGGTTTGGAGAGCGTCAGAACTCCCATTAGGGGGGTGCACCTCCGCGGGCGGTGGAGGCAACTCATCGGCTCGATTGTTGTCGTCGAAGGGGAGGTTTTTCGTGGGGTGGGAAGGCACAGGTTCTCCATCTGCCACCATGGTCTTTCCCTTGTCGCCGGCGATCTTCCTACCCGAATTTCTTCGCACCATGATGGCTCTTCGCTCGTTTCCCACAGACGGCGCCAGATGAAGAGGCGTAATCTCACGCTGATCCTGAGCCGTGATATCCTGCGAGAATCTTTGATCACGGCCACCACATCTGTATGAACTGCAAGGCAGAAAACGGATCAGAGGTGCCCACGGAGGAGTCCCTGGGAAAAACCCTTCGATGCTTAAGTTAGCAAATGTGATAGAGCACTGATGCGAAGAGAGGTGGTAGGAGAAAGAGAGGGCACGAGATTATTCTCCACCAAGAGGTGTGGTGGTTTTCTCTCAGGATGATTGCTTACCTTCTCGGAGGGTATCCTTGGGGTTTATATAGCAGTCCGTTTAACGTACGAGTCCAGGGAGCAGAGGGGATTTCGGGGAGGTTACGTCCTTGTAGTGGGCTCTTTATGGCATAAGGACTCTTACTCTCCCTTATCCCTTGGAGTTCCTTGCTCTTGTTGGGTGCGTAACGGATGCTTGGATAAGCTTCCGATAGTCGGTCCGAGCCTGGGGCGCTCGCTCGGGATTTTATCCTGAGCGATAAGTGTGTAGCTCGAGTAGGCCGTGTTGGGTCCCTACAGGGGATCTCTCGACTGATCTGTAGCTCGGACTTCCGGACCTGAGGGTTTCCTAGGAAGTGCTGCTCCGAGTGAGTTTTGGGCTTGAAGTAAGTGGGCCCGAAATGGGACTGTCACTTTGGGGAGCTGGGCCTGGTTTGGTCGAATTGGACCTAGTTGGGCCGTGCTCTTGGACGGTAGATTTTCCCCCTCTCCATGCGCGATCTGTTTCCTTTATATTTTTTGGGGTCTTCGACCCCTGGCGATCACACCCCAATCATCACACATGCATTCACGCATGATTTTGATTTTGATTTTCCGTTAAAACCCTCGGAGAGCAACTCTCGCAGTCCGCTCGGTCTTCTTATTCTCTTTCCGTGACGGCGTTCACACATTATTCTATTGATATAGTGTCAAAAATATCCCCATATTTAACTTCCATCATAGATTCAAAGGATGTTCTATTTTCATTCATATAATTAAATTTTTAGATGAAAATACCTCATAAAAAAGTTATTTTGATTAACATATTGCACCAAAGAGAGAGATATATATAAAGAGCTAAATATATAAAGAGAGAACAAGAATTTATGAGAGATTAGTGATATTTTGATCTTCTTTCAAATTTAATTAAAGAGTAACAAGAGTTAAATAAGAGATTTGAATAGAATACTAGCGTTGGTGACATCAAGGGTATTTTTGTAAGTATAATGATGTATCGAGGTTACCAAAAATAATATGAAAAAAAGAGAGATAATTTCACAAATAAACTAATAAGAATGGTATTTTCATAAAATCCCTTTGAGAAACCCATCCCAAAAAAATTTGTTTACCTAGTGCAGTAGATAAATTATAGAGTTATTGGTTATTATTCTCATCCATGGATGATTATAGTAAGAGAAGAACACACTCGTCATTTCAAATCTCGTGTGAATGTGCATAAATGATATTCAAAAATTATTTTCTTAGAGCACATTTGGAACTACTAATTTTGCATTATTTTTTGGAGAGGGAGATTTCTGTAGCCCAATTAAGAGCAGCCAAACTAGGCCCATCAGGACCGAACGAGGCTCAGCTCATCCAAGTGACAGCCCTCTAGGGCCCACTTCGGCAGAAAAGCCCAATAAAGATCACTCGGGGTCCCATCCTTCCTCGGCGACCCTTAGGCTCGGAAGGCCCGAACGACAGAACGGAGGAAGACCCACGCCCGAGCCATCTCCCCACCGAGATAAGGGCAAGCGCTACGCGCCCACTCCGATCTGACTGCATCCGAGCTATGCCCATCGCCCGGACAGGGCTGGCACTTCTCATGCTTGGATCAACTGACAAATGCTTATCCATGCAGCCGTTGACAGTCCTTTATGAGCAGGAGTTCAGCGGGATAAGGGTGCCACGATCTCCCAAGGTCATGAAGAGCCCACGATGAGGACGTAACGATCCCATGATGAGGACGTAACTCCCGCCTAAAACTCCTCAGCTTATGAGACTCTTCGGGGGAAGCTCGCTATATAAACCAAGGACTCCCTCCGGCAGCAGGTAAGGCAGATACATGCCTAACACTCCCTGAGCAGGAACCACATCACCATCTTGGTGTTGGGGAATCTCGCACATCTCTTTCAACCTCCCTCAATACCTTCCACCATTGCTCTACTGACTTAAGCATCGGAGGGTTTTCCCCAGGGAACCATCCCTGGGCCCCCTGATTCGTTTCCCTTTCTCTACAGTTCACTATCTGGTGATCATCCTCCCAGCTCAGGACCAGCGCGAGATCACGCCCCTTCATCTGGCGCCGTCTGTGGGAAACGACCAAAGAGCCAGTATGGTGAGAAGAAGTACAGGGAGGAGGCCCGCCGGCGACAGGGGAAAGGCCACGGTGGCGGTGGGGGAAGGCCCCTCACAAGCCTCCCAAAACCCCCCCTCCGGTGCCAGCACTCCATCCGACGGACCGCCCCCTCCGCCTGCGGCCAGGCTACCGCCCCCTCCTCCCACGACGGTAGGGCTGCCGCTCAACGGCGGCGCCGACGCCTTCCAAGCCCTCAACGCGAAACTGGACGTCCTCGTGGAACTCATGAGGACCCAAGCAGCCAGGGATGGAAGGTCACGCGCCCCTCCGGAGAGCCCTCCCCGTGAGAACGTGTCCCAGCACACCACCGGACGCCGCTTCACCATCTGAGGATAGCAGCTCATCCACAACAAAGTAGCAGGACCCTCGCAAGCCCCCCCTCCGGAGCAAGAGGCTTCCTCCATGCCGAAGCGGGGCAGGCACGGGGCACGCCATCCCCTCCCGGAGACCGAAGTCCCCAGGGAGCGCCAAGACAGCCTGCCTTCACGCCCCCTCAGCCCTACGGCGCAGCGGCAGCCAGAGCTATCCCTCCGACTGCGAGAATTCGAGAGGCATTTCGCAGAGCAGGAGCGCGCCCTGCGAGCCCTGCAGAAGACCTCTCCACCAGAGGACGAGGAGAGATCCCCGTTCTCTGACCATATCTTGAAGGCAGAGATATCTCCCCGAACCTCTATCCCGACCTTCAAGCCCTACGACGGCCAGGGCGACCCGGCCGACCACTTTGACAGCTTCGACGCTCTGATGACCCTTCACGGATCACCCGACGCCATCAAGTGCCGAGCCTTTGCGACCACCCTGGTCCAAGGCGCCCAAGCATGGTTCCGGGCCCTCGCCCCCGGATCCATCCGAGACTTCAAGCAGTTCCGGCGAGTATTCAAGGAGAGTTTCACCGGTAGCGCCCCCCCTAGGTCGGTAGCGGGGCTTTTGGCCCTCAAACAGGCGCAAGGGGAGAAACTTCGGGCCTACATCCTCCGATTCAAATCGGAAGCCCTGAGGATCCCCCGCCTGGACGTCGCCTCGGCCATAACCGCTCTGACCGGGGGCACCCGCGACGAGAACCTCCGCCGCGAGCTTGTCCTCCACCCTCCTTCGACCCTTGCTGCGCTAGTGACTCTGGCATTGCGCCACGCCGAGTGCGAAGAAGTGCTCAGTGCATGCCGAGACGCAACCGGCTCGGGTCGAGAGGGGGACAAGAAGCGGGCACCCGAGCCAAGCTCGGGCCAAGGAAAAAGGCGGAACCGAGATGGGGAACGCAACGAACCGTCACGGAAGTACAAGAGGTACACTCCCCTAACCGCTCCAGTGTACAAGATTTATGAAGACATCAAAGGCTCGGGCCTCCTCCGCCAACCCGAGCCAATGAAGTCGAAGAACCGCAGTCGCAGCAAGCACTGCCTGTTCCACAGCGACCACGGGCATCATACTGACGACTGCCACCAGCTCCAGGACGAGATCGAGCCTCTCATTCGTCAGGGGCACCTCTCCCGGTTCGTGGCGGGGCACCAGGAAGACCGAGGCGCCCCAGAGGAGATCGACAACGCCCCCCGAGGGGTCCACATCAACGTCATCACCGGAGGAGCTGCATCAGGAGGAGATAGTGGCTGAGGAAGGAAGCGTCATGCTAAGCGGGCGGGCCAAGCCATCGAGCCTCCCAGGGCCCCGCCGAGCGAGCCCCAAGTCATAGTCTTCTCCGACCAAGACCTGGAGGGGCTGAGCACCCCGCATGACGACGCCCTAGTGATATCAGCCACAATAAACTGTTGTAACGTAGACAGGATTCTGGTTGACAATGGAAGTGCCCCTGATGTATTATCCTACGAATGTTTCCTTAAGATGGGAGAGGATCCGTCTAAACTCCGCCCGATCCGAACCCCCCTATGCGGGTTCAATGGCCAGGCCACTTATCTCGAGGGAGTCCTAAGCCTGCCGGTTACTCTTGGCACCCCACCCAAGACCGTTACGGTCATGGTGGATTTCATAGTGATCAAAGGTATGATAGCATACAACGCAATCTTCGGCCGAGGAATCCTCAGCCGAACGAAAGCGGTGCCTTCTACCTATCACCAAAAGATGAAGTTCCCCACCAAAAATGGATTGGGGGAAGTCCGAGGTAACCAGGCAATGGCCCGAAGGTGCTACAATATCTCGGTCGAAGCCACAAGGCCGGACGGGAAAAATAAGGGCCCCCGGGAAGTCGAGGAAAAATCCGCAACCGCCGAACCTGGAGGCGAATTGCTAGCGGTTTTCCTAAACGACGACCCGACCCTAGGAGTAAAGATCGGAGCCGACCTAACATCTGAGGTTCAACAGCAATACAAAGAGTTCCTTTCCGCGTACATCCGGGTCTTTGCATGGTCTGATGATCAACTCCCCGGGATACCGGAAGAGACGGTGGTGCATAAGCTCAACCTCGACCCAACCATGAAGCCCGTGCAACAACGCAGAAGGAAGCATGCGCCGGAGAAGCAGACGATTATCAAGGAGCAGGTCACCAAGGGGCAGAAGACTGGCCTTTTTAAACCGGTCCTGTACCCGACGTGGCTAGCTAACGTCGTCCTGGTGCCGAAAGCTTCGGGAAAGTGGCGAATGTGCGTGGACTTCACCGACTTGAACAAGGCTACTCCAAAGGATTGCTATCCCTTACCGAGCATCGACCAACTGGTTGATTCAACCTCGGGTAATGAGATACTCAGCTTCCTGGATGCCTACTCAGGTTACCACCAGATCAGAATGCACCCCGAAGACATCGAGAAGACCGCCTTTATCACCGACTTCGGCGTACACTGCTACACCCGGATGCCTTTCGGGTTGAAGAATGCCGGAGTCACGTACCAAAGGCTAGTCAACCATATATTCGAGGGACAGCTCGGTCGGAACGTCGAGGCCTATATTGACGACATGCTCGTGAAGACCCCCAAGGCCAAGGACCACTTCGCCGACCTAGCAGAAACTTTCAACACCCTCCTGAAGTACAACATGAAGCTCAACCCCGCCAAGTGCGCCTTCGGAGTAAAGTCCGGAAAAATCTTGGGCTTCTTGGTCACTCAGCGTGGGATTGAGGCCAACCCCGACAAGGTCCAGGCCATCCTGGACATGCGCCCGCCCACCTGCATCAAAGACGTTCAACGCCTTACCGGGCGCGTTGCTGCGCTCAGCAGATTCCTGTCCTGCGCGGCTGAACGATGCCTACCCTTCTTCAAACTGCTGAGGGGGCCCAAAATGGCATCTGCTACATTCGCGTGGGACGAGGAATGCCAAAGAGCATTCGCCGAGCTTAAGGAGTTCCTGGCTTCGCCTCCAGTGCTTTCCAAGCCCGTCCCGGGGGAAGCCTTGTATCTCTATCTCTCGGCAACTCCATCCACAGTTAGCTCGGTCCTAGTCAAAAATGACTCGGGAATCGAGAGACCGGTCTACTACACAAGCAAGGTGCTCAACGAGGCTGAGAGAAGGTACCCCGCAACTGAGAAACTCGTGCTAGCGTTGGTTACCTCGGCCAAGCGCCTCCGACCCTATTTCCAAGGGCACTTCATCACCGTGTTGACCGGCGAACCATTGAAGAAGATCCTCGCTCACCCTGAAGCCTCGAGACGCCTCGTCAAGTGGGCCATCATGCTCGGGGCTTACGATATATCGTATCGGCCTCGCTCGGCTATCAAAGGCCAGGCGCTCGCCGACTTCATCGTCGAGAGCACCATCCCGACTGAAGAGAGATCTCCGTCCGCACCCGGGCCAACCTGGGAACTGTTCGTTGACGGATCTTCCAATTCAGCCGGGAGCGGTGCCGGCATCCTCCTGAAGTCCCCCGAAGGGGCAGAGCTACAGTACGCCCTGAAGTTCAACTTCCAAGCATCCAACAATGCTTCCGAGTACGAGGCCCTCACATCGGGAGCCCGCATGGCCCGGCGGTTAGGAGCTGAGCGAGTCAGGATTCACACCGACTCCCAACTAGTCGCTAGCCAGGTCAACGGCGATTATGAAGCTCGGGAGGCACTGATGATCAAATACCTCCAACTGGTCAAGACTGTGGCACAACAGTTCGAGAGTTTTGAGGTAGTCCGGATAGCTCGGGAGGAAAACTCCCGAGCGGACGCCCTCTCTCGGCTGGCCTCCTCTCTTGACCCCGAGGGTACTCGATCGGTCCTTCTCGAAGAGCTGGAGCGCCCGAGCATTTATTCGAGCTCCTAGCTGTTGGCTCAGCCTGCCCAGGTGACTGGCGTACCCCCTACCTGTCGTGGCTCCAAGACTCCGAGGAGCCTCCCGACCCTCGGGAAGCCCGATGGTTGAAATACCAAGCTCGGCGATTCGTCACCCTGGATGGTGCACTTTACCGGAGATCCTTCTCTGGCCCTCTTCTGAAGTGCCTCGGTACCGACGAAGCCAACCGAGCGATCGAAGAAGTTCACGAAGGTCTATGCGGAGCGCATTTGGGGGGAAGGTCACTCGCCAGGATCTTGCTACGGCGAGGTTACTGGTGGCCCACCCTACAGTGTGACTGCTCGACCTACACACAACGTTGTGACCGTTGCTAGCGATTCGACCACTTGGTCCATCAGCCAGCAACGGAGCTTATCACCCTAGCCGAGCCTTATCCTTTCGCTCGCTGGGGAATCGACATCCTCGGGCCATTCCCCACGGCCCAGGCCCAGAAGAAGTTCATCATCGTCGCCATCGACTACTTTACTAAGTGGATCGAGGCCGAAGCCACTGCAAGGATCACCGAGACAGTCGTCTGGAATTTCGTCTGGAAGTCGATCATCTGTCGCTACGGCATCCCCCGGGTGATAGTGAGCGATAATGGTCGGCAATTTGATTCTCGTTACTTCCGAGACAGATGCGCCGACCTCAATATTCGCAATCACTTCACTTCGGTCGCCCACCCTCAGGCTAACGGACTGGTCGAAAATGCCAACAAGGCTATCTTGAAAGGCATCAAGACTAGGCTCGACAAAGCCAAGGGCAGCTGGCTCGAGGAATTGCCGAACGTACTTTGGTCGCACAGAACGACTCCCAGAATGGCAACCGGTGAGAGTCCTTTTCAACTAGTGTATGGCACCGAGGTCGTGATCCCGTTGGAGATCGGTAACCCCTCCCTCAGAGTCATCCGCTTCTCGTCTGAGGCAAACGACCAAAAACTGCTCGAAAATCTCGACTTTGCAGATGAAATCTGGGAGATTGCCAGCATCAGAGCAACGGAGTACCAACGCCGCCTCACTCGATACTACAACGCCAAAGTCCGAGACAGACACTTCCAGCCGGGAGACTTCATCCTCAGGAAAGCCGAAGCCTCTCGACCACTTGAGGCGGCGGGCAAGTTATCCCCTAACTGGGAGGGCCCCTATCCAGTGGTCGAGACGCTTGGAAAAGGAGCATACCGCCTGTCTACAATGGAAGGAGAACCCATCCCTCGGACCTGGAACACAGCTACATTACGCAAGTTCTACTTCTGAGTACTGAGTATTGTGCAGACGACATGAGATAAAACAAAAGGCTCCTTTCTTTTTATTCAAACAACACGTTTGTACATTAGGAAGGCCGAAGCCAATAGATTACATGTCAAAAAAGCAAAAGATCCATCTAGCGCCGTCGTATGAGCCCGTCGCTCGGCCGACTCGGATGACCTTCCTGCGTCCAGCCACTGACTCTGCCTAGTGTAGAAACTGGCTCGGATAAAGGATAGTGGACCCCGTTGGCTCGGGCAGCTCGAGACAAAGGTGACAGAGGGATTAAGAAAGAGAAGGCTACCTTCCAAGTTGAACTTGGAAGAGAAGGAGGAGAGGGAATGCATATGAAAGCATCTTCCCCGCCAAACTGCCAACTCTTTGGAAGAAAGAGAGTGCAGGCACCCTCCGAAGAGTGAAAGAAAGGAGGAGCAGAGCAGAAGAGGGAAAAAGAGGCTGCCATAAAGAAAAAGAAACCAGCAGAGCTGGTTGAGGAGGCAGGGGAAGGCCCGGAAGGGATGGAGCTTAGTTGGCTTCCTCCTCCCATCCGTGAGGCGAGCAGGAAGGGACGGGCAGTAGGGATGTCTGATCCCCCCATCCGTCCTCCATCTCGCCCCCCTGCAAGCGTCGCCGGAACTGATAAAGGGAAAACGGCGTGCCTCTGCGCGTCGGCCCCTTTTCAAGTCTGTCCGCCGGCCGTCGACTCCTTTTCAAGTCCGGAGCAGCAGGAACTCCCTGCCCCCCTTCGTCGGCAGCCTCCTCATCTGGAGCTTCCTCCATGCTCCGAATACCACGGCACAACGCAACGTGAAGAAGGAATGAGGAAAGACTGTCAGGGAAAACCCTAAGCGGTGGAGAGGAAGGGACGCCCTTCAGTCCTTTTTATAGGCAAAGGGAGGCTACTTGCCTTAAATGATTTCCCCCCTCGAAAATACGCCAGAAGGATTTCTCCCTACAAATGGTCACCTCAAACTTCTCGTCTTCCGCCCCAGCGGGACACACGAAGCGGCCAGGCATTTAAAGCGTGGGAAAACGGGAAGACACCCTGTCAGACGCCCACCCAACCATCGTGCGAGATTCACGTAGAAAATATCGGCTCTTTCCAACAACCGCAGATACGCTGAACAGAATACGGCAACGGCGGTATGGAACAGATAAGTCTTCATCACAATACCACTGCCTTATTTATTTCAACACAAAAAGAAGGAAGTTTTCTCCTTCCAAAAAGAAAAAGGTATACAAAGAAAGGAAGCGAAGCGGGTACATCAGGCCTCCGGCCCACCCTGAAGCTCGAAAGTGGAAGGCGCGGACAGTCCGCCCCCGGCATGCTCAGCGACGGTCGACCCTGGCACTGACCCCACCGACGTGGGAACTGCCTCGGTTGCGCGCCCTCCCGAGGCATCCGGAGTTGGCGATCCCTCGGGCGAAGACCCCTACTGATCCTCTTCGTCCAGTGCCGAGACAGAGGAGCCCGAGGACGACAGATCTGAGTCGTAGCACTGTCCGGATGGGAATTCCATCCCAGAATCCTGTTCCCCGGCATAAGATACCGCCCGGTCGTAGCCCAGCTTGAACCCCTTGCGGATGCCTCGGCGAAGCGTTAACTCGTAGTAGGGAAGGGCAGCCTCCTTAAGGTCGACCCGGTAGGCCTCTGAGCTCTTGTACTGCTCGAGAGCCTCCGCCCCGGCCGATCTCACCCTACCAGCGAGCTCGGCCTCCCTCCGCTCCGCCTCGGCTGACCTCCGCTCAGCCTCAGCAGTCCGCTCTTCGGCCGCCGCCACCTGCTTCTCCGCCTCGGCCCGATCTGCCTCGGCCTCCCTCCGAAGGCGCTCGGCTTCCTCCGCTCGGTCTACCAGCTCGGCCCACTCGGTCTCCCACTGGCTATCCAACTCAGCACACACAAGGCGCTCCTCCTCGAGAAGCTTGTTCTTCCTCTCGAGCGATCCACGAGCCTTGGCTAGCTGCTCGGTTAGCGCTCGAGTCTCCACCTGGCTCGACCGCAGCAGCCCCTTGACTGAGGAGAGCTCCCGCCGAAGCCCGTCACTCTCCTCGGTGAGCCGAGCCAACCTCCTGTCCGACCCACCAAGGGTCCAGGCCAGGTTCGCTCGCTCCCATTCCGACCGAGCAGACGCTTCCGCCAGAGCAGCCCCCATCTGGGCCAGGGCCAGACCGCCCTCCATAACCCCGGCGAGAGCTGTGGACGGGGAGTACTGCCTACCTCCCCCCCTCACCTTCGCGGCTATACCGTGGCATACCTGGTGCAGGGGGCTCGAGATACCAAGCCTCTCCAAGGCCGCCGGAACGGAGAACCCCCTATCGCCCGGCGCCCCACCGTGTGGCTCGGATCGAGCCCCAGCCTCGGTCGCCCCTCGCGCCTCGATCGGATTTGCTTGCGGCCCCTCAACCTGGATCGGCTCGCCACCTGCGCCACCGCCCGAAGCGCCAGCCCCGGCCGCAGTCACAGCACCCCCAACTTTGGCCACTGCCCCCTCGGCCCTGGCCGAGGGGAGAGACGGGTCGGCCCCGCTGCCGGTTGCGAGAGCACCCTCGGCCCCCTCGGTCCTGGCCAAAGGAGGAACCGATCCCGCATCATCGCCGCCCGCGAGGGCAGCCCCGACCTCCTTGGCCCCCTCTGGCTCGGCTAGTGGGAGAGCCCGCCCGAGAGGGTCGGCCCCATTGTGCCCGGCGGAGGGCTGAGCCGCGGTAGGGTCACCTTCGACAGTGGGTACGACCCCGGCCTTCTAGGCCCGCTTTCTGGCCCTCGCAGCGGCCCGATCATACCCTCCATAGGGTCCTTGCGCTTGGGTCCCCGCGGTCTGGAGGATTCACCCTGGGCCACTCCCTTGCCCTTATCTTTGGTTCGAGAGCGACCGACGGGAGCAGTCGGTTCGTCGGCAGCCGAGTCATCTCCAAGCTCAATCACCTCTGCGGCCTCCTCCAGAGGCTCCCACCTGGTGTCTGCACAAGGAAGAAGACGTGCTCAGGAAAAGAAAGATGACCCCCACATCCGAAGGAGGATCTAAGTTGTGGCACCTGAGCCCGACAGATGCAGCCGCGTAAGAAGACACCGCTCGATATTCTCCGGCGTCACCAGCTCTTCGGTGGACTGGCAGTGCTTCAGCAAAATGGCAGCATACTCCTCCACATGAGGAGGGAACTCGTCCTGTCTGGGAGGGATGTTAGGGTGGAAATTGGGGATTACCGGGCACCTCCAGGTTTCCTCCACTGAGCAAATCCCCACCCAGAAGAATTGGGTCTTCCACCCCTTATGCGAAGAATCCTTCGCCGCCAAAGAAATACAACTCCTATTTCGCCTCGCCTGGATGAAATAGAAGCCCTTCCCCGCCGAAGGATGCGCTTTCAACTCAAAGAAAAAGTGGAAGAGGTCCATGGAAGGAGGGACTCCGCACTGACGGCAGAGAATATGAAAGGCGGAAAGGAGGAGATAAGAGTTGGCTACCAACTGAATGGGCGCCAACCGAAAAAAATTAAGAAGCTACAGGATGAAAGGTTCGAAGGGAAGATGGAATCCACCCTTCCACGACAGAAGAAACATACAGATGTGGCCTGTACGAGAGTCCAGGCTCGTCTCGTATGGAGTAGTAGCGGCAAAACTATACTTGTGGGGCAGGCGATACTGGTGCTCCAGCCTCCTCACATCCGCCTCCCCCAGTTCGCTGCAGTTGGGGACCGGCACCCTCGCCACCGGCTCACCCCCCCCCTCCTCAACATCTGGGCACTGGCCCGCCATGGAGTCAGAAGAAGACTCTGAGGGAAGACGGTCCTAAGACCCTTAAGATTCCGGGGGAGGAGGAAGCTGCTGGACGACCTCCGCGGTTATCGCCGCCAACTCCTAGAATGCCGCCGCAAGCCTCTGCTCCTCCGTCATGTCCTCACGGCGCATCGAAGAGCCCCAAAAATGAGAACGAAGGAGAGCCAAAACCCTAAGAAACGGAGGGAGTCTGGAATGACAACAAGCGCCCAACGCCTATAAACCCACGCAGGAGGCGGCGCGTCGTTCCGACCTCCAGGAAAGGGGGCCCCTTCAGTTCAAATCCGTCAGGATCATCATTAACACGGGCACAGGTGACCACGACACGTGGCTTCCTAAACACCGCCAGATTTTCACCCACCTGAGCCACGCTGGTCCGAAACCCCAAACAGCTACTCGACCGAGCTTACTAAAGCTCGGGAGTAGGAGGGGGACAAGTGGAGAGGGGGATTTCTGTAGCCCAATTAAGAGCAGCCAAACTAGGCCCATCAGGACCGAACGAGGCTCAGCTCATCCGAGTGACAGTCCTCTAGGGCCCACTTCGGCAGAAAAGCCCAATAAAGATCACTCGGGGTCCCATCCTTCCTCGGCGGCCCTTAGGCTCGGAAGGCCCGAACGACAGAACGGAGGAAGACCCACGCCCGAGCCATCTCCCCACCGAGATAAGGGCAGGCGCTACGCGCCCACTCCGATCTGACTGCATCCGAGCTATGCCCATCGCCCGGACAGGGATGGCACTTCTCATGCTTGGATCAACTGACAAATGCTTATCCATGCAGCCGTTGACAGTCCTTTATGAGCAAGAGTTCAGCGGGATAAGGGTGCCACGATCTCCCAAGGTCATGAAGAGCCCACGATGAGGACGTAATGATCCCATGATGAGGACGTAACTCCCGCCTAAAACTCCTCAACTTATGGGACTCTTCAGGGGAAGCTCGCTATATAAACCAAGGACTCCCTCCGACAGTAGGTAAGGTAGATACATGCCTAACACTCCCTGAGCAGGAGGCATATCACCATCTTGGTGTTGGGGAATCTCGCGCATCTCTTTCAACTTCCCTCAATACCTTCCACCATTACTCTACTGACTTAAGCATCGGAGGGTTTTCTCCAGGGAACCATCCCTGGGCCCCCTGATTCGTTTCCCTTTCTCTGCAGTTCACTATCTGGTGATCATCCTCCTAGCTCGGGACCAGCGCGAGATCACGCCCCTTCATTTTTAAAATCCACTTTTTAGGAAAAAATGATCTCGGCCATCTTCTCCGTATTTTTAAATAGGTCTTTCATTCTCCTTATCTCTCTTCTCCTTCAAAAATTTAATTTTCATAAAAAGTTGAGGTGACTTAGATGCGTCTGGAAATATTTATGTTATCCGAGAATTCTAATAATTAGAATCTCTATAGGTGACGTTTTCAAACGCACCTTTAGTAACTTAATTACCCATGTTCGAAAACACGAGGGATTTGGAACTATTGTCAAAATCTCTTAGGGCCACTTTGCTAACCGAGCAAGATTAACACAGCTGTGTGTGAGGAGAGAGCTATTGGAAATATATGGGCGAGATATGACTCAACCCGTAATTCCGCCGGCTTCTCTAGGTGCAAGGCTAGAGTAGCCCTAAATTTGATCACTTGTTGATGAAGAACTATCGAGAGCAAAAGAAATTGTAGAGGAGTAGAGAATTCACCCCTTATGTAGAAGTCTCGGGCGGTTGGCAGTTGAGAGGAAGTAACCCTTGGCCAAGGCCCAATAGACGCGACCCAATGGTAGGCCCAAATCAAATTCAAATCCAGTAAACCGAAGCGGTGTGACCCAGCGCAGCAGGTCCAAACCAGACCAGACCAGACAGGCCTGACAAATAAATAAATATTTATTTACTTATATTCGATCAAATCATTCAATTCGAAACACGATTCGAGCCGACATCTTATGCCCCTTGGGTCCCGACCCATGGGTGAGCTCTCCAATACATAAAGCCAAGGAAGTCTTTTCAACTTCTAATACGTGACAAAACATCAATGAAGAAATTTGAATCAACACAACAGCTTCATTTCCAACATTCTCCCACTTGATTCAAATTCCAAAATTAACGAAGTAAACAAAATAAAATAAAGTTCTGGGCAGAACTACTATGTCATGGGTGAAGGTGTCTTCCGGACTTGAACCTTAACTTAGTGAAATTAAGTCATCATTTGAAAGAGACTATAGTGGACTAGGCCTTGAACTAAGCCCTTTTAGTCAGACTGTTACTTAATTCACAACATTATCATCAGTGATCAGATTCCTTATATGGTAGTGCTATAGGCCATGCACTGATATCTCGTCTCATGAGTGCTCAAGAGAATACCCAATTCTCATAGATCGCAGCCCCACGATCACACTCATGTAGGTGGGTCTCCAAGGGTACTTGTCATGGTCCATACCCTGTCTTATAAGGCCTTGATCCCATTAAGAGCATAGCTCATCCTGGAGCCGCTACAGTAGAGCACTAATCATCATTCACAGGGATAGGTATACAAAGAAAGTAGTGCTCTCCAATTACCCAATAGCTCGTATTCCACATTGAACCTACTTCATGAGATCTCCAATCACATAGGTTGGGTATCTACTATGGTAACTGACTGTGGGATTTCAACCCCATCCCCCTCGATGATTCAAGTACTAGCCTCCTCGCTAGACCTTTTATGAAAAGGTCTGCTAGATTATCCAATAATTTTATAAATTCAGTGAGATCACACCTTGTGATATTTTCTCTCTCACAAAGTTCCATCTAATACTCAGATATCTTCTCTTTTCATTAATTGTAGTTTGTTTTACTTTATCTATCACAGAACGACTATCGCAATGCATAGAGATTATAGGTAAAGGTTTACTCACAACAAGAATATCAGATAAAAGATTCTTAAGCCACTCAGCTTCAGCACATGCAATATCTAATGCAATTAATTCAGCTTCCATAGTAGATCTAGCAATTATAGTTTATTTTGTAGATTTTCATGCCACAGCTGTCCCTCCTAGGGTGAACACATAACCACTTGTAGAAATGGTATCAGAAGAATTTGTGATCCAATTTGCATCACAATACACTTCTAGGACAGCAGGGAAGCCTGAAAAGGTTAATGCTAGATCCATTGTTCCTTTAAGATATTTAAAGATTCTTTCTAAAGCATATCAATATTCTTGACTAGGGTTACTAGTGAATCTGCTTAGTACCCCCACAACATAAGCCAAATCAGGTCTAGTGCTATTTGTTAAATACATGAGACTACCTATGATTTGTGCATATTTTTCTTGAGAAACAGGATTATTTAAATGTTTAATTAAGTTTGTACCAAGGGTAAACGGTGTAGAAACAGGATTACAATCTAAATAATTGAACCTTCTTAAAACTTTATGCACATAATGTGATTGAGACATAGAGATGCCATTAGATGTTCTAATAAGTTTAATTCCTAATATCACATCATCATGACCTAAATCTTTCATGTCAAATTGAGAAGATAAAAAGGACTTTGTTTCATTAATAATTTTCATGTTGGTTCCAAATATCAAAATATCATCAACATAAAGACATAATATCACACAAGAAGGACCAACAACTTTACTGTAAACACATTTATCAGAATCATTTATAACAAAATCATTTCCTAATACAACCTTGTTAAATTTTTCATTACATTGTTTAGGTGCTTGTTTTAAACCATACAATGATTTAATTAATTTGTAAACTTTATTCTCTTGTCCACAAATCACAAAACCTTATAGCTGATCCATATAGATCTCATTTTTTAAATCTCCATTAAGGAAGGCAGTTTTAACGTCTATTTGATGGATCTCGAGACTATATATGGCAGCCAAGGTAATTAGCACACGAATGGTGACAAATCTAGAAACAGAAGAGTATGTGTCAAAATAATCCATGCCTTTCTTTTGAGTGTAACCTTTAGCTACTAATCTTGCCTTAAATTTATCGATAGAACCATCAGGTTTAAGTTTCTTTTTACATATCCATTTACATCCAATTGGTTTACACCTAGAGGGTAAATCACATAAAATCCAAGTATGATTATTCATGATTGAATCCATTTTGCTATTAATGGCTTCTTTCCAAAAACTTGAATCAATAGAAGTCATTGCATCTTGAAAGGTTTGCGGATCATCCTCAGCCAAATAAATTATGTAATCATCACCACAGTTCTTTTCTTTTCTTATTCTTTTAGGTCTTTCTACAACATGTTCAGATTCTATAATAGGAGTGCCATGTTGAGAGGAATTGTGAGACGGTGCTCCTTCTTCAATATGTCTTTTGATATTATTTTTCATAGGAAAAATGTTTTCATAATAAACAGCGTCAGATGCTCTTATTTCAATGATAGTGTTGACACTTATTTCACTAATATCAGATTTTATAACAAAGAACCTTTTAGCAGCACTATTTTCAACATATCTAATAAATATGACATCTATAGTTTTAGGACTTATTTTTCTCTTTTTATTTTCAGGGATCATAACTTTTGTAAAATAACCCCAAACTTTTAGATTGTTTACGTTGGGTTTTCTTTTACACCATAGTTCATAGGGTGTAGTTTCAATGTTCTTATGAGGTATCATGTTTAAAATATGACATGCATTTAATAAAGCTTCCCCCCACATATTATTGAGTAAATCAGAATAGGTTAACATTGAATTTCCTACATCTAATAATGTTCTATTTTTTCTTTCAGCAATACCATTAGATTGAGCAGAATAAGGGACAGTGGTTTCATGTATGGTACCACATTCATCACAAAATTGAGCAAACTCATTAGAAGTATATTCTCCTCCTCTATCAAGCCTAACCCTTTTGATAGTTTTCCCTATTTTATTTTCTGCTAAGTTTTTATATATTTTAAATTTTTCTAAGGTTTCATCTTTGGATCTTAACAGATATATATAACAAAATATAGAGTGATCATCTATAAAAGTTATAAAATATCTCTTGCCATTTCTAGTCAATACACCATTTGAATCACATATACTAGTATGAATTAAATTTAAAAGATCACTACTCCTTTCAACAGAGTTAAAGGGATGTCTACGGAGTTTTGCCTCAACACAAGTTTCACATCTAGATTTCTCATTTATACTCGTTCTTGGAATAAGGTTTAGGCCCATCATTATTCTCATAGTCTTATGGTTCACATGGCATAGTCTCGAGTGCCATAAATCACTAGATTCCGAATTGATAACAGAGGTTAAGAAATCAGAATGAAAGTTGATATTATTGACAACTTTGGGACAAAACATATTTAATTTAAACAATCCTTCACTAACATAGCACTTTCCAATAAAATTCTAAACTTAGTAATTACAACTTTGCCCGACTCAAATACTAACTTATAATTATTCCTATTCAACAAGAATCCGCTAATGAGGTTCCTCTGGATGGCAGGTACATGCTGGACTACTTGGAGAGATAGGACCTTTCCTAAAGTTAACTTCAAGTCGACTCTTCCTTCCCCCACAACTCGAGCAGCACTAGAGTTCCCTAATGTCACGCTCTTATTGGTGGCCTGATAGGTGACAAAGGCATGTCGATCAAAGCAAACATGAGTGTTAGTCCCCGTATCAATCCACCAATCATTGGAGAAATTAATTAAACTTATTTTAGGGAATAAGGTTACAAACCCATTGGAAGGCTCAGAAGAAGAAGATCCAGAGGTTATCATGTTGACTTGAGGATTTGGAGTTTGGTTGTGATCATGGCGTTGGAACCTGGGACGAGGTCTGCCATTATCCTTTCTATCATAGCAATTCTTGGCAAAATGCCCTGGTTTACCACACATATAGCAACACTTTTGATTAGATTGATTCTTGAATTTTTTCCCTTTAGCCTTATAGTTTTGATTCCTTTGATAATTGGTCTTCTTTTGGTTATGAAATTTAGGATTATGATTTGGGAACCTAGGATTATTACCATTTGTATTTCGGTTGATGTTTTCAGTCAGGTTGACATTGGGGGAGTTCTTAGATTCAATCAGCTTTCTTTGTTCTTCCTCAATTCTAATGGAACATTGAAGTTCATCCAGTGAGATCTTAGAATGTTTGTGTTGCAAAATTATGCCAAGAAGGTGTAAGTCTATCTATCGAGCATGACACTATTAAATTTTCATCAATATTTTGACCCCTTGTTTTCATTTCACATACAATATTGACATATTCATGAGTTTGTGAAACTATAGACATGGCATCAGACATGGTAAAATGAAGAAACTTAGATGCAATAAAACGTTCAATTCCAGCATCTTCTTTACCATATTTATCTTCTAATGCTTTCCATAATTCACGTGCAGTAGGAATGGAACAATAAATGTCATACAATGTATCATGCTGGTTACTAAGAATTCGACCATGGCATAAATAGTCCATTTCATCAGGGGTGTATGCAGGTTTGACAGAAACAGAGCCGACTACAGAAGATGCATTGTTGACATGAGTGGATGACTCATGAGTGTGGGACGTGTCAGAAGAAGATGGCACATCCTTTGATTCACTTATAGCAGAGAATAGGCCAAGGTCCTCCATACTAGACAGCGAATATCCAAACATAGCAAAGTCTTCTGTTTCAAATTGTTGGAAATATAGGGGAATATGCTAGTCCGGAATAGCAAAAAGAAAATAAGTTTAGGATCGCCTGATTGGAAGAGAAACGTGTCTCGGATGACACTGTCTTTGAAACGGAAAACGCCCCCTCCTCGTAGCACAGGGTTCACCGGCATTCCATCCCCGAGATATGACTCAACCCGCGATTTCGCCGGCTTCTCTAGGTGGCGGTTGAGAGGAAGCAACCCTTGGCCAAGGCCAACAGACGCGACCCAACGGTAGGCCCAAATCAAATTCAAAACCAGTAAATCGAATCGGTGCGGCCCGGTCCGGCGTAGCGCTGTCCGGTCCGGCCCGAGGCACGGCAAGGCACAAATAAATAAATAAATAAATAAATATCCCAACTCAAAGGTGGGCTCTCCAATACATAAAGTCAAGGAAGTCTTTTTAACTTCCAATATGGGACAAAACATCAATGAAGGAATTTGAATCAACACAACAGCTTCATTTCTAACAAGAGCGGGGCCCACCGCTCTCTCTCTCATCCACCGGGTTAGCCTAATCGGATGTCAAAGGCGCCCTTAAAAAGAGAGAAGAAGCGAGGTTGGGGTAATTTTTAGAGATTTTTTTTCCTTCTTCATTTTCGTCCCTGTGTCTCTCTCTACTTTTCAAATTTCACTTTTTACAAAATTATCGACATGACATGGCACCATTTGAAAATATTTTTGAGAGTCATAGATTTCGAGATCATAGTCTACCCTCTAAAAATATTTTATAAAATCAAAGACTGACATTTTCGTTATAAGAGAAAAATACTTTAGGCCCAGGAGACTTCGCTGGAGCTTGGGAGCATCACCCTTGCCACGTCATCCACTCGAAGTCCAAATTCATATACCAAACTTCCTCTGTCGAGCCCCAACCCCAAAATAAGACCGTCGAGCAATGTTAAGTTGCTTGTGCTACTCTTTTTACCGCTCTATTTATCACATCATTTTCCCGCCATCTAATTAAAAAATGAAGTAGACGGTACAAGTTGTCTCAATTACATGCAGTACTCCGGATATGAACTAAAGGTTGACATTGAGTTCAATTCATCGTACCAATTTTAAGACCTGACGACGAAGATGTGTGAGGTAGATATAGTGATAATAACATCACACCCATTCTAGAGAGATGTGAGCTCGTTGGGTTCTCCCTCGTCAAAAAAAAATAGAGTAATATTTTGTGAAGTCAGATCACAATATAACTTTTATTTTTATTGACTCAAAAAAATAAAAAGATCATTTCTACACAGAAAAAAACATCTCACGTCAGAACTATACGATTCATTTTTTACATATTAAAGATAAATTGCACTCAACGAAAAAGTATATATATGACTGAAATATTTTGTAAGATTGAAATATTTTACTTATGAATGAAATATTTTATTTGATTTTAGAAATAAACTAATGAAACATTTTATTACATAAACGAAACATTTGTTATAAAGATAAGATACTATATAAATAAATTATGTTGTTATAAGAACGAAACCTAACAAAATGTTTCAATTCTATATCAAATGCTTCGTTCTTATAATAAGATATTTTATTCTTCTACAATATATTTCATTCTTGTATTTTATCACCGAGTGCACTACGTGTTTAATATGTGAAAATATACATCGTACGGGTCTGACGCGGACGTCCTTTTCTATGTAGAAATGATCTTTCACATTTTTTTGGCTCAATAACAATCAAAGTTACAAATTGACATGACTTTATGCTCGAATTCAGTGCACAAAGTATTACTAATAATAATAATAATATCAAATCGTGTCATTCATCCTATTGATTGGTCTAACCAAATAAAAAGTTAAAAAAATATGTGAGAACTGCTGGAATAAAACGGAGAGAGGGCGTAAGCAAAAAAGATCAAATTTTATCACATACCAGATCAATCAAAAATCGCAAATGATCTCATTGATGTATGGCCATTTGTTATGCTGGTGGACGATTGCCACCAAACGTCAAATTCTCGTTGGACGACTTTGATAATTAAATAAGAGTCAATTAGGATGAATTATTTTACTTACTCATCTTTAATTGAGTTTGATAATAAAATTATTATATCCAGAGTTAGATAGAGTTATGTAACGCCCGAGAATTTTCTAAGAATTTTCTAGAATGAAATATAATCATTAAACATTTAAAGAGGTTTAATGGGCTAAAAGAATTTTCGGCTAATTAAATCAATCTAAAAGCCCTATATTAACAAAAGGGCTAAGCCCAACTTAAATAGGCCCAAAGACCCAATTCCAAGACCTTTAGATCCAAGCCAATTATAGAAACGCAATTGGGGCTATTTTTGGATTTAAATGGGATAAATAAACCAATTTGAAGATAAATAGTTGATAAAACCAAAAATCTAAAATTTTCGGAATAACCACCTAAACGCAGTCTATCGCGAGACCGCCTTCATACAATAGCAGTTTCGAGGCGACCGCTACTATGCTCCGTGAATGGAGGTGTTAGAAGCGTGGAAAAATCTAATTTTTCTCATCCCAATCTCCATGATTCGAAACTACCTGGCATGGAAACCTGGTGTAGGACTCTTAGTGCCACTTTGATAACAGAATAAGGAAGAATAGGATGAGTTATTCCGCCTACTCACCCTTAACCTAGTTTGATAGCAGGGTTAAGTTATTTGGGGTCGGTTAGGAACAAGGCCCTTATTCTAGGAGTAACTCATTCTACCATTTCACATGGAATGAGTTATTCTCATGGTAAGAATAAGTTGCCAAACTCAAAAAGGATAAACCCAAGGAATAACTCACCTGACCCACCTCATATAACTTATCCTAACATGTTATCAAAGAGGCCCTTAGGGATCAGTTCTACTCCTAAATAGGACTCCCAAATCGATCTAATCCCCAAACCCTAGGCAAGCCCTATAAGTAGGGTTCAGGTTCGACCTGCGTGAACCTTTATTTTGGAGCGCGTAGTTCGACGGTAAGGAGACCTCATCTCATGTTGGTTCTTTAAAACTTTATGTTCTCCTTAGTTTTATCTAACTCATCTCCAATTTTCATGCTAGAATACCCAACCATTGGAGAGTTAGAGCATCTGCAAGTCTCTAGTTCGCTATATGATGCATAGGAAACAGTGCACCGGTCTAGTGAAGATCAAGAAATTAGAAGCCTTAAACGAGGTTAGTTCAAGTTGAGTCTTTAGAACTTTTTGTTCCCCTTTATATCTTCCACCTACCCTCCAAATTTCATGGATTTAGGTCAAGAGGATCAGGAGATAGAGGGACGAGAAGTTGCTGGTTTAGCACGGGACGTGCAGAAACTAGGGTGTCCTTCCAGTCCAAAATCTGAAGTTTAAAGCTAATTTTGATAGTAGGATGAAAAGGCTAAATTAACAAGTTATGAATAAAAGCCTCTAGTTTCATGTGATTTCATGCTCTGTATGTGACGAATTTCATGTTTTATTTATACTGTGCAGTTAACTTATTTTTTGCATACATGAACCATGTCCTTAATAAGTAAAGTTAATGATTTTGGTTTAATTCATGTAACCCCTGCATCTCCATGTGCTATCATATCTTATCTCACTGTCTAGCATCTTTTCATGAGGTTTATTGCCTTAGACTAGGCTTTAGTTGCTCTATTTTTACTCTTCTGGCTGGCAGGCTAAAACGGTCTCCCCAAGACCGCCAAATATTTTTTAGCGATCCCAGACTTACCGCGTATGCAGAGAAGCGGTTCTGGCAAGACCGCTACTGTCAGAAACGGTCCTCCTAAGACCGCCTTTATGTTTCAGTATTTTATACTTGTTAGTTCTAAATAGATTGCAGATTGACCCTATTATATATATGTTAAGCCTAGTTAATGAGGTTCTATTTCTAGTTATGACTTTACCTTTATGAACTTGGTTATATTGTTCATCCATCATGATAGAATTCATGTTCTTTATGCGTTTTAAACTTATTTTTAGCCTATGCTACTTTCATGTCAAAACATATACTCTTGTATTAATAATCATATTTTCAAGCGATTTATGGACTTGTTTAGTGATGATTTGATCGTTGTTTTACCACAATCCTTTCTCAACTACAGTCTTTTCTTAAGTATATGGCACGTATTCCGATACGATGTCATTAGTTACACTTTACACTCGTAGGTACACAATCTTAGACTTGTGACCCTCTCCGTTAGATATTCCTTCCACCGTACTAGGTGATCGTGTTTCAAGGCCTCTGTAAGTCTCCGTGAGTCTGGGATTCCCACTAGGATGCCGAGCTGATTGTACCCTCAAAGTCCAATTATCTAGAAAGCACTTATCGGTGTTTTTCTGTGTCCTAGATTGTAGCGGCCCTCATGTGACCACTACTGTCAAGTAGCGGTCATCCCGTTACCACGTTAGTCCAGATTTCACACTACGTTGACTTTCTTTCTTCATGTGTCGACTCTATATAGAAACGGTCCTGACCTGACCGCCAAAATCATTATAGCGGTCCGTCCTTGACCGCCTCTGTCCAAAAACGGTCCAGTAATGATCGCTTCTACTCAGTTCCTATCTAACCAGAGGTTTGACCCAAGGGTTGATTTTCTTAAGTTCCTAGATTGTCTATTGATGATCTAGAACCCCACACATTGTTCAAAAGTTATTAATGAATTATGAAAGTTAAGGAATACGTCGTTATGCTGCCGAATTTCTGCTGTAGTATGACCTTGTCTTTAAATTGTCCTTAACCTCATGATTTCAAATTTTTGTACGTTCTTACCTTGATATTTGTTATCATGAAACTATAGTTTGAACTTATACATTATTGGCCTACTTTATTTTCTAGTGGACGTAGCTTTATTTATAACTTGAAGATGCAAGAGCAGGCACGGACAGTGTCCAAGGGCTCCACGTTAGCCCCCTCGGCAAATAGTCGGAAATGTATTGTAAACCATGGGGTATGATGCTTACTAGCGTCGCATTGCACTGGGAGTATTTTTTTTATAAACGGGTGAAAACCACGAGACAATCTTATGAAATTTATATGCTTACTAGTACATTATTGTTACATGACTTTCTAGTGCATAACATTTATAGTTATAAAAAGTACATTCTAGTTCATGAAAGTCCACTTTACCTTATATCTTGCTGGATCATGTTCTATTATCCCTTCACATTCTTCATATATCTATGATCTATATCTCGTTATTAATGTTACTTGGATTTTATTCGTATGATTTACTGCATTCCTTTTATCTTGTTTTCTAGACCTAAAATGTTAATTACTTAAACATTGCCTTCATGTTGATGCGAAGATACCTACTGGGTAAGTGTGCTCATTACCATACTTTTTAAATCTTCCCATGAAACTCTAGTGGATCGGATTCCGAGTATTTAGATGATGGGTCCGAGAGTGATAATTGAAGACTTGAGAGAAGACTAGCGTGTTATAAGTCTTTATGTTGGTCTGGAGTCGTATGATGTAATTTTTATTTTATTGAGTCATCCTATGTACTTTTCATTTTATTGGGTCTAGTCAGTCAAAGTGTCAAGAGTCAATACCATGTACTTTGATTATTATTCAATAAAAGTAAAGGTTTTGTTCAATTATTGTGCATCATACTTATATGTGGATGTGTTAGCGCTCTGAATGTATTGCTCGCTTGCGGCGTACTAGCCAGCTGTTCACGTTCCCGAATACCTTCCGCTATACTTATATCTCGGGACGTGATAGTTAAAGTGGTATCAGAGCCTTCGCATAAGTATGTCCTAGGAAAATGTCATGTCATAGGCTAAGTCCAAGGATTAAGGACCCACACCTATGAACTAAGGAAAGAAATTTCCCACCTATGAGAGATAGGGAAGTGCCCGAGATGAGATAGTTAATTAGAAATTATCTCTAGGTTAATTTCTATCAATTCCATAGGAATTAATTACTTGTTTATTTCTACACACACTTCACTGTTACAATGGTCGTTGAACGTGCCGTAAATCGTGCTAATTGAGAAGCGATGCAACAAACAGTTGCGGGTCTTACCCGAGCCCTATAGACGGTGGCCCAAGCTGGCGCAAGGGCTGACGTTCCAGAGTATGAACCCTCCAAGATTCTCTGGGTCTTCTAACCCCGATGAGTCGGAGAATTGGATAGACGAGATGGAGAGGATTTTCAATGTCATGCAATGCAACGACCAAGAGAAAGTCCATCTCGCCACCTTCCAATTGAACAAAGACACTCGTACTTGGTGGAAGGCACAGTAACAAAATGATCAACTTATATGGGAGGAGTTTCCTACGCTCTTCCGTGCAAAGTACTTCTCTGAGACGTCAAGGAAAGAAAGGACGCGGAATTCGCCTCTCTTCGTCAAGACATGATGTCCGTGGCAGAATATGAGCTTCAATTCTCTCGTCTTGCTCCATATGCTCCTCACCTAGTTAGTACCGATCTATTGAAGGCTAACCGATTTATGGATGACTTAAAGCCCGCGTTTATTACTCAGCTTGACCCTAGAATATCCGTACTTATGCGGAGATGGTCCAACGGACGCGTTTATGTGAAAGGACCTTGGAAAAGGATGAAAATTTAAGGGCAAGGAAGAAGAGTCTATCCAGAAGTTCGACCGGCGAGGAAGGAAAGGAGAGAGATTCAGTATCACGGAACCCTACAAGTCCCGTGAGAACAAAAAGCGACCCCGTAATGGCAACGGGAGTGGTAACGGCAAAGGCAAGAAAATCAAGGAAGAAGAAAAAGCTGTCACAACTGCTTGCACATTCTGTGAAAAGTTCGGCCACTCAGCTGAAGAGTGTTGGAAGCGCCTTGGCGCTTATTTACGATGTGGAAGTTAGAAGCACTGTATACCCAATTTCCCTCTTATGAAGAAACAACCTTCTAATGGCGGTCGTAGGCGCCAAGCTCGCCTCAATGCCGTGATGGATGAAGAAACGCCCAAGGAGGATGGGCTAATGGAAGGTACCGTTCAAATTTATTCGCATCCTGTATTTGTGTTATTTAATACTGGTGCCTCTCACTCTTTTATATCTACTACCTTTGTAAAACTTTACCAATTTTACATGTTCCTCTACCATCGGACCTAGCAATCACAACACCTTAATTTAGGTCCCGGAACAAAACTTACAACCCACTATTCAGATAGTGAGGTAACTGTAGAAGGCCATAATCTTCCTGCAAACCTCGTATGCCTTGACATGGAAGGCTACGATGCCATCCTAGGTGTAGATTGGCTTGTCGACCATGATGCCTATATAAATTGTCGCAATAGGAGAATTTCTTTTCGAAAATCAGGTCTCCCGCGATTCTCGTTCCTTGGCATCAAGTATAGGAAGCATCCCACCATCATCTCTTCTCTTCACGCTTGCAAACTCATTTCACAAGGATGTGAAGTTTTTCTTGCTTATGTGATTGTCACCGAGTCCAAAGAAATCTCCATAGAAGAAATCCCTATTGTCAAAGAGTTCCATGATGTATTTCCATCTGATTTACCCGGTTTACTGCCTAAAAGGGAAGCAAACTCACTACAAAAAAACTGGCCTATAGCCACGAATTTTACCTACGCTTTCAAAAAATGTAAGTATATACGACATATTCCGACGTTTTTAAAACTACAAAGGTAAATTTCCTACGTTTCATTATAGCGTAGTTATATGGTCATCTTATTCCGACGATTTTCAAAAAAATGTAGGAAAAGATCATATATTCCAACGTTTTTAATATAAACGTGAGAATAGACCTTAGATATTGTTTCACTTTTAATAAAATGTAGGAATAAGATGTTTTAAAAAAATAATAAATTAAAAACGTAAGAATTACATATTAACCTGATGGCGTCAATGCACAGTGTATTTGGGGAGCCCGATAGATTTTGATTCCCCCCCCCCCCCTTTTAGCCTCCCCATCCTCAAATATGTCTTCCCCGTCTCGACCTCCTCCACCCCATCCTACCGATGAGCTCCCTTCTTTCTCCGTCTCCAGCAGCTCCCTTCTTCTCCGTCTTCGGTGATCTCCCTGGATGGTTGGCGTCCCAAAAAAAAAGATCGGAGGGCTCACCGGTGGGAGTCTAGAATGCCGCTCGAGGCATCCGTCCCACGATCGGCAGGGACTCAGGCGCCACCATCTGTGGTGTCCGATATAGTCGCAGACGGCCTCCTACGACATGCTCTGCAGGGACTAGCTGAAGGGGGTTTTGACCAGACTAAGGAGGGTGGGTGCTCCGGCACGACCATCTGTTGTGTCCGGTGCAAGTGGCTCCGGCGGCACGTCCTCTGGTGTGCAGTGCAAGGGGGGTGGATCCGGCGTTTGCGGACGACGAAGGTGAGGCAGGGGAGGGGCTCCTCTTCGGCACTGGTTAGTTGGGACTCTGAGGTCACGTTCGCTGGCGTCTAGTGACGAAATCACTGGTGTCGGGCCAGGCGATGGCAGGGTCGCCCTCCTGCCTTCTCCTCTGTCCCCTCTCTCCCTCATTGTCGATGGAGCATGCGACTAGGGTTCTTGCAACCACAAATTAATTTTGAAGGGAGGGGCTCCGCTTCGGCACTGGTTAGCAGGGGCTCTGAGGTCGCGTTCGCCGGCGTCCAGTGATGAAATCAACAGTGTCGGGCCAAGCGATGGTAGGGTCGCCCCTCCTGCCTTCTCCTCTATCCCCTTTCTCCCTCAGTGTCGATGGAGCATGAGGCTAGGGTTCCTGCAGGCATATATATGCCATCAGAAGCAGATTCTAGAAAACTGCATGAGCTCCAAAAGATACTATCATCTCACAAATTTGTCAGGCGAGAGACAAATGAATGAATCTGATCTGAGGAGGAAGAAATGGATAGGTGGCATTTTCGTATGGCAAGATTGCATATCTGAAATAGATTCCAGAAACTGCAGTGTGCAGAACTGGTCTGCTAATTTTTCAACTGCTTGTGCCAATTTTGATGGTTCAAGGTTGTGTGGTGATAATTGTACACCACGGAGCTATGCAAATGAAATGACATGTCCAACACATCTTAAAGAGCACTAATGATGGATAAAAGTCAATAATGAAGAAAAGTGCCACCAAGGTAAATTCATATTCGTGTATCTACATATATATGTATATATCTTATCTCTATATGTATACTTGTATTTAGGAACATACACATATAAGGGTGACTATATGTATACTTGTATATGTGATTATATGGATCCTCAAATAAATGGACATTTGTTTTGACAAATGGCTTCCATATATGGGAGGTTTTTATTGGCATGAGCATACAGCTATATACACTAGTACATCTTTCTTCCCACTTATAACAAAAATGAGGTACCATCCACTTTTAAGAGACAGAAAAAGGAGGTTCATCATAACTCATCCACTAGCCTAACATATGTAGTAGTGGGTTCTGCCTGTTTGTGGCTTCTGTCTTCAAATGCACAAAGCCCTGTAGCCATGCACATTGAGAAGAATACTATCTCTCTTTGAGGTAGTGTAAGTTCATGAGGCCAGACTAACCATACCACATACTATTGAATATAAAATTGGTTAATTAATTTCAAAGAAGCTTTAGTCTTGCATCAGCTATTATGATTGATGGTATCCCCCTCTAATGTGTAGTAATATTCTGTCATTGACTAGTACATTTATCTTCATTAAATGATAACATCAAATTCCTGCATGAACATGCTGTCTTTAAATAATTTTTCTTGCCCTCTCAAAAATTCTTGGACTCATTCAACCTATATAGCAAATTACCTAATTTAAGTATGTTCTTCAGTTGTGCTGCTACCCCGAAGAGAACTCTGATTTGAATCTTTTTATGTTTTTGAAGGATTGAAATTTTGCTTTTGGTTGAAAATAAAAAAAGCTCATGATTCCATTATCAACCAATTGTTGTTTTTATACAACATGGCTAATAGTTTAGGTGATAGGAGGACTACTTCCCTTTGGTAGCATCTGGGTTCTTCCCTGTTTGTGAGATGTATTTATGGGACCATCAAATGTGACTAACTCAGGAGAAAGGTTTGGAGACGATATCACGTAAATGGGCCTGCCAAGTGACTAAAAATGTAGAATCTGGATGATAAGTTTTATCTGTCATAGTTTATTCTTCAGAATGATCACCCCCTTTCTTTGTTATGTTGGCTTTAGATAACTAAAACATTATTTTTGTCTCAGTAGAAAGAAAATTGTTCACCTTTGTTCATGTTGGGGTTCTGATTTTTGAACCGTGTTCAAATAAAAGTATGCTTAATGATTATTCCATTCTGACATCTGTTCATGAGTGAGGAAAAGTGTTTTCATGATTACATGCACGCGTGTGTTTGAGCATATCTGCATGTTCATGGGCAATTCATATCTCTAATCTTTTGAATGGCATTGAAAGGCACTATATTTGCCTGCCCTTTGCAGAATAATTGTTAGCTGTCACAATTTTTCCGTAATCCATGACCTATACCACTGAATCTAAGATGCTTGCTTTATGTGGCAGAAGCGAGAAAACAGGTCATGGATGCAACAGAAGCTTGCATCCTCAATGCACCCATCTTGTGGTACAGATATCCTATCAAGAAGCATTTAAAAAGTTACAGTTGGTTGCTGACTATTAGTGAACATCTATTTTTGTTAGAAATTGTGTGTAATCCAAAACCCAAAAAAGATGTCGCTTACTTCCGGTTTAATTCCTTCCAATGTCCGAGCTTTGGTGCAAAGTATTTGATATCTTTCTTGAGAAATGATGCTCATTTTTAGGCACTTCTTGAAGTGGATATTTTTTTCATTAAAAGAGCATAGCCTTTTGGTTTAGAATCATATTCAGGAACCACCTTTTTGAGATTTGCATCTTATTCTTTCCCTCATTTTGTCTTTAATTATGTGCATATTTATTGTCTACTCTTTTAACATGTGTAGAAAACTTGAATCACCATCCAGAAAGCATTTCCATAAGAAAGATTGTTGAGACCATTTTTAAGGATGTTCCGAAGCATGGGTTGAAGAATGATCTTTTGGACATTTCATTGAAGTATTTAGCTGGCTCTTTTACAGTGCGAGGGTGAATAGTCCTGAATTACTTTTGAGGTGGCATTTCTAAAGAAAAATGTTGCTCATTTTTTATTTATTTTGCTACTTCCTGACCATTTTGACATTTTCAAACTTTTATGTCTTAAAAAGAAGAAAATCTTTAGAATGCCAACCATTTTCTTAGTATATATCTTAAATACCTTGAACTGTACCTTCAAAAAGGAAAAAATCCCAGAATTGCATTTTTATCTGGGTTTCATGAGAAAAATGTGCTTCATTTTCAAGTTACTGAATAGAGAAGCATTAATTTAGCACCCTCAGAAATATTTTATTTTATATTTTCTTTTTAACTACGAGGATATTAGGCAAGCAAGGGTCTTAACAAATTCTGGGAGGAAGTTGTTACTTGATGCTGAGGTCCAAAGTTCTTTGAAGCAAAAGGTATGTGGCTGAGCTTTAGCTCAACTAGGTTCTAGGCATTTGGAGTTTATCAGGCCAACTGGTGACCATATATAATTGATGCACTATATAGCAGTCTGCAATACTATACCATGTTTTAAGTTCAACATCTTTTATTCTGGTTACAGGTCCAGATGTGAAGACATTTGTCCAGATGTGAAGATTAGAATACTAGATCAGACTAGACCATGGAAGATAAACTAAAAGCTCATATGACCATGGAAGAATAAATCAAAGATCCATCACATTCTTCTTTATTCTATTGGTTGTTCCTCTGAGTTCATGCCCCAGGGCTCCCTCACAATATATATTATTAATTGTTTGTCCTAATTAATTGCTTGTTCCTAGGGATGTGCATGATCTGTAGGATATCATCAGTCACATCCAGTGCCAAAGTTAGACCAGAGGTAAGGTTACACATTTTCCATTGCAAGTTTGCCTGCATCATGTATATATGTCTTTGATGCACTTGTCCAAAAATGAATGTAGTATGCATGACATAGGTAGTAGTATATATATATGTCACCACCAAAAAGGAGACATAGGTGGTATATATGTAAAGTTTGTCATTGGAGTGATTCATAACCATTCTCCAGCTATCATTTAAGTGAAATTTATGATCATAAAAATGTGTTCTTCTTTTATATGTATATATATACTCCACTTTCACTCAATCATGCACATTTTAGGGAAACTCCTTAATTATCAAATTAAATATCACGTCGACTGAGGTTCTAACACTTTACAAAAGTGGATTTTAGATGGTAGAAAAGGAATAACAACCATTCGAATAATGTCTTTTGAAAAGCATTAATTTTCCATGCCAACAACATGACATACTATGATTCCAAGTTGTAGATTACAGCATTCTAAGTTTACATGAACCTCATATTCTCATCTTTTAATCTAGTTAATGTGTGTTTACTATGATCAACCTGACACCAGTGCATACCTATTTATCTAGAGGGGATATGCATTGATGAAAGTGAACGTGCTAAGGTCACCAAGATATTTAGTTTGTTCATGTTCGTTCAATGATTTAGAACTTCAATTATTGTGGTGTTATCTGGCTGTTGATTGCTCTCCTCCAGATGGTCAAGAACTTTGTCAATGGCCAGAGCTTTGTGCGACCTTCAATTAGAGTTGACAGGCTGCTCAACTGTTGAACACTTTCAACCAAGGACACCTCAAAGGAGAGAACTGAAGGAACATTGATCCGAAAAGCAAGTGTTGGGATTTTCATTGTAATATGCCTATTATTGGGATCCGAAAGAACATCTGAATTTCTCCAAAACTTATGAATGTCAATGTAATATGTGTTTACTATCTAGATCTGAATTGCCCAAAATGTTTGGATGCAAGTCTAGTGGTGTGTTATGTGGATCCGAAAACAGAACCATTGGATCTCAAAAGTTTGGATCCAAATATATAAATTTGGATCTCCCTATCTCATTAATTATAAAAAATATATATTATGATTTTCGGATTAGATCTGGATCTGAATTTTTAACTTTGGATTCGGGTCAGATCTGAATCTAAAATGATGTTTTATTTTGGATCTGGGTCAGATCCAAATTTTAGAATATCAGATCTGGATCCGATCCATTTACACCGCTACCAATTTATGTAACATCATGCCAACTCAATCTACCTTTTCTTTTTTTTTCCCTACACATGTCACCAGTAGCTTCTTTTAGTGTAGCAAATACCCGGTAAAGAATCTTTGTATGTGAAAAACACATGGGAGTGTGCATGTCTAATACTTGCTCTCCTTTTTGGACTATTATTACGTTCTTCTTTTTCTCATGTTTTATATATATGGATTTTATGTTGAAAGCATGTAGTTTTGATATATTTTTCAGAATGTGTTTTTTAATGATTCTCCTTAAGATCTGTTTTTAAGACTATTACAATTATCTACCTAAAGATTATCATATGTGTCCCATTTTTAATGTGCCTTTTTTACAACCAAACATTGTAAGCCTAGCAAGTGGAATAACATTTTATAAAATAAATTCTCTTCATATGTATAGAACCTGTCTATGATGAAATACATTGGAAGGTGCCCACTAATTTATTGCCATGTCTAGACTCTGTTTGCAACATCTCATTCCTACATCTTTCGATATGATGAATTTAGCATGAGAAAATAGTATATGGAATTTATCCCCAACCATGTCATGTAGCTGGACTGATGATCTGAGTATAAAAGATGCAAGAACCTGGAAGTTCTGAAATGGCTTTGTGAAAACATACTTGTTGTAACAAAAAATATGTGAAAATATTTTTGTGTTACTTATCATTGTCTGTCTTTCTTAGAATTATCTCTTACTGGACCCAAGGCATTTTGTTTGCTATTTTTTCTAGAGATATTAACATGTGAGGTACGTGTGTCTGCCAAAATTGGACCATATGAACACTCCTTTGCTATAATCCGCTTGGTTTGACACTTTTAGAGGGTTTTGATATATATTTCATTTAACAATTCACATATCTACTTATGACAATTTGTTTAGATTCATAGCATTTATTACTTTAATTACCTTTTGTGCATGTACACTGAGCTGATAATGCTTTATTCACAGGATGGGATGCCGATTTTGCGACTAAAGCATATAGACAACATGTTGAAGCTTTAGCCAAGCAGCAATCCATGAAACTTAGAAAAACCCTATAATTGGTGTTGTAATCATCGTGCAAGTAATTGACCATGTTCTATACATGTGTCATTGTTAAGTTATGCATAGGACATACATTGATGATCTTTTTAGCATTCACCATGTTCTATTTTATAGTCCCATGGGGAGTAATATATGACTGTGGCGATCTGATTTTCTCATCTCACATGATATTCACATTGGTTTTTGTGCGTACATATCGAATGTATGGCTCAAATAGCTTAAAGAGTTGATTTATCATCAAATAGCTTAAAGAGTTCATATTCTATAGGTCAGAAATTTCTAAGATTGTTTTTCTTTGGGTTTGACCATTGTTATCTGGTTATGATTATCATCTGTACATTAATGCCCATGTTCTTTCCATGGGTTCTAGATGCTTGATATTTTTTCTTGTAGTTTGTGATGTTGTGCTCAATTCTCAACATATCTAATGCCCTCTCTATAGTTATTTTTATGCTACATAGTTTAAACAATGCTTAATTAATTTCCAAGGATTTGTTTTGTTTCAAAAACCACATGTAGCTCAGACCGATGCCTGTAATGATATTCTCTTACCTCTAGTTGAGCATTAATGGTATCATTTCAAAAACCACATTTCGAAGTTACTTGCTGCGATGACAATTAGACTTTTTCGCATGATTTACATGTAAAATCTTCTTTTTGACAGAATGATGTTGTAGATGCACTTCGAAAAATATACATTTGAGAGATTAAAAATGTGGTCCCTAAAAGAATTTTCCTTTTGCAAAGGAGTTGTTCATAAGGAATATGTAGGGGTTATTTTTCTCTCACTTCTTTCCAATTTCATTTTAGTTTCATAACATTTCTATTAGTTTTGATTTGAACTTTATAATCTTCTGATTTCTTGTAATATATAACCATTCGATGGCATTTGTTTCTTTGCTGCATCTAGATGTTTATTCTACATAATTTTGGTAAAGTTTTTTCCGTCAATTTTACATTTTCATGTGAATGGTTACCCTAATACTATCTTTTCTTTGATTACAGCCTTATCCTAATGCTCATTTCTCTTGGATTATATTTGCATGATTGCTTTATGTAAAGATTATCTTTTACCAAAATTTATTGAAGTTTGTTCAATAAGTTTTGTTTTGATAGGTCTGGCAGAAGCATCTGTCTTGCCATATCTAGGGCTTCAAGGTCAATCCCTAACTTTGGACGAGAAGGCAGAACTATTATTTGCTGGCCAGTTGTATGAATCACTGTCTTTAGCTGTATTGGCTTCATTCCTATATACATTTGAGATGGATGTAGATTACTTTGTTCTTCATTTATGGATATTTATAATGTTGCTTTAGATGTACTGTGAGTTTATTATTTTTTAAATGAATGTCTTTAAGACTTAATCATGTAAATGTGTGGTCCTCAATTATCTTTAGGGAATGAGATTTGTAAATAGGTGTGACTGAGAATTATGTAGATCAACATGGTTGTGAATGATATAATTCATGAATGTGAAGATATGAATAGATGCACTATTATAGGTGATGAGAGCACATATACTAATAGGATTTTTTTAAAAAAAAAGAAAACATATTCCTACGTTTTTTATCTACCGACGTTAAAGCATTTTCCTACGTTTTTTAAAAAGTGATGGTAATTCTTATTCCTACGTTTCTTTCATTACGTGGCAAAAGGTACTACTTACATTTTCAGAAACGTAGATATATCATTTTATATACATGTCTATAAGTGACTTTTACCTACGCTTCTGTTGGACTATTCCTATGCTTCTGAAGCATAGGAATATATCGATCTATACCTACGTTTTATTGAAACGTAGGAATAACTTATAGTCACGCGAGCAAGCGCCACGCTTTGAAAGCGTGGCAAGGAAACGTAGGTAAAGGATTTACCTACGTTTTTTGGATCTATACCTACGTTTTAAAAACGTAGGTAAAGGCCAATTTTCTTATAGTGACTTCTCTATTGAACTCATTCCTAGAGCAACACTTGTTTCAATAACTCCCTACAGGATGTCCCCTACGGAACTCAAGGAACTGAAGAGATAACTTTAGAGTTGTTAGACAAGGGCTTCATTCGACCCAGCACATCCCCTTGGGGTGCGCCGATCTTATTTGTCAAAAAGAAAGATAGATCCCTCATGCTATGTATCGATTACCGGTGACTTAATCAACTCACCATCAAGAACAAATATCCGTTGCCGCGTATCGACGAATTGTTTGATCAAATTTCTGGAGCGGAATATTTCTCCAAGATCGACCTCAGGTTGGGCTACCATCAACTAAGGATCAAAGATGAAGATATCTACAAGTCTGCTTTCCGAAGCAGATATGGGCATTATGAGTTCATGGTGATGTCGTTTGGGTTAACAAATACCCTGGCAACATTTATGCAACTTATGAACAATGTGTTTAGGTCCTACCTCGACCGATTTGTGGTCGTATTCATTGATGATATTCTCATCTATTCTAAAATGAAGGAAGAACATGAAGAACATCTAAGAATAGTTTTGCAAACTCTAAAAGAGCATCAACTCTACGCAAAGCTCAGCAAGTGCGAGTTCTGGCTAAAGGAGGTTTCTTTCCTTAGACATATTATTTCAAAAGAAGGTATCGCTGTTAATCCTTCCAAAGTAGAAGCTGTCAAGAATTGGAGCTGACCAACGACCATATCCGAAGTTAGAAGCTTTATCGGTTTGGCTAGCTATTATAGGCGATTCATTAAGGATTTCTCAAAAATCGTAGTTCCCTTGACTAGGCTTACAAGGAAGGAAAACCCCTTCATATGGACAAAGGATTGTGAAGAGAGTTTTCTAACCCTTAAAGATCATTTAACCATTGCCTCTGTCTTGGAACTACATGTTGAAGGTGGTGGATTTGAAGTCTACACGGATGCATCTAGCATTGGCCTCGGCTGCGTCCTTATGCAACATGGCAATGTGATATGTTATGCTTCGAGGCAATTGAAGTGTCGTGAAGAGAACTACCCCGTTCACGATCTGGAATTGGCTGATGTTATCTTCGCTTTAAAAATCTGGTGACATTATCTTTATGGTGGAAAATTCACTATATTTTCAGTCCACAAAAGTCTGAAATACTTTTTTACTCAGAAGGAACTTAACATGAGACAAAGAAGATGGCATAAGTACCTTAAGGACTTTGACTTCTCTATTCAGTATCATCCAGGCAAAGTGAATGCCGTAGCTGACGCTCTTAGTAGAAAACTAATGGCAACTCTAGCAAGTCTCAGGAAAGGTATGACTTATCTTATGGAGGATTTTACTCATTTGAATCTAGATGTGGATGCAGAAGATAAAAATGGTATTATTGCCAATATCCGGTCATAACCTACACTGATCGAAGATCTAGCCAAATTACAGGAAAATGAGCGCACATTAATGGAGATCAAGGCTAATATTGATCAAAGGCCGGAGTTCTCTATCTCAACCGATGGAAGGTTACTATTTAAAGATCGAATCTGTGTACCGGATCATGCCAACTCTAAGAAATTGATCATGGAAGAAACTCATAAATCAAGGTATGCTATTCACCCTGGTGCTACCAAGATGTATCAAGACCTGAAAAGGAATTTTTGGTGGCCCAACATGAAGAGAGAAATAGCGGATTTCGTATCTCGCTGCCTCACTTGTCAGTAAGTTAAAGTGGAACATCAAAGGCCCGCTGGTAAACTACATCCCTTGGAAATTCCCGAATGGAAGTGGGAAAGCATAAGGATGGATTTCATCATGGGTTTACCTAAGACAAGAGGTGGATACTGTATATATATTTCTCCTCCCGTCCGTTCTTTTATTGCCTTCCCATTGTCTATCCTACCACATCCAACATGGGAAATAAATGAAGACAAAGGGAAAGGGAGGAATAAAAAACCTATGATCGCCACCAAGGCGCCGAACGTGATGAACACGCCGTACCTTGGAAAGAGGGAGAGGTACTCACCTGGCCTGCAGCACTGGAGAGATATACGGCTCAGGAAGAGCCGCCTATAAGATGCGCGGTCTCACAACAGACCGTTTAAGAACGCTGCAGAGGATGCGGGATGAATCACTCCTGGCAGTTGAACGAGCCTATCACGACCGCAGGAAGAAGAAGGACGGTCCAGGAAGCACCGCACGTCTCCTTGAACGGATGGTATAGAACTGCGCAAGATCACCACGCCAGAAGTTACAAAGGGTCCAACCTCCACCCTCTCCGGCCGGCCAGAGGGGATGGGCCTCATGCTAGGGATTGCTGACCTGCAAAAATGATGTGAAGAAGATAGAAGAAACCCAAGATTAGAACTGAAAAGTGTAGTAAATGCCAAAATAAGAAGAAATGAACATGAATAAGTGGAAAGGTGGATACCTGGGGGATTTTAAACCCCTAGGGTGTCACAAACGTGGGTGGACGTGTGCATGGCAATGAAGGTGAAGAAAAACGTGGGGAGAAAGTGAGAAGAGTGATGCATGCAATAAAAAATGGACAAAAACCTATCAAACACACAAGACTTAAAAACTAGACTACTCCCTGAACCGGAGGCTTATATGGACGTGGAAAGCCTCCCTCCTTAGTGCTAGGTCGCTCAAGAATGCGGCAGGGCTTCGCCGTCGACCAAAAATCTCCCCCCTTTCAAACCCGGCCTTTAGGGTCTACTTATAGAGCACCTAAAGTCCTAGCTCGAAATTAGGGTTTAGAAGCATTTTTAGGTCGAGATTATCAAACAAAAGATGAAGATAATTCAATTATCTTTCATCTGGAAGAAACGGCACTCGAAATGGTTGAGGATTCGCGGAGAAATGGCTAGATAAAGTTGGGGATAAATCCACGAGGAGAGAGAGAAAATCTGTTGAATCTTCAACAATCGATCAGATGAACGGTCTAACGATAGACCACACATCCATATGGGCGGTCCATTCTGGGCCGTCCAACCCTGTCGATGGAAATCCAACAATTCACAAAATAATCCAAATTATCCATTGAACCGGCCCCGAATGGTTCGCCGTTGGACTCTCATACATGAACGGCTCATATGAGACCGTTCAAAGGTAGAGCGGCCAAAGACAAACCGTTCTAGCCTTGTCGGTGATAAATAGATTAATTGGATAATTATCTGAGAAAACCACCAAGCGCAGGACTCTGAGGGATGAGCGGCTACCATCTGTCCGTCCATCATGTTGAACGGCTATGGGAGGACCGCATAAATGCTTGTCGGTGGAAATTCAAAAAATTAACCAAAATATTCCAAAATAGATGGACGGTCCACAGACAATCGCACATTGATTTCAGGCCAAGGATGAACCGTACATGTACATGGGTGTTGAAACTCATAGAAAAACCCAATCAACAAAAACTAAGGCCCATTAAGCCCAGAATTGAAACAAACCTAGCCATAAAACTGGCCCAAAATGTGCCTGAAAACAACCCCAACGAGTGATGGACAACTCGAGACATCAACAAATGGGAGTAAGAGGAACGACTTAACTTATCGGTAAAAAATGGGTGTCAACAGATGCCCCTCCTTAACGTCCTCTTTGCAGGGGAGCGAGCGGAGGTGAAGCGAAAGTGACATGGAACATGGAGACGAAGCGAAAATGCAGCGGAGTGGACCGGAAAGCGGGCGTTAAGGTAAAACGACACCCGTTTTTACCAATAAGCGATGGGAATCTTCTGGAAAACTCTGAACCATTCACGAGGGACAGTTAGACCAAAAGCGACACCTATCTAGAGAACTAAACTAAACGAAATGAAACAAATCGATAAGACCAACCTCATGGGGGACACAATCCCGCGGTCCAATGAGGAGGCCAAAAGTAGGCAGCAAAAGTAAAGGAAACAGGCCAAAGCTCCAGACGGGGACCTCTTAATCAACCAAGCCAAGCGAATCGACCAAAGATAACCTTACAACTCAGAGTGGAATTAGTTCCTCTTACTCAAACACTGAACGCACAGCTAACCATCTCTGACGGGACATTTTGCAGGCAAACCATGGGTCATGAAAGCTCAAAAGATGCGTATGATGTATGCTGTGCTAAAATAAAAGAAATCGTTAAAACAAATGCAAAGAAAGATTAAAATATAAAATACTCGAGAATAATATTTCTAAGCTGGGAAAATCAGAGTCAATATACCATCCGCAACCACAGTGTGCAGGATAGAACCATCCTCCCCATGATATCCCAACCTAACGGCCTATCCTAAGATTAAATGCGTGAACCTGGATCATCATTATTTTTGTTAAAGGGGAACATCAGATCTTGGAACACGTAGATAACCAACTCGTTCTCGAGATAGTATAACATAATACCATATAATAATACAATAAGGGTGATAAGGTTAGAAGGCCATACCTGACTTACCTGTGCAGGTGAAACGGCAAGTGAAAGTTTGATGCTGCACATAAAATTGTTAACAAGATTTGCAATGATATCAAAATTCATTAATTGAACACCAAGTGCAGACAACTTCGAACATGAACGGTTAATTACCAACCGCCCAAAGAAGAACGGTTATATGTAAGCCGTATATATATGGAATTTGAACCGACTTAAACAGCATACCGTTGAAGATGAACGGTTATATACAAACCGTTCAAACGAAGGATGGTCTATCGCTAGACCGTACAACCTCTGCATCTTCGAAATGCTAAAAACCCTTCATCTCCCTCCCTCCACCGTAACCGACGGTGGGAGGGAGAATGAAGGGGGCAACCCACACAACCCTCTCTCGATTTCTCACACCCCTCTCCCACTCTCAATCTCCCTCTCCTACATGCGCTCAAAGCACTGCGCGAGACGGCCCTCGATGACGAACATGGACGCGCCACCGCCGACGACCGCCGCCGCGGCGGAGGTTCCACTGCCGGAGGAAACACCGGCAACACCGCCAGCCGAGGGAGGTGCTCTCTCGCCGCCGTCGAGGCCGAGGAAGGCGCTGAAGCTACCGCGCCCGGAGATGGAGACGCCGGGGAGGACGCACCGGCGGAGAGGCCGGCCAAGGGGCCCCGTCCGACCGAGGTAGGTGCACCAAAACCTCCTCCTTTTCCATTTTTACACCATGCATGTTAGATTAAGGGGATTGTGGGGGGATTAGGGCTCTTAGGACCGGTTTTGGGGGGCAACGGTGGCCTCCCCACCGGTGGGGAAACCCTTACCGTCGTCGGGGAAGACGACGGTAGGGCGGTTTACACAAAACCGCACAAACAAACGCATACGGCTCACATAGAGCCGCCCATACTCATACGGCCCAGGGGTAGCCGTTCAAATGCACACAGTATTAGAACCGAACCAAGTAAGGACGGTGAGAGGCTCACCGTACAAACGACAAATGGGCCACATTGGTCCGTTCAACACCCTGTCAACAAAGAACAATGCGGTCCCTATAGGACCGCCCAACCTATAAACGGCCCAGGAGCGGCCGCCTGAAAGCGAAAGAACCAGGAAAAGAACGGTGAATGTTAAACCGTTCAACTAAAGGACGGCCAATACTGGCCCGTTCAAAACAAAGAACCTGAGGACTGAAACAGCCCGTATGGGACCGCACATGAGGAAGAGTGGTTCATAGGGGACCGTCCTTCTGACAGAGGATGGAACTTTGATCTTTCATTTATTTAAGAAATAAAATGCCCAAATTAATTACTAAATGTATGAAAATGAATGAATGAATGCAGGGAAAGCGCAGGACCCGCACCTCGTGGTTGCAGGTTCGCGTAGTGTACTTGGCACTGCCGGACTTTCAGCGAGAGCGGTTGACTGTCATGGGGTTCGCCCCATTCCTGAGCATCGAGGTGTGTCGGTTCGACACAGCTCTGCTCTACACCCTGGACGACTGTTGGGATCCAGTGAGTCGGACGTTCCTCTTCCCGTGGGGCCATATGGTCCCCACGCTGGAGGACGTGGCCAGGGTCACTGGCCTTCGAGTGCACGGGCTACCGGTTAGCGGGACCACTTTTCCCGACTATCGGGCGATGGCTCGGGGATTGCTGGGCTTAGAGCTACGGCGTCCTGAGAGGCAGTCGACCCTCCTACCCCGGGCTGGTCTCCAGGACAGCCTGGGATTACGACGGGCGAGAGTTGCAGTTGGTGAGCGGCCGGAGGAGCAACTGTAGCGACTGGTGGAGCTGGCGGCTGAGGGTAGCTACGGGGCCGGGAGCAGAGGCGGATAGAGTGCTACGGCGATTCCTGATGCTGATGTTCGGGCGACTTCTCTTCTCCACCAGAGCGGACGTGATGAGCTACCACTTCCTTCCCTTCCTCAAGGAGCTGAGCCACATGGGCGACTACGCGTGGGGAGCGATAGTCCTCGCGTTCTTGTTTGATACGTTGAGTTCGACGGCCCGTCGGACGATGCTCAGGGGCTTCTCCCCCTTACTCTAGGTACGACTCTTACCCTAGACCTAATTATGCAATTCTATATGTTTCCTGAATGCTGACACGACGCTGTGATGCAGGTGTGGGCCTACGTACACCTACGTGGGCTGGCAGAGGCAAGGAGACCCGTCCTGGGCTCCTGCCGATCGCCCGGAGGTGGACAGCACCTCGGGAGACTGCAGCCCTGAGACGACAGATCCGAGAGCTGCAGACGACATGGACGCTCTACCGTTTGCCTCAGTATGCTTCTAAACTCAGACTCTTTAATTAAACGCAATTCTTATATGATGATGCTGATGCGACTTTCTATTCCTTGCAGGTACGGTGGACACCTTACACAGAGGAGGGCCAGGAGGGTCAGCCTTGGGTGGTTGGTGCCCTTGCCTTTGCCGGACGAGATGTGTGGCTTCACTGCATGAATGTGGTGGAGCCACTGCACTACAGATTGGTGATGAGGACCATCGGGGTCCATCAGCCCGCGGTGGAGTTCCCGACGCCTGAGAAGGCGGGGGAGCGAGTGACGAGGATGACCCGAGGCCTGGCGGCAGCATTTGATTGGTCGACGAGGAACGCTGCGCAGGTGGCCGACTGGACAGCTCTCGGGCGGGTGGTGACCATCCGAGCGGAGAGCGACTCAGCGTACTACACCGCGTATGCCAGACACTACCGGGACCAGGTGTTCCAGGGTGCCCACCGACCGGTATGACTTCTAAACTCAAACTCTGTCTATTATGCTTATGATTCCTATATGATGATGCACTGACACAGGGACTTCTAAATGCAGATTGACCCTGAGGGACGACTAGCGGAGCTGCAGGGGCTCCTGCACTCCACTATCAGGGAGCGGGACGAGGCCCGACAGGCCCTGGCCTTACTGGTGAGTTTTCTAAGCCCTAAACTCTTTAAACTATGCAAATTCTTATGACTATGACTATGTATGTGACTGGCCTGGAGTTTTGGATGCAGCGTGCTGAGGGTGCCCAGCGACAGGGGGCCGATGCTCCTTCTTCTTCTTCTACCCAGACTCCTGCAGATCGGGCTGAGCGGGAGGCCGACTTCACTAGGATGGTAGCGCGGGCCAAAGCGGCCGAGGTGGCGCTCACCGAGAGGGTACGTAAATCACTACACTTCCCCTTTTGTTACTTATGCTTATGAAATGTATGAAATGTAAATGACTGACTGCGATATGTGCATGCAGACATCCGAGCTGACCTTGCTGAGGGCGGAGCTGGAGCAGAGCCGGGTAGCGGCTCGGGAGGAGGCAGCACATTTGAGGGAGGAGACCGCCCGACTGCGAGAGGAGCTTGCACAGGGCAGACCAGATGATACCATTGAGATGGCGCTCTACGAGCTGAGGTTGAGTATCTTCGAGCCAGCGCTACCGAGGCGGAGCGCTATAGGACTGAGGCTGAGCAGGCCCAGCGTCAGGTCTCGAGGCTGGAGGGCCAGGTGGAGATCCTCCGGGAGATGAGCCAGAGGTCGAGGAGCGATGCTCCGAGCAGGACCCATGGTTCTTTCAGGACTTACTTGACGGGTTCCTCTGGTCGGCAGAGAAACGAGGAGGACGAGAGATGGCGGCACCGCCGAGACGAGGTGACTTCTCCGATGGCCCCACCATCGAAGAGGTTGGAGGGAGGAGGCGACAGGGACCATCAGGAGGGAGAGGGTCAGGCTTGACTCTTGTACTTGGGCCCGACTTTTGTACATATGATATGATATGATAGTGATAGTGATATGATTTTTTTGTCTATTTCTATGAATGAATGAATGGATGGATGGATGAATGCGACTACTGACTCGACATGAGTGTGTGAGTGAGAGACGACGACTACGGGTGAGACACAACTACAGGTGTGACGTGACATGACAACGAGTGAGATAGAGGGACACCGACTCCGAGTGGGAGAGAGAGAGCGTGATGCCAAATGAGTGAGATGAGGACGTTAAATGAGTGAGATGAGGGACGTCAAATGAGTGAGATGAGGGATACCAAATGAGTGAGATGAGAGATAGCCAATGAATGAGATGAGAGAAAGCACGACTACTAGTTGGACAGGTGCACAACTTGTTGGACAAGGGCTTCAGATCAGAAGAACGGTTCTCAGTGGGCCGTTCAAAGTAACACACGGTCCGTAATAGACCGTTCCAAGAAGATATTAAACGGTCTTATATTAACCGTTCTGAATGTTGAACGGTTTACCATAGGCATAAGAAGACAAACGGTCTAACTCAGGCCGCTTAAACTCCTGCCCTCGAACTCTCTGGAAGATGATAAACGGTCCGTTACAGGCCGCTCAGTGATATAGGCGGTCTATCGTAAGACCGTCCAAAGGGGCATCCTGCGAACTTGAATGGGACTCTCCAGGAGAGTCCTTAACCCGAGGGCAAACTGCTTTAAACCCATCCAAACCTCATCTTAACCTACCCTAGACTTATCCAACCTCGATCTCAAGAGACCTAGGCTTCCTAATAAGCCCTATAAGTAGGAGGGGGGAGCCTAAATTCGTGATTCACACATCCTCCTCCTTCTAAGTCTTGAAACTTTTGCTATCCATCACCAAATCATCATGAAGAGGGCTCTAGAGGGGAGTTCCATGGAGGGAGCATCTTTTGAAGGGCCAAAGCCGGCCAGGAAGGAGCGGGAAGTGTTCCAACGACTGACCGCGATCCCGCGACATCCCAGCTCGAGCCCTCTGAGACAGGTAAGCTAATCATGATTTCATTCGATTCTTTCATTTACTTACATGTTTTCCTTTCTCTCTCTTTTCTTCCATCTTCTTTCTTCCCGCCTCAGCTTCTCCCTGGCCCCAGGCGATATTCCACCTTGAAGTGGTTGGCTCCCATGGTCCGTGCCTTGCCCCTAGGAGTGACATCTATCCTGAGATCTTGGCACTTACAACCTCTCCTAGTGTTAGGTCAGAACTACCCAAAGCTTTCTCTTGATTGGCACAGCATCTCGGCCTTAGTTGAAATCTGGCACCCACAGACCTATACATTCATTTTCCCATCATTCGAGGCCACTATCCTACTAGAGGAGGTAGAGACCTACTTCTCTTTACCCAGGTCCCAGGTGGGAGAGGAGGACTCCGTGTGTCATACTGTTGCCCCTGTAGATCCTAGGCTCATCTTGGGAGGGTTCATACCAAATAGCAAGGATGTCCACACTTTCGTAGGCCCACGTCAGAGTCACCTTCTTCCTCTTAGCCAGTGGGTAGTGGAGCATTGCAGGAATAAGTGAGGGTGGGATGAAGCTATAGCTAAGGCCGCGTCCATTTGCTTGTACGGGGCCATCTTGTTTCCTTCAGTTGACCATGTGCTAGAGATTCCCTTCTTAGTACCATTAGCGGCCTATGGCAGGGTCTTTCCATCTCCCAAGCCATCCTAGCTTACTTGTACGAGGGCCTTACTTCAGCAGCCTTAGGTGGTCCTCTGTTTGGTTGCATGATCCTTCTAGAGTGTTGGATGGGTGTCAGGATGAAATTCACTTATAAGGAGGATGTCACTTTAGCTAGCAGATCTTCAGGAGCCACCCCCTCTTCTTCATAGGTGGCGCGTTCGGGTTCTCTCCACAGGTAGAGTGCAGGACAGCTGAGATGAAGACCAGAGATGAGTGGCGACTGTACATCAATAGATTGCCCCTGGATTGGTTCATGATGCGCCCGGGCTTCCTCCGTGACACCACCGTCAGAGTTTCCAGGAGGCTGGGCTTGGACTTGAGGCTCGTGAGCGACACCGCACTGGCGACGTATAGCCCGCACCGGTGCTACCTACAGGTTGGACTACCCCGGACAGTTCTACCAGCACTACCCCACCTTCCCGCGCTACAAGCGAGGAGGATTGGTACAGAGGAGGACGAGCAGGCGGTCAAGAGTTCCCTGATCATGTGGGAGGTGAGCAGGGTGCTTACCCTACCAGCAGAGGTTGCAGAGATCCCGGCGATGCGCCAGGCCTATGTTAGAGAGCTGAGAGAGATACGTCCCCGCGGGGATGCCCAGCGGAGTACTGAGTGATTTTCTGATGTGACACGACCCCTCGGACTTAAATTTGCAAGCAATCGAACCGAACGGCGGACCCACTCAAGCGGATTCACCCGCGTCGCGCACACCCGGGTCCGTAGGTGGACCGGCGATCGTGGTGAGGGTCCGAGGATGGACCTCGCCTTTCCGGGGATTTGACTAGCTTGGGATGAACCCCTAAGGGCCTAGGATGCCCAATTCCATGGGCGGCCAGCACGCCAAGGGCGTGGGCTGTAGTGGCTCTCTCACAACTCACCTCGCGGTGGACATTCGATTTGATTGATTTTGGATCGGGCACTCCCTCGCCACCGACGGAACTAAGAAGCAATAGTAGTTAAGCAAGAAGTGCTAACCAAGAGGAGTGCAACCAGGAGCTCACCTGATCGGCGTGAAGACGCCGATCCCAGCCGGAGACGAGGGCGAGCGGGGAAGCGTGGGTTACCCGCACGCCGCGCCGATGAAGCTTCGGCCGATGACCTGCTAATACATGCACTACTCCTCACGCAGGAGGGGGAACTTGGGATGGGGAGAGTAGGGTACAAGCAAACACTACCTCCACGCAGGGAGGGGCGCTAAGCCTGCCAGGCGGGGAGGGGAGATTAGCGTGGATCGCGCCGATGTAGCACCTTGCCGATTCTGTCCCGGTCTGGAACAGCAGAACAGGGGGTCGGAGTGGTCGCCGCTGTGCACTCCTCCGAACTCAGAATTCGACGAGACTGGCGCCAAAACGTCACTGACAGACCCAGGTACGTCTGTGAATTTTTGTTGGCACTTCCTAAGTCGACACCGGCCAAGACGGGCTCTGGAACAGGGTCCCTGCAATCAGACTCGGACTGCTCCCTGGGTGTAGCAGCAGATGGATGAAGTCTCCACGGCAGCTCCCGAAGTCCAAACGTGGCAGGACCAAGTCGAGGACGACCGTGGACGAGTCTTCTCCGAGCAGCAACTAAGATGGGCACCAGACGACGTCAGGGTGGCGAGGAGAGGTCCGTTGAGTGAGGGGGGTCAGGACAAGACCTTGATGGCCTGTTCTGCGCACCTGGGAGAGAAAAATTGGAAACTGCTCTTCCTGATGCCGAACGGGATGCCGCTTGTTGGTGATGGTAGATGCCTTGTAGTAGCAGCTCTCGGCCAAGTGGCGCCTTCAGAAGTTGTGGGGTGTGGCCGTGGTAGCTTCTGCACTGCAGCTCTGGTCCAGGTTCTGGTCCCGGTTGCGCAGTCGGACGAGAATGGGCACCACGATCTGTAGGGAAGCTGGAATGAGACGATTCCACCTCGCTTGCGAAGAAGACTGGAAGACCTTTCCGGTGATGTATGGTGCACCTCCAGATGATGTCGGACAGCACCGGGGCAATCTCTGCAAGTGGAGCTTCTTCTGCTGCCTGCGAACTGGATAGAGTAGGTTGGTGAATGAAGTTGATAGTGGTGGGAGGGGTGAAGGGGCTGCAATGGGGAGAGGGCTAATGGCTGTGGGGCTTGGATGGAGGTAGATAGAGGTGGTGGAGAGGCTGGAGAAGAGGGCTGGGTCGCAGCTAGCAGGTGGAGGGGGAGGGGGTTGCGGCCAAGGGTGGAGGGTGAGAGAGAGAGAGGGGGGGGCGCAAGTGGCTTGGAGAGAGAGGGAAATTTGAACTGAGTTTAATGTGGGGTTGGTTAATGTGGCCTTGGGAAGGGGAGGAGTTGCCTTGGGGAGGGAAAGGTTACTTGGGAGAGGGGATTCTCTCTTGGGAAAATGAAGGGTTGTATGGGGGGAAGGGGAAAGGTTGCTTGGGAGGAGGGAGAGGTGCCTAGGAGAAGGGGCTTCCACCTAGGGGTTGGAGGGGGATTGAATTGGAGGTATGGGGAAGGGGGAGGGGTCTTAATTAGAGGTGAATAGGGAGGAGAGAGAGTGAATTTTGAAATTTGGAGAGAGAGGAGAGGAGAGAGAGAGGGGTTCGCCCCCTTTAGAGAGAGAGAGAGAGATAGAGAGAGAGCTAGAGAGAGAGAGAGATGCACAAATGCTTGGGCAAATTTTTATCAATACTTCATTACCTTACAAATGAGGGATTGGGGTCTTATTTATAGGAATCCCACAATTTAACTTAGGTCCCTAACTTTTAGACTTCTAACACTAAACCAAGGGGAAGGGGGCGCCCCTGGGCCTAGCCCATATAATTGGGCCCAATAACACACATAATGACTTAAGACTTAGGTAAATAGCTACCTAACCTAGGTATTGGACTCAAATAAAAGGAAAAGTACATGATAATAAAATAAAAATTACATCATATGACTCGAAATAAAGTGGTGAACAAGATGTAGCATAGGTGGCGAGCATCGGGATCCTCGATCATATGAAAGTGTTGGTGATGTCCTCATCATACCCCCGGGGTGCGGAAACTCGACTCCGTCGAGTATGGGCCCACCGGGGAAGTGGTCCTCTCAAACAGCTCAGAGTGAACCTCAACCTCCAAACTCAACCCTGCGTCCGCAACCAGGGTACGGTCCTTCATCCTCTCGAGGTGGCTCAGGCGCACCCTCTTGCTGGCGATGGAACCCTGCTTGCCTAGTATTGCCTCTGTGTGCACACGTCGGACTCTCAGGCTGATTTTTGGTGGCTCTCCGAGGGTGTCCCTCTCAAAGGAAGATAAAGGCTCGAGGCACTCACTAGGATCCACCGCGGTGCCCATATAGGGTGCCGGATCCGCCACGTGGAAAATGGGGTGAATCCCAAAACCCATTAGGAAGTTCAACCCGATAGCCGGGTTGCCAAAGTCACTCGGAACTTGGGAAGGTCCAAGTCCTCGTGCCCTCGAATTGGAGGTGACCCTAGGGTAGAGCCACTCCAATGTCATCATCACCAGATTGCCTACTTGGAATTCCAAGTGGCGCTCGCGAGCTCTTGTCCGCTCTTTGTGAACCTCACCGCTCGTCAAGAATTGCTTGCGTGTATGCTCATGCCATGCATCATGATGCGGTGAGTGGGTGTGAAAGAGGATAGCATGCAAAGGTGGGCCGGGGCAACCGTACATAGACCTATCATGCATAGATGTGATGAAGACTTTCATGGACTCAGGAGGGCCGGGGCAACCATAGGTGGACCTATCGTGCATGGTTGTGATAGTTACTGGGGGACCCGGACATCCATGTATGCTCCTTTCATGCTTAAGAGCTATGATGAATGTGGGAGGACCAGCACATCCAAATGTGAGCCAGTCACGTATGGGGCCTACAGTGTGTGTGACATGTATGAGATGACTGGGCTTACTAGCCCTACCAAATGATGCAAAATGTAGTGGCACATGCATTCCCATCCACATGGCTCCTTCTATGTGTATGGCTTGGTGTGAGGTTTTCCACTCATAGGGGTCAAAGGGGTCTAGGAAAATGGTGTGGGCTTGGTCCAATAGGGTTGGTTGGGGTAGGAAAAGGTTGGTGGTGAGTAAGGTGGTGAGTAAGGTGGGTGGGTATAGGAAGGGATCGAAGGGGTCATGGTAAGGGTCACCTAAGGAGAGGAACTCTAGGTCCCTTTGGTCCTCACAACCCCTTGATGGCGGATTCTCCTCCTCTAGTAAAATGACTGGGCTAAAGTTTTTGGTGGGATGGTCGGCCATGAATGGAGGGCTGGATGTTCTGCCCGAGATAAGCAACTCAAGTTTGTGGATAGCATCGGGCTCATCGGGTGTAGGGAGGAGTAAAAGAAGGTCGCTAGTGTAGCAACCCACAGTGTAAATTGAAGAGATGGACCCGACACATAGGTGTAGGAGGTTAAGGCTCTTAGATCGGTCAGTCACTGCAGTCAATATGCCAGTCAGCTCCACTTGCCATGCTAGGCCGTGAAGGAGGTCTCCTAAAGTTTCTACTTGGTAGGAGGCTTGGATGGTAGTGTGGTAGGGGGAGAAGGGAACTATGGGAAGGTTTTGTTCCATGGGGGAGAAAACATGGGTTGTGATCTCTCTAATTGGGCTCTCCTTTAGCCAACTAACAAGGGGTTCTCCGAAGATGATCTTGGTCCCAACTAGAGAGGGTGGCGTAAGGTGAAGGCCACCATGTGAAGTTTCTTCTTCTTCTTGGACATGGGTGGTCTCCATGGCGGGGATTGGGTCCAGAATGTTCACTACTATGGGGTCGGGTATGGGTTCCTCTACCAAGGAGGTGAGTGGGTCCTTTGAGGGCAGGATGATAAAGGTTGGTGTAAGGTGTACCCAGGGTGGTGAGTGAGGCCGGACTTGGGTTGGGGTTGGGAGTGGGAGTAGTGGGGGGCTAGGTTTGGGTAGGATAGGAGTTGGAAGCGGAAGGTGGATTGGGTGAGTAACTTTGGGTTGGGGAATGGTGGCCGTCACGGGCCTAGGTGGAGGGGTGGACATGGGATCCACGTGGGTTTGAATGGTGAGGGTGGAGTGAGCCATGATGCTTCTTCCACATGGGATGGGAACTTCTCGGCCTAACCCATGACATTGTGACTCGTATTCTTCTTCCCAATCAGGGGAGGCCTCATGTACCTCAATTACAATCTTATCCCTTTGGGGTGTGGGGGTCTTACTCTCCAAGGGAATGGGAAGGTTTTTTGGGGATGGGGTGATGAAGGTTGGGGCATGGTGCACCCGGGGTGGTGAAGTTTGGACCCTAAGGGAGATCTTAGGTTGACTGGGAGGGAAAGGGGGAGTGGGAGTGCTCCTTGGGTTATGGTTCTCAAGGTAGGAGTGGAAGGTCGGGGAGCGTAGATCTTGCTAAGCTCAATCTTTATCTCTTCCCATGATCCTATGGGTTCTTGCCTCCAAATCCTTCTTAAGCCCACTATGCGTTCCCACTCCTTCTTGGCTTGTCCCCGAAGCCGCCCTGTGGCCCTGCGGACTCTAGCGTGTCCATAGGTCCTAGTCCTATCAAAGTGTTTATCCATGGTAGTCTCTGTAACGGCCCGAGAATCTGATTACCGGGGAGGCCCGATAACCTGAGACTCGCACCGCCGTCCACGAGCCGGGAGGGCTCGGAAGGGCTAAAAGGAGTGTGGAGGCACAAATAAATAGGAAATAAAGCAGGATAATTAACAGAAATAAATAAACAACAACAACAGAGTCCAGTCCAACAGAAAGTACAGCCTAAAGCAGTAAAACGTACCACATGCCAAGTGAACACTCGACCCGACAAGCTGGCAACTGAGAACCTCCGCTCCGCACCCTCGAACCTCGAGGAAGAACCGCCACACCTGAAAAGCAGGGAATGAGTCTCCAAAACAGAGACTCAGCATGGATCCCGCGGAACCCCAACCTGAAACAACGGCGGTAGCGGAAAGGAACGCTACAACTACAGCAGGAACAACAAACCAGTGGCCGGTCAAGACTCGGCACTACAGCTACTCCTACTGTACCAGAAACACACCCCAGACTCACGGTCAAGGGCTACCGAACTACACTAGTATCGCTTATCGAAGTGAAAACCCACGGCAACCACGCCGTAGAGGCCTGTCTCCCAGAACACGGCCAACCTGGACACGCTGTCTAAAGTGCAACCCTGACACCTGGTCACGGGTACTGCACGACAAGACGCAACCTCGGTAAAGTCACTAGCACTAGCCTCACGGCATGAAAACCAACACGCGCCACGGCGAAACAATCGAAAACTCAATGGTCAACACGACCGAAACCCGAAGGTCGAAGTCACACGACTGACAGTCTGCCACTCTCTGTCTAGAACAGGAGTACCTCCCACTAGAAGAACGACCGGATGCGTCTACTAACGTCTTACACCGCGTCACAAGTGTCTAGCTACAATGCCCTAGGCGTGAGACTCAGACACACAGTAACCAGTACCACAACAAGGACTAGTTGGGGTCACGCTCGTCAGCGCGTGTCCTAAGCCCCCAACTACGTGTGCACACACAGACCATCTGCTCTAGGTCAGGTCCTCTAGCTGGTTTTCCCCCCCACCGGACTCTGGCGGCAAAGGCAAGGGGCCAACGGAAACCAGCCTAAAAACCGCGTCTCACCGGGTCGCGCTCTCCACCACTCCCAGGTGGGTCCGCACACGCGTGCGCAGGAAGCTACGACTAGTGGCGGATCACTGAGAGAGTAGACTCTCAAGACAAAGGAAACAACGTCCGAACCCGACGACGTACGGGGACCACCCCACGTACCGGCCCCGTCGCACGGTGACCACAGTCGGAGAAGAAACGGGACTCACAGTCCACGGCCACGCACGCACCGTGCGCTAGAGTCGAGAAAACTCAAGTGGCACTAAGCCACTGGACTCTGGACAGTCCTCCAGACGCACTACACCCAACGGTCCTCGAGTCACAAGACTCGGGGTCAAGACCGTCGTACGCAACAGCACAAGGCCGTTAATCTAGTCCAATCTCTAGGTCTAAAACCACGGTAGCACAAGTACCGAGACAACTCTGTTGCATCCCTATGGTTTTGATGATGTCTCACACTATAAATCAATCTTCTATCTCTAGATTAATGCTGTCTCATCATGTGAGTGAGTACAGTTCATTTGGTTGTCAGATAAGCATGCTATCATGATTCTATCTACACTCTGCCTAGTTAGTATAGACAGCAGTGGGTCGACCCACCCTCGCTGATGCGTCGACTCATCTGTACATTGTTTGTCTGGGTACCAAAGTCTATACACCAGCTTGGTCTATTGAGTCTGTACATTGGCATAACTTCTTCAAGTCTGTACTTCGGGCACCTTCTAACTGAAGTCTACACACTGGTATTAAACTTCTAAGTCTGTACACTGCCCGACCAACTAAGTCTGCGCATTGCCAAAGTCAGTTCAGCTCAACCCTATCCATCCCTCCAAGCTTCAACCCTATACATTGGATTGTCAAACTTCATGTCTATACACTGGCTGCTGCATTGTCATGAAGTCTACACATCCTATAGTGTAAGTCTATACATCGCCCAGAGTCTTGTTTGCAAATCTGAACAGCGTCCGTTGTCAAGACTTCTTGAAGTCTGTACATCGGACTGCTTCTTTTGAAGTCCACACATTGGCTTGTTCACTTCTGCAAAGTATGTACATTAGACTGTGGCAAAGTCTATACATTCAGTTCCTTGAGCGAAGTCTATACATCGCTAAGTATGCACATTGTCTTCAGCCCAAGCGTTCAAAGCCAAGTCTATACAACGCCAACTCAACACATTGAACAGCTCTCCAAGTCTATACACTGGTCTGTGATTCACCAACTCTGTACATTCGATATCTTTTCCTACGCATTGACCAAGTCCATACACTCAACTTTTCCCTACGCTTTCCTGGCCAAGTCTGTACATCACTAAGTGTATACATTGAACTGCTCTTCAAAGTCTGTACAGCGTCCGTCTCAACCAGCGTCTCATGTTGTGTCTTAGCCAAGTCTGTACATCGGCCTCATTCGTTCAAGTCTATACATTGAACTGCTCTTCAAAGTCTGTACAGCGTCCGTCTCAGCCAGCGTCTCATGCTGCATCTAAGGCAAGTCTGTACATCGGCTTCATTCGCTCAAGTCCATACATCCACAGTGGTTCATCAAGTCTATACATTCTCTTGAGCTTCACCAAGTCTGTACAATGCTGAAGTCTTCACAAGTCTTACAGTGCTTGAGTTTCACAAAGTCTGCACATCGCTTCAAGCAATTTAAGTCTATACAGCATGCCTTCACATCCAGAGTCTGTACAGCCAAGAGTCTCATGCATCGTCTTACTCTGGCATAGTCTATACATTGGCTAAAGCTTGTCGAAGTCTATACATCTCCGTTGAGCATCAAGTCTACACACTGCTCACAGTCTTATTAAGAGTCTCACACAGGTTCCAAGTCTGTACACTATTTAGACTTCGTGAAGTCTATACAGTGGCTGAAGCTTTGTTAAGTTTACACAATGGTAAGGCTCGTATGCATTGATTCATCACATGTCTATACACTACCTTTCATGAGCCTATCCATCAAGTCTACACATTGGGTTGTCCGACCACAACCCTATACATTCAGTTGTTATGACTTGAGTCTTCAATGCTCTCAGCACACTCGTTACAAGCATGTACACTGCTTAGGCTTCGTGAAGTCTACACAGTGGCTGAGCCTTGTAAAGTGTACACATTGGTAACAATCGTTTGCATTGTTCATAGTCTATACACTGCCATACGTCTGCATTGTTCATAGTCTATACACTGCCATTCATGCGCACTGTTCATATGTCTATACACTGCCTTCACATGCGTTTTATTCAGTAAGTCTGTACACTCTCTCACGCTGTACACACTTACTCAGTTGTGTTACTGAAGTATATACATTCATGTTAATAGCCTGAACTAACTAAGTCTATACATTCCATCTGTCTGTCTGCAGGCGATTCAGGCTGATGATTGGGCACGTGAACCGAGGTTGGCACCTGGCACGTGATCCAAGACAACAGGCGCATGACACGTGGATGGCAACCTAGTCAGGATGCTGCCATGTGGTCGAAATTCAAATGAACTGGCCAAAAGTGCATGGGCGGGAACCTGGCAGCCACACGCCAATATCTGCTATAAATATAGAGCTTCATCCTTCAGTAGAAGCTTGATCGTGAAAAGAAAAAGCAGAAGCCATTGGTGAGAGTCTGCACGATCCAGAAAAGAAAAAGAGCAGAGAGTTCCAGATCCGAGAGGAGTTTGTTCGAGAGAGAGAGAGCAGTGGTTGTGGATTGATGAATTGCTTCATTTGAAGCTACATTTGTATTGGGTTTCAGAATCGATTTCTTCTTCATTGGTTTTTGTTTCTACTTTGTTTTCGTTTTATTTTGTTCTTCCATTCTGATTTGAATTGGTTTCCCTCCGGTGTGTGGAGGAAGGGAGTATTACTCCAGTTTCCCTCTGAGTTGCAGAGGAAGAGAGATCGGTGATCTCTGGTGTTGTTAGTGACAGGTTGTCATTAACAGTTTCCCTCCGTGTGTGGAGGAAGGGAGAGGATTCTCCGGTTGTGTTCTAGCTGGGAGCTAGAACAGGTTTCAAGTTCTGTGGGTAGCAGAGCTTGGTTGAGAGATTTGTTTCCCTTGGGTGTTCAAGCTGTGTGGCAGCATGTTGTTCGCAGACTGAGTCTGCTGTGATCTAGCATTGCCTAGTGGAATCCTCACTCTAGTTGGAGTGAGGGGTGGATGTAGATTGCGGACTGCAATCGAACCACCTAAAAACGAGTGCCTCCTCTGTGGTTTGCTATTGTTATCTGCGCTCTTCATCTGCTTGTCTCTTTGCTTCCATGTGATCAGTCTTCACTCTCATTTACATTTCTCTGTGTACGGGTTAAGGAGGTGCGTTAGCAGTAGAATTTATTTTCCGCCTAAGTTTCTACAAATTGGGAGTGATCTATTCATCCCCCCCTTCTATATCACTCTTGCTGCGCTAACAATTGGTATCAGAGCAGGTTTACGCCATGTGGACGAACGGTCAAGGAAATGCTGGTGGTCCTAGAACCTTCATGGCCGAAGGTCAATCCATTAGTCGCCCTCCTTATTTTGATGGTACTAACTATCTGTTTTGGAAGAACAGGATGGAAGTGTTCATCAGGGCTCAGAGCCATAAACTGTGGAGAGTAATCACGGTGGGGCCATATGATCTGCCACCAAACGAGGACGCTTGGACAGATGACCATGTCAAGCTCTCCTCACTCAACTGGACGGCGCTGAATATCATCCAGTGTGCTGTTCATCCAGAGGAGTATGCCCGTATCTCTGCCTACAAGACTGCCAAGCGAATGTGGGATGAGCTGCAATTGATCTATGAAGGTACAGCTCAAGTGAAAGCCTCGAAGGTAAATCTCTACACTTCTAAGTATGAAATGTTTAAGATGAATGCAGACGAGAATATAACTGAGATGTATGCCAGGTTGTCTTTAATCACAAATACTCTTAAAGGGCTAGGGAAGGATCTTGCTGAGGCAGATATAGTCAGGAAAATCCTTAGATCTTTATCCCCGGCATGGCACACTAAGGCCATTGTGATTGAGGAGTCAAAAGATTTGACTGTCTTGACTGTGAATGAACTCATAGGATCCCTTATGACCTATGAGATGAATTTCCAAGGAGGTGGAGAAGGAAGTGAGAGGAAGGGTAAAAATGTAGCTCTAAGAGCTTCCCGCAACAAGGGTAGCAACAGTGGGAGCAGCAGCAGTAGCCCCGAGTCCGAGTCTGAGCTTGAAGGTTTGTCAAATCTCGACCAGGAGGAGCAGGCTATGCTCACTAGACAGTTCAGAAAATTTTTGAAGAAAAAGGGAAAGACCTTTAGGAAGAAGAAACCACACTCTTTCAACAAGAGTGCTGAATTTACTGGTAACAGGGATAGAAATCCTAAGAGACTGACCTGTTTTAATTGTAACAAACAGGGACATATGAAAGGCGAATGCCCAGACCTCCAGAAGAAGGGTCCCTATCTTCAGAAGAAGAACATAAAGGTGCAGAAGAAGAAGAAGCCACAGGCGATGGTCTGCACATGGAGCGAGGAAGAAGAAGACCCCGAAGATGCTTCCTCAGAAGAATATGAAGATGGAATTTGCCTTATGGCAAACAGTGAAGAGGAGGTAATAAACGTTTTTGAAAATTTCTCAATTGATGACTGGGAGGATGCTTATGGTGACTTGCTAGATAAATTTAATTCTCTTAGCAAAGAGCACAGAGTTCTGAAAAGAAAATTTAACACAAATGTTGAAGAACAAACTCTGGTCTGTGAGGAAAATGAAAAGCTAAAAGAACAACTAGAAGAAATGACCTCACTAAGGAAAGAGAATGATAAGCTCAAGGGAGAAACTCAAGAAAGTCAAAAACAGCTCAATGAATTCAAAACTAAAATTGAAGAAGCATGAATGAAATTAGAGTGAATTCAGAGAAATATGAAGCTGTGAAGAAAGTAAATGCTGAACTCCTAAAGAATTCTGAGTCTCTTCAAAAGGAGCTGGAAGACAAACAGAAAGTCTTAGAAAAGTTTGTCCAAGGAAAGACTAGCCTAGATGCTATACTAGGGACTAGGGTCAATTTCAATAAGGAAGGTCTAGGCTATGACCCAACCAACAAGAGACCCTTGCAATTCAAGACCATCACCTTCTGCCCAGAGAAGGGAAAAGAAAAGCTGGACACACCATCCAGCTCAAACAGCTCTAAGGAAATTCAAAGTCCTAAAGAAAATACAAAAACCAGTACTGGACAACCATTTAAGATGGGAATGAATTTTATGAAGAATAACACTAAGCCACTCACCAGAACACAAATGGTAGATGGACCAAGAAAGTAAATCAGAATAAGAGCTGGAATTACAACAATCAGATGGGTCCAAACAGGACCTACTGGAGAAATAACTTTCATGATCAAAGATATGCTAATCAACAAGCCTACAGGAAATTTCTAGGAATAGGAAGGCTGGATTCAACTTTAATAAACCAGAAAGGAAGGTGCCAGAGAAAACCATGCTGAAACAAATCTGGATACCTAAACACTTGATCAGAGATTTGAACAATGTCCTTGGACCCAACTCATCTTGGGTTCCAAATCACTCTGCTTGATATATTTGTGTAGGTCGGCCTGGCAGCTGAAGACAACAAGTGGTACCTCGACAGTGGCTGCTCCAGGCATATGACAGGAGACCGATCCAAGTTCAGCAAGATAGAGATGAAGCCAGGGGGTCTGGTCAAGTTTGGAGGAAAGAACAAAGGTAAAATAATTGGAGTTGGCACAGTAGGTAAGTCTTCCACAAATTCATTGAAAAAGTATTACTTGTGGAAGGGCTTCAACACAACCTGATTAGCATTAGTCAATTATGTGACAGGGGTCACAGGGTTGTATTTGATGATAGTTCATGCAAAATCCTTGAAACAAATTCTGACATGGTTAAATTTGTAGCCAACAGGATTAATAATGTCTACATTGTAGACTTAGATGAGAAATCTGAATCTACTATTTGCTTATCTGCCAATTCTGAAAATGATGCCTTTGAATGGCATAGACGTCTAGGTCATGCTAGCTTTTCAACTTTAAATAAATTGGTCAAGCATGATTTAGTTAGAGGCATGCCTAGAATTAAATTCAACTCAATATCAAAAGCATGTGATGCCTGTGCTCTAGGCAAACAGACCAGAAATTCCTTCAAATTAAGATCTGAGCCATTGTCTTCTAGACCAATGGAACTTCTTCATATGGACCTTTTCGGTCCCACTAGAACTCAGAGTCTTAATGGAAACAGGTTTGGCTATGTCATCATAGATGACTTCTCTAGATATTCATGGATATTTTTCTTAGCAAATAAGAGTGATACATTTCAAAAGTTTAATCTGTTTTTCAATAAGGTCAAACAAGAAGGGAAGTACAAGGTTTGTTCTATTCAATCTGACCATGGAGGTGAGTTTGAAAACTCCATGTTTACTGATCTTTGTGACAAAGAAGGACTAACTCACAGGTTTTCTTCTCCCAGGACACCTGAACAAAATGGGATTGTGGAGAGAAGAAATAGAACAGTGGTAGAGATGGCCCGAACCATGTTGATTGAAAGTAAATTACCTAGAAGGTTTTGGGCAGAAGCGGCCAATACAGCAACCTACATAATCAACAGGGCCATGGTAAGACCCATACACAAGAAAACACCCTATGAGCTTCTAAAAGGTAAGAAACCAAACTTGTTACATTTCAGAATTTTTGGAGCAAAATGTTTTATTCATAACAATGATAAGAAAGATTTAGACAAGTTTGAAGCCAAAAGCACACCTGGAATATTCTTAGGTTACTCTGAAGTGTCAAGGGCATATAGGGTATTTAACATATCTGATCAGAAAGTGGAAGAGTCTCCACACATCCTTTTTAGTGAAAAGAAAGATGTTTCTAATGTTGAAAATCTTGACAGGAATTCCAATCATGGTGGAGATTTCCTAGAAGACCAACAGGAGGAAGAGAAGACTCAGCCAAGTGGAGAAACAAATTCCCCCAATCAAGAAGGACCAAGAGAAATAGGTGAGTCTTCAACAAATATCAGATTTCTTAAAGACCATCCTTTAGATAAAGTCATAGGCAATCCTGAAGATCCTCTTCGGACTAGGTCTCATTTTAGAAATGTGAATAATGATGACTTAATTGCTTTAGTCTCACAAATTGAACCCAAAACAGTAGAAGAGGCCTTAGCTGATCAAGCTTGGGTCAATGCTATGAGTGAGGAATTAGGTCAGTTTGAAAGGAATAATGTCTGGGAGCTTGTCCCAAGACCAGATGGTATAAATATCATAGGAACCAAGTGGGTGTTCAAAAATAAGATGAATGAAGATGGAATCATCTCGAGGAATAAGGCCAGACTAGTAGCCAAAGGCTACTGTCAGGAATTCGGTGTAGACTTTGATGAATCCTATGCACCTGTTGCTAGGATGGAAGCTATAAGATTGTTGCTTGCCTTTGCATGCTCAAAGAATATAAAACTCCAACAAATGGATGTTAAAAGTGCCTTTTTAAATGGAGTCATTAAAGAAGAAGTTTTTGTTGAACAACCTCCTGGATTTCAATACTCTCCTCAACCTAACCAAGTTTTCAGGTTAAACAAAGCCTTGTATGGTCTAAAGCAGGCTCCAAGAGCATGGTATGAATGATTGTCTGAATTTCTGATCAGTAAAGACTACAAGAGAGGTAAAGTTGATCAAACTTTATTCACCAAGGGCATGAACAGAGATCTCATCATAGTTCAGGTATATGTAGATGACATTGTATTTGGATCAACTAAGCATGAAATATGTGATGAATTTTCTACCATGATGTCTGCTGAATTTGAAATGAGCTTGGTTGGTGAACTAAAATATTTTCTTGGATTGCAGGTACAGCAGCTAGAAGATGGGTGCTTCATCAACCAAACCAAATACACAATGGAACTGTTCAAAAGGTTTGGCATGGAAAACTTAAAGCACATTACTACACCCATGGGCACCAATACTTCATTGGATGCAGATGAGACAGGTAAAGAAGTAAATGCCAAACTTTATCGAGGTATGATTGGATCACTACTTTACTTGACAGCCTCTAGACCTGATATACAATTCAGTGTAGGAATGTGTGCAAGGTATCAGTCTAGACCTACTGAATTACACTTAGCTGCAGTTAAGAGAATCTTCAGATATTTGTCAGCTAGTCATTCCCTTGGTTTATGGTTTCCTGCATCTCACACACTTAACTTAGTAGCATACACAGATGCTGATTATGCAGGCTGTAAGCTAGACAGGAAAAGCACTAGTGGCCATTGTGAATTCTTGGGTGGGTGTTTAGTGTCTTGGGGCTCCAAGAAATAACATTCTGTGGCCCTCTCCACTGCAGAAGCTGAATATGTGGCTGCAGGGAGTTGTGGAACACAAGTAATATGGATTAAACACCAGCTTCAGGACTACCAAGTAGACCTGGGGTGCACACCAATTTACTGTGATAATACTAGTGCCATCAATCTTGCTAAAAATCCTATTTTGCATTCACGAACCAAACACATAGAGATAAGACATCATTTTATAAGAGATGAGGTGTCTAAGAATAATTTTGAACTGATTCATGTAGGCACAGATAATCAGATTGCTGACATATTCACAAAACCTCTGGATAATGAAAAATTCACCACATTGAGAAGAGAATTAGGCTTATACAAATTGTCTTAATTATGAAGCTTGTTCTTGTTGTGAGGGGGAGTTGTGTTTGTCTGATGTTTAGCCTTCTTGCATGCTGGTTTAAGGGGGAGTTCAGAATGCTTACTGGTTAGCTTTCAGGAATGCTAATGCTATGTCTTAGGGGGAGCTGAGTTGTGATGTGAGAAGAGAAGTTCTTTGACAGATTCAAAAGGGCTGTCCAGATGTGTAACTTTGCTGGTCTTACATGACTGATCTAGAGTGGTTCTCTCAGACAGTAGAGTGTCACTTATTTCTTAAGTCTATAAGTCAGTAACTCTAATCTCCAGTTAGAATCTTTCCTATTAGTACTCCTTCAGAGATTTGGACTAATTGCATAAAGTATATCTTCCTACATTGTCATTGATTCTGGTTCAGGCCAAAAACTTGTATGTCTTGATATCTGACCCAATCAGCTTGAAATCTAGACTTCAAGACTCAATTCAAGAAATAGTCCTTTTGGTATTGTTTTCAATCATTCTATCTCTTTAACTCAAGGGCTTAACTGAACAAAAATGTTCTATTTTGATCACTGAGAAACTGGGAGCTTCATCAATGAAATGAATTTTTCTCCCATGTCATGAGGTGTCAAATGCTTAAAATGAATGAAAAGACATGACAGAGCAATGGTGGCTTGCTGGTGAGTAACTGGGGACTCTGGCCTCTAATCAAGGTGTTTCCTCATGTCAAAAACCATAGTTACTAACTCTGTTCCTTAATAAAAAAAAAGGGGGGAGGAAGTAATGAGATACTCACTCTGAGTAACTGGGGATTCAGGCCTCTAATCAAGGTGTCTCTCTAATGTCAAAGGAGTGAACTACCAACTTACACATTGATCTTCATAAAAATCATCTTCAACAAAAATTCCTTGTTGTTATGCAACTAATGGATTGCTTGTCCTCAATACCTTGAGATCACCTCTCTGATTTTGTCTTTTGCTGTCTTGTGGGATAGTTGAATGATCAGCTATATCTGGCCATACTTGTGAACTCCTGCTCTAAATCATCCACTATGTATGCTGATAAACTTGTCAATCATTCTACTTCTCTATTGTGTACTGGAGTATAAAGAATCTTCTCTTGAGAATAGAACCTCACTTATTCTCTTAAGATCTACTTGTGACTTTCTGCACTAAGAAGTTACTGCCCTTATTCTTCATGTTTCCAGCACTGTCATACAGCATGTAGTTCTTTTTGCTGATGTCAAAGGGGGAGAGAAGTTTGCAATATCAGTGAGAAAGTTCTGCAATATCAGTGAGTATCAGTGAGTCTTGGATCTGTCTTGAGCATTGGGGGAGTCATGTTGCTTCGTGGAAGATATGGTCATGAGTTGTGGGGGAGATGAGAGTGTGTTGTAGGGAATGTTTAATTCATTTGCATGAGCATGTCTTGAATTTGTTCTGCTTGTTGCAGCTGGTATTAACTTCTTGTTGAAACTTGATATTGCTTGATTCATAGTGTTGTCATCATCAAAAAGGGGGAGATTGTTGCATCCCTATGGTTTTGATGATGTCTCACACTATAAATCAATCTTCTATCTCTAGATTAATGTTGTTCATCATGTGAGTGAGTACAGTTCATTTGGTTGTCAGATAAGCATGCTATCATGATTCTATCTACACTCTGCCTAGTTAGTATAGACAGCAGTGGGTCGACCCACCCTCGCTGATGCGTCGACTCATCTGTACATTGTTTGTCTGGGTACCAAAGTCTATACACCAGCTTGGTCTATTGAGTCTGTACATTGGCATAACTTCTTCAAGTCTGTACTTCGGGCACCTTCTAACTGAAGTCTACACACTGGTATTAAAATTCTAAGTCTGTACACTGCCCGACCAACTAAGTCTGCACATTGCCAAAGTCAGTTCAGCTCAACCCTATACATCCCTCCAAGCTTCAACCCTATACATTGGATTGTCAAACTTCATGTCTATACACTGGCTGCTGCATTGTCATGAAGTCTACACATCCTATAGTGTAAGTCTATACATCGCCCAGAGTCTTGTTTGCAAAGTCTGAACAGCGTCCGTTGTCAAGACTTCTTGAAGTTTGTACATCGGACTGCTTCTTTTGAAGTCCACACATTGGCTTGTTCACTTCTGCAAAGTATGTACATTAGACTGTGGCAAAGTCTATACATTCAGTTCCTTGAGCGAAGTCTATACATCGCTAAGTATGCACATTGTCTTCAGCCCAAGCGTTCAAAGCCAAGTCTATACAACGCCAACTCAACACATTGAACAGCTCTCCAAGTCTATACACTGGTCTGTGATTCACCAACTCTGTACATTCGATATCTTTTCCTATGCATTGGCCAAGTCCATACACTCAACTTTTCCCTACGCTTTCCTGGCCAAGTCTGTACATCACTAAGTGTATACATTGAACTGCTCTTCAAAGTCTGTACAGCGTCTGTCTCAGCCAGCGTCTCATGCTGTGTCTTAGCCAAGTCTGTACATCGGTCTCATTCGTTCAAGTCTATACATTGAACTGCTCTTCAAAGTCTGTACAGCATCCGTCTCAGCCAGCGTCTCATGCTGCGTCTAAGGCAAGTCTGTACATCGGCTTCATTTGCTCAAGTCCACACATCCACAGTGGTTCATCAAGTCTATATATTCTCTTGAGCTTCACCAAGTCTGTACAACGCTGAAGTCTTCACAAGTCTTACAGTGCTTGAGCTTCACAAAGTCTGCACATCGCTTCAAGCGATTCAAGTCTATACAGCATGCCTTCACATCCAGAGTCTGTACAGCAAAGTGTCTCATGCATCGTCTTACTCTGGCATAGTCTATACATTGGCTAAAGCTTGTCGAAGTCTATACATCTCCGTTGAGCATCAAGTCTACACACTGCTTACAATCTTATTAAGAGTCTCACACAGGTTCCAAGTCTATACACTATTTAGACTTCGTGAAGTCTATACAGTGGCTGAAGCTTTGTTAAGTTTACACAATGGTAAGGCTCGTATGCATTGATTCATCACATGTCTATACACTGCCTTTCATGAGCCTATCCATCAAGTCTACACATTGGGTTGTCCGACCACAACCCTATACATTCAGTTGTTATGACTTGAGTCTTGATTGCTTTCAGCACACTCGTTACAAGCCTGTACACTGCTTAGGCTTCGTGAAGTCTACACAGTGGCTGAGCCTTGTAAAGTGTACACATTGGTAACAATCGTTTGCATTGTTCATAGTCTATACACTGCCATACATCTGCATTGTTCATAGTCTATACACTGCCATTCATGCGCACTGTTCATATGTCTATACACTGCCTTCACATGCGTTTTATTCAATAAGTCTGTACACTCTCTCACGCTGTACACACTTACTCAGTTGTGTTACTGAAGTATATATACATTCATGTTAATAGCCTGAACTAACTAAGTCTATACATTCCATCTATCTGTCTGCAGGCGATTCAGGCTGATGATTGGGCACGTGAATCGAGGTTGGCACCTGGCACGTGATCCAAGACAACAGGCGCATGACACGTGGATGGCAACCTAGTCAGGATGCTGCCATGTGGTCGAAATTCAAATGAACTGGCCAAAAGTGCATGGGCGGGAACCTGGCAGCCACACGCCAATATCTGCTATAAATATAGAGCTTCATCCTTCAGTAGAAGCTTGATCGTGAAAAGAAAAAGCAGAAGCCATTGGTGAGAGTCTGCACGATCCAGAAAAGAAAAAGAGCAGAGAGTTCCAGATCCGAGAGGAGTTTGTTCGAGAGAGAGAGAGCAGTGGTTGTGGATTGATGAATTGCTTCATTTGAAGCTACATTTGTATTAGGTTTCAGAATCGATTTCTTCTTCATTGGTTTTTGTTTCTACTTTGTTTTCGTTTTATTTTGTTCTTCCATTCTGATTTGAATTGGTTTCCCTCCGGTGTGTGGAGGAAGGGAGTATAACTCCAGTTTCCCTCTGAGTTGCAGAGGAAGAGAGATCGGTGATCTCTGGTGTTGTTAGTGACAGGTTGTCATTAACACTTTCCCTCCGTGTGTGGAGGAAGGGAGAGGATTCTCTAGTTGTGTTCTAGCTGGGAGCTAGAACAGGTTCAAGTTCTGTGGGTAGCAGAGCTTGGTTGAGGGATTTGTTTCCCTTGGGTGTTCAAGTTGTGTGGCAGCATGTTGTTCGCAGACTGAGTCTGCTGTGTTCTAGCATTGCCTAGTGGAATCCTCACTCTAGTTGGAGTGAGGGGTGGATGTAGATTGCGGACTGCAATCGAACCACCTAAAAATCGAGTGCCTCCTCTGTGGTTTGCTATTGTTATCTGCGCTCTTCATCTGCTTGCCTCTTTGCTTCCATGTGATCAGTCCTTCACTCTCATTTACATTTCTCTGTGTACGGGTTAAGGAGGTGCGTTAGCAGTAGAATTTATTTTCCGCCTAAGTTTCTACAAATTGGGAGTGATCTATTCATCCCCCCCTTCTATATCACTCTTGCTGCGCTAACAAACTCACGAGTCGCCAAGACCACTCCCTCGGGAAGGGAACGCAAGGGACCAAGGCCACCCACACGGGCCACACGAAAAACACAGAAGCGCGATTCCCAGGGCAGCACACAAGCCACCACGACGATTTCCCATCTTGTAGAAAGCGGGAAACCTCCAGCCCCAGGTCGGATAACTGGACTCGCAGTCCAAGGCCAAGCACATGGCCCACATGGGAATCGCCTTCCAAAGGAAACCCACGACATGCGGGGGAGACCCCACCACACACCCACCGATGCACGGTGACTCGATCATGCGTAACACGAAAGCCCGGAACACGTGGGGTCACCCGGACCCACCACACCTATGGGCACGCTAATCGAGGCAACATGGTCCCTCCCGACACCCCAAAAACACAGACACAGAACCCATGGGGTTTCCGGGATACTCACAAGGCCAGAGGTCGACCACTGGGTCACAACCAGGTCGACCGGAGACCAAAACAACACAATCGGAGCGCTAAAAGGTCACCTGGACCCTTAAGCTCGTAGCACGCAAAAGGAGGTAAGTGGGACAACCTCTGGACACCCAAAGACACGGTCACGGAACTCCACGGGGTGTCCGAGACACTCACGAGACCTAAAGTCAACCACTGGGTCGCAACCGGGTCGACCGGAGGTCAAAACAGCGCAAACAGGAACCAGAACGTGGTAGTGGTCACCTGGTGACCGCGACCAGATAGTGGTCGACCGGGGACCGCGACCAGATGGTAGCGGTCGACCGGAGACCGCGACCGTGCTGTCACGGTCACCTCACGACCGCAACTAGCCACGCGCAACCCCGCTGGTAGCGGTCGCCCGAGGACCGCGACCAGATAGTAGCGGTCATCCCATGACCGCGACTAGACCAAAGCGGTCTATCGCACGACCGCGACGCTCGAAGGCCTCCTCGACCAAAACACAAAGGATGAACGCGGTTCTCCCAAGACCGCGACCAATGAACGCAGTTTCTGGTGGACCGCGACCATTTCGGAAAACTGAGAACGGCGGGAAAACCCCAAAAATCCACGCCACGCCCCCAGACATCCACGGATGAGGGGGAAAACATAGGGGAAGCCCCCAAATAACCCCTAGCATGCATCTACGGCCTCGGATCGGCCAGAAACGCAATGAATCGCTAGATCGGGCGATCACTCCCCGAAACATGATTTTTCCCCAAAACGCCCCAAACGACCCGCTCGACTCACCACGGCCTACGAAACTTGCGGGAAAGGAAGTGCACGAGCTGGGGGTCCATCACCCTACCTCCACCGAAGATTTCGCGCACCGTGGATGCCGATCCACGAAGAAAACGCCGTTGAAGCCTCGCCGTTCCACGAACCCACGGCCGAGCTTCACCACGCCCTCGAGCCTCGATCCTCGACCCATCCTCGCCATCCTCCTCGCCCGCATTGCCCCGCCTCGCCCCCGCCTCGGTCCGTCGGCCGCCGGAGAGGAGAGAGTGAGAGGAGAGAGTGGGAGAAGAGAGAGAGGGTGAGAGTGAGAAATGAGAGGAAGAGAGAGGGTGGGGGGTATATATAGGAAAATCTGGAAAATTGGAAAAATCTTGAAAAATAGAAAATCACACCCTCGCGATCCTCGGAACGCACCGATCGTAACGGTAGCACACTCGCCTAGGTGAACGGCCCGGTTCACCCGCAACGAGGTTCCGAAGGGAAAGCCGAAACCCACGCCGGGAATCGAAAAACACACGCGGAAAAAAGCAGCGGAATGTCTCTGGGCCTCCGAAACGACTCCGGATCGTGCCGATCCGAACATGAAAGATGTCCGAAACGAAATTTCGGACACAACAGAGTTGGACACTTTGAGAAACCAGATCCGAGACCCGAGAAGAATGATCCGAAAAATCCGTGACATTACAGCCCTCCCCCCTTAAAGAAATTTCGTCCTCGAAATTCAGGACAAGCACAGGAATAGGGGAAGAACGCCGTAACCCACTGACAACGCCGTCAGAACCCCAGCATAGAAAAACCTCGATTCTCGCAAAAGTGCCAATCATGAGGGATACGGCCAGACCATAATCACGAACAATGCCACGCTCCGCACACCGCGCACACACCGGCCACCAGAGCAGGCATAACACAAGGGCACAAGTCTGGTATCACCTCAGACACAACGGAAACCACTCACGGCAACACTGCCACCCTCTCGCTCACCGAGAGAACACAATCCTCGCCCCAAGAACCAAACCACCGGTCAACGCCCATGCTCGGCGGACCAACCACCCGCCAGCTTCACAACCCGCTGATCAATCTCACACCCTGCACCAGGGGTGTCCAATCACTGAGCTTCCACCAGCTCACACCTCAGAAATGGCCACCAACGGCCTCATATGCACACGGCTCTCGCCGTTCTCGATGCACAACCACCAGCATCTTCTGTCTGTGAAAGACCATCCACTGGTCACCAGACATTCGCCAACGGGAAACCGCCACCGGCCCAGCAGGCACGATCCAACACACGACAGGCCTTCCGCTGACACTCGCATAGACCACCACCACCTCCAATCTCGAACCTCACGCCAACCCTACCCTCTCAGGGGAGCACGGCGAAACCACATGACTCCATCTCCACACGGTCCTCACGTCACTCGACTCAGACTTACGGGGAATCCTCCCTTGCTGGCCACAGACTGAGGATCAATATCCCACGCCAACGTCTCATCAGAGACCTCCACACACAGGCATCAACCACCGTCCTGTCTCATCGAATCCTATCTCATCAAAACCTCCATCGCAAGAATAGGGTACTCATGCGGCAACCTCGCCAGCACATTTCCCCAACTCTCCACCTGCCAGTGCCATGAACGACAAGATCTCAAGCAACGGCACGGCAACACCACATCTCACACAACTGGAGACAGAGCACATCGATGAACCAATCCTCCGCTGCTCTGCACTTCCTTAGAAATCCACCCGCAACAACCAACGCTACGATCCGCGCACTCTGATCCAAACGCACAGTCACCACAACGCCAACTCGGGATCCACCAACTCGACAACCATCTTCAACCCCGCAGACTCCGATCCTCCGCACATCAGAAACCACAACACCAACCGCAATTCTCGCGAACACCGCCCAGCCGACACCCGTCCTTCCGGAATAGCGCCAACACCCTTACACATCAAGGAACGGGCAACACTTCTCACAGGAAACCACCTTGCCAAAACACGGAACACGTCTTTCACAGATTTCACGGCGTACAAAGGCCAACCAATTCGGACGCACAGTGCAAGACGACGAACCTTGGCCAAATGCAATCTCTCCAACCAGAGGAGAGACCAATCGCACCTCCGACCAACGGAAGGAAAACTCCGCACTCGACCTGACCTCGAGCCTCGCGCATGCTGGGAATAGCACCTTCCAGCACCAAGAAAACCATCACTTCCGTCAGGTCAGCTCCTCCGACAACTCTTACCAAGTGTCCCGTCGGACCATGATCACAACATCTCTCGATGCACCACCGCTACAATCCCCCGAACTGCAACACGCCCATCGGCAACCTCTGCCCAACGCAACACAACCAGGGCCACCAACCACGGGAGAAAGCTCTTGACCTCGATCCACAGACCCCACGCCGACACTCCAACGAGAACAGCAACCACCCTCACCACGCCGCACAGCGCACTCAAGCTCTCAAGCGAGAAACAAAGAGGAAAACATGCACGAAACCCTATGCCAGCTGCCGACTGTACTGGACCTTACGGACTCTGATCACTGCAATATCTCGAATTCCCATGTACGTCCACAACCACGCTCTGATACCAACTGTAACGGCCCGAGAATCCGATTACCGGGGAGGCCCGATAACCTGAGACTCGCACCGCCGCCCACGAGCCGGGAGGGCTCGGAAGGGCTAAAAGGAGTGTGGAGGCACAAAGAAATAGGAAATAAAGCAGGACAATTAACAGAAATAAATAAACAACTACAACAGAGTCCAGTCCAATAGAAAGTACAGTCTAAAGCAGTAAAATGTACCACATGCCAAGTGAACACTCGGCCCGGCAAGCTGGCAACTGAGAACCTCCGCTCCGCAGCCTCGAACCTCGAGGAAGAACCGCCACACCTGAAAAGCAGGGAATGAGTCTCCAAAATAGAGACTCAGCAGGGATCCCGCGGAACCCCAACCGGAAACAACGGCGGTAGCGGAAAGGAATGCTACAACTACAGCAGGAACAACAAACCGGTGGCCGGTCAAGACTCGGCACTACAGCTACTCCTACTGTACCAGAAACACACCCCAGACTCACGGTCAAGGGCTACCGAACTACACTAGTATCGCTTATCGAAGTGAAAACCCACGGCAACCACGCCGTAGAGGCCTGTCTCCCAGAACACGGCCAACCTGGACACGCTGTCTAAAGTGCAACCCTGACACCTGGTCACGGGTACTGCACGACAAGACGCAACCTCGGTAAAGTCACTAGCACTAGCCTCACGGCACGAAAACCGACACGCGCCACGGCGAAACAATCGAAAACTCAATGGTCAACACGACCGAAACCCGAAGGTCGAAGTCACACGACTGACAGTCTGCCACTCTCTGTCCAGAACAGGAGTACCTCCCACTAGAAGAACGACCGGATGCGTCTACTGACGTCTTACACCGCGTCACAAGTGTCTAGCTACAACGCCCTAGGCGTGAGACTCAGACACACACAGTAACCAGTACCACAACAAGGACTAGCTGGGGTCACGCTCGTCAGCGCGTGTCCTAAGCCCCCAACTACGTGTGCACACACAGACCATCTGCTCTAGGTCAGGTCCTCTAGCTGGTTTCCCCCCCCACCGGACTCTGGCGGCAAAGGCAAGGGGCCGACGGAAACCAGCCTAAAAACCGCGTCTCACCGGGTCGCGCTCTCCACCACTCCCAGGTGGGTCCGCACACGCGTGCGCAGGAAGCTACGACTAGTGGAGGATCACTGAGAGAGTAGACTCTCAAGACAAAGGAAAACAACGTCCGAACCCGACGACGTACGGGGACCACCCCACGTACCGGCCCCGTCGCACGGTGACCACAGTCGGAGAAGAAACGGGACTCACAGTCCACGGCCACGCACGCACCGTGCGCTAGAGTCGAGAAAACTCAAGTGGCGCTAAGCCACTGGACTCTGGACAGTCCTCCAGACGCACTACACCCAACGGTCCTTGAGTCACAAGACTCGGGGTCAAGACCGTCGTACGCAACAGCACAAGGCCGTTAATCTAGTCCAATCTCTAGGTCTAAAACCACGGTAGCACAAGTACCGAGACAACTCACGAGTCGCCAAGACCACTCCCTCGGGAAGGGAACGCAAGGGACCAAGGCCACCCACACGGGCCACACGGAAAACACAGAAGCACGATTCCCAGGGCAGCACACAAGCCACCACGACGATTTCCCATCTTGTAGCAAGCGGGAAACCTCCAGCCCCAGGCCGGATAACTGGACTCGCGGTCCAAGGCCAAGCACATGGCCCACATGGGAATCGCCTTCCAAAGGAAACCCACGACATGCGGGGGAGACCCCACCGCACACCCACCGATGCACGGTGACTCGATCATGCGTAACACGAAAGCCCGGAACACGTGGGGTCACCCGGACCCACCACACCTACGGGCACGCTAATCGAGGCAACACGGTCCCTCCCGACACCCCAAAAACACAGACACAGAACCCATGGGGTGTCCGGGATACTCACAAGGTCGGAGGTCGACCACTGGGTCACAACCGGGTCGACCGGAGACCAAAACAACACAATCGGAGCGCTAAAAGGTCACCTGGACCCTTAAGCTCGTAGCACGCAAAACGAGGTAAGTGGGACAACCTCTGGACACCCAAAGACACGGTCACGGAACTTCACGGGGTGTCCGAGACACTCACGAGACCTAAAGTCAACCACTGGGTCGCAACCGGGTCGACCGGAGGTCAAAACAGCGCAAACAGGAACCAGAACGTGGTAGTGGTCACCTGGTGACCGCGACCAGATGGTAGCGGTCGACCGGAGACCGCGACCGTGCTGTCACGGTCACCTCACGACCGCAACTAGCCACGCGCAACCCCGCTGGTAGCGGTCGCCCGAGGACCGCGACGATATAGTAGCGGTCATCCCATGACCGCGACTAGACCAAAGCGGTCTATCGCACGACCGCGACGCTCGAAGGCCTCCTCGACCAAAACACAAAGGATGAACGCGGTTCTCCCAAGACCGCGACCAATGAACGCGGTTTCTGGTGGACCGCGACCATTTCGGAAAATCGAGAACGGCGGGAAAACCTCAAAAATCCACGCCACGCCCCCAAACATCCACGGATGAGGTGGAAAACATAGGGGAAGCCCCCAAATAACCCCTAGCATGCATCTACGGCCTCGGATCGGCCAGAAACGCAATGAATCGCTAGATCGGGCGATCACTCCCCGAAACATGATTTTTCCCCAAAACGTCCCAAACGACCCGCTCAACTCACCACGGCCTACGAAACTTGCGGGAAAGGAAGTGCACGAGCTGGGGGTCCATCACCCTACCTCCACCGAAGATTTCGCGCACCGTGGATGCCGATCCACGAAGAAAATGCTGTTGAAGCCTCGCCGTTCCACGAACCCACGGCCGAGCTTCACCACGCCCTCGAGCCTCGATCCTCGACCCATCCTCGCCGTCCTCCTCACCCGCATCGCCCCGCCTCGCCCCCGCCTCGGTCCGTCGGCCGCCGGAGAGGAGAGAGTGAGAGGAGAGAGTGGGAGAAGAGAGAGAGGGTGAGAGTGAGAAATGAGAGGAAGAGAGAGGGTGGGGGGTATATATAGGAAAATCCGGAAAATTGGAAAAATCCCAGAAAATAAAAAATCACACCCTCGCAATCCTCGGAACGCACCGATCGCAACGGTACCACACTCGCCTAGGTGAACGGCCCGGTTCACCCGCAACGAGGTTCCGAAGGGAAAGTCGAAACCCACGCCGGGAATCGGAAAACACACGCGAAAAAAAACCGCGGAACGCCTCCGGGCCTCCGAAACGACTCCGGATCGCGCCGATCCGAACATGAAAGATGTCCGAAACGAAATTTTGGACACAACGGAGTTGGACACTTCGAGAAACCAGATCCGAGACCTGAGAAGAAGGATCCGAAAAATCCGGGGCATTACAGTCTCCCACTTTAGGTAGGCATTAGGACTGGATCCGTCAAAACTAAGGTCCCCTTCTAGGATGATGTCCATGAGGAGGGGGTCAATCGGACTCTTGTGGGAGGCCGTGTTGAGGGGACTTAACCAATGTGGAGTGCACATGATGATGCACTGGGTGACCCAATACTGACTCTAAATGCGAGTGCGCCCTAGGACCAACTTGTAGACAGACAAGTTGTGAACTTGCTCTAATACCATTTGATGTGACACGACCCCTCGGACTTAAATTTGCAAGCAATCGAACCGAACGGCGGACCCACTCAAGAGGATTCACCCGCGTCGCGCACACCCGGGTCCGTAGGTGGACCGGTGATCGTGGTGTGAGTCCGAGGATGGACCTCGCCTTTTCGGGGATTTGACTAGCTTGGGATGAACCCCTAAGGGCCTAGGATGCCCAATTCCGTGGGCGGCCAGCACGCCAAGGGCGTGAGATGTAGTGGCTCTCTCACAACTCACCCCGCGGTGGACATTCGATTTGATTGATTTTGGATCGGGCACTCCCTCGCCACCGACGGAACTAAGAAGCAATACTAGTTAAGCAAGAAGTGCTAACCAAGAGGAGCGCAAACAGGAGCTCACCTGATCGGCGTGAAGATGCCGATCCCAGCCGGAGACGAGGGCGAGCGGGGAAGCGTGGGTTACCCGCACGCCGCGCCGATGAAGCTTCGGCCGATGACCTGCTAATACATGCACTACTCCTCACGCAGGAGGGGGAACTTGGGGTGGGGAGAGTAGGGTACAAGCAAACACTACCTCCAAGCAGGGAGGGGTGCTAAGCCGGCCAGGCGGGGAGGGGAGATTAGCGTGGATCGCGCCGATGTAGCACCTTGCCGATTCTGTCCCGGTCTGGAACAGCAGAATAGGGGGTCGGAGTGGTCGCAGCTGTGCACTCTTCCGAACTCAGAATTCAACAAGACTAGCGCCAAAACGTCACTGACAGACCCAGGTACGTCTGTGAATTTTTTTTGGCGCTTCCAAAGTCGACACCGGCCGGGACGGGCTCTGGAACAGGGTCACTGCGATCAGACTCGGACTGCTCCCTGGGTGTAGCAGTAGATGGATGAAGTCTCCACGGCAGCTCCCGAAGTCCAAACCTGGCAGGACCAAGTCGAGGACGACCGTGGACGAGTCTTCTCCGAGCAGCAACTAAGATGGGCACCAGACGACGTCGGGGTGGCGAGGAGAGGTCCGTTGAGTGAGGGGGGGTCAGGACAAGACCTTGATGGCCTGTTCTGCGCACCTGGGAGAGAAAAATTGGAAACTGCTCTTCCTGATGCCGAACGGGATGCCGCTTGTTGGTGATGGTAGATGCCTTGTAGTAGCAGCTCTCGGCCAAGTGGAGCCTTCAGAAGTTGTGGGGTGTGGCCGTGGTAGCTTCTGCACTGCAGCTCTGGTCCAGGTTCTGCTCCCGGTTGCGCAGTCGGACGAGAATGGGCACCACGATCTGTAGGGAAGTCGGAATGAGACGATTCCACCTCGCTTGTGAAGAAGACTGGAAGACCTTTCCGGAGATGTATGGTGAACCTCCAGATGATGTCAGACAGCACCGGGGCAATCTCTGCAAGTGGAGCTTCTTCTGCTGCCTGCGAACTGGATAGAGTAGGTTGGTGAATGAAGTTGATAGTGGTGGGAGGGGTGAAGGGGCTGCAATGGGGAGAGGGCTAATGGCTGTGGGGCTTGGATGGAGGTAGATAGAGGTGGTGGAGAGGCTGGAGAAGAGGGCTGGGTCGCAGCTAGCAGGTGGAGGGGGAGGGGGTTGCGGCCAAGGGTGGAGGGTGAGAGAGAGAGAGGGGGGCGCAAGTGGCTTGGAGAGAGAGGGAAATTTGAACTGAGTTTAATGTGGGGTTGGTTAATGTGGCCTTGGGAAGGGGAGGAGTTGCCTTGGGGAGGGGAAATGTTACTTGGGAGAGGGGATTCTCTCTTGGGAAAATGAAGGGTTGTATGGGGAAGGGGAAAGGTTGCTTGGGAGGAGGGAGAGGTGCCTAGGAGAAGGGGCTTCCACCTAGGGGTTAGAGGGGGATTGAATGGGAGGTATGGGGAAGGGGGAGGGGTCTTAATTATAGGTGAATAGGGAGGAGAGAGAGTGAATTTAGAAATTTGGAGAGAGAGAGGAGGAGAGAGAGAGGGGTTCGCCCCCTTTAGAGAGAGAGAGATAGAGAGAGAGCTAGAGAGAGAGAGATGCACAAATACTTGGGCAAACTTTTATCAATACTTCATTACCTTACAAATGAGGGATTGGGGTCTTATTTATAGGAATCCCACAATTTAACTTAGGTCCCTAACTTTTGGACTTCTAACACTAAACCAAGGGGAAGGGGGCGCCCCTGGGCCTAGCCCATATAATTGGGCCCAATAACACACATAATGACTTAAGACTTATGTAAATAACTACCTAACCTAGGTATTGGACTCAAATAAAAGGAAAAGTACATGATAATAAAATAAAAATTACATCATATGACTCGAAATAAAGTGGTGAACAAGATGTAGCATAGGTGGCGAGCATCGGGATCCTCGATCATATGAAAGTGTTGGTGATGTCCTCATCATTTTCTTTCCTTTCATGATGATGTTGGATAGGGCTTGTGCTTAGAAAGCTTGATATATGGAATGAATAAAATTGATGATTGGATTGAGTTTGAGCTTTGGGCTTTGGGCTTTGGGCTTTTTCCTTGATGTGATTGCGTAGGTTGGGATAAGACTTTAACATTCACACGGTCACGAGCCAACTGAACTTTCAGTTTCAATCTGCCCCTGCACACATACAAATACAGAAAATAAATTAAATCTATTTTAGGCTTAACCCCTTGCATATAACAAGTTAGGAAATGACCAGTTCTTGATTTTTGGTCATGGGGTAAGCCTTATTAAATAGGCAAATAACAAATGTCAAATGAATGCAATGGATGCTATGAATGTAAATCAAGAAAATCTTTTTTTTTGAAATTTTGAAATATCTGATTTTTGTTTGGATTTCAAAATATTTGATTTTGTTTTGGATTTTGAACATACTTGATTTTTTTGGATTTTGAAATATTTGATTTTTTTTTAATTCTGAAATATTTGATTTTTTTAGATTTTGAAATATTTGATTTTTTTATTGGATTTTGAAATATTTGATTTTTTTGGATTTCGAAATATTCGATTTTTGTTGGATTTTGAAATATTTGATTTTTTTGGATTTCAAAATATTCGATTTTTATTGGATTTTGAAATCAGCTTAGACCTGACGACGGGGAACCTCCTATCTCACCAGGGGCCTCCCGGGCTCAATGTGCAATATAAAGGACCGCCCGTGGCCGGTGCTAACCTTGCTTTAACGGTGCCTCTACCAAGGCCATACCCGAGGTATGATCCATTCCTTGGAAAATAAAACAGATTTTAATAGAAAAGCTGACGATAGGTATAAAGGTTTCTAGGGCTTGAGTTCTTCTCGCGACACCCCCTTTTCAAATAATTTGGTCTGTTGCGCCGCGGCTTTGTGTCCATCATCGAACCTACTTCCGCTCTAGGCACGCATACGATCGGGCTCATAACGTCCCCCGGGGAAACTGTACTGCCACTCTTGTCGTGCCTGGTTTTATTATTTTGGGGGTCTTTCAAACCTTTTGAGAGCTTTGAGCTTACGAGCTTTTAGCTTTGATTTTTGCCCCTTTTTTCCTTTTCATTCCTTTCTTTCTTTTCTTTCTTGTTCTTTTGCGGAATAAGGTCATAATGGACTGCCCCTATTTGAGACCTCTTTTATTGGGGGGTCTAGATCAGTTCTCGCCCCCTTGTTCACCCTTTGCCCCTATTTTCAGCCGAGAGAGAAGGAAAAACAAGGACTTGCACCCTCCCTGAAGCATGGCCAAGGGAGAAACGGTGTTGTGCAAAAGAGGGAAACCGACCCACGGGGGGTCGTGTAGTGTGTGAAATGTTGAACCGAGGATTTCCTTTCGTGATCAAGTGAAGGCGCACCCCGCCACCAAGTCGTTGCTGGTTTGACTCTATGGATAAAAACGTTTTAAATATAGCCCATTCCATGGATTTGGTAATTCTTTGCCCTCCGCGTTGATTAAACGATACGCGTTACCCGGATAGACTTCCTTAATTACAAACGGCCCTTCCCAGTTGGGTTGCAGCTTAGACCTGGGACCTGCTGCCCTGATACATTTACGTTTCAAAACCATATTACCCACTTGGAATTTTCGTTCGATGACCTTCTTTTGAAAATACCGCGAGACACGCTTTTGATAAACCGAAACGTGATTGGCCGCATTAAGCCTCTTCTCGTCTAAGAGTTCTAGTTGGATTAGCAACGCCTCTCGATGGAGATTAAGTTCTTTGTCCAGCTGCACTCTTAGGGAAGGGATCAGGATCTCGTACGGGAGTACCGCCTCCATCCCATAGGTGAGAGCAAAAGGAGTTTGCCCCGTTGGAGTACGGACGGAGGTGCGATAAGCCCATAGAGCTTCTACCAGTTTATCGGCCCAATCAGCAAATTTGTGTGACTCGCATGTTTTCTTGATGATTTTAAAAAGGGTTTTATTCGTGGCCTTAGCCTGGCCATTACCTTGGGGGTAGTATGGTGATGAATGATGCGATGATATATTAAACTTCTTACAGAGGTCCCAGAGTTCTTGAGAAACGAATTGAGGCCCGTTGTCGGTGACGATATCACTTGGCACTCCAAACCGTGAGATGATATTCTTCAGGATGAAGCGGCATACTGTGGTGGCTTTGATCTCTGCATAGGCTTCAGCTTCCGCCCACTTGGTGAAGTACTCCGTAGCCGTCAAAATGAAGGACTTCTGCTTGACTGCGAGATTTGGGTCACCGAAAGGTCCGATGACATCAAAGGCCCACATGGAAAATGGCCAAGGAGCAGAGAGAGGATGGAGAGAAGAAGCAGGAGCATGGATCTTGTCAGCATAGAGCTGGCATTGAAGACACCTACGGACATAGGTGGAGCAATCTTCTTCTAGGGTTGGCCAGTAATAGCACTGCCTAAGAATCTTCTTCGCCAACGCCTACCCATTTACGTGCCCAGTACTAGAGTGAGCTGCTTCTACTACCTTCCAAGCCTCATCGTCATCTAGACACCTCATTAGAACTCCATTGAGAGCTCGCCTATACAATTCTCCAGCAACAATCGTGTATCTTGCGGCGACTCTTCTAATGGCCTTTCGCTGCTCAGCATTTGCCGTCTCCGGGAATGAACCATCCCTACAATACTGCTCAATCTCATAATACCACGGCAACTCTTCTTCTTCTATGATCTCCTCAAGCTCAGTTAACGAAACTTCTTTCACCTCTTCCCTTTCTACCTTCCTTTCTATAGATTTCCTAAGGTTGTCGAACCAGGGATCCTAAAGAGAGGGAGCATCTAACCGCTGGACCACAATGCTCTCAATGGCGTGACTGAGGGGAAATGATAGAGAAGAAGCTAGTGATGCAAGGGCATCAGCCAAGATGTTCTAAGAATGAGGAGTGTGAATATAGATAAGCTTCCAGAATTGCCTAGCCAAGAGCGTGACCAAATCTTGATAGGGCTTAAGCTTAGGGTCACGGGTGCGGTAAGTTGACAGAACTTGACGCAGCACCAATTGAGAGTCTCCTATGATGTTAAGGTATCGCGCGCCCAAGAGGTAGGCGTGCTTCAGACCGGCAAGGAGAGCCTCATACTCGGCTATATTATTCGTGGCAGGAAATGAGAGTTGATAAGCGATAGGGATGGTTACCCCTTCCGGAGTAAGGAGAACGGCGCCGATTCCACTGCCCTGGGAATTGAGAGCACCATCAAAATGGAGAGACCAGAAAGGAAGATGAGTGATTACTGTCAAGTGTTCATCAGGGAACTCGTCCTGGATTGAATCAGTGCGAGGGATGGGAGAATGAGCGAGATGCTCAGCAATGGCGTATCCCTTGATCACTTTTTGGACAATGAAGGTGATGTCGAATTGGGAAAGAAACTGCCAGCGAGCTAATCGGCTAGAAAGGATAGGTTTTTCTAAAAGATAACGAATGGGGTCCATTCTAGAGATCAGCTTGACCTCATGGGCAAGAAAATAGTGTTTGAGCTTCTGAGCTACCCATACTAGTGCTGTACAGGTCTTCTCCATGGCAGTATACTTGGATTCAGCGGGATTAAACAACCTCGAAAGGTAGTATGCTGCCCTTTCCCTTCCTTCATCGTCTACCTGAGCCAGGACAGCTCCTAGGGAGTCCTCAATCACAGAAATGTATAGGATCAGGGGTTTCCCAGGGACAGGTGGTTGTAGAACCGGGGGATTAGAAAGATAGACCTTAAGATCTTCGTAGGCCTTTTGGCATTGTTCATTCTATTCAAATTTTGCTCCTGCCTTTAACAATTCATAGAATGGGCGGCATCTCTGCGAGTGTTGAGATATAAATCTTCTAATGAATTGTAAGCGCCCAATCAAACCTCTGAGCTCGGTGATGTTCTTAAGCGGCGGCATCTCCATAACAGCCTTTGCTTTATTCGGATCGATATGAATCCCTCGTTTACTAACTATAAACCCGAGTAACTTCTCTGATGCAACTCCAAACACGCATTTCTTTGGATTCATCTTCAATTTATATTCCCTATCCCTTTGCAACACTTTGGCTAGAATGGCGGGGTGTTCTTCTTTGGACCTCGACTTTACCAAAATATCTTCCACGAAAGCTTCTAAGTAGACATGCATCATGTCGTGGAAGATAGCCATCATTGCCCTCTGATAAGTAGCACCTGCATTCTTTAATCCAAATGACATAACAACATAGCAGTATATGCCCCAGGGCGTGGTGAAAGAGGTCTTCTCTTGATCCTCAGGAGCAAGGCGGATTTGGTTATATCCGGAATAACCATCCATGAATGAGAGGGCTTCATATCCAGCCGTGTTATCCACCAGTACATCAATGTGAGGAAGTAGAAAATCATCTTTCGGACATGCCTTATTTAAGTCCCTGAAATCGATACAAATCCGAATTTTGCCATCCTTTTTCATTACCGGGACTATGTTTGCCACCCATTGCGAATATAAAATAACTCTAATAAACTTGGCCTTATGCAATTTATCGACTTCTTCCTTAATTCTTAAGGCCATCTGTGGGTGGAATCTCCTTTCTCTTTGTTTAACGGGTGTTGCCCCTAGTTTAAGAATCAATCGGTGTTCAACCAACGTGGGATCAAGACCTGGCATGTCCTCGTAGGATCAGGCAAACGAATCGCTATACTCCCTCAATACCTTGATTAGCTCCACTTCAACCTAAGGAGGGAGATTAGCAGAAATAAGTATGGGTCCGGGGTCTTCCTCTGTTCCAAGATTAATTTCTTTAGTGGGTTCATCCACTGCCGAGGACGGTTCGTCAAACCTTTTCAAACCTTGTGCGTACAGATCAGCAGTGTCATCCACATCGCTTTCCTCATCATCTGCTGGATCCTTCTCATTCATAATTTCATATACCCCTAATCCGTCATTGCTCCACTCCCCACCCAATTCCTCATCTTCTTCTAAAACAATTGCGGTCTCTACAAACTCTGGCACCTAAGGAGGGCATGGCATCTTTCGGCCAAATCTCGCAGAAACCTATCAGGGATGGATTTAGAATGGCGCATCATAGAGTGCGCCGCAGATGTGGATGGGCTGACTAGACTCGAACTAGGCTCTACCCCAACTGACTCGACCAACCTAGGAGACTCTACACAATGTACATCTAACCTAGGAGATAGGAAATCTACCAGAAAAGGAACAAGGGTCTCATGCCCCTGGGAAGCTGAGCAGAACACAGCGTAATCTTCTATTGAAACCTCTGTTTTAAAATTGGCATTTTTTTTGGAGGTCGGAGGTGGTCACGAGACAAGAGGTGGAAGAAGACGGGGGAGGAGGTAGTTGCATGGGGAACAAATCGGGGAAGATGCAATCGAAGAATGGATCAGAGGATCGAAACCACATCTCGTAGAGTTGGGCATTGGGGGGAGGCGGAGTAAACAAAGTTGACAGATCAATAGGTGGGCAGCGCCCACATGCACACGGCACGAACAGAATTTCAGGTGGTCTCTCCGTGAAGTACGGGTCGACTAGAATTGGAGGGGAACGGGGGACAAACCCTAATTGTTGGAACAGAGAGGCAAGACGGGACGGGGACAGACAAAAGGTAGTGATAGAGCTCCCCACTTCTCGTGGCCCCCGGCGGACCAGCTGCGTTGGAGAATGCTTCACCGGCTACATCTCCTTCTTCCTCGGGCGGCCTTCTCTTTTACTGAACAACTTTTCAAAACAACCAGCAAAATCTTCCATATCACCCACCAACCCCTGTAGCGGCGACGGTGGGTCAGCAATAGCACAGGCATCATCGGCCTTCTCTTCGGAACTGGGTGGCGGCTTCTTCAAAGTGCCGGGCTGCAACTGGCCTTTTACAAAATGTTGTCGATAGTCCCATGTCAATGGCCCAGAATCTCCAAGTATTGACATTGCTGAATCACGGTAGCCAAGGCCTCGGCGTCCCATCTTCCTGCCTTTAGGGACGGGCTTAGTCCGCCCCTGTAATTGTGCGCCGAGATCCAGGCCCGGTTGGTAACCCAGTTTCAGAATCATGTGCCACCCCTTTGAATCTCTTATCTTGGACTTAATTTTTACATTGACTGGCGTAGTGGCAGGCTTGCGTGACGCATATGCCCATGGGTAGTTTAAGTCCATTACTGACAAAACTGACCTATTACTTGGCCACAGTGTAGGGAGAATCTTATTTGTGATGGCATCAACAGACTGGACGGTGGAGATGCTTTTCACTTTAACCACCCGGCCCTGGAATGGGAATTTCAGGCATTGGTGGGCAGTTGAAGGTACGGTATTTAAACTGTTTATCCATGGACGACCCAGAATATCTTTGAACATTGGGTCTATGTCCAACACATAAAACTCCACGTCCATAACCAACGGCCCTAGGTCGGCCTGTACAGTCACGGCCCCGTGACAAGCACGCCTAGAATTGTCATATGCTGCTATTGTGGTGGGTGTTGGCTTAAGCATATCCTATGAAATGTTACAGGCATGGAGGGTACTCAATGGACACGTTTATCGATGCTCCTGTGTCCATGAGGGCAGACTCAACAGCCACTTTATTCAAAGAAATGGTAATACAGAGTGGCATCTGTCGTGCCTCTGGGGGAGCTAGTTCTGACTCAGAAAATGAAATAGAGGGCCCCCTTGTGATGGTTGCCAACACCGTTGGTAAACTGTCCACCGCCACATCTTCATTTACCATCACTTTCTGTAAAAAAGTCTTCAAAGCATCCTGATGTAGCGGCGACCTTTTGATAAATTCCAAAACTGAAATCTTGGTCGGCATCCAGTCCAAGTGTTGTAACAAGTCATACTTCGTGCCTGGCATGGGGTCTGCATCTTCAGCTGTTGACAAAGAAGGCTGAGGGGTAGGTGCGGGTGCACGAGAAGAAGGGTAAACTTTGTGGAATGGATTCTCACTCCGAAGGGCGTAATGTGGTGCTGGCACGGCCTGAGATGGACCCCCGCTTGGCCCGGTGGGGTAGGTGGAAGGGATAGAAATGAGGGTGAGGATGGTGGATGTTGGCCTGATGGGCCCTAGTGAAGGGGAAATGGGCGAGGGGTTAAGTGGAGGGGTGATGATGGAGGGTATGGTGGGTGATGGCAAAAGGACTGGCGGTATGGAGGGGAATGCGGTGGGCCTGATGAGTGATGCGGAGGGAATAATGGGTGGAGTGGTGGTCAGAACGGCGGGCCTGAGAACGGAGGGGATAGCAGGTGCGGGAGAATGGTTGTGGTGGAAGGCCAAGAGGTGTGCAGGGGAATGGTTGTGGTGGAAGGCCAAGAGGTGTGCCCTCATCATCAAAAGTCCACCCAGCGTTGTGGGCTGGGTGCTGAACAATGTTTTTCTGGGCCGGTGCCGGCGCCGGCGGCTGTTGTTGTTGCTGAGGAGCGGGTGGGTGGACTGGCATGGGATTCTGATGGATCCCAAGGTCTTGTTGCTGCTGCTGTTGCTGGGGTTGCTGCTGCTGTGGGGGTTGTTGTTGCTGCTGTTGTTGGGGCGTCGCCTGCTGCGGCCTGGCTTGTCTCTACCTCTGCTTGATGTCTTCGATCAACTGGTGCATCTGGGCCCAATCAATCCTTTGTCCCTCATGTAAATCATACACCAGATCTCTAAACTGATAGCACCGCTCTATTGTGTGCCCGGGCTGCCGATGATATATGCAATATCGGGACTGATCGGCAACCGGATTCCAATTCTGACACTCCGGAGGCAGTTGAATATCACCATTATACATCAAAGCAGAGAAAATATCAGGCAATGTTTCAGGAAGAGGAGGGTAATGGGCCCTTTTCGGGCTCGGTCGGGCAGATCCGTAAGCGGCGGGTGGAGGAACATTATGATATTGCGGCGGCCGCTGAGGCTGTTGGGGTGGTGGTGGTGGTGGTTGCGGGTGTTGAGGAGCCAGGAAAGTGGGTTGGGGAACTTGTGGAGCGGCGAACTGGGGGTTGCGTGGAGGCTGCGGGAAGCGAGGTGGAGCGGCTTGGTGGGGAAACTGAACAGCCTGGACTTGCTCGTTGATTTGCACTCCTTTAGTGACGGGGCCCTGGGATTTTCTGGCGATTTTGGGTTTCTGGGCCTCGAATAGTGAATGAATAGGGGAGTCTTTAAACTGCGTCTATATGAACCGAGTCCTGCTGTACAACTGGTGCATATTCGAAATGTCATTCATTGCCAAAATATTTCTGAATGTCGGGGTAGCATTGGAGATTAACAACTTAACTTTCTCTTCTTCCGGGATTTGCCCGGGCACACGTGAGGCCATCTGCCTCCATCGATCCGCATAGGTTGCAAAATCCTCCTCCGGCTTCATCTTTTCCGCTACCAGGTCGGTGAAGGAATACTCAGGACCGACCCGATCTTGGAACCTCTGAATGAACTTCTCCTTGACTGTCTTGAAATTTTCTGCCTCCTCCAGAGGCAAGGTATAAAATCACTCCAGGGCGACCCCCTCCAATGATCAGCGGAATAAGTAAGCCATCAGGCGATCATCATGCTGGAACTGTGCTGACTCGTAAAGAAACTCCCGAACATGAATGAACGGGTTGCCGTTCCCATCATATTTTCGGTACACGGGGAGCTCGGACTGAGGAGGAAAATGAATGTCCCTGAAGTTAGGAATAGGGACATCAACCAAAGACTGTGGGCCAACCCGCTTGTGGAGGAGGTCAATTTGTTGCTGCATAGCCGCCCATTTGTCAAGAATTTCCCGTTCCCGAGATGGAGGAGAAGGAGCAGAAGGAACAGTACCTGGATACGGAGCCAAAGGAAAAGCCGACTGAGGGGGCAGCCCGTAAGATGGATAATGGGTCAGGGAAGGGCCCACATCCACATGAGCCAGCTGGGCGGCCCCTGGTTGCAACCGAGTAAAGTTTGCCGGGGCTACAAGGGCCTGCGGCGATGGAGAAATAGTGACATAGGGATCAAGGTAAGGAACAGAGGGGATTTGAGACTTCCCCTTATCGAGCGGCTGATGGGCCGAGGAAGAAGCCTGGCCCGTTTCCATGCTGGAGTACCGAAGGATCTGAGGACGAGTGGGAGTAAGGTCAATGGGAGCCACAGAGGTGGTCCCAGTAACAGAAGATGTAGTGGCAACAGCAGTCATGCCACGAGAAGGAGCTGAAGTCGGGGCATCGGCCCCCTGCAAGGCTTGCCGGATGAGATGGAGCTGGGTAGGGTCCAGCTGGGCCATGTTGAGAATTTGATTGGCCGGATTCTGAATGGATGGATCGGAAAGAGAGGGTTGGGAACCCTCGCCAAGAATGGTCGGGAGTGGAGGGACAGTCCCCTCTCCTCCCTGCATATGGGTGACCCTAGATGGGTCCTCAAGAAGTCCGCGAGGAAGAGAGTCCTCGTGGGACTGGGAGAAGTCGTATGACAACATGGGAGATGATGAATCAAGCAAAGGATTAAAGTAAGAATAGAAATGAGAACTGACCCTAGGAGATGATCCCGAGGGAAAAAAATAACCCCACATACACTAAACACCTCAAGACTAGGGCAAACAATCCTAACCAAAGCAAAACCTCAAACAACCAAGCATCCAATGGAGAGGAGAGATGAGAGGAGAATCAAACACTTAAGCAATCAAGTTGTCAAATGATGCATGACAATTTTTAAATTCCTCTTGTAGGACCTTAGTGGATTAATTAATATATGAATTCGCTCAACCACAAGGTACCTAACCAGGGTGGGAAATGAGGGACTAGGTGACTCTACGGGGCTCTCTCGCTCGCGGATGCAAACCCTAGACTGGGAGTGGATACGGTACAATCTGCCCGGCGTCCGTGTGGGAATCCATGGCTCACGGGGGCTTACGGGGGTCCTCAGCAAAATCCCCTAGTCGGCTCCAAGAAGTATGGAGATGAGAGGAAACCCTACCTCGGTAGGAATGCAACTACTATGAAAGAGATGGATGCTCCTATGTGCACCGAAGTGCATGCAAAATCTAGCCTAGCAACTATCAACCAATGACCAATCAAATATATAAGCAATGAAAACAATCATGCAACAATGATGTGGGAGCAGGGGGAGATCAATAACCAGCACCAAAGATCATGAATATCATGGAACATGGCAATCAAAATGAATTACGGGTGCACTATAGCACCACAAGGACGGTCTATATAAGACCGCTCAAAGGGACAGACGATCTGTACAGAACCGTATAATCCAGGGAGTAACAGGGAGTAACGGCAGAATAACTGCAAAAATCAGAGAATGCTGGAAATGAAGGATGGCAGAGATGATAAACGTACCCGGAGGAGCGATCTGTGGACAGCCGCGTAAGCTCTGGAACGGATCTCCAGCAACCGTGTACCTACAACCAGACCAACCAGAAGCGTACCTGTGCCAGAAAGATGGACGGCCAAGGACAGGCCGTTCGACATTGTGAACGGTCAATAGGAGGCCGTCTATGACAGGACGCTTGCAGGAGAACTGCGCAGAGAGGGACGGTGGACGTGCAGCCGCACAGGGGATGAACGGCTCTAGGAGAACCATTCACGTTCCAGGGGACCAAAAAACGCAACCAGCAAAGATCAACCTGTAATCACTCGAAGAAAAGGGATGAACAAAGCAAAAGAGAGGGTCAGCAAGCCACTAACACGATGGGCACTAGGTGTCCCACCGTGATTGCCACAAAAGAAGGGTGTAGATATATTTCTCCTCCCGTCCGTTCTTTTAATGCCTTCCCATTGTCTATCCTACCACATCCAACATGGGAAATGAATGAAGACAGAGGGAAAGGGAGGAATAAAAAACCTGTGATCGCCACCAAGGCACCGAACGTGATGAACACGCCGTACCTTGGAAAGAGGGAGAGGTACTCGCCTGGCCTGCAGCGCTGGAGAGATATACGGCTCAGGAAGAGCCGCCTATAAGATGCGCGGTCTCACGATAGACTGTTTAAGAACGCTGTAAAGGATGCGGGATGAAGCACTCCTGGCAGTTGAACGGCTCTATCACGACCGCAGGAAGAAGAAGGACGGTCCAGGAAGCACCGCACGTCTCCTTGAACGGATGGTATAGAACCACGCAAGACCACCACGCCAGAAGTTACAAAGGGTCCAACCTCCACCCTCTTCGGCCGGCCAGAGGGGATGGGCCTCATGCTAGGATTGCTAACCTGCAAAAATGATGTGAAGAAGACAGAAGAAACCCAAGATTAGAACTGAAAAGTGTAGTAAATGCCAAAATAAGAAGAAATGAACATGAATAAGTGGAAAGGTGGATACCTGGGGGATTTTAAACCCCTAGGGTGTCACAAACGTGGGTGGACGTGTGCATGGCAATGAAGGTGAAGAAAAACGTGGGGAGAAAGTGAGAAGAGTGATGCATGCAATAAAAAAATAGACAAAAACCTATCAAACACACAAGACTTAAAAACTAGACTACTCCCTGAACCGGAGACTTATATAGACGTGGAAAGCCTCCCTCCTTGGTGCTAGGTCGCTCAAGAATGTGGCAGGGCTTCGCCGTCGACCAAAAATCTCCCCCCTTTCAAACCCGACCTTTAGGGTCTACTTATAGAGCACCTAAAGTCCTAACTCGAAATTAGGGTTTATAAGCATTTTCAGGTCGAGATTATCAAACAAAAGATGAAGATAACTCAATTATCTTTCATCTGGAAGAAACGGCACTCGAAATGGTTGAGGATTCACGAAGAAATGGCTGGATAAAGTTGGGGATAAATCCATGAGAAGAGAGAGAAAATCTGTTGAATCTTCAGCAATCGATCAGATGAACGATCTAACGATAGACCACACATCCATATGGGCGGTCCATTCTGGGCCGTCTAACCCTGTCGGTGGAAATCTAATAATTCACAAAATAATCTAAATTATCCATTGAACCGGCCCCGAATGGTTCGCCGTTGGACTCTCATACATGAACGACTCATATGAGACCGTTCAAAGGTAGAGCGGTCAAAGACAAACCGTTCTAGCCTTGTCGGTGATAAATAGATTAATTGGATAATTATCTGAGAAAACCACCAAGCGCAGGACTCTAAGGGATGAGCGGCTACCATCTGTCCGTCCATCATGTTGAACGGCTATGGGAGGACCGCATAAATGCTTGTCGGTGGAAATTCAGAAAATTAACCAAAATATTCCAAAATAGATGGACGGTCCACAGACAACCGCACATTGATTGAGCGGCCAAGGATGAACCGTACATGTACATGGGTGTTGAAACTCATAGAAAAACCCAATCAACCAAAACCAAGGCCCATTAAGCCCAGAATTGAGACAAACCTAGCCAGGGAGGGAGGCTACCCATAAAACTGGCCCAAAACGTGCCTGAAAATAGCCCCAATGAGTGATGGATAACTCGAGGCATCAACAAATGGGAGTAAGAGGAACGACTCAACTTATCGGCAAAAAATGGGTGTCAACAGATACGATAGTATATGGGTGATCATAGACCGATTGACTAAATCTGGACACTTTCTACCTATAAAAAGTCGATGGTCTGTGGATATTCTAGCGGCCTTATACATGAAGGAGATTGTCAGGTTACATGGCGTCCCTGTGACCATTATTTTCGATCGAGACCCTTGATTCACATCTCAATTCTGGAAGGGTCTACAACACTCATTGGGGACCCGACTTAATTTCAGCACTACTTTCCATCCACAAACTGATGGTCAAACTGAAAGGACAAATCAGGTGGTGGAAGATATGATCAGGGCATGTGTTATTGGTTTCGGTGGGAGTTGGCACGACCACTTACCTCTAGTGAAATTTACCTACAACAATAGATACCAAGCTAGCATTCAAATGGCACCATTCGAGGTATTATATGGGAGAAGCTGCCGCACACCGATATGTTGGAATGAAGTTGGAGAAAGGTAACTTCTGGGTCCAGAAATCATTCGAGATATCACCTAAAAGGTAAAGCTCATTCGAGAATGACTTCATATGGCTCAAGACAGACAGAAATCATATGCTGATAATCGAAGGCGTGATCTGGAATTTCAAGTAGGAGACTATGTGTTTCTCAAGATTTCTCCAGGTCGAGGTATTCGAAGGTTCGACATTAAAGGCAAGCTCACTCCAAGATTCATCAGCCCCTTTAAAATTCTCGAAAGGGTTGGCGAGGTCACATACCGGATTGCCTTGCCTCCTCAATTAGCTGGAGTCCATGATGTATTTCATGTCTCAATGCTCAAAAGGTACGTCCCTGATCCATTCCACGTTATAAGCTATGGCAACTTGGAGATTGAAAAGGATTTGACGTACGAGCAAAATCCAATCAAAATAATTGAACAAGAAGTACGTCAACTTCGGAATAAAACTATTCCCATGGTCAAAGTCCAATGGAGCAAATCTTGGCCACACGAGGCGACATGGGAAACGGAAGAAGCTATGCGCAAAAGATTTTTGGAGATATTTGAATGCAAGTACACTCTCCTTAAAGACCACATGCATTGAATTTGGGGACCAAATTCTTTTTAAGTGGGGGAGGGTGTAACGCCCAAGAATTTTCTAGGAATTTTTTGAAATGAAATATAATTATTAAACATTTAAAGAGGTTTAATGGGCTATTAAAAGAATTTTGGGCTAATTAAATCAATCTAAAAGCCCTATATTAACAAAAGGGCTAAGCCCAACTTAAATAGGCCCAACGACCCAATTCCAAGACCTTTAGGCCCAAGCCCAATTATGGAAACATAATTCAGACTATTTTCAGATTTAAATGGGATAAATAAACCAATTAGGAGATAAATAGTTGATAAAATCAAAAATCTAAAATTTTCGGAATAACCACCTAAACGCGGTCTATCGCGAGAACGCCTTCATATAATAGCGGTCTCGAGGCCTCCGTGAATGGAGGTGTTAGAAGCGTAGAAAATTCTAATTTTTTCATCCCAATCTCTATGATTCGAAGCTACCTGGCATGGAAACCTAGTCTAGGACTCTTAGAGATCAGTTCTACTCCTAAATAGAACTCCCAAATCGATCTAATCCCCATACCCTAGGCAAACCCTATAAGTAGGGTTCAGGTTCGACATGCGTGAACCTTTGTTTTGGAGCGCATAGTTCGACGGTAAGGAGACCTCATCTCAGGTTGGTTCTTTATGACTTTATGTTCTCCTTAGTTTTATCTAACTCACCTCTAATTTTTGTGCTAGAAGACCCAACCGTTAGAGAGTTAGAGAGTCTGCAAGTCTCTGGTTTGCTGTAAGCTGCATAGGAAACAATGCACCGGTCCAGTGAAGATTAGGAAATTAGAAACCCTAAACGAGGTTAGTTCAAGTTGAGTATTTAGAACTTTTTGTTCCCCTTTATATCTTCTACATGTCCTCCAAATTTCATGGATTTAGGTCAAGAGGATCAAGAGATAGAGGGATGAGAAGTTGCTAGTTTAGCATAGGACGTGTAGAAACTAGGGCGTCCTTCCCATCCAAAATCTGAAGTTTAAAGCCAATTTCGGAGCTAGGTTATCTTATGAAAAGGCTAAATTAACAAGTTAGGAATAAAAGCCCTCTAGTTTCATGTGATTTCATGCCCTGTATGTGGCGAATTTCATGTTTTATTTACACTGCGTAGTTAACTTATTTTTTTCATACATGAACTATGTCCTTAATAAGAAAAGTTAATAATTTTAGTTTAATTCATGTAACCCCTGCATCTCCATGCACTATCCTATCATATCTCATTGTCTAGCATGTTTTCATGAGGTTTATTGCCTTAGAATAAACTTTAGTTGCTCTATTTTTACCCTTCTGATTGGCAGACTAAAACGATCTCCCCAAGATCGCCAAATATCTTTTAGCGGTCCCAGACTAACCGCGTATGCATAGAAGCGGTTCTGGCAAGACCGCTACTGTCAGAAACGGTCCTCCTAAGACCGCCTTTATGTTTCAGTATTCTGCACTTGTTAGTTCCAAACAGATTACAGATTGACTCTATTGTATATGTTAAGCCTAGTTAATGAGGTTCTATTCCTAGTTATGACTTTACCTTATGAACTTAGCTATATTGTTCATCCATCATGATAGATTTCATGTTGTTTATGCGGTTTAAACTTATTTTTAGCTTATGCTACTTTCATGTCAAAACATATACTATTGTATTAATAATCATATTTTCATGCGATTTATGGACTTGTTTAGTGATGATTTGATCGTTGTTTTACCACGATCCTTTCTTAACTACAGTCTTTTCTTAAGTACATGGCCCGTATTCCAGTACGATGTCATTAGTTATAATTTACACTCATAGGCACACAATCTTGGACTTGTGACCCTCTCCGTTGGATATTCCTTCCACTAGACTAGGTGATCTTGCTTCAAGGCCTCCGTAAGTCTCCGCGAGCCTGAGATTCCCACTAGGACGCTGAGCTGGTTGTACCCTCAAAGCCCAATTATCTAGAAAGCACTTATCGGTGTTTTTCTGTATCCTGGATTGTAGCGGCCCTCAGGTGACCGCTACTGTCAAGTAGCGGTCATCCTGTTACCGCGTTAGTCCAGATTTCACACTACGTCGACTTTCTTTCTTCATGTGTCGACTCTATATAGAAACGGTCTTGACCTGACCGTCAAAATCATTATAGCGGTCCGTCCTTGACCACCTCTGTCCAAAAACGGTCCAGTAACGACCACTTCTACTCAGTTCCTGTCTAACTCAAGGTTTGACCCAAGGGTTGATTTTCTTAAGTTCTTGATGGTCTATTGATGATCTAGAAGCTAATACATTGTTCAAAAAGTTATTAATGAATTATGAAAGTTAAGGATTACATCATTATACTGTCGAATTTCTGCTGTAGTATGACATTATCTTTAAATTGTCCTTAACCTCATGATTTCAAATTTTTGTACGTTCTTTGATATTTGTTATCATGAAACTATAGTTTGAACTTATACATTATTGGCCTACTTTATTTTCTCGTGGACGTAGCTTTATTTATAACTTGAAGATGCAAGAGCGGGCACGGACAATGTCCAAGGGCTCCACGCTAGCCCCCTCGGCAGATAGTCGGAAACGTATTGTAAACCATGGGGTATGATGCTTACTAGCGTCGCATTATACTGGGAGTATTTTTTTTATAAACAGGTGAAAACCACGAGATAATCTTGTGAAATTTATATGCTTACTAGTACATTCTTGTTACATGACTTTCTAATGCATAACCTTTATAGTTATAAAAAGTACATTCTAATTCATGAAAGTCCACTTTACCTTATATCTTGATGGATCATGTTCTATTATCCCTTCACATTCTTCATATCTCTATGATCTATATCTCGTTATTAATGTTACTTGGATTTTATTAGTATGATTTACCGCATTCCTTTTATCTTGTTTTCTAGAGCTAAAATATTAATTACTTAAACATTGCCTTCATATTGATCGGAAGATACCAACTGGACAAGTGTGTTCATTATCCTAGTTTTCAAATCTTCCTAGAAAACTCTAGTGGATCGGATTCCGAGTATTCCGATGATGGGTCCGAGAGTGATGATTGAAGACTCGAGAGAAGACTTAGCGTGTTATAAGTCCTTATGTTAGTCTGGAGTCGTATGATGTAATGTTTATTTTATTGAGTCATCCTATGTACTTTTCGTTTTATTGGGTCTAGTCAGTTAAAGAGTCAAGAGTCAATATCATGTACTTTGATTATTATTCAATAAAAGTAAAGATTTTGTTCAATTATTGTGCATTCATACTTATATGTGGATGTGTTAGCGCTCTGAATGTATTGCTCGCTTGCGACGTACTAGTCGACTGTTCACGTTCCCAAATACCTTCCGCTATACTTATATCTCGGGATGTGACAAGTTAAGTCTATTATGTTAAAGTTAACTCATTCTACTCTCTCTCACATGAAATATAATACTCCATTCGTTCAAATTAAAATAAATTATCAAATTAAAAATCTAAAAATCCTAAAGATAATCCACTCGTACGGTCGTACTCACCAAAATTAACTTATTATACAAATGTTATCAAAGTCGTGTTTATGTCAAGGTTTGTCAAATCGGGACGGGATGGGCGACGGGACGACCCGAACCGTCCGTCCCGTCCCAACCACAGATTAAGACGACCATTTTGTAAGACGCAACTGAGACGCTTTATATATTATTTTATTTTTTTTAGAATAAATCAAATTTGTAAGTCGATTGGTTGTTAGTTAACCGTGAGGTTTTGGGTTTAAAACACGTTTTTGACCTATTTTTATTCGATTTTTTTGAAAAGTGTTTGAAAAGTTATTTTTAAAAATAAATGTTTAAAATAATGATGAAACTATGATTTGAATGGTGGACGACCATTTAAATGGCACAATAACTAATCAACTAAGATAAATATCATTTGAATTGTTTTATTATATTATATATATATTATGATTTATTGTCTCAGTACGCAATGATATCGACCTGTATCATCCCGTCTTAAACTATAATCGAGACAACGGATTCAACCGGGACCACAAACCCCTATTTATTTCACTTTTTTTTCTCACGTCTCCTATTCCAGTATGTCACCTACCCGCGTTTCGTTTCGTCCCGTCCCTTCGGCTGATGGACCAATCATAAAAAATCGCCAAATTTCAGAGGGCATTTTGTGGCAATAGATCCCCCACAAGTCATCTATATGGAGAAAAGCCCTTTAGTTTCCATCACCTCACGTAGACATCCCCTTCTTGGAGATGGCAATGGGATAATATATTCACTCCCACACCCACCTCATTCCACACCAATTAAAAGTGATAAGTTCAATTATTAAGAAAATAAAAAATCTTTTCCTTTCGGTGGTACGTTCATATATTTTAAAATGATATAAAAACCAATTTTCAAATCATTAATTTTAAAATTCATGAGAAATAGAATCTTTATTTTTTTAATTAAATCCTGGATTTTAGTTTTTGATAATTTTGGGTTGAAAGCTGAAATCGGGTAAAAAATATGTCAAAAAGTCAGTCGAACGATTTTATAACCCAACGATTCATAGCACTTCAAATGTTAGGAGAATAATGTAATGTGATATATAATATACTAAACATAAGAAATACGGCCTTTTACTATATTTTATGGTGTTTTAGGGCACCAGTCAATTGATAGTTTGACACATATTAATTAAGAAATTTTATATGAAAATAATTATTAAATAAGAATTTATAAAAAATTATTCTTAAAAATATATTAGCAAATATATCGTTAGGTTAATTTAAATAGTACATAAATTTCATTTAAATATAATTTTTTAATAATTTTTTGACAAAAATGATATATCTATAAATAAATATAATATTTTTACATAATTTAGATTTACATAATGATATATCTACTAATATATTTTAGTAATATTTTTTATACATTTTTATTTAATAATGATGTTCATAACAAAAAAAACCCTTTCAAGTGAGTGATCGCATATGAGGGTGCATCGATATTTGTCGTAACTAAACTCACATAAAAAGTTAGCGAGGCATTTATGTCTCTTTTTGTATATATAGCGATTTCTCAGTCCGTTTCTCGCGTACGTGTGATCCATGGAGGGCTGCCCACAAAATAGCTCATGACCCAAAAAAAAAAAAGAGAGAGAGAGAAAAAACTGAAACCGAAAACACGGTGGGAAGCAAAAGCCCGAGTCAGGGCCCAGGACGACCGCGTGCTCGGGTTCGATCTCACTCGTTGGAGTAGTCAACCGCGTCTGAGGCACTGGTCAACAAAATACTGCCACGCCATTTTCCTCAGACATCACCCCCTCTCATGTCTCAGAGCTGCACGTTCCCCACTGGTGCCAAGAAGTGGGATGAAACGGTCGAATGAAGAGGAGTAAAAGAACAAAATGGAGGGGGTACCAATATCAACTGCGCCGAGGGCGGAACGCGGCTGGTAGATAAAAGACGTGCTCTCGGGAGGTCTTCCTTCCCGTTCCCCAGTCTTTTACCGCTTCCAGTCACCGCAGGCGGAGGAGTAAGACGGCTACGGAAGCGGCGGCGGCGGCGGCATCTTAAAGAGGAGGCGGACGCGGCAGCACCTCCACTGCGCCCGCCACCGCCACCGCCACCGCCACCGCCACCACCCGCCTTCACCCCCCCCTTACCCCCCTTCTCTGCTCCACGCGGCGGCTGCGGATTCCCGAAGCGGAGGAAGAAGACGACAAAACAGAGCTCCAAGGAGGCCCTCCCCGCCCGCCCGCCCGCCCGCCCGCTTCCTTGTCGTGGACCTGGACCCTTTTCTGCCCCCCAATCTCCTCCTCCTCCCCCTCCCCCTCCCCCTGCCCCACCTTTTGCTGATGGGACGCTGCCCGCGTCGCCGTCTCCGCCGCTCCTTCCCTCCTCCTTCTTCCTCGTCTTCTCCTTCGAATTCTGCTTCTTCTGGTGCTTTCGGCGATGAATCTGGTGCGGGTGTTCCAGCCCAATAGGAGGCGGCAGGTGCCCGACTCGGCGGCCGGGGAGGCGGCGGCTGGGATGGACTCGAAGCAGGCGCAGGAGCAGAGGCGGAAGCCGCGGCGGGGCCGGCCGAGGCTGGATCGGCGGAACGCGGTCAAGAACATCGACTACGACGCCGTGGATGTGGACTCTGACGAGTCGGTGAGGGGTGAGGGCGGAGACGGCGGGGCCCTCCGGACGCGATCGCTCGACATCCCGCCGTCGGTTGCGGCGGCGTCGTCGGGGGTGTACTTCGCCAGCCAGACCAGCTTCCGTATCGGCGGCGAGGTGGAGGGGGAGTTCGACATCCTGTGTAGGAACCTGGGGCTATCCGGCCCCGAGGACTTCGCCATCACCCCCGCCGACTGGGCGGCGGCCAACAAGGTCCGCACCCTCACCGACGGCGACAGCGTTGCAGATGGCCCTGTTACCGAGGTCATAGATCGCCCGAATTCTCCGATGGAAGAGAAGGAGCCTGAGTGGCGGAAGGCAGCGGGAGGGGATGGTCCCGATGCCCTGCCTGATAGGTTCCGTTTTGAGGTTAGGGTTACGGATGGTGTGCCAGCGCAGGTGAGGGAGCCGCTGTTCCCCATGACCGTCGTTGCTGGTGCTGCTGGTACTGGTGGAGGGGGGATTAGGGGCGTCCGTCCTCCCTCTGTGCTTGCTCCCCCTCCATCCATGTCGCTTCCTACTCACGACAAGGTGAGCTCGACATGGGACATAGTCAGGTCATTTGCCCCCGATTTCGATGACGACGTGGGTGTCGCCGGTGAGCGGAGGATGGAGAGTTCTTCTGAGTCGGATGAAGAAGACAAGGAGGATGAACAGGTGGATGATGGGGATGATCTGGGTGGGAATGCGGAGATGGAAGATGACAAAGGGGTAAGGATGGGGGAGACAGCCAGAGAGCTCACAGGTTCTTGCTCATTCTCGACGTCCAACGACGACGACTCGTCCAGCACGACCACGGAGGGAATGTACATTATCTCACCCAATGGAAAACTGAAGCGCAACATAGGATCGTGGATGAGGGGGCGTTTGCTTGGGAGCGGGTCCTTCGGAACAGTATACGAGGCTATCAGCGAGTAAGTGATCGTACCCTTTCCCCATCCCCCTTAGATTAACCATTAAATACACTCTTTTCCATCTGATTTTACATGCCTGCTCCACACGAACTCGTTTTAGTTGCACATTTAAGAAACCTGCGCCATAAACTGATTTGTGGTTAAGGAGCCATGTGCTTTATTCGTGTTAAAGACAATTCCTTAAGGTGATCATGCCACGTCTCCATTTTCCTGAATTATCCAAGTTAGTTGAGATCTCTTCAAATGGGTTTTGTCATGACTGCCCAGTACATGTGTGGTTCGACTTTCACTTGAAAGCCGTTTTGGCGTGCACTTTCAATGTGAAAATATTTAGTGGAAGCAATTCTAACTGTTTGTGGGAAGTTGCACTAGTCAATGCTGACCCAGTTACAGTCCCCGAGATCAGTTGGAAGTTGAAAACTACATAAATGACTTATAAGGTCTAGTATTTTCTCCTCAAAGAAATTGGGCTTCAAGATGTAGAAGCCCAAAAGTGTTTTCAATTAAAAGCTATGCCAAACATGCCCTTAATGTATTTAGTCCGTTTTTATCAATTAGTAGGTTCTCTAACTGTTTATTTAGCAATGACTAAATGAGTGAATTGATGAATGTTCATTTCGTCAGTGTAAATTGAGGAATGCTTGTTTAGTCCAATCATGGCTTGCCATCTCCTACGAGATGTCCGAAATCTCTCCGAGATCTCTGTCTCTTCAAAGGTTGCGAGAAACGAAACCCGTGAGATCGAGATCTTCTCTCCCCCACCCCCCGGTTTCCTCCTCCCTGTCTCCCTGTCTCTCTCTACCTCGCCTCCCTTGAGCTCTCTCTCTCCCGAGTCTCTCTCTGTCTCTCTCTCTCTCCCCCGAACTCTGTGTCTCTCCCTCTGTGATACTCTCCCTCATACTCTCTTACCCTCTCTCTCTCTCATCTCTCTCTCCCCCCGTCTCCCCATTCTCTCCCTTTGAGAGAGAGGGAGACAAAGAAGGGGGAAGACAGAGATACATGTACTATTTTTGATGATTTTTGATATATTCTTCAGTTTGTGATTCATGTACTATTTTATGTATATATTAACATTGGTACATCTGAATGAATTTGTTATTGTTATCATTACTCTTTATTTTGTAAAATTGAGTTGTGAATTATAAAAATATGTTTGTGAAATTGAGTGATTAGTAGAAAAAAAGGATTTTCTTAGAAATAGGCCATACATATGAAATTTTTTTCTGAAATCACCGAACCCAATCTCTCGAGATTTTTTCGAGATCTCTCCGAAATCTCTCCGAGATCTCTTCTCTCTGACCCCCCCGAGACGAAGCCAAGATCCGATATGACAAACCATGAGTCCAATCGAATTCATCAGTACTTTAATATATATAGAGGGCCGGCTAAGAAAATAGTTCATGAACCATTAAGTGCCATGCAAGGCAACCTTCTTCACACAGTTGGCTGATTTGGGAATACATCACAGATTCAAGAGCTCCACCCTTTTCAGATCTCTGTGCTTGGTCATTGGCATGGCTTTTGGAATGAGAACTGGATCAAACTTTATGTGTTCAATCCTAATCTTAATGCTGATCACAGATTCACAATCTCATCCGATTTGCAATTAATAGAAGGATGTATATAGCTAATTTTTAACCCAATAATGGACCTGATTTTAGAATTTTGCATGAGTTGAGCTTCACACAAGTTTTTGAAATATATTCCTGAACGGATTTGGCAATGAACAATATTTTTATCTAGTAATATTGTTTAGGATATCAGATGTGCCTGTATTTGAGCCTGATAAGCTATAGTTCTTCTTGTATCTCTAAATAGTATATACCATGTATAAATGTGGTATTAAACATGATTATTTTAGTAAGCCATTAGACTAAAATTGAGTGGCTAATATATTAGGGATAAAGTAAAATGAAACTAAATACGATTAGATTATCATGTTATCCTATCTGGTGCCATTACATTTATTGTAGAAGGTAACAGTGTGGGATTGACATCTGTCTTATTGGAATAAAATAGGCTATGCATGGTCATTTGTTATCTGATTGGTATCATATAAAATTCTGTACCATACCGAACACAACAAATTTGCATTCCTTGATCAGAGTTTTAATGGAAATGCAGGCCTTCGGGTTATCATTTCAGAGGCCTGATCCTGATATGATTCAGCAACCCTAGTTCCAATCTTGTTGTGTATACTGATTCTTAGCTTATCATATCATATCATTCTTTTTTTTTCTTTTTTTTGTTTGGTTAACTGAAAAGTTGGATATTGTAAGTCAAATCATTTTTTTAATACACTGAAAAACTGGTAATGTTTAAGATACTTTTTCTGTTCTAACATTATATCATTTGCTTTAGAATTGGGGTGCACCAAATAGGACTTGTTTAGTCTACTCCAGTCTGGTTTGCCTGATTCAGTCCAATCTTCCTGTTTTTTGAAGGCTACAAATAGAGAGTAGTTTTGGCTCACATAGTCTATTACTTCCATTGAGTTAATTTGAAATCATGTAGTCGAGCATGATACTTTTACTATGCTCAGTCTCCATTATAGATATACCAAGGGAGGCCTTGTCATTCATCCCCATTTAATTATTACGAGTATTGCAAAAAGAATTAATAAAGGATTTTCTTCCGTATCTGTGATTACATGAAATTTGTCCTAGTATATATTTGGTAACTTCAGTTTTCTTTCCAAGGAAAGTGCTGTTGATGCTTAATTAGATGTGCGGTTGACTGAATAGACCGCAGAATGATGTTGTTTACAATTTGTTGATGTTGGTAGAGGACAAGCTAAGATTATTGTCTATACATTGTGAACTGATGGTTGCTTTTCCCTGCCTCAAATCTCCATATAAACATGATTATTCCCTCCTCATTGGATTTTTTAATGGAATATTAGAGTCTTGGTTGCATGAGGTTAACTGCATAACAATGAAGGCACATTTTTTCTATCAGCCATCTGGTTATTTGAAATTCTGAGATGTGCATCTTTCATCCAAATTTACCATTTCTAGAACTTGGCAATAATTTATGGAAATCGATGTCAAGCTGGTAAGCTGTTAGAAGATTTTTCTGTGTCCTTCATTCCCATGTTGGATCCATTGAGAAATGTGACTTTGTAATTTTGATTATATGATCAAGTCAATATTGCCTTGATAGTAAGAGAGTGTGTATTTACCATTATACAAAAGAAGTTATTATGAGGTCTTCCTTATAAGATTTTTAAATTAAAAAGAAGTTATTATGAGGTTTTCTGTATAAGATTTTTAAATTAAAATCTTAAGAACATTCCACATAATTTGTTGGAGTGATAGCTGGTTTATCAGAATTTGTCTGAATTGCCATCTTCCACAAAATCATTAGCAATGTGGATAAATTTGAACAGGTATCAGGTATTTCCACAACTGTGTGCTCTACATACTATTTCCTTAGAAATTCAGTTATGCACTGCTTCAAACCTTCAAGTATGTTCTATAGAAATTTGCTCCTGCTTGTTCATCTAATTTTTAAATTATGACATTCGTATCTGCAGTGATGGCTTTTTCTTTGCTGTTAAAGAGGTTTCTTTGCTAGATCAAGGAAATAGTGCCCAGCAGTGCATTCATCAACTTGAGCAGGTGAGATAGTGGAGGATTTTGACTTTGATGTGACATCCTTCATTTAGTTTTTTTGTCAGATGTATATAAATTATTACCTTTTGAGATCATTGCTCAATAGCTTCGTTTCTCAATATTTTTGTCTAATTTTTCTATGAATTTTGATTCAATATCATGTGGCATGTTGTACGTGTATTCCCATGGTGTGGTTGATGTTAATTTTCTCTCTTGTTTATCTTTGCAGGAGATTGCTCTTTTAAGTCAATTTGAACATGAAAACATTGTTCAGTATTATGGAACAGACAAGGTAATTTTTACCATCAATTTTGGGTCTGAATTTTTTTGTGCTGCATCTATATAAGTTGCATGTGGGTCTTAATCGTGGTTTACACTCTAGACCTCTTCAAGGCCTGGCTAAATTATCTCTTTCTCCTAGATGGCAAGTTGCTTTAGCCATGTATCAGATCTTTCATCAACCTTGCCAGGATCTTTCCAATATCTCTTTGACATCTCTTCTCCTTTTGACCTCTTAAGATGCTGCTATGGTTAACCTTAGCTTAGATAAGAAAATGACATGTAGTACAGTCTATTTTGTCTTCCCTTGCAGCATTCAGATTGATTATTTTATCTTTATTTTTTCACCTTCACCCCCCAACTAAAAAATGAAAATAAAAATTCTTCCTCTTTATTTGAAGAAGATTCTGATTAACGTATACATTTTTCAAAGTTCTTTTAGAGTCATAATCTCTCTTAGTTGACATTAGATGATCTGAGAATGATATATTATCTAATAGATTTCTTTGATTCCCAACAATTACATTTCAAATGTGGAGCTTTTTTATGTTCATATGCAATTCTTTTTGCTTGGGATCCTTTTTTGGCATGAACTTTATTGTTCTTTTTCGTCCTGATTGGACAACAATCAAACTGGAGGACTCAGCCCCCAGTGTCAGGATTAAGCATGGAAGCAGCTAAGCAAAGATGGGATTGCAGAGCATACAATAAATTGTCAGTGATAGATTAAGTGTAGGCATAGATGTCAAGGCGGTGACCAGGTGAAGGGACAAGGCCCTGGGTCGCCTTATCTTGGCCCAGAACGGCGACACAAGCACCTGCGAAGGCAGTCCAGGTGGTCCAAGGCACCCGCCTGGGCACCTTGGGCCATCCGGCTCGGCCCACCAAGTAACAGGGTCCTGACTCAGATCCTTCTTCTTTTTTTTTAAAGTGGATAGTACCACTGATTATATAAAAGAAAAGGAAGAAGATACAAGTATAGAGGGAGAGCTCCCACAAAAATCCCACGTACAAAAGGCGACAGACAACTCTCTTCCCCGGGAGCAAACCAAAGAGAGAAATTTTTACATGCGGAATTTTCGGATATCCAATTTCGTTGGATAAATATGTGGATATTTTGGCATATTTGTTAATTCCGCGCTTTCGGGTTTATCAGACGATTTAGGGTTCGTGTACTGGACTTTTTTCCACCGACTGGAGTCGGTGTTAATTTACATCGGACAAGTCCGAACACTTTTGATTAACTGTAAAAGAACTCCTTTTGCTTCTATGCATTGTGACATTAATGATCTTGATGATCGTTCATGACGGGTACATACTCTTGCAAAGAAATTTGGAGACTTCATTTCTTGGGACATATGTAATTTGAATTTCAATCGGTCCTTTAAGACCTTTACATATAGTCTCGATTGTATAATCGGGTCTTCGGGATTACATCCGGTTGCAACCAAAGTTTTTGAATTTGCTTCAATCTGCATTTAGACCTTTGAATTTGCTTTCGTCCTGATCGGGTCATTGAATTTACTTTTCTCCCCTGATCGGACGGTTGAATTTGAATTCCATCACAATTGGACCGTTGGATCACCAAGATGATCATTGTCGATTCATCAGATTTGCTTCATGGTCATAATCACTCTTTTGATTGTGTGATCAGACCCTTAAGTTGACCCGGTGTCCATAAAGAACATTTCCGCACAAGCAATGTTTTTTGACGAGAAGGAAACATTTCTATTTTGCTCACTCACCAGTGCTTCAATTCCATAGTGATTCAGTAGATCAGAAGCAAGGAGAGTCTCTTCTAGAATATTATGAGGATATTCCCGAGGAAACAGAGATTTCTGTTGTTCTCTGGGGACCAAGGTGTGCCCAGCATAATTTCCTATTTCATATGTTAGGTTCATAAGCAGCTGCCATCAATTATAGGAGCTTGAGGAAAAGCCTGCTAGCCTTGTCTTTTATCCACCTTAGCCTCCATCTGGAGGCCAAAATTCAAGCTACAGTGACATACTCTTCTGTAGACCCAGCAAGTGGTTTTTGGAAAAGATGAATCACATTCCTAAACTACCTTTGAAGAGGGTTCCCTCTCCTGCTGTCCATTTCTCCTACCCTCTCTGCCAGAAACTTCAGATCACTTGTGTTTGCCACTCTGGCAAAATGGTCTCCATGACAAAGTAGCCCATCCATTATCCGCATCTCTTTGTCAGGTAATTATTGGCAAACTTATCTTTGAGTGTTGCTAGACTAATAACAAAACCAAAGATCAGATGTGCTGTATGACTAGTAATATATCCCCATCTTGAAATTTTGTTTAGGTTTCTGCCACATCTTTGGCTCAATGCACAGCAGTATGCTATTTGAAGCTTAAAGAATTGATTGAGATTGAGAAGCATTTTGTGTAAAATAGGTATTGTAGAAAACATGTCTGAGCAAATGATAATCCAAGATATTTCATCTTACCTTGATGTTGGTACTTTACAAGCATATGCAATTCATAGTCTAATGGGTACAAGTCACTTGAGACCTATTATGTATGTTGTGCTTATTCTGATTAAATATAGTAACCATCCAATCTGGCTATACAACTGCGGAGTATGTCATTGGGAAACATGCTTAATTAGTCATTGCATAATGTCTCTGGGGTTCTTATGGTGACACTTCCTATTATACAACATCAAACCTTATTGTGATTCTGTCTCTGCTTTTGTGTCTCTTATTTCAGGAGGAAGCAAAATTATACATTTTTCTTGAACTTGTTACTCAAGGCTCCCTTGCATCTCTCTATCAAAAATATAATCTGCGAGATTCCCAAGTATCTGCTTATACAAGGCAGATTTTGAATGGTTTGAAATATCTCCATGAACGCAATGTTGTGCACAGGTAATCTTCGTCAGGATTGTGAACTTCTCTCTTTTTCCCCATCTAGTTTGGCTTGTGTTCGGTTATGGTTAGTGTTAAAGCATCTCTACCTTATAGACATGTGATCAGGTAAACTTTTCTACACAATTTTGGCTGTTTATTCAATGTCCACCACATTGACAACCTCGTAAAGAAAAAGAGAATTTTGGTAGGGTCGTATCTCCCAAACATCACAGTAGATGCTTCTTTATTTTCTGTCTATGTTTATATTATGTGTGAAATGCAAGCTTAAAAGGTTGGAATTTTTCTACAGTATAGACTTTAAACCATCATTGGTTATGGAAAATATTGAGAGGGAAGTATGGGAAACTAGGCAAAATATTTCTTGCCCAAGTTTAGTTGTTACCAGAAAAATAGAAGAAAATGTGAGAGTTCAGTCTGAAACTTCTTTTTCTATATCTCGTGTTCTGAATGGGCCAATGACAAAAATCTGAGAGGCATATGATTAGTATGCTATTGAAACCTGGCCAGACCAGACAGGAACCGGTTTAACTGCATCAGAACTGGTCCAGTTCTGGTGGGCAGTTTTTGGCCAGAACCGGCCTTGGAACTAGAATCAGAGCTGGAACCAGCCAGGACTGCTCCAGTCCTAAACTGATGTTTAAGTCCTCGATGATCAGGTTTATTGCAGGCTGCTTTCTTCAGGCTTACTGGACATGCTCAAGTAGTTGTTCATGGTGAGAGGGCTGAGGTAGTACTACATTTTCCCACTAATCTATGCTGATGAGTAGGTGTGTAGTAAGAAAGCAGCAAAGTAAAGGGGTTGATCCTTGGCCTCTCATGTGCTTTTTTTACCCTTTAAGAACTAAGATTACTCACCTTTTTATGGTGATAATCAGTTTTTTTTTTTTTTTGTGAAAGGTGCTCTGCAAGAGGTACCAGCATTCAAGTTCTTACTGATTGAGCTCAAAGTCAAATTTGAGAAATTGTTTCTGGTGGGAGTTGTGTTTGAGTAGATAGATGTTGGAAAGAACAATTTTAGCATGGGTGTCATGTTCCATTACTTTGCTAGGCCTTCCACTTATCAGGTGTTTAGTTCTTGAGGAATCTGAGAAGAAGCTGCTAGGCAGAAAAAAAATCATTTTCTTTCTTCCGCATGGGGGATGGATAATGATTTATTCCTTGAGGAATCTGAGAAGAAGCTGACTGCTAGGAAAATTGTTTCTTTCTTCCACATGGTGGATAAATTATCTTATGTGAGGCTTCCCGTTGGTGTTCATCAAGATGCTTTTAATGTCTCCACTTGTGAAAGACAGTGGCAAGGAAAGTAACTTATGTGTGGTTGCTTAGGGAACATGTACAAACTACAGATAGGGGTCATGTGGAATGGGATATCGGCACCCAGGATGTGGGGCATTTGTTACATCTTAGGAAATGACTTGTAGTTGCGGAATGTGGTTGAATCTTTGTGATCTAGTTACTAAAGATGAACTTTACTGTGGAGGGAGGGTGTGAAATATTTCTCCCATACATCATCTATTCTCTCCCACACCATGTCAGGATTATCAGAGTAGTTGCTCTAATGAGCTCGGTAACAAGTTTGGCGGTTGACAATGGTAGAATGACCTAGTTCTGGATAAAATTTCAAGTGTTAAGTTTCCCTTCCTGTGGCATTTCCAGGTTGGTTCTAAATTACCAATGGTCTGGAGGCCCTGGCGGCTGATGTGTGTATTATCCCGGAAGCATGGAGCAGTTGGACTTCCAGCTTCAAGGAGGTATATTGGATAATGAAACTGAGTAAGTAGGATCTTGTATCTCTGCTGGAGTATACTGTACATGCACTTACCAGGGAGCTCTGTGGATGAATTGAAGTGGAGATGGGCAGGCGGCAATTTTTTTTCATGAATCAGTGTGTTAATTGTGGATGCTTGAATGAGGGAGTTATTTGATGGCTGTAATATTTTTGGTGTCAGTGAGTGAATAGATTGTCAACTTGTGGCAAGCTTGGGATTTCATTCATCTCATTAGAATGAGATGGTACATGATGAATCCTCTCTTCCACCAATATCCTTTTCTTGTCCTTTGATAATCTGTGATATTGACCAAGTGAGATGGAACCACCTGGACCGTATTAAAGAGATGCTTCGAGTAATTGTAAAGGTGGTCTGGAGTGGGGAATTGTCTGGGGGATCGCTACTTTCATGATTTCCCTTCAGACCATGCTTTCTGAACTTTCGACTAAAAGGAATTTTCAAATCCTTAGGAGGATCTTCAAGGCCTTTGGGAGTGTTGTCAAGAAGATATATGAGGTTGACAGGCTTTGGGTGAAGGCTTCTGGGGACACTCAAGTGGTTTATGGTTCTATTTGCAGTGGATTTTTAGTGTATTTTGTGTTTGCTTATGGATGTGATTTGATGTGATGGGAGTTTTCTATGCATCTTTCTTTTGTAACCTTTAGCACAAATTGCGTGGGGGGGAGGATTGCCTTGCTGTTCTTCCTCTTGTTTATATGCCTTTACATTCTACTTTTCAACATTTATATAATGTGACACAATTCGCTTTCCAAAATAAAAAAAAACAAATTAAAGGATGACCCAATAAAATGTAAGTAGACATTAAACCACATACATTTTGCACTAAGCTGTCAGAGTAGAAATGATTTCTATTGCATCTGTACTTCATGATTCATTGGCAACAAAAATGAAACATAGATTGAACATGAACCATGTAGTCTGTACAGGTAAATTCGAAACACTTGGTAAGGGAAAGAAAGAGACTACCTGTGTGAGGGTGGAAGTGTGTGGGGGACAGTGAGAATGGTCAATCACCATCTGCTGCCCTCCTCTCGAACATTCTGATTTTGTCCTATAGAAAGGAAATGTTTTGCAATGTTATTAGGTTAAACAAACTAAGAAATCTGAAGGACGAAGATTCTAAAAGTATGGAGTTCTGAAAATTATATAATGTATCTAGAAAACATTTTAAATTTACTTTGATGCCAGGGATTAGCATCTCTTTAAGCTCTCTCTCTCTCATATATTTATATATTTTATGTATGTATATATATACATACATCCATACATATAGTTGGCTAAATTCTCAGAAACGATGTTCTCCCTTTGTGACAGAGATATCAAATGTGCCAACATACTTGTTGATGCAAATGGATCAGTGAAGCTTGCAGACTTTGGGTTGGCAAAGGAGGTTTATTTCATCTCTGAGTCCTCATTTTCTGTTTGACATTGTCTATTTGAAAGTACCTTTTTTGGCCTTACATGGATGGGTTCTTGTATCAGACAACAAAGCTAAACGTGCTCAAGTCTTGCAAAGGAAGCGTGTACTGGATGGCTCCAGAGGTTAGCATCTTTATTTGTTTAACTTGATGTGTACTTTCAACATATGTGATTTTCTTAGACAATCATCATACATAATAGCCACAATGACATGGATAGCCTCTGCTACCATATTCCAATAATGAATGCTATCTTTATATTCGGATGTTAGCATATAGCATTACTACATAAATTTCAGAACTTCTCATTCTTTGTTGTCTTACAATTCCTGCAGGTAGTTAATCCTAGAAGAACATATGGGCCTTCAGCGGATATATGGAGCCTTGGGTGCACTGTATTGGAAATGTTAACTAGACAGATTCCATTCCCAAATCTAGAGTGGGTAAGTAGTTGCCACTGTTACTAATGTACTGCTTTCAATTTTCCATTTCTTGTTAATGCCTTTACTCGTTGAACTGGCTACTTATCATGAACCAATGTCTACCATCCAGTTCCATAAGGTGGTGTTGAACTGAAAAGAATGGAAAAGGGAAGAAATGAGAAAGAGTCCAGCAAAAAGAAAATTAAAAGAGGGGAATCTCTCATCTCACCTCTCTCTCTCTCTCCTTTGTTTATCTGAAAGAAACAATATAAAAGGAAGAGAGAAGAGAGGCGGAGAAAGAACCCAATGGCCCTCCCACTGTCTTGCAGTCTCGGTCTCCCCCCCCCTGTCTTTAAGGAGGTTGTTAAGAGAAAAATGAGGAGGAAAAGAGTCCAATGGCTCTTTCCTCTCCCTCACCTGTGGTTTTCTCTCTCTCCTCCTCTCTCTTCCCTCATTATGGGAGATAATCATGGCTTCCGAAGAGAAAAAGGCCCTCATTTATGGGGACGATTATGATTTTTAAGAGAGAAAGGTGGAGAAGAAAAGAATGAGTCTGATGGCTCTTTCTCTAAGCCGTGGATCTCTCTCTCTCTCTCTCTCACACACACACACCATGAATCTCTCTTATGAGAAATAAATGACCTTTCAAGAGGTAAATATTCTGTTTTAAAAGAGAGAAAGGTAGAGAAGAGGAGAAAGAGCCCGATGGCTCTCTCTCTCTCTCTTACCCATGTCTCTCTTTCTCTCTCCTGAAAACAAGGAAAATTCCCACTTTAATGTGTGTTTTTCATAAAAATTGCACACCTATCTGTTGGGTGTTGAGAGAGCATTGGTTTCTGTCCTGAAAACCAGAAAAATACCCACTTTAGTGTGGGTTTTCTTGAAAATAGCACACCTATCTGGTGGGTTTTGAGAGAGCACTTGTCTCTCTCTCTTGAAAATTAGAAAATGCTCACTTTAGTGTGGGTTTTCATGATAATAGTACACCTATCTGGTGGGTTTTGAGAGAACATTGATTTCTCTCTCCTGAAATCCTGGAAATACCCACTTTAGTGTGGGTTTTCATGAAAATAGCACACCTATCTGGTGGGTTTTAAGAGAGCACTGGTTTCTGTGTCCTGAAAATCAGGAAAATACCCATGTTATATGAAAACTGTCACCCCTATCAGACTGATTTTTAAACTGCAGCCTTCAAGGTTGTTAACAACCAATTGTATTAGGGGCTTTTTCTTAAAAAATCCTGGGCAGGCTCTTCTCTCAAAATCGGTCCAATAGGGTTTTAAAAAAAGGAAGATAGCAGTTAACAAGCACTATTTTCTTTAATCCTTCTAGAAACAGCCCGATAGAGGGCTGTGCATGTAATTGTTTGGCCTCCCTTGAAGCCTATAAATACCTCCACGTGGGCACCATTTAGAGAGGAACGAAGGCTTGGCATGATTGGACTTATGTTCTCTTCCTCCTCAGGTGAGAGCCATGGCCCACCAAGACCAGTCTAGTCTATGGCCCGTGTGGCGCAGACCATTTAAGCCATTATGGTCATGTGGCTCAGATTGTTGAGTCTAAATGCCCATCTAAGTCCAATTGGCTCGGACCATTGAGTCTAAATGCCCAATTGACTTGGACCATTGGGTCCAAATACCCAACTATGCCTAATTGGCTTGGACTACTGTGTCTGAAGGCCCAAGTAGGTCTAATTGGCCTGAACTATCGAGTCCGTTATGCCCAATTGGCCCCAATTGACTGGACCACCACGCCCATTAAGCCTAATTGGCCCAGATTGTTAAGTTTGTTTGGCCCAAATTAGCCGATGCGACTAATCTCTTCTGGTACTTGGCCGATCTGGCCCAATTTTGATGTGTTCTCTGAAAATGTTGAATAAAAGTCAATCTTTCATTTATGTACCCTTACGTGTGTGCGGATGTTTGATGCCAGTCCTATGGATGAAACACCCAAAATACTCTTCTAACCTTACCTAGACCTCACTCAAGCTGTACATTTACCTAAAATGATCAAAATACCCTTAATATGATAAAAATAACTAAATTCACAAAAAATCACAAAAAATGTAAAAATCACCCAAATTATCCAAAATACCCCCCAAAACCAGAGAAAGATGCTCAAAATTATGAAAATATCCCTAAAACCATAAAAATTCACTAAATTCACCAAAATTTTTGAAAAATGTAAACGTCACCTAGAACACTTAAAATATCCCTGAAATCTTAAAATAGTCAAAATTATCAAAATACTCTTAATGTCTCAAACATTCTCAAATATCATAGAAAAATCTCTAAAAATGTTAAATCCTGAAAATACCCTCCAAACCCTAAAAATCTCTAAAATGACCAAAATGTCCCTGGGTCACAAAATACCCAGAATTGCCTAAAAAGTATACCCCAGTGTTTTAAATCTCACCAAAGTCACTAAAGCACACCTCAAACCCTAAAAGGGTCCCTTAAACCCCCTAAAGATGTAAAATGACTAACATACCCTTATGACCCAAAATGACTTAAGATCAACCCAAGTCAATCTAAAACCACCTAAAATATTTTTAAACCCATTATAGACTGGAAAATGTGTTTCCAGAGCCTGTGTAAGTGGTGCATGTGTTTTTATGGTTTGATTGACATCCTATGAGCAGTTAATCGAAGGTATTCGGCTGTCCAGCCGATGTAATTAACACCGATCAAGGTCGGTGGGGAAAGGTCCCCCACATGAACCCATAAAACCAGATGAACATGTCTATAACGTTCCAGGGATTTATTCCATAATCCCAGAATATGACCATATATGTTATCATGTTCCCACAGGTGGTCATCCAGAAAAACAATTTCCTGTCTAACTTACCAAGAATAGGGTACTGGCATAGATATATGGGTGGGTCTCATTTAGGTCAAAAAACAATGGCATGGTTATAAATGGTTTGCTTTGGCTCTGAATTTGACAGTGTTTATACCATTCTTTTCTGGAAGAGCAGAAGTTGATAGTTGTGAAACAATTGGGACGAAATGGGTAACATGCTGGTCTCACCTTTTGTGGCTCTAACATGTGCGATTGTTTTAACTAACTTAGTGAACCTGTCATGCCTGGGTGCCTGAACTCTATGCAGCTTTAACCTGTCACTGAGAAGTGATCAAGATTTTCTGCTCAACTGGTTGTCAGATTGACCAAAGAATATATATCATGAGAAAAAAATTCATAAATAAATCAGTATCCATTATTATTCCTACATTATAGTTACCTCAACCAATCTTAGTGCGTTGACATCACTTGAGCATGACCTACCAAACGATACATGCACCATAGTGGTAGGGATAAATCTTCTAAGATAACAGCAGAATATCACTTTCAGGAGATGACTTACATGTTTATCCTTACCCCTATCACAAACTACCTTTCCATAAAGTCGTGACAAGATTTATTCTTTCCATAAAGTCTTGACAAGATTTTTTCATTGCAAATCACTATAAAGATATAATAAAATCATAAGCTCTTTCAGAAACACTTCATCATTCATCAATCTTTCACTCCCGAACTCATAGTTCAAAATATTTGTTATTAATCTAAAATTCTAATCAATAGTACACAGTTGAGTGTCGATGTAATTTATTTCTACAAAAATGTCGTATCCTACAAGATCATGCCTTTTTGTTTTAAATACTAAGAGTAAACCCACCCACCTAAGATCAAGCTAGAATCACCGGTAGCCCGAGCCATGCGAAACTAGGCAAAATATTTCATTCTGACATGTTCAGCTGCCTCTACTGTTGGTACAATTTTTCTCTGTTGTCTTGTGCAGCTTTTGTGACTGTCAATACTCATCTTGTCACACAGCATGCTTTTAGTGCCATTCTTCCATCAGGAGATTAAAACGTATCAGAGTTGCGGACAATAATCTTCACATGCTAAATAGCAAGCCAAGAATTAAATATTGTAACATGTATTATTTAAAAAAAACATGTCTAAACAAGGCTTCAACTAAGCATGTTATATTATTGCTTAACCAGAAGAGATGGACCTTTGGCTTGTTCGGTTGGTCACATTGATGACTGTGATCAATCTAGAAGCATACTATGAACAATCTGTCCATTCTTTTGTCTGGCATCATTTTTTTGCATTCTCAGTCTGGGAATCAGTAAAATGGAAAACAATTAACCCGTCCCCCTTCGTTACACAATTCCATGAGCCATGAAGCTGGAAATCCTTTTCTACAAGGCCTTGTCTTTGCTTAGATAGCAGCCCTCATGCCCTCATGCCTCTTGTTGTGATCCTCTCTTCTTTAGGTTTTGTCCCTGATCCTTAGTGGAGAGTCATACATCCTCTATTCCATGATGCAGTATTTTATAATTGGATCATCACTCCATACTAGCCAGATTGATGCCAGTCTAGGTCAGATCTGGATAGGCAACTTAACTCCAAAGTGGCCTATTTTGATCAGAATTGGCTAATTCTAGGAACCATGTTGTTGTGCACTTCATGGATGACTCTATTCCCTCTTTCTTTTGCTGAAGAAATGTACTTCTAAAAGGTTGAGATATGTCCTCTAAGCCATCATCACCATAACATGAGAATAATACCAGAGCCATTACATTAGACTATGCTGCTAAAATAGCTACATTACATTGTCAGAGAAAATCTGCCATAAGCTAGAGCCATCATTGCTGTTAGGTTAGTCTTTTGATGTTTTACATACATGAACATTGTTTATAAAGGTAGCCTTTTTTATTTCCTTACCTTCACACGTGTTAGAAATTGAAACTACTTGACTACAAAATGTTAACTTTCCTAATGAAGAACAGAAACTAATTTTAAAAGTTAGATCGAAGTTTTCTATGAATAATACCAGTGGACTCTTTATGTTGATGGGATTGCAGACACATTCATCCTCGTGGCAAACTTCACGGGTGAACTACATGTTGTTACTCTTCATGCTTGTTTCTTATCTTCAAAGCATTTGTCCCTGAGTGGAATGCTAGTCAGAATTGTCTTTCATGTATCAAAAAGCTGTGCTTTCCTTTTTCCCAGTGTCGATATCTAATTGTTCAAAGTTATTTTTGACAGACTCAAGCATTATTCCATATTGGTCGAGGTGGACAACCAACTATACCTAACTCACTATCAAAGGATGCACGTGATTTCATTCAGCAGTGTGTTCAAATTGATCCAGATGACCGGCCATCTGCTTATAAGCTATTGGACCACCCTTTTGTGAAGAGGCCACTGTCAAATGCTTGGAGCTCTGATTCTTCAGCACATAATGGTGATAGACGGGCTTGACAGCAAACCTAAGCCATTTGCAGTCTGCTACAATAAGGTGAGCAATATCAATACTTTAACATCTAGTGATATGAACTCAGAAGCTTTCCCATCTTATTCGATTGTTGATTCTACATTCCTTGATCATTTCTCTTTTATAATCATGAAACAGGTCTAAGGGAAACTGCTATAAGAAGCAACCGTTCTCACTTGACCTGTTTTAATGTGGGTACCTATTTGTTGTTTCAATGTCTAGTGGACCATTGTTTTGGCACCTCATTTGTTTAGGTAGCTGGATATGATCAGATGGAGCACATTTACGGCCCCTTGTGAGAGTGAAGGGAATTCATGGCCTTCCAAGCATGATTTATATTCATTTAATTTGTAGCAGTAGTGTCTTATTGTAACACCAGTTCTAGAGAGTTGCTTGTAGTGAACTGGGGAATGAAAGCCCATAACAAGGGGAAGAAAAGAAAAGAAAAGAATATGTTTGTATATATATATTGAAATTCATGTTGTACATGGTTTCTGTTTCTCAACGAGATCTGTTTCCTCTTCATGCTTTCCCAGTATACTTGCCTCCTTTCTTTTTGCATGCTGTTGTGTGGGAGAAAGCTTGACTAATGCCACAAAAGGTTACTTGTGGCTTATGAGCTGATCGCGAGTGAAACATGTATATGAACACAAAGGCAATCGCACAAGCAGTTTGTGTTGTGGGCATGTTGTCAATGTGTCACGCATGCTTCGTGGTTTTTTAAAGTCACGTGTACGTGGTTCAGGGTTGTGCACATCCGGGTGTTCGAGCAGATGATCTCGGGAGTGTTATGCAGAGATACTGTGTATGTAATAAAGAAGTCCACTCTGGTCAGAAGTATTCCTGGCTGTCCGTAGTGGCTGAGAGCTCTCCCCCAAACAGGGACGTCGTTCGTTGATGACTTCAATCAACATTTGTACGGACAGGTATAACTTTCCACCCCCCCCCCAATTGATTGAGAAAGGGTGTCCACTGGTCGGGACATAGAGCGGCGTCTTATCTGTTCCCATTAAGATCCGCATGTATGTATCTGCTAACCAGTTGCAAATTAAATTATTCGGGGAGTATGATATCCAAATTTTTTTTAATATCCAGATAATAAAAGTGGTTATTATTAGGGTTTGTTGACCCGACCGACCCGGTCTCGGCTCGAGACGGGTCGGGTCGGACAGGTCATCGAGCGACCGGGTCCGCTCTCTCTGCAAGGCCCGTGATTTTTTGATTTTTTTGAATTTTGAAATTTATTTTTTAAAATTAAAATTTTAATAAAATTTTATTTAAAGAATAAATGATATATACATTTAATAATATTAGAATGTAGAGTTATTTTTTATGATAATAGATCTAAATTAAATTACACATAATTAATTGTATAAAAATAATATATTACATCTCTTAATTAAACATTTTATTCTAAGAGATAAAAAATTCACTTAATATGTTAAAATAAATATAGATATAATAATGATATCATTCAACTCCAGTCATGAAGTATAAAATATTAAAACTCACTCGTATGTGAATCTTGAATCCCAATCAGAATCAGATACATGAAATTGATGACTCGTATAATCTAACTCTTATATGGGTGAGATTGAAAATATGTAACAATCTGCACAAATGATAGGTCATGTGCAGTGGTGGAGGGTACATAAAAATCTCTAAAAAAAGTCATCACTACATCTATACATTCAATTCTATCATGTGCTACTGGTGCTGGTACTGGTGCTGCTCGAACTCTGGACGTGGAGGAAGATCCTGCTCCACCTGGTTCTAGTGGTGGGGGTACCTTAGACGTAGAAGAGGATGCCCCAGCTCTGCTACGAGAAACATATCTGATGCGGGACGGACACGGGAGACGACACTATTAGGTGCCACCCTCGGACTCTAGATGAAGACGCGACCAGCAGCACACACCAGGGAGACACTAAGCCCGACACTACGAGCTCCTAGTGGCAAGACATCGCTAACAGAAGTGGAAGCTCACTCGTCGTCCCAAGCGAGGGAAAGCGCGGACCGTGCGCGGTTAAGGAACCGGCGGAGGTCAAGGGTAGTCCGACTCAACTTCCGGACTCGGATCGAGTCACGGGACGGGTCACACTCACTCTCACAGCGGTGACATGGACACACGGGCTAGTACCTACACTCTCGGCAGCGGCAAAAGACCGTATACTAGCTAAGCAAATGAATGCCAAGAAGTTCGGACTATTACCTCCACGCACCCGGCGTGGCGAAGACAACCCCGGCCAATCACGGACCCCCGGTTAACACAATTTTACAGCAGTACAATAATTTGACCCACTCCACGCAGGGAGGTAAAAGGTCACAGGCGGGGCGCGGGAATCACGCGAATTTGGTTGACGGGCAGCATCTTGATGTCGCCCGGCGATGCCGAACTCCGCGTTTTCGTGCTTTCCGAACGGCGGGTTCTGCGGGCCCGCGGGGCCCACGGATGGCGCTGTCCTCCGGATCTGCAGGGGTGGGACCCACTATGATGGGGACCCCTGGTGGCGCGCCTCCACGGACGGCGGTCGGTCGGGAACACCGATCGGGGGTCGATCGGTCCCGATCTCCAAGCTTTGAAGTTGCTGTCCACGAGCTGAGGTTGCTGTTTTAGCAGCGCGCGCTCCGGCGAAAACGGTCGCTGCGATCAGCCCCGTCGTCGGAATGCGATGAAACCAGCGCCGTTGGAAAGAGGATTCAAAATCCTTCAACCTAGGGCCAGTGGAATCTTCTGAAACTCTGCGGACCTGGGCTTTAACTATTTTTCAATCCTCTATTGCACAGCTCCCGAAATATCAGATCAGCATATGAGTTTCCTATAAATGGCCGTTGACCGCCTGCTTGTCGTTGGAATCAAGCTTCGAGCTCTTCTTCAAAGTTGTAGGGAATCAAACCACGAAATTGGGACAATTTTTGGAATTGGATTTGGAGGTGGTGGCGATTTGATATGATTTTTGGCGTGACTGGTGGTCGGATCTGGGAACAGGTGGACAGAACTGTAGATGGGATTGAGAACGATTTTTAGAAAATATGAAATGGGCGAAACAGAAATTTAGAAAAATTGTGGATGAAGGGGTGGATGGAAGGAAACTCCAGTAAAATTTATGGGACTAACAGAAATCAAAAGACGGACCTAAGACATGAAACACAGGGCGGAGATGCATCTGGACAGACTGCTGGCAGAACTGGAATGAAAGAGGGAACAAAAATCAAAAATTATGAAACGTGATCTGAATGACAAACTAATTTTTTTGGGACATCCTTGACACCTATGGAACCCCCAGTAAAATCCCCAGGTCGATCAGAGCTCTTGGCTGAGTTGGAAATTTCGTGGAAGTTGCTGTGGTACTGCGCGGGCAGAACTCCGATGAAGACGATGGCGGTGCAGTGGCGGTTCGTGGCGGCGGCGGCGGCGACCGGAACTGATAGGGTGGAGTCTCACCACCAAAAGGAAGCCTTCACAGCTTCAAGGGGAGAGGGAGGGGCGGCCTAAACCTTGCTAAAGGGATTTTCTTCCAATTCAAATGCATTAAATCACTAAAAGGAGAAAATACAACTTATATATGTTACATATCACATCTCTTATCCACCATTGGATCTAGGGGAAGGGGATGGAGGGTGGGGATGAGATGTGAACATCACACAAAAAAAATACATAAAAAAACAAAAGGGGGGGGGGGGGCGGCCCTTGGACTTTGAATGGCAAGATGTGGAAGGTTGAAATGGTAGGTGGGGTAGGTGGCCTCCATATGGACTTTTTAAGCCATTTGTCCCCCATGTGTTTTTACCATTCAAACTTCTAGATATTCTCATGTGGCATGTTGACTGGCCCCGCGTGGGACCCTAGGCTGAGGTGGCCCAATGTGGTGGGACCCGGGGGGCCCGTGGGGCCCACGGGGTCCGAAATGCTCATAAGCCCCTATTACACTCAAAATGGTAAACCGAATGTAACGAAATAAATACAAATTACACACACATAAAGTCTAGCTAAATATAATAAATGGGGAGGCTCAAGGCGGAGTCTCCAGGCTGTCTCCGATCCAGATGGACGCTGAGGTGGCTCGTGTCGTGCTCCGTGTGCGGTACCGGTGGCTCGGCGTATCGTGCCGATCAACTGCTCGGGTGTCCGCACCAATTCTCCCCGGGTGGGAGAAACTCGACCCTGTAGAGTAAGGGTCTGCATCGCTCCTGTATCGCTCCAAAAGGTCTGGATCCATCCGCTGCAACTCGCCATGTGTGATCCATGTGTCCTCAGTAGCGGGCCGTCCTCTCCATCGCACTAGGTAGCGCGGGTAAGATCCACTCCTGGTAACTGTCACTTGCTCGTCCAGTATACGATCGATATGCTCACGCTGCCGTGAAAAAGGGGCTGGAGGTGGAAGTGGACACTCAGCTGTGGGATCACTCTCAAGGGGAGGAGATGGCTCAAAAGGCTCACTAGGGATCACCGCTGGGTCCCTATATGCAACAAGATCCGATACATTGAAGGTAGAGCTTATACCATATTCCTCGGGCAGGTCCACAACATACGCATTGGATCCAACGCGTTTCAACACTCTAAAGGGACCGGCTCCACGAGCTTGCAACTTCTTAACGGTTCCAGAGGGAAACCGTTCAGGTCTTACCCTGATCATGACGTACTCGCCCTCATGGAACTCTCGGTGGTGTCGGTGGGCATCGGCTAACTCCTTGTACCGTGCATTGCTGGCCTCAATGTGACGACGGATGTCGTCATGCAAACTCCTAACATGCCTAGCAAACGACTCGGCCGACTCCGACACTCTAGCATGGATAGGCATGGGGACAAGGTCAACGGGTTTCCTAGGTCTACGACCTGTGACAATCTCAAATGGACTCATGCTGGTAGACCTATTCACCGAATCATTGTATGCAAACTCAGCCATAGGTAAAATGAGATCCCAATCCCCAATGCGGTCCTTAACTAGACACCTCAAAAGATCTCCCAGACTCCTATTGACCACCTCGGTCTGACCGTCTGTCTGGGGGTGATATGCAGTGGAAAATTTGAGGTGAGTACCCATCATATGCCATAGTGTCTTCCAAAAGTAGGAAGTGAATCTAACATCACGGTCAGACACTATAGTGCGAGGCAACCTGAACTTGCACACCACATGAGTAAGGAATAGGCGGGCTACCCTAGAAGCATCCGAAGTCTTCGAGCAGGGGATAAAGAGGGCCATCTTCGAGAAACGGTCAACCACCACATAGACCGAGTCATGCTTCCTAGAGGTACGTGGCAATCCCAAAACAAAATCCATACTAACATCCTGCCACGGGGCATCAGGCACGGGGAGAGGCGTATAAAGACCCGAGCTTTGCTTCTTCATCTTGGCCGTAGCACAAGTACGGCACTGAGCCACGATGTTAGCAACATCGCGCTTCAAACTCGGCCAATAAAATCGATGCTCCACTGCCTCAATAGTCTTGTTCCGACCAAAGTGGCCGGCTAGACCTCCCGCATGTAGTTCCCACACTAAGAAATCTCGAACCGAAGTTCGGGGAACACATAGCATGCTACCTCGAAAGAGGTAACCCTTCTGAAGCACATACTCATCAAGGTCTCTCGAGGGTCCGGCCTGGAGGGTGGTAAAAATCTGACCGAAGTCAGGACAATCAACATAGGCCTCCTTCATCTTCTCTAACTTTATGACCTCGGCACTCATGGTGGTAAGCAAACATGCTCGCCGACTCAAGGCATCAGTCACCTTGTTCTCCACTCCAGCCTTATGTTTAAGCACAAAGGTGAACTGCTGGAGATACTCGACCCAACGACTATGACGTGAGTTAAGCTTCTTTTGCGAATGGAGGTACCGCAATGCCTCGTGGTCGGAGTATAGGACAAACTCCTGATGTAAAAGATAGTGTCTTCAATGCCTAAGAGCCTGAACAACTGCGTAGAATTCTTTATCATACGTGGAATATCGCAGTTTCGCGTCATTCAGCTTCTCGCTGAAATATGCGATCGGGTGGGACTCCTGACTCAAAAATCCTCCAATCCCAACACCCGACGCATCACAACAGACCTCAAACACCTTCGAGAAATCAGGCAGTCGAAGGATAGGTGTCTGGGTCATACGCTCCTTGATGTCCCTGAAGGCAGTAGATGCGGCCTTCGTCCATACAAATGTGCCCTTCCGGATGTAATCCGTGATCGGGGCGGTGACGGAGCTAAATCCGCGGATGAAGCGACGGTAGAACGTCGCAAGGCCATGAAAGCTGCGGACATCATGAACCGTACGGGGTTCCGGCCACTCAACAATGGCCCGGACCTTCTCCGGATCGGCGGAGACCCCAGTACTAGACACAATGAAACCCAAGAAGGTAAGCTGTGGTGTCATGAAGGCACACTTCTGTGGGTTAGCAAACAACTGCTCTCGCCGAAGAAGTAGACAGACCTGCCGAAGGTGGTCCAAGTGGTCCCCTGTGGTGCGGCTATAGATAAGGATATCATCAAAATACACCACTACAAAGACTCCAATGAAAGGTCGAAGGACCTGAGTCATGAGCCGCATGAAAGTGCTAGGGGCATTGGTCAACCCAAAAGGCATGACCAACCACTCATATAGACCGTCCTTGGTCTTAAATGCGGTCTTCCACTCATCATCTGGCCTAATCCTCACCTGATGGTAGCCACTCTTAAGATCGATCTTCGAAAAGATAGTGGCACCTGCCATCATGTCTAGCATGTCATCCAGGCGGGGAATAGGGAACCTGTACTTCACGGTGATCTTGTTGATGGCACGACTATCAATACACATTCTCCACGTGCCATCCTTCTTCGGGGCGAGTAATGCGGGTACAGCACATGGACTCATGCTGTCCCGGACAAATCCTCTCTGCACAAGCTCATCGACCTGCCGTTTAAGCTCGGCATGCTCCGTGGGGCTCATTCGATAATGAGGAAGGTTGGGCAAAGAAGAACCCGGAACAAGGTCGATAGCATGCTGAATATCCCGCATGGGTGGGAGTCCCTCGGGAAGCTCATCGGGAAAAATATCAGCAAACTCCCGCAGAATAGGAACAACCTCGGGTGGGAGCTCACCCTCGGAGTCCCGCTCCACCTCTCGGACCGTAATGGCAAACACCGGACAACCCTGACTAAGCTCCTGCTCCATTTCCCGGGAGCTAATCATCATCAATCTCCTCGTCGAGGGCTCTCCTGGGCCAGAGGTAACGGTCATAGCCCGAGCTGGGGATGGGGTACTAGGCCCGGGAACGGAAGGCTTCGGAGTACTAGGGCCAGTAGGACCCCTAACAGATGGGCTCCTGGGCCGAACGGGTTGGAGGGTGACCCGCTGGCCATCGTGGTCGAAGGTATAGGTGTTCGACCGACCATGGAGTGTGGCATCTCGGTCGAATAACCACGGCCTACCAAGAATGATACTTCCCACTTCCATGGGAAGAACATCGCACCAGATCTCGTCACGGTAGGAGTGGAGCTGCAGTGGGACCAAGCACCGCAGCCTGACAGAATTGGAAGTGGTATCCACCCATGATACCTGGTAGGGGCAAGGGTGGTCTACGGGTGTGAGACCAAGACGAGTGACAGCGTTCGTGGAGATTGCATTGATACAACTCCCGCTATCGATGACCACCTTGTAAATTTGCTTTCCCAGCCTACAGAATACATGAAGGATAGTGGTCCGACGCCAGTCATCACTGACCTGTGACTGGGTGAGGATACATCTGACGACCCCCACGTGGGTATCGTCTGACTGCTGGACATCCTGGGCCTCACCTCCCATCTCATAGTACTCGTCAGCTAACTCTTCATCTGCCTCATAGCTGACTAACTCGAGGCCCGTAGGGGTGGTATCCTCGGCCTGTGTGTCCCCAATGTGAAGAGATGGGCGGGTGGGACACTGGTTGGCGAAATGGCCAAACCTATTGCAGCGATAACACTGCTGCCGTGATCCACTAGGCTCCCCAATCATAGGTCCTTTACCTTTATCCTTCCGACGGATAGGAGGCGTAGGCAACAAAGGACGTGCAGGAGGTGCGGGTGCTGGTGGACGGACTGTGGGTGGGGCCGTAAGATGCTGGGGACGAGGAAGGTCCCTCGGGGGTGGAGGACGAGGCCTAGGAGCAAAGGGCTCGGGGCGAGCGGGCTCCTGAGGTCGAGTCATGGGGGCCCTCGGATACGTGCCAGATGAGCCACGGGACTCGACACTACGAAGGGGAAAGGAGCCCAACCGATGGGGTGACTCAAACTCGGCCTCGAACTGCTCCAATTCGAGAGCAATCTGATATGCCTGCTCCAGAGTGGTGGCATTGCGGCGAAAGAGTTCATATTGATAATTGGGCCGCAAACCTCTCCGAAAGCGGGATATCGTCATGGTGCTCTCTTCCGTGACCCCGCACCGCAAATAATACTCATCGAACTCGGCGGTGTACTCGGTCACGGATCGGTTCCCTTGGGAGATGCTTTGCCACTTGTCTATGAGACGTTGGCGATATGAGGTGGGAAGGTATTTCTCCCTCAACTTGGTTTTCATATCATCCCAAGTACCGATCTGGGGTTGACGTCGCTGGTTGAGCAGGCTCTCCACATTGATCCAATAAGTTTGGGCCTGCCCGTGCAGCTTCATCTTTGCGTATCGGACTCTTCGGTGGTCCGTCATCTCAAACCACTCGAAGTACCGGTCCATGCCGGTCTCCCAATCTAAATACACCTTAGGGTCCAAGGACCCGCTAAAAGTGGGAGGGTCCGCACGCACACCCCTAAGAATGCGGTCGTCATCCTCATCATCACGATTCCGTCGTTGATGACGATGACCGTTACCCCCGTGATCATTGTCGGAGGCATAATCATCCACTATAGGCGCCTGTTGCCTCCCGACATCCTCCACCTGAGCCCTTGGCACATCGGGTTGCTGCACCGGCTCTTGTTGGCCGTTTGTCGGCGCGGGTTGCGCCGCTACTGGGCCCCTCTTTAGGACGGCAATCCTCCCAACAAGGCCTTGAATGGACTGCTCTGAAACCCCGGCCCGATCCTCGAGGACCTTCATCCGCCCTTCTAGACGCGTCCCTATGCCATCTATATGCGTACTAAGACCATCCATACGCGTGTCTAAACGATCCATGATGGCCCGAAACATCTCGGCCGTGGAAGACTCATCGGAACTACGGGCTCGGGACTCCGCCATAGGTGGTGGTGGCGAGTACTGGGTACCTCGACGGGTGGGGGCATGCAACTGACACACGACCTAGAAGCCACCCCCCAACTTACTCATTGCTAGTCCCTTAGCAATGCACATAATGAAAAATTTTAGGACCAACAAGAGTTAAAATTATTCATGCCTTATTTCCAGTTCATCTTTCATAGAGTCAACTAAAGATCAGGAATCTGGAGTAATGATCACAGACTAGCCTTATGTCGGAAATTCAGGTACATGATCGAGAATCTAATCAAAATTCAGTAGCACTTGTGCATGTGTAATGCTAAGTCCACAGTGAAGACAATTGCATCCTCCACTTACTATTCTGAACAAATGTCTTTCAATTCTGCACTTCTTACTTAGAGCGTTCAATGCACACTAGCTTTTTGTCTGCCTTTTTGATATGTCCCTTTTGGGATCACTATATATTTTTTTCTTTTATACTTTTCTCTCTTTTTCTTTTTTTTTCTTTACACACATGATGCTGCACTACCCTTCATTGTTTTACACAAACCTCAACACGTCTTAGGTGAAGTAGGCCCGGTTACTCAGAATCGGAGCATTTTTCATGGTGCTTTATTTTTTTCTCATACTTTTCTATGGCAGAAAGCTTCTAACATATTTCTTCTTCAGAAAATGCAGAATATCAGACAGTCTGTCTAAAATAACAGAAGGCTTGTCCTTCTTGTTTCATTAGCGTGCAACGTGATTTTATTTTTCTTTGAAAGTGCATCTGAACTTTTAAAGAGATTCTTTAAATCAGTTTTCCATGGCTAGAGTAAATAAATTATCCATCATCCGATTCTCTAGTTATTTCCATTCTAGAATCACTTTTCATGCGACATGAATCAAGAAATTCAACTCGGGGAAAATTATTATTTCACATGACAATTCAAGTAAGAAAATTTTTTATTGAAAGTTTTAGAAATTTTTTTTTTTTGAATATCTCCCCCCCCCAACTTAAATGACATTGTCCTCAATGACATAAACAATAGAGAATAATAGAACAATGTAAACATGATAGCTTGTTAAAGAACGGGACAACCTGATGTGTACTTCGACAGCTTTGGCGTGTAGAGAGGCGGTATTTAGCTTTGAAAATCGGAGAAACAGAGTAAGCAATCAGCTCTCTCCCCCCAACTCATCCTTTATTCAAACCTGTAAAATAAACACAAAATCATAATAAAAACTTGGGTTGCCTCCCAAGAAGCCATTTATTCTCACACGAAACTATGAAAGGTTTGGGTTGCCTCCCAAGAAGCGCTAAGTTTTATGTCGTCAGCCAGACACCAGGTAGATCATTAACCAACGCGTGGCATTCAGAATGAGCCACCACGTGATCTTGTCCTCTGATAAACTCCAACCTTTTTGCCATTGGAAGACAAGAGTAATCATGTATGGATTAGGGCTAGAAATATGCGGGTTGCGCACTTTATTGAAAATTTTCCTTGTCCTATAGTCTCTCCTGACAAGCTTTGTAGGAGTATCTACCCAGGGGTCCCCTTGTACTATATCGTCCTTTCTGACGAGCTTTTCAGGTATGGCTTCCTTCATGATAACTTGTTCAGGCCCTGGTAGTTTAGGAATAAGATTGTTAGCCTGAGCCACTTTCATGTCAGTAACAACCTCATGAGCTTTAAGAGCATTGATCAACTTGTCTGCCTGAGAGAAAGTCAAATCAAATGTGAATGTGGTTGGCACATCCCCCTCAGGTCCTAGAATCTCAAATTGGAGAGGCTCGACTGACAGGGGAATCAAAGTAGAAGGAAGCACTAACTCATCCACAGATTCAGACGTCATTGGAGAGGCTTTAGGGGTTAGATCAAATAGAAAAGTTTCAAATGAAACTCCTTCATCACACTCCTCACTCATCTGAGGATTTTTAACCGAATTGCCCACTACTGGGGTGGATAGAGGAAATGTAAATGATTCGAGTCCGGCCCTTTCATCATATGTTAGATCAAATGTGAATTCCTCTAAGACGGGCCCATCATCACACTCCTCACTCAACTGAGAATTATCACTCAAATTTTCCAGAAATGGGATCGGTAGATGAAATGTAAATTTTTCTAATAAGGCCCCATCATCATGTTCTTCCAGAGAAGGAGGATATTCAGAATTTGGTTCCATTAAGTCAACAATTTTATTACTTACAACGTAATCCTCCTCTTGATTCATTTCCTCAATTGAGTTGTTTGGGCCATTATCCTTTACCGTAGTATTCTCAATCTCAAACCATTCAGAGAATGAGGTGATATGGTCATCATTATGAGCATCATTATCCGTCAATTCACCCCCTACTTCCTTTCCTTCTCCCCCCAACTTCTCACGATCATCATAATCCTCAAACTCATCATAATCCTCTTTATAAGAGGAATTGGATTCAGGCATCTGAGGCTGCTCTTCCTTTAAGTCCTCCTCATAAGATTCTTCTATGATTCCCTCAAAATCAACAGTGATATGAGTGGTAGATTGGGGGATCATAAGTTGATCGTATGGATTTTTATCGTTATCACATCCATCAAATCCAAGAAGTTGGTCTTCAATACTTGTGGAGTTGCTAGACATTGGATCCATTTCCATGTCTATGATGTTTTCTGCAATCCTACTCACTTGGGCCTCAAAGTTTTGCAGTTGTTCCTGAAAGGCTTGTTGTTGAGTCTAGAAGAGCCGTGTCAATTTATCAAACATCTCCTCCTTATTCAAAGTGGGTTGAAAGTCAGATTGAGATAGATAGTAATTTGAAGGGCACTCAGTCTGAGAATGAGGTGGTGGAGAGTGTGTGAGTTGTCCTCCATAATATGGTTGATCATAAGAAGCATTTGGGTATGGAGCCCAATTTGAAAAATCTTGTTCTTGAGGACTTTGGGCTTGATCCTGATAAGACTCCTAAGAAGAATTATGTTGATCTCTCCAACCAAAATGAAAGTTGTTTGGACATGAGTCAAAATAAGGTGGGGAGAGCTTTGGAGACATTTGGGTTTGCCTAGCTTGGTCCATCCAAGAGATTGTTGGTTGATCAGCCCAGCTAGAGTTATGAGTATCGGAAGATGATTCATAATTGGGCTGAGAAAATCGTTGATCATATGGGGCTTGCTCCGGGATGAAAGGTAGATCATGGCCCCCAAACTGAGTGGTTGGAACATGGTCCTGGGTAAACGATGGAAACTGGGCCATCATAGGTAATGTGATTTCATTTTGGGCCGACCACGAATATGGACTGTCATAAGAGGTTGGGTTGTTTGGGGTGAGAAATGAGTGTGGATTTGGGCAACCACCTACATAAGGGATCGGGTTAGCCCACATGTGATCGTTGTCCTGGCAGTCAGGTGGTATGAAATGGTTTTGATCCATGGCTAGAAATTGATCAAATTTATGAGCCAATTGGTCAAACCTATCTAAGTTGTGTGCCCAATCCATAGATGAAAGTTATGATCTCACCATTTTTTTGTAGATTTTATTTTTTTGATTGATTTTTTTAATAATATGCAAACACAAACAAAGTAACACACAAATTATCCTAATGACCTAGATGTGACTTAGACATACACGTAGGGTTTCACAAAGTGATTAACGTGAAACTTAAGTTCACCCTCAGTATGTCCACCAGCCAGGTAAGGGGTGGAGAAGTGGGAGGTTTCCCCTACTTTCGTAGGGACCTTATTATACAAAACCACAATCCCGCTTAAGGCGTTTGCCATCCGACCGTCTTGCCTTAGACACCAGTTTTCATAAGAGGATAAACCTAAATATCACAGGAATCACAGTGTGATCCTAGGGCCAACATCTACTGGCTTTTATTAAGGCCTAGGTAATGCAGAGATGCAAGGAAATTGTGGTTTTCGGGCTAAGGGAGGGTGATGAAATCCCCACCTTATCTTGTTAGGGGTGTTGTCCTTAAAGTATTTTGAAATGAAATGCACACCACAATTTCAAACAAGGGGTTCTTTATGCAAAAATGAATGCCAGACTGGGATCAGTAGAACGTACCTTGCCCCTCGCGATCTTCAAAATGCAATGCAGAAATTAAACAAAGACAAATTCTAAGCTAAATGATGCATGACCTAGAGCATGAAAGTGTAGTTTCTACTCTTGCAATGAGGTCTTTTATTTGGTACAAATGAAGATTTTTTTTTTTGTTTTTGTTTTTAGTTAATGAACCTAACTAACCAGCATGAAAATTTTTCTTTTGTTTTGATTATTTTTTATTTTTATAAAGTTTTCAAGAAATTTTCAGATTTTTGTAGAGATTTTTCAGAAAGTGGAAAGATAGAACCTGTTTCTATTTCAGCCCTTTAGCAATGCTGCCGAGCTATTTAACGACGTTTCATATCTTTGGAATTTCAGATTCGATCTTCCTCTTTCTTTGATTTTCAAATTTTTTTTCGTTTTCCTGCACAAGTAAAGAAAGCAAAAATCAATATACAAATATACAAAGTAAACACAAGAGTATCCAACTATGAAAAGTATATCCATCCCCGGCAACGGCGCCAAAAATTTGATGTTCGCTCGACAGTCGTTGTTAAAATTACCGTGCCACACAAATTTCAAATATTTATAACCGCACTCACTCACTTATGGATTTGAAAACATGAGTATAATGGTAAGTACGGGTCGATCCCACGGGGAAGGAATTTGGTTGTTTTTCTTAGTTGGAAAATATTCTTGTGTTTTGAAAAATCAATTGTTGAAATTTGGAGTGCGATTATGAAAACTTAAATTGGAAAACATAACAGAATTCAAGTGAAAATAGGGGTTGGAAGAAAATGCATAACTTCAAATATAGATAGAATGAGAAGAAGTGTAAAACATAAAAGTTGTAGAGAATTGAAAAAGGAAGAAATTTTATGAAGAACACAGAAACAGAAAATGAAAGGAAGATAAGGAAAAACTTGAAAAACTATGACCTATTGGTTCGGATGAACAGTAATTGACAGAAAACCAGCACCTTGAAAACTTAATTCTAAAGCTCAAAAGAAGAGGAATTTGACAAAGTGCAAGAAGAATAAAACTTAGATATACAAGAGAGGAACAACTCTTACGAAGAACTCAGAGTTATTTGAGGACTAGAAAGAGTTCAAAATGAATAAATGGAAGAAGGTATCACCACGGATGAACAGTAAATTCACAGGACAACACTTAAGAAAACGGACCAGAACTCTATGAAATAGGAAGAATTTGAGGAAATGATAAACAGAGAAGTTGAAGAAGACTTGTAAATAAACAACTTTTGTGAAGAAAGTAAATTGAAATAAAGATTACAATCATGCGAAATAAGGCTAAGAACAGGCTGAATTCAAAAATGAAACTTTTATTGAAATAAGAACAACTTACAACTTTGACTTCAAAAGCTTTGAAAATACAACTTGATGCACTCAACAACTTCAGAAATGTAAAGAACAACTTACATTACAAGTGACCAAAGCTAGCTCTCCCCCTACTCAACCTTGCCATCTTGCTAATTCTACTTGCTAACTCCTCATTCAAGACCAATGCACCCTTTATATAGGGGTTACAAAAACACTCCAAACAAGTGTACCCAATTTTAGCCTAAAATGGTAGGCAGGTAGGTTCTGCCCACTTTGCCAATTTTTTCGGATTTTTCCAATTTTGTTTGGAATTTTTCTAGGCCTTTTCTTCTCCTTCTTTCTCTCTTTCTCTTTCTGCGGGCGCAACGTGCCGACCGCCGACCGGTTAGGCGGCCGACCGCCGTGGGCCCGCCGTGCGCCCGTTTCTCCTGCCGCCGCCACGCGTCGCACGCTCGGCGCGTGCGCCGCGTGCCGCCTCCGCGCCCGAACCGCGTCCGCTGTCGAGCCCGCGCCCGTGCGACCCAAGCCCGCCCGGCCGAGCCCCCGCGCTATCGCCGCCTTCGTCCTGGTGCGGCCACGCACCCCCCCGCCGCTGCCGCTCCGGTTGCCACGAGCCCCCCCCGCATTCGCCCTCCCGGCATCGTCGCCCGTGCCCGGGCGGCGAAGGCGGGAAGGGCGGGGCGGGGCGGGGTTTTGAATTTTTTTTTAAAATATATATATATAATATATATATATCTATATATCTATATATATAGTATACATATCTTAGAAAATTCTAAAAAATAGCAAATAATTTTATTTTTTTTTCTATTTTTTTTCTTTTCTTTTTGAACAAATCCTTGGGCTTTTGGCCCATTCAACATAATATTTGTAGTTTCTTTAGTTTCTTTTTTCGTGGAGCTTTTCTCGTACCACGTGCCTGTATAAGTACATAAAAAATGTAATTAAAATTTATTTAATTTCAGAAAAATAAATATTTGATACAAAATCAACAATAAGTGTGAGAAGTGTATATTTATCATTATTTAAGCTCATAAAGATGTGGATAATCATGCATTAAGCGATAAAAATACACACTTATCAGTCCCTATGCCATCCATATGCGTACTAAGACCATCCATACGCGTGTCTAAACGATCCATGATGGCCCGAAACAGCTCGACCGTGGAAGACTCATCGGAACTACGGGCTCGGGACTCCGCCATAGGTGGTGGTGGCGAGTGCTGGGTACCTCGACGGGTGGGGGCATGCAACTGACACACGACCTAGAAGACACCGACTAATGCAAACACACACTAAATGATGCACTTAGACCTAAACCAATATCCGATACGGGGCGGAGTTAATCGATCCGAAGATCACTCCCGCAAGTGTGTGACCTCCCGGTAGGCGTAGCCTAACGTTCGGACAACACCTTTTAAGCTACCGAATAAAGGGTGCAAATGTAATTTAAAACACACCTTTTTTTTTATTTTGAAAATAATGATGATCCTAGACTTGACTTAGACCATGATGCATGCAAGACTTATGCAATGACTACCCTAGACTCGACTCGCTCTGATACCAAACTGATGCGGGACGGACACGGAAGACGACACTATTAGGTGCCACCCTCGGACTCTAGATGAAGACGCGACCAGCAGCACACACCAGGGAGACACTAAGCCCGACACTACGAGCTCCTAGTGGCAAAACGTCGCTAACAGAAGTGGAAGCACACTCGTCGTCCCAAGCGAGGGAAAGCGCGGACCGTGCGCGGTTAAGGAACCGGCGGAGGTCAAGGGTAGTCCGACTCAACTTCCGGACTCGGATCGAGTCACGGGACGGGTCACACTCACTCTCACAGCGGTGACATGGACACACGGGCTAGTACCTACACTCTCGGCAGCGGCAAAAGACCGTATACTAGCTAAGCAAATGAATGCCAAGAAGTTCGGACTATTACCTCCACGCACCCGGCGTGGCGAAGATAACCCCGGCCAATCACGGACCCCCGGTTAACACAATTTTACAGTAGTACAATAATTTGACCCACTCCACGCAGGGAGGTAAAAGGTCACAGGCGGGGCCCGGGAATCACGCGAATTGGGTTGACGGGCAGCATCTTGATGTCGCCCGGCGGTGTCGAACTCCACGTTTTCGTGCTTTCCGAACGGCGGGTTCTGCGGGCCCGCGGGGCCCACGGATGGCGCTGTCCTCCGGATCTGCAGGGGTGGGACCCACTATGATGGGGACCCCTGGTGGCGCGCCTCCACGGACGGCGGTCGGCCAGGAACACCGATCGGGGGTCGATCGGTCCCGATCTCCAAGCTTTGAAGTTGCTGTCCACGAGCTGAGGTTGCTGTTTTAGCAGCGCGCGCTCCGGCGAAAACGGCCGCTGCGATCAGCCCCGTCGTCGGAATGCGATGAAACCAGCGCCGTTGGAAAGAGGATTCAAAATCCTTCAACCTAGGGCCAGTGGAATCTTCTGAAACTCTGCGGACGTGGGCTTTAACTATTTTTCAATCCTCTGTTGCACAGCTCCCGAAATATCAGATCAGCATATGAGTTTTCTATAAATGGCCGTTGGCCGCCTGCTTGCCGTTGGAATCAGGCTTCGAGCTCTTCTTCAAAGTTGTAGGGAATCAAACCACAAAATTGGGACAATTTTTGGAATTGGATTTGGAGGTGGTGGCGATTTGATATGATGTTTGGCGTGACTGGTGGTCGGATCTGGGAACAGGTGGACAGAACTGTAGATGAGACTGAGAACGATTTTTAGAAAATATGAAATGGGCGAAACAGAAATTTAGAAAAATTGTAGATAAAGGGGTGGATGGAAGGAAACTCCAGTAAAATTTATGGGACTAACAGAAATCAAAAGCCAGACCTAAGACATGAAACACAGGGCGGAGATGCATCTGGACAGACTGTTGGCAGAACTGGAATGAAAGAGGGAACAAAAATCAAAAATTATGAAACGGGATCTGAATGACAAACCAATTTTTTTGGGACATCCTTGACACCTATGGAACCCCCAGTAAAATCCCCAGGTCGATCAGAGCTCTTGGCTGAGTTGGAAATTTCATGGAAGTTGCTGTGGTACTGCGCGGGCAGAACTCCGATGAAGACGATGGCGGTGCGGCGGCGGCTCGTGGCGGCGGCTGCGGCGACCGAAACTGATAGGGTGGAGTCTCACCACCAAAAGGAAGCCTTCACAGCTTCAAGGGGAGAGGGAGGGGCGACCTAAGCCTTGCTAAAGGGATTTTCTTCCAATTCAAATGCATTAAATCACTAAAAGGAGAAAATACAACTTATATATGTTACATATCACATCTCTTATCCATCATTGGATCTAGGGGAAGGGGATGGAGGGTGGGGATGAGATGTGAACATCACACAAAAAAAATACATAAAAAAACGAAAGGGGGGGGGGGGGGGGGCGGCCCTTGGACTTTGAATGGCAAGATGTGGAAGGTTGAAATGGTAGGTGGGGTAGGTGGCCTCCATATGGACTTTTTAAGCCATTTGTCCCCCATGTGTTTTTTACCATTCAAACTTCTAGATATTCCCATGTGGCATGTTGACTGGCCCCGCGTGGGACCCTAGGCTAAGGTGGCCTAATGTGGTGGGGCCCGGGGGGCCCGTGGGGCCCACGGGGTCCGAAATGCTCATAAGCCCCTATTACACTCAAAATGGTAAACCGAATGCAACGAAATAAATACAAATTACACACACATAAAGTCTAGCTAAATATAATAAATGGGGAGGCTCAAGGCGGAGTCTCCAGGCTGTCTCTGATCCAGATGGACGCTGAGGTGGCTCGTGTCGTGCTCCGTGTGCGGTACCGGTGGCTCGGCGTATCATGCCGATCAACTGCTCGGGTGTCCGCACCAATATCCCTCCCGTAACTGTGTTAGAAAGTAATGTCGGACGTCTCCTGGAACTCGGTCGCATGCACGGCAATTGTGTTCCACTCCCGCAAGGTACTTTGCAAATCTGTGTATGCCGGTGACGCGATGTCCGCAGTATCTACAGTGCATATGTCGATCACCCTCGGCAGTGTAACCATGCTCCCACGCATGGTGACGTCGTCTGTCCATGATGACCTGCAAATGTTGTAAAATTTTACATTAGTAACTTCAATGACAAGTACAAAACTTAAGATATAAAGAAATTTATAATTAATTATTAGTTACTTATAAATATAAATAAATGATAGATACTCCTAATCATATGGGCCCAAACTGGGTCAGTGTCCATCTCCAAACAATCTGACATTAAATGTGGTCCGCAGATAGGACAGATAGTCTTCATAAGCATTGAACATGCATAGTTCTCCCAGTACATGCGTACGTAGTATTCATACTGCTGCGAACCTTGTGCGTACACGATCGGCGGTGACGCAGCTGAGGGCTGATCGTATCCTTCGGTATATTACGGCATTGAAGCATGGGCATGAGGATATGGATACGATGGGAAGAATGAACTACTGCTATCTGAATCGCCATGATACATCGGCTGCTGCGGCCATGACCGTCCATACTCGCTTCCAGATCCCTGAGAGTCACGTGTGCTCATCCTCTCAAAATCAGATAGCATGCTTTGATAGCTGGTACTGTCTGCAACAAAACTTCCATAGTAGGGATCCCAATGATCAGTTGCCCGCCTCGTCCCTGGCGGTGGAGCACCGTGGTCCTCATCTTGCATGGCATGTGTGAAGTGATGCTCCGCTGTCCATGCGGTATGTTCGCGGCCCCCATGACCTCAACCTTGACCACTGCTATACTCTCTGCCACCAGCACTACTATCCCCACGATGACTTCGTTGACCACCTTGAGAACCGCCATCTTCATGGGATGAAGACCCTGTCAATGTACTATCATCATCGGAGTCATGACTCCCACTGATGCGGGGCTCAATAGAGGGCTCGGGAGTGTCATCATCTGCATTGGGATCTAATGTCTCCAAATCTGTAATATCTATCGGATTTAATGGTGGCTGCGTGTCCTTTTTACTTTTGAATAATGTGGTCCATGATGATTTTTTCTTATGTGGAGCAGGCGGCGACTTATCTGCTGCATGTTGTGTCCCTCTAGATGTCTGAGAAGCGAACGCTTTGTTAGATAATCATTTAGGTTACTTTGTACTGTGTAAGTCTATACGTATACCTGAGACGACTGACTAGGTGTCTTAGATGTTGAGCCAGGCCCATTGAGAGCCCCAGCCCCAGCCCCACCCCACCCCAGCCACGTCCCCCGCCGTCCCCCATCGCTGCAACGGTGGCAGACGCCCCCTGATGCGGGACGACGATGAGACTCGATGTTGTGGACGCGAACCTTGGATTTCTACTAGACAACGTGACTAGAGGGATGACGCGACCAGCAACAACACGATCAAGTCAGCACCTAACGTGGCTCCTGAAGAGACAAACATGCCCCAAATAAGAAGCACTCGCTCACGGTCGTCCCCGGCGAGGGAAACGAGTCGATCTGTACGGTTGAGAAACCAACATTGAGTCTTGGGCGGTCGGCTCACTCTCGTGCTCGGATCGAGTCACGGGACGGGTCTCTCACTCTCAACTCAGAGCGGTGACTAACTCAAGCAATCTAGGGGCCTAACACACTCACAAGCAGCGGCGTCAAGAGTATATACTAGAAAAGCAAGCACTAAAGGGGGCGACGAGTGTACCTCCACGCTCCGGGCGTGGGGACGACGACCCCGGCCGAACTCGTACTCCCGGTACAACAAATAATACTAGTTACAGAATTGATTATTTCTGCCCACTCCACGCAGGGAGGTAAAGGGCTACATGCAGGACCCGGGAGTAACGCATTTGGGTTGGCGGGCAGCACTCGGGGCCGCTCTGACGGTGGCAAGTGCTAGTACTCGTGGGGCCCACGACCTGATTGGCGGGCCGGGGAAGCCGGGAAGGATGCTGCGGCGTTGGTGACTCCTGGATGGGTGGCTCCGGGGATGGAGGCACACTGGTCCGGCGAGTGGAAGGCGGGTCGGCCGCCTCGGGGGTGGTCGTCGGGTGCCGTCCACGAGTCGAATATGCTGTTTTGCTGTGCGCGACCCGGCGAGAACGGCAACTGCGATCAGCCCCGACGTCGGATCGACGCGGGGCAGGTACCGTTGGAAAGCTCTTCCAGAGATCTTCAACCCCAGGCTAGAGAAGGAATTTTAAATCTTCTGTGCTGACCGTGGCTGAATTTAGAAGCTGCTGGCTCACAGGGCAGGGACAGACAGGGTGGACAGGGGAGTTTCCTGAGAACAGGGGTTGACCGTGGGGTTAATGATGGATATGGGTGAAGAGATCTTCATGAAAGTTGTAGATCTATAAGTCAGGAGAACGAGGATATTTTTTATGTGAACTTTTATGGAGGTATCGATTTTTGGTGGATTTTCTAGCGGACGGGGTCGGGCCTGGAAAACTGTGGACAGAGTGGAAGTGGCGGTTTGCAGGAATTTTTTGGGCAATCTAGAAAATTTTAAATTCATGAGAAAAATATGGGAGATGGTATTTGATAGAAAGAACTTCCAGTTAAAGTTTCATGAGGTTTGGTGGACGTTAAAGGGGGCTAAAGGGTCGGATGGTGGCTTGCTGAAACGGAGTCTGCACAGTGGACAGATATGACACAAGGGGAAAGAAGAAAATGGGAAAAATCGAAATGGAGGGATTTTCGGGCGGGGTTTTTTTGTGGAGGTTGGGGGGAACGTGGGGAACCTACCCTGGAACTTTCAGCTTCAGAAGATCTGGGGCTTGAGCACGGGACTTCTCTCTTTGGGGCTCTGATCAGCAGGACAGTACTCCGGACAGCACCTCGGAAGATTGATCACGGCGATTCGTCGGCGGCACGAACGGCGGTGGCGGCAGCTGAGATAGAAGGAGGAGGGATAGAGGAGAAGATAGAAGGGGCCTAAGCCCTAGATCTGGAGGAGGAAGAAGAGGGGAGGGGAGAGGGTAGGAGAGGGAGAGGGGTTGCTTGCTCCAAATGACAACAATTCTTCATTTTTTCATTAGTTCCACACAAAATACAACAAGAGACTATAAATATGAAAACCCTAGATCTAGATCCAAGGACATCCACTAACACCAAAGGACATCCACTAACTCTAAAGGACATCCACTAACATTGGTCAAGAGTAGGTGGGGGACAAGCATGGGGGACAAGGAGGGGACACCCCCCCATTAAGGGTAGGTGGGGGACAAGCATGGGGGACAAAGATGGGGAATCCTCTACCTTTGTCTCCTTGGCCAATGGTCCAAGTCTTCTAGAAGGTCCAATTGGGCTCCTAATGGTCTTGAGGCCCAATGTAGAAATTGGACCCCTTACATGAATTGTAGCCCATATTACAAGCTTGACCCATTACACTCATAAATACACAAATACACACCATGACACTCATAATAAACATAAAAAAAACTCAATACCCAGGTGGGGACTCCATGCTATCACCCAGCCACAAGGAGGTCGGCGTCGCTCGAGTCGTGCTGCGTGTCTGATATCGACGACTGGCTCTGGTGTCCTCACCAATTCTCCCCGGGTGGGAGAAGGTCGACCCCGTCGAGTAGGGGTCCTGGTCGCTCTGGTGTCGATCCAGCAGATCTGGATCTACCATCTGTAACTCTGCCCGGGTGATCCAGGTGTCATCGGACGCAGGCCGTCCCTTCCATCGCACCAGATAGCGTTGGTACACTCCACCCCGGGTAGTAGTCACCTGCTCGTCTAGTATACGCTCTATCTGCTCGCGCTGCTGAGGTAACAAGCCTGGTGGTGGACGCTCTGGGGTGGTGTCACTCACAAGGGGTGAAAACGGCTCAAAAGGCTCACTGGGTATCACCGCGGGGTCCCTATAGGCGACTAGGTCCGAGACATTGAAAGTGGAGCTGATCCCGTACTCCTCTGGCAGGTCTACAACATATGCATTAGGACCAACTCGTTTCACTACTCGGAAAGGACCGGCACCGCGATCTTGTAGCTTCTTCACGGTTCCTGAGGGAAACCGTTCAGGCCTAATCCTGATCATGACATACTCGCCCTCCTGAAACTCACGGTGGTGCCTGTGGGCATCAGCCAACTCCTTGTATCGTGCGTTGCTGGACTCAATGTGACGACGTACATGCTCATGCAACTGCCTAATATGAACAGCAAAGGACTCGGCTGACTCGGACACTCGGGACTGGACGGGAGATGGGACCAAGTCTATAGGCTTCCTAGGTCTACGGCCAGTAACAATCTCAAAAGGACTCATGCCTGTGGACCTATTAACTGAATCATTGTAAGCAAACTCTGCAAGGGGTAGAACCAAATCCCAATCCCTGACTCGATCACGGACTAGACACCTAAGAAGGTCCCCCAAACTCCTATTAACAACCTCAGTCTGACCATCGGTTTGGGGATGGTATGCCGTGGAGAATTTTAGCTGGGTGCCCATCATGTGCCATAGGGTTTTCCAAAAATAACTGGTGAATCGTACATCCCTATCCGACACTATGGTGCGGGGAAGGCCAAACCTGGAGACACAGTGGGAGAAGAATAGACGGGCAACTCTAGTGGCATCCGAGGTCTTAGAGCATGGAATGAATAATGCCATCTTGGAGAACCGGTCGACAACCACAAAGATCGAGTCATGCTTTCGGAGGGTGCGGGGTAATCCAACACAAAGTCCATGCTAATGTCCTGCCATGGATTATCTGGGACGGGGAGGGGAGTATAGAGGCCGGTATTTTGCTTCCTCTGCTTAGCCAAAGCACAAGTGCGGCATTGGGCCACAATACGAGCAACATCCCTCTTCAGGCTAGGCCAATAGAATCGATGCTCAACCGCCTCTATGGTCTTGTTCCGGCCAAAGTGGCCAGCAAGACCTCCAGCGTGCATCTCCCACGTAAGAAAATCACGAACAGAAGTCCGTGGGATGCATAATTTGTCACCCCGGAATAGGTGACCCTCCTGTAGCACAAACTCGCTATAATCGCGCGAGGGACCGGCTTGAAGGACGGCATAGATCGGGCCAAAGTCCGGGCAATCAACATAAGCGTCTTTCAGCCTTTCTAACCCTACCACCTCAACACTCATGGTGGTCAACATCATCACCCGACGACTCAGTGCATCGGCGACCTTGTTCTCCGCCCCTGCCTTGTGCTTGAGCACAAAGGTGTACTCCTGGAGATACTCCACCCAACGACTATGGCGAGCATTCAGCTTCTTTTGGGTATGGAGGAATCGTAAGGCCTCATGGTCAGAGAAGAGGACAAACTCCTGGTGCAACAAATAGTGCCTCCAATACCTCAATGCCTGGACAACTGCGTAAAATTCTTTGTCGTATGTGGAATATCGCAGTTTGGCATCATTAAGCTTCTCGCTAAAGAATGCAATGGGGTGGGACTCCTGACTCAAAACGCCACCAATACCCACACCAGAAGCATCACACGTGACCTCAAATACCTTAGAAAAATCAGGTAAAACAAGGACAGGTGCCTGGGTCATGCGCTCCTTAATGTCCTGAAAGGCCGTGGCTGCAGCCTTAGTCCATATGAATGCCCCCTTCTTTATGCAATCAGTGATCGGGGCAGTGATAGAACTGAAGCCACGAATGAAGCGACGGTAGAACGTCGCTAAGCCATGGAAACTCCGGACATCGTGGAGTGTGCGGGGCTCGGGCCACTCCCTGATGGCCCTAATCTTCTCCGGATCAGCGGAGACTCCATCTCTCGACACAATGAACCCGAGAAAAGTGATCTGATCGGACATGAAAGCACATTTCTTCGGGTTGGCAAATAAACTCTCTCGCCTTAGCACGACACAGACCTGCCTAAGATGGTCTAAGTGGTCCTCCCTAGTGCGGCTGTAGATAAGAATGTCATCGAAGTAGACAACCAAGAAGACCCCTATCATAGGGCGTAAAACCTGGGTCATCAACCGCATGAAGGTGCTAGGGGCGTTGGAAAGCCCAAAGGGCATAACCAACCACTCATAAAGACCATCCTTGGTCTTGAATGCCGTCTTCCATTCATCTCCAGGCCTGATCCGCACCTGGTGATAGCCACTACGAAGATCTATCTTTGAAAAGATAGTGGCTCCCGACATCATGTCTAGCAAGTCATCCAATCGGGGAATGGGAAAATGATATTTCACCGTGATCTTGTTGATTGCACGGCTATCAATGCACATCCTCCATGTGCCATCCTTCTTCGGGGCCAATAGTGCGGGGACAGCGCAAGGACTCTTGCTGTCCCTAAGGGATCCCCGACTCATCAACTCCTCGACCTGCCGCTGAAGCTCGGCATGGTCCGTGGGACTCATCCTATAATGGGGAAGGTTGGGCAAAGATGAGCCCGGGACGAGGTCGATCTCATGCTGGATATCCCTCATAGGTGGAAGGCCTCCAGGGAGGTCTTCGGGGAAGACATCGGAAAATTCCCGCAATATTGCGGCTATCTCTGGGGGATGCTCATCCTCAGACCTAGGGGCGACATCCTCTATGCCCCTGACAACGACAGCTAGAATGGGGTTACCCCCGGTCACCTCCTGTTCCATCTCTCTCGGACTGATCATCATCAACCTCCTGGGTGGAGGGTCCACTCTGCTAGGAGTAGTCGACGAGGTGGATGCCTGTGCCGAGGACAAAGTGGGTGGACCGACCTTCCCCTGACCAGAAGTGGTCGTAGTGCTGGGGCCAGCTGGTCCGCGGATAGATAGGTCCTTCGGCTGGACTGGGTGGAGGGTAATCCTATGGCCATCATGGTCGAAGGTGCAAGTGTTCGACCTACCATGAAGGGTGGCATCTCGGTCAAACAGCCAAGGCCTACCAAGGATGATACTACCCACCTCCATAGGTAGTACATCACACCAGATCGCATCATGGTACGCCTGGAACTGCAGCGGCACCAGACACCGCAGTCTGACCGGGATGGAAGTGGAATCCACCCAAGAAACTCTGTAAGGTGCAGGGTGATCCACGGGCGTCAAACCAAGGCGCTTGACGGTGCCTGTGGAGATAGCGTTGATGCAACTCCCGCTATCTATAATCACCTTGCAAGCTTTCCCTTCCAGCCTACAAAATGTGTGGAATATGGTGGTGCGACGCCAGTCGTCGCTCACCTGAGGCTGGGTAAGGATGCACCTGACTACACCCAAATGTACGTCATCCTGATACGAGGTACCAGGGACGTCAACCTGCTCGCCCTCCAATAACTCGTCAAAGAATTCCTCAGCCAATTCTTGGTCCGGCTCGTAGCTGACTGGCACCAACTCAGGCATGGGGTCACGGGCCGGTGTGTCGGCAATAACAAGTGCTCCCCGGGTGGGACACTTGCTGGCAAAGTGGCCAACTCCACCACAAGTGTAGCAACGGTCTCGTGTCCCATTGCCCTGAGATGTTCCATCAATCATTGGCCCCTTACCCTTGTCCTCTCGATGGACTGGGGGTGTAGGAAGAAGAGGCCGAGCTGGTACGGCAGGTTGATAAGGCCGAGGGGCAGGGATGGGTGCCTGCAGGCGAGGGGGAGGGTCCCTCGGAGGGAAAGTGCGGAGCCTAGGAGCAGTGGGGTCCTGCCGAGGGGGTTCCAGGGGACGGGCCACCGGAAATCGACTATAGGATGTAGGTGTGGTACGAGGGTCGGTCCCACGCGGATAAGTGAACCCCGGGCACTGGACGGGAGCAAACTCCGCCTCGAACTGCTCCAACTCTAGAGCAACCTGGTATGCGTCTTCCAAGGTGGCAACATTGCGGCGAAATAATTCATATTGGTAGTGGGGCCGTAAACCACGACGAAAGCGCGATATAGGCATAGTGCTCTCCTCCGTAACGCCACATCGTAAAAAGTACTCGTCAAACTCCGCGATGTAGTCTGACACGGATCGGTCCCCTTGGGTGAGACTCTACCACCTATCAATAAGTCGCTGACGGTACGTGGCAGGTAGGTACTTACGCCTAAGCTTGTCCTTCATCTCATACCAAGAACCTACCTGAGGCTCATGACGCTGAAAGAGCAAGCTCTCTACATTGTTCCAGTAAGTCTGTGCTTGCCCCAACAACTTCATCTTGGCATACCTAACCCTCCTGTGGTCCGTTATCTCGAACCACTCAAAGTATCGGTCCATGCTGGTCTTCCAATCAAGATAGATCTTGGGTTCCAAAGGTTTGGACCCATCAAACGTGGGAGAGTCTGCACGGACGGTCCTGAGGATCCGTTCGTCCTCATCATCCCTATGTGGTCGGTGACCATGCCGACGCCGGCCATTTCCCTCGTAATCGTTGTCAGACTCGTAGTCCTCAAAATGGGGGGCACGTTGCTGTTGCTCCGTAGCCCGAGGTGCTGCGAGCTGGGTAGCAGGCGCGGGCTGGGCAGTAGCCACGGGCTGGGCAGCATGTGCCTGAGGGGCCGGGAGAATGCCGGGTAGGTCTCGGCGAGGGGTTCTCTCCACACTCTCTAACCTTCCAACCAGTCCTTGGACAGATCGGTCAGAAGTCTCGGCGCGGTCCTCCATGGCTTTGAATCGGATCTCCATACGCTCGGTATGCTCCCTAAGAGTTTGCTCGGACCTATCCATGCGCTCCATGAGTAGAGCTATCATGTCCTCCAGGGAACGGCCTCCCGGGTTGGCACCTCGGTGTTCACCCATAGTGTCAGGGCGATGGTACTGGGCACCTCCACGGGTGGGCATGCAATGATGCCTAAAGATAACTAAGGGTGACTCACTAGACCTATATGGATGGACCGATGCAAGTTGAGGACCCTTGACTTAAACCGATATCCGGTACCTGGCGGAGTCCGGGATCCGAAGATCCTCTCACGCGAGTGAATCGCCTCCCCGATAGACGTAACCTAACGGTCGGGCAACATCTTTTTATATACCGAATATTGGGATGCAATGCAAGACCTTGGACAAGACTACCCTAAACTCAAACCGGCTCTGATACCAATTTGATGCGGGACGACGATGAGACTCGATGTTGTGGACGCGAACCTTGGACTTCTACTAGACAACGTGACTAGAGGGGTGACGCGACCAGCAACAACATGATCAAGTCAGCACCTAACGTGGCTCCTGAAGAGACAAACATGCCCCAAATAAGAAGCACTCGCTCACGGTCGTCCCCGGCGAGGGAAACGAGTCGATCTGCACGGTTGAGAAACCGGCATTGAGTCTTGGGCGGTCGGCTCACTCTCGTGCTCGGATCGAGTCACGGGACGGGTCTCGCACTCTCAACTCACAGCGGTGACTAACTCAAGCAATCTAGGGGCCTAACACACTCACAAGCAGCGGCGTCAAGAGTATATACTAGAAAAGCAAGCACTAAAGGGGGCGGCGAGTGTACCTCCACGCTCCGGGCGTGGGGACGACGACCCCGGCCGAACTCGTACTCCCGGTACAACAAATAATAATAGTTACAGAATTGATTATTTCTGCCCACTCCACGCAGGGAGGTAAAGGGCTACATGCAGGACCCGGGAGTAACGCGTTTGGGTTGGCGGGCAGCACTCGGGGCCGCTCTGACGGTGGCAAGTGCTAGTACTCGTGGGGCCCATGACCTGATTGGCGGTCCGGGGAAGCCGGGAAGGATGCTGCGGCGTTGGTGACTCCTGGATGGGTGGCTCCGGGGATGGAGGCACACTGGTCCGGCGAGTGGAAGGCGGGTCGGCCGCCTCGGGGGTGGTCGTCGGGTGCCGTCCACGAGTCGAATATGCTGTTTTGCTGTGCGCGACCCGGCGAGAACGGCAACTGCGATCAGCCCCGACGTCGGATCGACGCGGGGCAGGTACCGTTGGAAAGCTCTTCCAGAGATCTTCAACCCCAGGCTAGAGAAGGAATTTTAAGTCTTCTGTGCTGACCGTGGCTGAATTTAGAAGCTGCTGGCTCACAGGGCAGGGACAGACAGGGTGGACAGGGGAGTTTCCTGAGAACAGGGGTTGACCGTGGGGTTAATGATGGATATGGGTGAAGAGATCTTCATGAAAGTTGTAGATCTATAAGTCAGGAGAACGAGGATATTTTTTATGTGAACTTTTATGGAGGTATCGATTTTTGGTGGATTTTCTAGCGGACGGGGGTCGGGCCTGGAAAACTGTGGACAGAGTGGAAGTGGCGGTTTGCAGGAATTTTTTGGGCGATCTAGAAAAATTTTAAATTCATGAGAAAAATATGGGAGATGGTATTTGATAGAAAGAACTTCCAGTTAAAGTTTCATGAGGTTTGGTGGACGTTAAAGGGGGCTAAAGGGTCGGATGGTGGCTTGCTGAAACGGAGTCTGCACAGTGGACAGATCTGACACAAGGGGAAAGAAGAAAATGGGAAAAATCGAAATGGAGGGATTTTCGGGCGGGGTTTTTTTTGTGGAGGTTGGGGGGAACGTGGGGAACCTACCCTGGAACTTTCAGCTTCAGAAGATCTGGGGCTTGAGCACGGGACTTCTCTCTTTGGGGCTCTGATCAGCAGGACAGTACTCCGGACAGCACCTCGGAAGATTGATCACGGCGATTCGTCGGCGGCACGAACGGCGGTGGCGGCAGCTGAGATAGAAGGAGGAGGGATAGAGGAGAAGATAGAAGGGGCCTAAGCCCTAGATCTGGAGGAGGAAGAAGAGGGGAGGGGAGAGGGTAGGAGAGGGAGAGGGGTTGCTTGCTCCAAATGACAACAATTCTTCATTTTTTTCATTAGTTCCACACAAAATACAACAAGAGACTATAAATATGAAAACCCTAGATCTAGATCCAAGGACATCCACTAACACCAAAGGACATCCACTAACTCTAAAGGACATCCACTAACATTGGTCAAGAGTAGGTGGGGGACAAGCATGGGGGACAAGGAGGGGACACCCCCCCATTAAGGGTAGGTGGGGGACAAGCATGGGGGACAAAGATGGGGAATCCTCTACCTTTGTCTCCTTGGCCCAATGGTCCAAGTCTTCTAGAAGGTCCAATTGGGCTCCTAATGGTCTTGAGGCCCAATGTAGAAATTGGACCCCTTACATGAATTGTAGCCCATATTACAAGCTTGACCCATTACACTCATAAATACACAAATACACACCATGACACTCATAATAAACATAAAAAAAACTCAATACCCAGGTGGGGACTCCATGCTATCACCCAGCCACAAGGAGGTCGGCGTCGCTCGAGTCGTGCTGCGTGTCTGATATCGACGACTGGCTCTGGTTTCCTCACCACCCCCCTCCCCCCCACCTCCCTCACCCCCCACCGGCACTGCAGTGGTGGCAAACGCCGCCCCTCCCCCCTCCCCTACTCCCACCCCCACCCCCACTGGCTGCAGCGGTGGCAGACGCCCCCCCTCCCTCCCCCACCCCCATCAACGCTGCAACGGTGGCAAACCGCCCCCCTCCCCCACCCCCACTGGCGCTGCGACAGTGGCAGACCCCCCCTCCCCCACCCCCACCGACAGCGGCAGACCGCCCCTGTGCGTCCCTCACCCCCTCGTCGTCCCCCACCGGCAGGATCTGTCCCCCACCGACCAGATCCGCCCCCTCCACCCTCCACCGACCTCCCACGGCGCCCCACCGACCACCCGCCCCCATTTAATAATAATAAAAAAAGAAATGAGAGCACCTGCCTCCGATCGTCGGTCCTCGCCGACCAGAGCCGCCGTCCACCGCTGCTGACCGCCGTCCACCGCCGCTCTGCACCGCCGCTCTGCACCGCTACACGCCACGGCGAGATGGTTGCAGAAGCGTCCCTGCCCGGCCCGTTAAATGGGCGAACCGGCACGATCGCACCGACCCGCACGTACCAGATCGGGCCCACCTCAGACCGGTCCAATACACAGCAGGACGCACGGGACCATGCGGTCTAGTGCGTCCCGGCCACAACCCCCAGCCCGTGCGTCCCGCCGCCCGCCTGGGTCGGGTCGTGCGGGTCGGGGCGGGACAGCAAACCCTAGTTAATATACGATTACCAGATAATTAACTGTCAAAAGCGAACACAGAAAATTTAAATTTGAAGTAGAAATTGACTTGAAACAAACATCATATTAAGTCAAATTTAAACTTAGAAAAGATAATAATATCTGAAGTTAAATAAAAAGACATTTTACTTAAACACATCTTATTGGGAAGAAGCATATAACAAAGATAACAGTAGTGCCTCTAATTCTCACTAAAAACAAACTTTTAAAAACAGGTATATATTGTCCTTCGAGGCGAGATGAAACATGAAAAATGATAAAATGACGAAAGTAAATCAGCCTTCTGTCTTATTCTTTGTCATCCACTACGTGCCGCGTGGATTGGAAACAAACACGCACAATATGAAAACAATAGGTTGTTCACATACATGCCCCTACAAGTTATCTTATTTATATATATACCCTTACTTTACACATGTTGCTGCCATAAATACCCTGACATCTTTAAAAAAGTTGCAGTAATACACTAATATCCTTCTCGTCGAAACGCCATCAGCTCCAAGCCTCTAACTGATAATATTTTTGCATACATGTCCTTAATTCACCAACATTTGGCATATATACCTCTTACCAGAATTTATGGAATCCTGGCATATTCGGTTGAAGTTAGTGTCATTTCGACGGAAGGGTATAATTGTACTCTTTTTGAAGATATTAGAGGTACTTAGGATAATAATAAAATTAGAAGTATATATAAATATATTAGTTTACAGGGGTATATATGCTAAAAATCCATATATATATATATATATATATATATATATATATATATATATATATATATATATATATATATATATAACACTTACTATTGCATAGCAGGTTCAGACATAGGACTATCTATTTCCATGTCTATTTTAAAATCTGTTATCTGTATCCATATCTGTTAACGGAAAAAAACCATTATCCTAAAACTATTTGTTACAGTATGAACTATTGGATATATTATTAGTGAGATCACTACAATTGATGTTATGAGACAAGAAAAATTATGTTGGTTGATGTCGAGGGGCCCAAACTTAGTTCCTAACTTGTATGTGAGCACACATTTCGACCGTAGCACCGCTGTGTATGGTCTTTTTAGGTACACAAGTCTGATTGCCATAGGCGCTCACCGACTCCCGGTTATAAAAAGTGGTCTCCGCATCCTCCTCCAAGAATGCAAGGCAAAGGCTATGCCATTCCAGCCATGCCAACTCTTTCTCTCTCACTGCCAAGCTACTTCTGAGTATCTTGTGCACCCCCCACTATAGAGAACATTCTCTCCTTCCTCCCACTCACAAAATGACTTAAATATAGGAGGGTTCTTGCAGGAATTCCCATCTTAGTGAAAATTTTTTCTTGTAGGAGAAGCTCAGCAAGACCCTCTCAAGCCATTAGCCATGGCGAGTGCCCCGAAGGAGAAGCTCGGCAAGGTGCTCTCACGACCATGGCCATCCAACGTGATGTAGCTAGCCCAGTTTCGTGGATGAGAGACTTCTAGCCACCGACCGAGAAGATGGCTTGGCCCTCTGCCTACTCTCGGACTTGCATCCTCCAACTCACCTACCCTAACGCCAGGCCTTTGAGCTTGCATCTTCTAGCTCGAGTCCTAGGAGCCGCATCATTTGACCTCACCTTGGGATGCCCTGGAGTTCATCTAGAAAGACGGTGAGGTGCCTAGCCTTGCTTGTCACCCTCTGTTTTCTCATCCTTCGGAGGCGTTGCTAGGCAACAGAGCCAGATCATTCGTGGGCACCATGGAGCTCATCCAGAAAAGCCCTCAACCCCACGTGGCAAGGCTATTAGTCTTGACAGCCTCGAAGCCCAAGAGAATAGTCTCGGACATCCAAGCGCCATCCCGACGAGTGGTCATTTGGGAGCACCATCTAGGGATGTGAAATACAACTCGAAAATCACCTCGAACACTCGGCTCTATATCTTGGCCTTGCTTTTCTTTCTCAGGCTCTGTATTCTCTTCGTTTCAGGCTATGTAACCTGGTTTCCTGAGTAATAAATGTAAGTGTTGTAGCACGGTTGTAACACACACAACACTTTGATGTCAGCTGTGAGAAAATGACTAGAAACCATGAAGCCTATGCTAGCCATGGGTGCCAAGAATAATGCCAACTCCATCTTTATGCAGTCAGATGCCCTGGCCCACTGTAAGGGGGCAAATCGATAGCGCAGTAGGCTTACCACAAGCTCCCTCTAGCAATAAAGGGAAGCCTAAGCCCTGAAGGTAGCTCCTACGTCGCCGTCGGTGACCCTCAGCTCTGGAGTCTTGCTTCATCGACCTTCACTGGTAGTGGCATTGCCTTCTCTCCCTGTTAAAAGTCTAGGAAACCTACATGCCTTCTTATACTTCCCTTTTTGCTCATGAACATGGAAAATTATTACCTATATGATTAATTGCGCGCTGTCAGTCTAGCCAAGCCAATGGAGAGGGGACCCGTTGAGTGATTGCCCTAGTAAGCCCAGCCATTGTTGCCAGTCTGATCAAGCCGACAGATTGGAAATCGTTGAGCCATTGCCTTGGTAAGTGCCGCCATTACTGCCTGTCTGGCCATGACAACTAAGAAGTGACCTATTGAGCCATTGCTCTAGTAAGCGCCGCCATTGTTGCCAATCCGACTATGCCAACGAAGAGGCAACCCTTAGAGCCATTGCCCTAGAAAGCCCTGCCATTGTTCTCAGGCCGGCCAAGCTAACGGAGAGGCGACCTGTTGAGCCATTGCCTTACTATGCTTTGCCACAGCTAGTAGTGTGGTTGAGCAGATTGATTGACGACTGGCCGTAACATAACCCTTGTTTCCTTGTCACTCCCTCGGGTCAGCTACTATGCACCCGAGCATAGATCCCTGGGCTAGCTCCCTTGCACCTGGGCATAATACCCTTATTTAGGTTTGAACCTTAGTATAATTAGACTCCCTCAGGCCTACTACTATGCACTCGAGCGTAGAACCCCAGGCCAACTCCCTTGCACCCGGGCATAATACTTTCACTCAGGTATAGACTTGAGTATATAATCAGTTTGCTCAGGGCTAGCTACAATGCACCCGAGCGTAGATCACTGGGCTAGCTCTCTTATAGCCGGGCGTAATACTCTCACTTAGGTACATACCTAAGTATAATCAGTTACCTCAGGCTGGCTACTATGCACTCGAGCGTAGATCCACCGAGCTAGCTCCTTTGCACCCAGGCGTAATACTTTCACTCAAGTACGGACCCAAGTATGATTAGTTTCCTTAGGCCAGGTATTCTGCACTTGAGCATAGATCCCCTGGGCCACCTCCCTTGCACCCAGGCATAATACTCTCACTCAGGTACGAACTTGAGTATAATTAGACTCCCTCAGACCAACTACTATGCACCCGAGTGTAGATCCCCTGGGTTAGCTCCCTTTCACTGGGGTGTAATACCTTTTCTCAGGTACGAACTTCAATATAATTAGTTTTCTCGGGCTAGCTATTATGTACCCAAGCGTAGATCCCTTGAGCCAACTCCCTTGCACCCAAGCGTAATACTCTCACTCACGTATGAACCTTAGTATAATCAGCTCCCCCATGCTAGTTACTATGCACTCGAGCATAGATCCCCCGGGCCAGCACCCTTGCACCCAGGCGTAATACTTTCACTCAAGTACGAATCTGAGTATAATCAATTTCCTTGGGACAACTACTATGCACCCAAACCTAAATCCCTCAGGCCAGCTCCCTTGCACTTGGCCGTAATACTCTCACTCAAGTACGAACCTGAGTATAATCAGCTCCCATCGGCTAGCTACTATGCACCCGAGCGTAGATCCCCAGGTGAACTCTCTTGCACCTAGGTGTAATACTTTCACTCAAGTGTAGATCCCCAGCTACTCGGTACAAACTTGAGTATAATCAGTTCCTTTGGGATAGCTACTATGCACCCAAGTGTAGATCTGCTGGGCCAACTCCATGATAGTTGGGTGTAATACTTTCACTCAAGTACGAACCTGAGTATAATCAGTTTCCTCGGGCCAACTGCTATGCACCGGAGCATATATACCCTAGGTCAGCTTCCTTGCACTGAGGCATAATACTGTCACTCAGGTATGAACCTTAGTATAATTAGACTACCTTGGGCCAGCTATGTATGCACCCAAGTGTAGATCCCCTAGGGTAGCTCCATTGCACCCGGATGTAATACTTTCACTCATGTATGAGGCTGAGTACAACTGGTTCGCTCGGGCCAACTACTATGCACACGAGCGTAGATCCCCTGGGCTAGCTCCCTTGCACCTGCGCATAACACTTTCACTCAAGTTCGAACCTGAGTATAATCAATTTCCTCAGGCCAGCTACTATGCACTCGAGCATAGATCCCATGGGCCAGTTCCCTTACACCTAAGCATAATACTCTCACTCAGATATGAACCTGAGTATAGTTTGATTCCCTTGGGCCAACTACTATGCATCTAGGTGAAGATCTCCCAGGTCAGCTTCCTTGCACCATGGCATAATGCTTTCACTCAAGTACGAACTTGAGTATAATTAGTTCCCTTGGGCCAGCTACTATGCACTCGAGTGTAGATCTCTCGGGCCAACTCCGTTACACCCAGGTGTAATACTTTCACTTAGGTACGAACCTGAGTATAATTAGTTTACTCGGGTCAGCTACTATGCACCAAAGCATAGATCCCCCTGGTCAGCTCACTTGCACCAGAGCCTAATACTCTCACTCAGGTACAAATTAGAGTATAATGAGACTCCCTTGGGCTAGCTACTATGCACTCAAGCATAGATCCCTTGGACCATCTCCATTGCACCCAGGTATAATACTTTCACTTAGGTGTGAACCTGAGTATAATCAGTTTCTGCAAGCCCACTATTATGCACCCATATGTAGATCCCCCGGGCCACCTCCCTTGCACCCGGGTGTAATACTCTCAAGTATGAGCTTTAGTATAATTAGACTCCTTGGGGCAGCTACTATGCACCCGAGTGTAGATCCCCGGGGCCAGCTCGTTTGCACTCGAGCGTAATACTTTCACCCAGGTACAAACCTGAGTATAATAGGTTTTCTCAGGCCAGCATCTATGCACTTGAGCATAGATCCCCTGGGCAAGCTCCCTCTCACTCAGGTGGGGACATGAGTATAATTAAATGCCCTTGGGCCAACTACTATGAACCTGAGCGTAGATCCCCCGAGCCAACTCCCTTGCACCCGGGTGTAATACTTCCACTCAGGTACGAACCTGAGTATAATCAGTTTCCTCAGAACCACTACTATAGACCCAAGCATAGATTCCTCAAGGTAGCTCCCTTGTACTTGAGCATAATACTCTCACTCAGGTATGCACCTGAGTATAATTAGTTTCCCTCGAGCCTACTCTTAAGCACCCAAAAATAATGTCCTTGGGCCCACTCATTCACACACAAATGACCCTAAGGCCACCACATCCTGGAGTTGAGCCTCGCAATGCGAAGAATGCTCGTAGAAATGTTGGACTGGTCAGTTATATAGCCCGATTCTTGCCAGACTCTATCACACTCTTGTGCTACTCACATAAAGAGGCATACATACATTAAATAGCCAATGAGGCCCACTGCATTCAAAAGCAAGATTTCTTACCTTAAGGCTGAGGTTACATAAGAGACTCACCCCATGATCATCTAGATATGGGAAATCCTCCAGCTTGACCTCTGGATGCTTTGCTTAGATCTTCCCCAGCAGCATCATCCACATGTTCCAATAGACGCACCCTGAGGCTTGCACCCTATCCTGGTGGAATTCCTTTGACCCCTTGTATTCGGTGACAGCCCCCTAGCTCACTCTCTCGATGGCTCTAGCCGCATTTTCATTCACCTTTTCCGATAGGCACTGTAATGACCCAAGATTTGAGTACCGAAAAGGAACTAGCGCGACTCGAATCTTGACTCACCACCCACGAGCCATGGGACTCGAAAGAGTTATTCACTGGTGTGAGAATGTACAAGAATCTAAAATAAATGTAGGAAATTAAAGTACAACAATTTAAATAATACAAAAATTAAACAATTATATAGTTATACAGTCCAGAGTTCTAAGTCCATAACAAGTATAGTCTGATAGAAAGAAAAATACATAATCACGGGGCATACCCCATCTCTAGCGAACTGGCAGTAAGACGGACCACTGGTGCCACACTAAACCTTAGAGGAACTACATGTAAGACGCGCCTCACCTAAAAGAAACAAAAGGGTGAGCCTCATCTCATTGGCTCAGTAAGGGTCCTACGGATCTCCACCGCACAGCAATAACAAGAACAACAATAATATATAACTGGAAGAAAGAATAGTAAATAATTAAGCAAGCAAGACTAACAGTAACCCTGCTGAATAAAACATGTCTCACAGAAAACACGACTACAAGGGGTAAGACTATCTTACGGCTACGCATAATGAACACCCTCTACCGCCAAAACACTACACCATGACTGTAAGAAATGGGAGTCACTACATCTCAAGTGATAGGAGAATAGCTCACTAGAAGCAAAGATGCATCCGTCCACTGACGTCTTACACCGTGCCTCAGGTGTCTCCCTCTCATCTCAATACGGCAACTGAGACACACAACACAAGTAACCATAGACACGGATTAGCTGGGGTCACACTCGTCAGCATGCATCCGAAGCCCCCCACCGTGTATGCACACACAGACTGACTGCTCAACGTCAGGTCCTCTAGCTAGTTTTCTCCCTAGCTTGGACACTGGCTGCAATAGTAGGGGGCCTACGAAAACCAGCCTAAAAACTATCTCAATAAGGAAAGCCCTCCACTTCTCCCAGGTGAGTCAACGCCAATGCACTGTAATAAGGCTACGACTAGTGGGGGGTCACTCAAGATAAGAACTCACGGTCAAGGTGAAAACCACCGAAGTACCATCAATTCACACACACCCCTCTCACACACACTGAAAGTCATAATGCGACTTGGTATTGTCGAGGCTCAAGAAAACTAGACTAGAGAGCTAAACCATCGACTACCGGCTCACACGGCACATGCAGAATAGCCCTCCATGAGAAACTCGATGCCAACACACTGTTTGGAACAGGGACCTGGGCGGCCAACTTGTTGGCTGCCAACCAGAGCTGGGCGGCCAGAAAGTTGGTCGCCTAGTAAGTCTGGGCGGCTAGCCCGCCCAGCCATGCAAGGTGGACAGATACCTGGCCGCCCATATGGGTAGGGCAGCCATCAACTTGGTCGCCCCCAACCTTCGATGACTAGCAACTTGGCCACCTTCTGCAGAGGATACCCCACCCAGAACTACGTTATGGTGGTTTAAACCTACACCCAACTCGCCCAATGCAAGTGGGAAACATAGGAGAACCTGTCCCCTTCGATTATGCCAACATAAAAACACCATTTAAACCAAAAACCATTGCACGAATTGATCGAATCTTGCCATACAACCCCAACATGCATTTTTCCTTGAATGCGAAATAAAACCCCTCTCTAGCTCGAATCAACACAAATGAAGAGGGAAATGCACGAGGAATGGTCGGGATCCACCCCCTACCTCAAATGATGATTCAACGTGCCGAATACCTCCAATCCACGCTGAAACTCGAATCCCACGGATGAACCATGACCCCACGCGCGTGAACCCACCTCTGTCTAGTGCCTAAGACCCGCCTTTCGTCGCCGCCATCGCCCAGCCAAGCCTCCTCGCGATCCACTTGTAGGTGCTAGGAAGAAACGAGGTGCTGTGTGTGACAAATGGGCCCACGAGGAATAATGTCCGTCGACTAGCCTTGGTTCCTGACACTACAGTGCACAGAACACATAATTAGAATGTGATCGCCAGGAAAGTTTTACCTGATTCCCGCAGGAGTATGATTGCACGATGTGCCTCGGGGAGGGAGCTTGCAGGGTCCCGACTTCTCCATTCTCGACCGGCCAAGGATGGAGAGCCATGTGTAGTTCACTGTACTGAAGTCCTAGAAATAGAAATGGGAACTCGAAAAGACAAAGAAAACACCGATTAGATCTAAGTCATGTAGTAAATGTTCAAAATAGACTACACAACAGAAAAATAGTGTTGGCTTTACCTGGAGGGGTGTTAGGAAGGGGGGGGGGTGGCCGAGGCTTTTGACCACCTGTTGTTGTGTGCCTTGCATGTGATATTTGTGATATTTTGATGGTAACTAAACTTTATATTTGTGTGTGCCTTTGATAATAATAGTTGCTATGCTTCATGGGGACTGCATGGGCTTTTGAGGTTCATACATGTTTAAGAATCTTACATCAACCTTGGTGTTGGTGTAAGTTAGTCTGAATGAGGCTCATACATGTTGTTTAAATGCATGGCCATATGAAGTTGTTTTTGGTTGAGAAAACTTGGGTTTTCAAAGAGGTTTCAAAGCCTTTTCTGAATGAACAAGGTCTTTGTGCTATTCTTGATGCATTAACCTTGACTATCTTGCATTGCAGGAACAAATTCATGGTGGACATCATTTAGTAGTCAAACGATTACATGGATAAGCACCTTGCTATCTACCATTCAAATAGGTAGTAAACATCATGTATATTCTTCAGAAAAATCAGGTGGGGCCTTACATTTCTAAAATTTATCTTTGAAGTCAACTTCTATTCAAGCGAGAGTCGACTTCTGTTCAAGCAAGAGTCGACTTCTATTCAAGCAGAGTCGACTTCTGTTCAAGCAAGAGTCGACTTCTGATGAAGCAAAGTCGACTTCTGCTGGCTTTCTTTTTCAGTTTCTGTTTTGATTGGGTTCTTATGTGCCTGAACTTGTGAAATTGATTTATGGTGTGTGAATTGGTTTGACATTGATCAATAGATTGAAAGGTGTGATTAGTTCAAACTGAAGAATCATTTTTAGAAAGTTTGATGTTTGTGATTTTGATGCATATACTCCTTTGATATCTTCATGCTTATTCTTCATAAGGCTTTTCTAGCTAAGTGTCATGAACTCCTCATGCAAACCTTGGCATAAATGAGTTTGAATGATATTTTCATGATGTATGAAATTTGGTTTAATGATGCTATCTTATTGCACAAATTGCATAGCTATATGATCTTAATCTTATGCATGGATTTGTAAAGGTAACAAAGTGTTCAAATCATCTACATCATTCATGTGGAACTTGTTTGCATGATTATACTTCATGCATATTTATCTTGGGGATAGTGAGCTTGAACTCTAACATATTTTCCATGTTTTAAGCATTCTGTAGGATTTCGGTCGACCAGAAGGCGGGCTTCGGTCGACCTAAATAGCCAGAGCTGGCTGGACAGAATGTAGTCTTTGTTGAATAGTGGATAGCGGATCTAGAGGGGAGGGGTGAATAGATCTGCCCCTCTTTTCGTAATGCAACCCTCTTTAAAGCTAGATGATGATAATAACATCGGAATATAACTAGCTTAACGAAGGACACAAATGATTTGCTTAGCAAGATGATTACGCAATATAGATATTGAACCTAAGCATGCATCTAACACAAAGCAATCGCACAAGCAAATCACCACACACGAGATTTTAAGGTGGTTCGGACTGAATCCCCAGTCCTACGTCCACCCCTCACCAAATCCGGTGAGGCTCCACTAGTGCCACACACTGAATCGTAAATCGGAAAGACCTCCGATTGCCTTCCTACTAACCACAGGTAGGGACGTCAACACCGCAGATCGGACAACTTCCGATTGTCTTCCTACTAACCACCGGTAGGGACGATCTTCAGTTTCAAATGTTTGAATGAAATGGAAAGAGAACAATATATGAAAACACTCAAACAAGATATAGAATATGCTCAAAGAGAAAGCTTCTTGTCTGAGATTGCTGGAGCTTGAATCTTCTTTTCTTCACACGATGTAGATCACCAACAGAAGCTTCTTTCTTCTTCACAAAGCTCTCTTCTTGATTCAGTAACAATGGCTTCTTCTTCCTTGTGAAATGAGCTTCTTGGATCTCCTTGAGTTGATGAAGAAGATGATGGTTGCAGTTTTATCTTCACTTGGCTTGGGGTTGATCTCCTCTTGAAGTAGCTTGAATCACTTGAGGATTTGATGAAGAACTTCGTCCCGGAGTACTGTTCACGGCTACAGTACTCGATCTCCTCTCCTTTGAACACACCCTTGTAGCCTCCTTTGATCTCCCTTCTTAGCCTTAGGGTTTCCAACCCTTCTTGTGTGTGTTTTATAACCTTTGAATGGTCCTTGGATATCCCCCAGACCAGATCCACAATCCATGGGGGATTGGGTGACTTTGGGGTTAAACAAATACAAGGAAAGGGGCTCTTCTCGAGGTGGAAAACAAAGTCAACATTTGTTGGCTCGGGGCTGGCGATCGATCGGAACCTTCTGGCGGTCGACCGCTACTGAGAAACCTGTAGACGGATGGTCCCTGGGAATTCCGGTTGACCGCCCCTGGGCTGGCGGTCGACCGCCACTAAGAATCATGCAGACAGGGAGCTGCTGGCAGGGGCGGTCGACCGCCCCTGGGCTGGAGGTCGACCGCCAGCTGGGCAGACCCCCGGGTTTCTTGGTTCAGTCCGTTAACCCGTTAGCTCAATCGCTTAACTCCTTTAGCAGCCCGTTCTCATCTGTGGCATCAACCTTGACAATCTTGAAGGTGTCAACTGAGTCTTTGACCTTGGGTTCTCTTGGCTATGCTTCATTGTGCATCGACCTTGGCTATGTGAAGTGCCGAATGTGAAATGGCAACTTTTGCTTGTAAAAGAGATTTGCATCCTTGCTTGGGCGCGATCAATGAGCTTTCACTTTTGTCATCTCCACTCCAGTCCTCGACATATCTGTCATGAAAGAACATCAAGTAGTTTAGTCATATAAGAGTGGTAAAACATCAATGACTTATAGTGTTTAGCCATTATCAAAACCAAGAATATCAAATAACTCAAATGGCCACAGGATGATGTCGAATGACCCAAGTGACCACAAGATGACTCAAATAACCACAGGGGCACAACAGTCTTAGTTCGGTCGACCGACCTGAGGACTTCGGTCGACCGAATTTGGTAGTGCAGGTCATTCATAAATGTGTTGCAGTTTGGTCGACCGATGGCCAATTTCGGTCGACCGACTACGGAGAATGTGCCCGATTTCTGAGTTCGAAATCCATCTAACTCAATCCATTTGGGCTCTAAACTTTCGCATTTACCTCTGGGTTCTTGATAGATATATTAGGGTCAATTTGGAGGGTTCTAGAAGCGGTTTCTTAGTCTTTTGCACCCCTTTGGTTATATATATACATGACCTACGAATTTGGAGAGAATAATCCCTTTTGAGCTAACATTTCCTATCTTGCAGGTGAAGAAAGGGGAGAAGAAGAAAAAGGGAAGAAGAGAGGGAGATTTCATCTCCTCCAAGGCATTTCTAGAGCTTGAGGAAGAAGAGAAAGTGAAGCGGAATGAAGAGAGGATCAAGGGGATGTTGAAATCGTGATCATATGTCTTCCATCTGACCTGAGCTTCAAGCATCGTCATCTTTTGGCCTTGGAAATCAATGGGGATAAACTCTACATCTTTATATGTCAATTTCTGATGTTCTTCTTGAGTTATATTTCAGTCTGAGCATGTCTTGAGCATTTGTTTTAATTTTTTGAACCTAGAAATATTGTGTGTGGTTTGATCGCCTGCATGCGATCGTGTGTGATTGGTGCTGTGACTGTTGCAGCGTGTGTGTGTGTTGTTGATCCGGTCGTCGGATCGTGTTGGAGACTCCGTCTCCGTGTGTGTATTGGGGCGTGTCCCCGTGTGTGTGTGCAGGCGTTGTCCTGCGTGTTGTTGGAGCCTCGCTCTGTGTTGGGGATTTATCCCCGTGCTGATTTTTCAGCGAGTAAAGCCTCACCAGTTTGGTGAGGGGTGGACGTAGGGAGCCCGTCGTGGTCTCGAACCACATTAAAAATCGTTGTGTCCCTATGGTTTACCTTATTGTGATTTGAATGTTTTTTAATGCATACATCGAGTGAGCTCGGCGAGATTGATAGAACCTAAGTTTACTTTATTTAGTATATTTTTCATCAATCTCGTTAATTCTGCGAAGTTAGTTTAAAATTTTTCATAACGCTTGGGGGACAATTCAACCCCCCTTCTTGTCCGCTCGCCTATCGGGCCTAGGGGTGTCAATGAATCGGATCCGGGTCGGATCCTTTATGGTCCGAATCCGGATCCGATAAGAGAAGATCCGACCTGATCCCAATCCAAAATAAAATGTCATTTTGGATCCGAATCTGACCCGAATTCGAGTTTAAGTTTTCAGATCCGGATCTGACCCGAAATCTTACCATTTTTTATAGATAATGAGACAGATACAGGACAGTGGAAGCTATTTCGGATCATAAAGGATATCAGATCAGTTTTGGATCCAAAATTGGCTACATAATCTGGACCTCTTGAAAACGTGCGAGATTGTCGCAGCAATAAAAAACAAAAAAAGGGCAGTACAGATACGGTTCTATTTTTTGGAATTCAACTATTAAGCTGGATCCTTGCGGCATTTTGGTACCACCTGATTTTGGTTCTTCACTCTGATCTCTTTGGCTGCCCCTTTAGAATTTTCCAAAATCAAACGGGTTAATCTTCCGCAGAATCCCTCTGCACTGATCGGAGGTACTCAAGAATAATGAGATTTAATTTTCTCTTTAGGCGGCTTCGTGATCTTCCGTTGAGTGGTGTCTACGTCTCCTTTAAGCTCTCTCACGTGCTAAATCAAGCTTCACTTGACGGCCTAACAGTTCTTCTCCGTTAAGCTCAAGAGCCTATAGCAAAAAGATAGCATGTGTTTCAACAAGGAAGCTACCGCCGAAATAAGAACAGTCATGGAAAGTTTTTACTATTTTAGTTACTGCTGCATTAAAGAGTGTCAATCTTTTACTTACGATGGAGAAGGGGATCTACTTTTATTAATATATGCCTAGGATCCAAACTGCATTGCTAATAAAAACTGCAAAAACGTTTGATACAAGAAGACTAAGAGACAAATTAGAACAGAAACATCATTCAATTCATTGATCATTAGCTGTCAATGACCAAATCCATGCTTTCTTAATAAACATATCTTCAACCTTAGGTGCTCAACATACATCCCTCTTTTTAGTTTAATACAAATTAAACTAAATATTTTGCTTCATTTAAAACAAATATTTCTTATTTGACTTGAAATGATTACCTTCCGGGCTTCCACCTCAGTAGCAAATTCTACATGATCAAATCAATTGGGGCATAACAAATCAAAAACAAATATGACACTGAGACAAAGAATATATACCTCTTTTTGCTGGGATTTGGCTGATTGTGCATCTTTCATATCTACATCATTGGTCTGCTTTAATTCAAAAATCCTCAAATCAGATATGAAAAGAGAAAGAGTGAAGGTTGAGAGAAGTACACAAGAGGCCCATGCTATGTTAAAAATCTGCATTATTGAGATATCTGATCAATATATAGTCAATCATAACATTTTATTTCTACAATCTTAAACAACAACACAAACTCAAAAAAATATCAAATAGAAGAGAATAAAGAAGAGAACATAAATAAATCAGTACAACTTGCCAAAAGTCTAATGCTAAGCAGCTTCTCTTCTCCAACAATAGGAACTAATATGAACATCATAAGCACTAATTCATGATTAGATTGCCTACTTGAAATTTCTCTACTGACAAAAAGGTATCAACAAAAAGTTCAACAATGAAACACATCTTTTTAAAGAAAGCAACCAAATTTGAACAGAACAAAATGCAGACGTAGAGAACATAGAATACAGAATGGTTTACTTTGGCCCTTTAGAGGGAGCAGAGGATCCTTGTCAGGCAAGGGAATGTGTTTGTTCCTAAAAGAGTTCTAGATCTCCTTCCTTCTCTCACGATGAAAAATGTGTTGGTAAAAAGTTCAATAAAGTCGCACACCTTTTTTTACTGAAAGCATCAAAAGCATAATACAAAGAAAAAGGGGCAAAGATCATATTTGATTTATCCTGATCTCCAAAAGGGAAAAGGGGTTTTCATGTAACAAGAGAGACCCTTAAAACATCTTCCTCCTCAGATAATTCAGTTTCCATTTTGCCAACACTTCCCTCAATATCTTGTAGAAATTAGACTTGAAGAGGGGTGATATCGCGCTGATCTAAGTTGCTGGATCCCAGAGGAATCTTTGATTATGGCCACCATGCCTAGAAGAACTGCAAGGCAGGAAACGGATCAGAGGTGCCCAGGGATGAATCCCTGGGGTAAACCCTCCGATGCTTAAGTTAGCGAATATGAAAGAGCTCTGGTGCGAGGGGAGATGGTAGGAGAGGAAATAAGGCGCGAGATTATTCTCCACCAAGAGGTGTGGTGATTTTCTCTCAGGATGATTGCTTACCTCTTCGGAGAGCTCCCCTGGGGTTTATATAGCGATCCATCTAATGTAGGAGCCCTAGGAGTCGAGGGGATTCAGAGGGGGTTACGTCCTCGCCGTGGGCTCTTTATGGCACTAGGACTTTTGCTCTACCTCATCCCCTGGGGTTCCCTGTTCCTAATGGATGCGTAACGGATGCTTGGATAAGCTTCCGATAGTTGGTTCGAGCTTGAGATGCTTGCTCGGGGTTTCCCCTCGAGAGATGGGCGTGTAGCTCAGAAAGATCGCGCTGGGTCCCCGCAAGGGGCCTTCTCAACCGATCTGTCGCTCGAACTTCTAGACCCGAGGGTCGCCTAGGAAGCGCTGCTCCGAGTGAGTTTTGGTCTCGAAGTAAGTGAGCCCAAAATGGGGCTGTCACTTTGAGGAGCTGGGCCTGATTTGGTCGAATAGGACCTAGTTGGACCGTGCTCTTGGGCGGTAGATTTTCCCCCTCTCCACTTGCCCCCCTCCTACTCCCGAGCCAAGATTGGGCTCGGATGAGTAGCACTTGTGGGGACGACGTTGGTGGCTCGACTTGGGTGGGGAATTATCTCCGACAGGGGCCATTTAATGTGGCTGTCCTGGGAATATGCCCGTGATGATGACTCTTTTGAGTTGATGCGAGGGGTCCCCTTTTAGAGTTCGAAATGTCGCGCCGCTTCCCGCCCAGCCTCTGGGGGTACAAATACTGCGCGTGCTTGCATTCCACGCCTCCTTCGTTTAGGGTTTCTTCTCTCCATCGCACTTGTATTCCAGAAGGGCTCATGCGCTGCGAGTGTGATCAGGAAGAGCAACGACTTGCGGAGGCCTTCGCAGAGTTAGCAGAGATCACGGTGGCGACAATCCGTCAGCTTCCTCCTCCTCCTGAATCATCCGATTCGGTGCTCTCCTCCTCTTCTTCCTGTTCCTCTCGTCCTTCCATGGCGGAGCAGCACCCCGCAACTGAGATGCAGGAAGACGAACGGGGTGCAGGGAGTTTGGTACTGTAACCTGAGCATCCCATGCACAGCGAGTTGGGCGAGGCTGAGGTGAAGAAAATGGAGAAGCGTTATGGGTTGCCGTGGGAGTACTTTTTCTCTCTGTCCCAGCCTCATGAGTCTAGCTTGGCTTCTCGTTCGGGCCTCTTCTGTACTTTCCTTTTAGCTTGGAAGTGTGGGTTTCGTCTCCCTCTCCACCCCTTTGTCATGCAGTTGCTTCAATTTTATCGACTGGCTCCTGTCCAGTTGGTCTCCAACTCGTATACTTTTATCTTCTCCTTCATGTTTCTCTGCCGCTCGTGTGGGCTTCGCACTTCATTGGACCTTTTCCATTCCTTCTTTGAGTTGAAGGAACAAAACCATGCGGGGAAGGGCTTTTTCTATCTTCAGGCGAAGAGGGGAAGGAGCTGTGTGTCCCTCTCTGCTACGGATTCTTCCCACAAGGGGTGGAAGACCCAACTTTTCTGGGTGGGCTCATTCAAAGGGGGTATCCCCTGGGGTTTCCCGACGGAGCCCAATTTCCATCCGTCTCTCCCTCCGAAGCAAGTGACAATTTCTCTGGAGCTAGAGGCGGAGATTAGGATTCTCCAAGAGAATCATCAGTCGGCTACCGAGTTGATGATGGTGGCCAACATCGAGGATTATCCTTCCCACGCCGTGCGACCTCAAGGTAAGAAACCTAAGGTCCGGCATTGCTACTTCTGAGTCGGGCAGGTAGGCCTCCTTCTGATGATTTGGCTTCCGTTGTTCAGATTCACGGTGGATGGATGACAAAGGGGAGAAAACGCTAGAGCAGGAGATCGTCGACTTGGAGGAGACGCCTGCCCCGAGTGAAATCCAAGCTTCTGGGGGCCCTTCTTGCGCCCGAGATAAGGGCAAGCGGGTTGACCGGGGTGACGCCCCCGAGCGCCGTGGGGCCAAACGCAAGGACTCTAAGGAACGGCTGCTGTTGTCTTCCATGAAGGCCCTGACCGCCGAGAAGAAGCGGTTAAAGAAGGAGGGGGTCTCCCATCCGGTCGAGAAGCATGCTCGCCCGATCGAGGAGCGTGTCCGCCCGACTGAGGAGCGTTCAGCCGAGGAAGTCTGCCATCCGGATCTCCCGTCCATCGAGGTAGAAACAGCTGTTGTTGGTGGAAAAATTGCTGCCGAGCCTATCAGACCGTAGACAGAGGCGGTGGGCTCCGAATTTCTGGCCGAGGCTGATGGGGCGTAGGGCAAGGCAACAAACCAGCCCTAGTCGAGCATTGCCGACCCGAAAGTGGGGACGCTCGTGGGAGACGCCCCGGTCCCGGCTCTTCCAGAGAGGATTCTTCCTCCCCCGGTTGGTGCCCCTACCGTTCGAGCTTCTCTATATCAACGATGCCGATCCTTGGTGCCTTCGCTGAATCGGGAAGAATTCAGACGCAGTCGCCCCTCTCTACTCTTCGAGAGGGTTATGGAGGGCAGCTTGATCATTGCCAAGCTGGGGGCCGAGATAACCAATTTCTTAGCTCGACTAGACAGCGAAGAGAGGTCCCTCTCTCAGGTTCACACCGAGTCTGATCGGAGGATTAGTCAGTTGACTTCCGAGCATGAAATCTCTCGGTGGGATGCAACTTCGTTTCGAGCTTAGTTTCAGTCGAGCCAGGAGGAGGCTTGGACACTGGCCAAGTAGCTGGTGTAGGCTCGCTATATGGCTGACCTGAAGGGCGAACTCCTGGAAGAGGAGCGTCAATCTCAGGTCGAGTGCGATGAGTAGTGGAAGGCTGAGCGAGAGGAGCTTAACAACCAGGTCCGAAGGGCCGAGCGAGTGCGGGAGGAAGCCGAGGTCGCGCGGACTGAGGCTGAGGCGAAGCTATCCGAGATCAAGAGGAAGTTGCTCGAGGCTGAGCAGAGGGTAGTCGAGCTTGAGAAGGGGGCTGAAGGAGCTGGGGCAGAGGCGATCGAAAGATATAGGAGATCGGAGGGCTATCAGGTAGCTCTCGAGTAGGCCGCCTTCTCGTATTATGAGCCAGGCTACCGTCGGGGGCTGCGAAAGGGATTCACCCAAGGTTTCCATCGAGCGGTCATTGAGGCCCAGCAGTAGGTGCTCGACGAGCTTGTCTTTCCTTCCGGGTAGCGCTACGACTCAGACGCGGATACTACAGATTCTCCCTCTCTGACATCGAGTGAAGGGGGGAGCAGGACTGCCTCTGCTTCAACAGTTGGATCGCCAACTCCGGTCACCTCTAGAGGGCACGCTGTCAAGGCAGTTCCCACACAAGTGGGGTCAGTGTCTGGATCGGCCGTCACCGAGGGTACCGGGGGCAGATCTCCTGGCGCTCAGGATCCTTCAACCACCGAGCCTCAAGAAGGGCCGCGGGCCTCTCGGAGTCCCCCTATCTCCATAGATTAGGAGGAAAACGAGTTCGATGTGCCAGCTCTTTTCTCCTTTTTGTTGTTGTTGTTGCCATGTAAGGTTTGCCCTTTCGATATATAATGGCAGTAATATTTAGGACTGAGTTGACTATTTCTTACCCCCTTTGGCGTGATTTGACCACCGTATCTGTAGTTGCTAGTAAAGGCGAAGATTTTCTACAGGCATCTCGCTTCACGTATCGATTAGTCAGGCGGTTGGCATGAGACTGGCGCCTTTTCACCTTTCCATGCTTTGAATGACTTGCCATTTTGCGTGTCCCTATGGGAGGGCTATTGAAAGAAACAAAGAAACTGCTCTTAGGGAAGGGTTTCTGTCTTTTGCATTTTTTCAAGGGGAGGGTCAATTAAGGTGAGGTTTCCCCCTTTCGGTCTATAAAAGGTCCCAAAGGGCGTCTCAACCTCTCTTCACCGCTAAAAGCTTCCCTTGCAGTTTTTTCTCTTTTTTTTTCTTTTCATGAAGCGTCTGTCTCTATTGCTGGAGATTACCAGCGAAGCATGGAGGGCAATTCGGAAGACAATGACCCTGGCGGCGGCCAAGGTGTTCATGCTGCTCTGGCGTATAAGAAGGAAGGAGGACGGGGCGGACAACGTACGAGAAAGAAGGAGGCCTGGCGAGAGGCTCGCTCCCAACTTCTGGACCGTCGGTAGATGGCCTACAAGAAGGAAGGAGGCCTGGCCACGGGCTCTCTCCTGCTCTCTGAGCCACCGCCCCACTTGAGGGGGACTGACGACATAACGTCGTTCCTCCTCCTTTCTTTCTATCCCCGTCGCCCCTCTTACCTCTTCAAGGGGGGTGCTCGGTTTCCCCCTCTTCTGCTCTTCAACCAACTTCTTTTATTTTCTTTCACGCTTTGGAGGATGCCTTTATGCTTACTCGCACCACTTGGAGGTGCTTGCTTTCTGTTTGGCTTCCGGCCTCCTTCCAAAGAGTTGGCAGAGGAGGCCTTCTCTTGTTTTACTGACATCCAGGCATTCCTTCCTTTTCTTCCTCCCTTCCTCTGATACCTTCTTTCTGAGTTTCCCAAGCAAACAGGGTCAGCGATCCCGTTATCCGAGCCAGTTTCCACATTGGGTGGAGTCAGTGGCTTGGCTTAGGGGTGCCAGACGTGTCCGCGCCGAGTAATCAGCTCGTGGTATAGTACCAGTGGATGTAGCATTTTTATTTTTGATATGCATTGTATTGGCTGTGGCCTATCTGATGTACGAAGAAACATTAATGGAAGAAAAATTATTGCCATATATTGCTTACATGTCTGTGAAAAGCTCAAAAATAGAACTTTCATAATGTTGTCGCGTTCCATGTCCGAGGTATATGCGTTCCTTCCATGGTAGATAATCGATATGCCCCCTTCCCGAGCGTCTCGACCACTCGGTAGGGGCCTTCCTAATTAGGGGCCAACTTCCCCACCGCCTCTAGTGGTCGAGAGGCTTCGGCTTTTCTTAGGATGAAGTATCCTGGATGGAAGTGTCTGTCTAGGACTTTGGTGTTGTAATACTGAGTGATGCGCCGCTGGTATTCTGTGGCTCGGATGCTTGCAATCTCTCGTACTTCGTTTGCCATATCGAGGTTTTCTAGCAGCTTCAGCTCATTCGTCTTGGGTGAGAAGTTGATGAGTCTTAGAGATGGGCTGCTGACTTCCAAAGGAATCACGGTGTCCGTGCCATACACCAATTGGAAAGGAGTCTCACGGTGGCGGTTCTCGGAGTAGTTCGGTGCGACCATAGTACGTTTGGCAATTCCTCGAGCCAACTACCCTTGGCCTTACCGAGCCCGGCCTTAATGCTTTTTAATATAGCTTTGTTGGCATTTTCGACCAGTCCGTTAGCCTGGGGGTGGGCTACCGAAGTGAATTGGTTGCGAATGTGTAGGTCTGCACATCTTTTTCTGAAGTAGTGAGAATCAAATTGCCGACCATTATTGCTCACAATCACTCGGGGGATACCGAAACGACAGATGATCGACTTCCAAACGAAGCTTCATACGACTGACTCGATAATCCTGGCGGTGGCTTCAGCTTCAATCCACTTGGTAAAATAATCGATGGCGACGATGACAAACTTCTTCTGAGCCTGGGCTGTAGGAAATGGCCCCAGGATGTCGATCCCCCATCGAGCAAAAGGATACGGCTCGGTAAGGGTGACGAGCTCTGAAGCAGGCTGATGGACCAGATGATCGAAATGCTGACATCGATCGTACCTTTGCACGTAGGTCGAGCAGTTGCGTTGGAGAGTGGGCCACCAGTAGCCTTGCCGCAGTAAGATCTTGGCGAGCGATCTTCCTCCTTGATGCGCACTGCAGACACCTTCGTGAACCTCTTGAATTGCTCAGTGGGCCTCATTGATATCGAGGCACTTGAGGAGAGGACTGGAAAAAGATCTTGAGTACAAGGCTTCGTCCAAAATAACGAAACGCTGAGCTTGATACTTCAGTCTCCGAGCCTCTTGAGGATCGGGGGGCTCCTGAGAATCCCGGAGCTAGGATATATACGGGATCCGTCAGTCGCTTGGTGAAGCCTGGTCAATGGTCAGAAGCTCCGCCTCTATGCTCGGTCGCTCTAGCTCTTCGAGGAAAATCGATCGAATACCTTCCGGGCCAACAGAGGAGGCCAGTCGGGAGAGGGCGTCCGCCCGGGAGTTTTCCTCCTGAGTTATCTGGATGACCTGAAAACTCTCAAATAGTGGGGCTATTCCTCTTACCAGTTGAAGGTATTGGATCATCAGTGTTTCCCGAGCTTCATAATCACCATTGATCTGGCTGGCGACCAACTGGGAGTCAATATGAATCCCGACTCGTTCGGCCCCCAATCATCGTGCCATCCTGGCTCCTGAGACGAGAGCCTCATACTTGGAGACGTTGTTGGATGCCGGAAAGTCAAACTTCAGGGCGTACTGTAATTCTGCTCATTCTGGGGATCTGAGAAGGACGCCGGTGCCGCTGCCGACCGAGTTGGAGGATCCATCAACGAAAAGATCGCAGGTGGGCCCAGGCGCCAACGGAAGGGCTTCCTTGGTCGGGACGGTGCTCTCTGCGATGAAGTCCGCGAGTGCTTGTCCTTTGATGATCGAGCATGGGCGATAGGAGATATCGTAAGCCCCTAGCATTATGGCCCACTTGACGAGGCGGCTCGAAGCTTCAGGGTGAGCGAGGATCCTCTTCAGGGGTTCGCTGGTCAACACGATGATGGAGTGCCCTTGAAAGTAGGGCCGGAGGCGCTTGGTCGAGGTTACCAACGCTAGCACGAGTTTCTCAGTTGCGGGATACCGTCTTTCGGCTTTGTTGAGCACCTTGCTGGTATAGTATACCGGTCTCTGCACTCTTGCGTCGTCTCGAACTAGGACTGAGCTCACCGTGGAAGGAGTTGACGAGAGGTAAAGGTATAATGCTTCGCCCGGGACTGGCTTAGATAACACAGGAGGTGAGGCCAAAAATTCCTATAGTTTTGTGAATGCCTTCTGACATTCCTCGTCCCAAGCAAACGTGGAGGATGCCAATTCTAGCCCTCTCAACAATTTGAAGAAAGGCAGGCATCGTTCGGCCGCTCGGGACAAGAAACGGTTGAGCGTAGCAATTCGTCCAGTCAGGCGCTGGACGTCCTTGATGCAAACGGGCGGCTGCATGTTCAGGATGGCCTAAACTTTGCCGGGGTTGGCCTCGATCTCGCGTTGGGTGACTAGGAAACCCAGGAACTTTCCGGATCGAACCTCAAAAGCGCATTTAGTTGGGTTGAGCTTCATGTTGTACCTCAGGCGGGTGTCGAAGGTTTCAGCTAGGTCGGTGAAGTGCTCCTCAGCCTTAGGTGTCTTGACGAGCATATCGTCGATGTAGGCTTCGACATTCCGACCGATTTGTCCTTCGAAAGTTGCTCCGGCGTTCTTCAGCCCGAAAGGCATTCGAGTGTAGCAGTATACGCCGAAGTCGGTGATGAAGGCTGTCTTCTCGATGTCTTTAGGATCGATTCGGATCTGATGGTATCCGGAGTAGGCATCCAGGAAACTGAGTAATTCGTTACCAGAGGTTGAGTCGACTAGCTGGTCGATGCTCGGTAGTGGGTAACATTCTTTCGGAGTGGCTTTATTGAGGTCGGTGAAGTCCACGCACATTCGCCACTTGCCTGAAGCTTTTGGCACTAAGACGACATTAGTGAGCCACGTCGGGTAAAGGACTGGGCGAAATAGGCTAGTTTTCTTTCCCTTAATAATATGCTCTTTGATGATCGACTGCTTCTCTGGGGCATACTTTCTTCTGCGTTGTTGGACGGGTTTCACTAACGGGTCAAGGTTGAGCTTGTGAACCACCATTTCCCCAAGGATCCCATGAAGATGCTCATCAGACCACGCGAAGACTTAGATATACTTCGAAAGAAAATCTTTATATTGCTTTTGTACATCAGGGGGTAAATCAGCTCTAATTTTTACTCCTAGGGCCGGGTTGTCTTTGAGGAAGACCGTCAGTAATTCGCCACCGGGCTCGGATGTTGTCGGTTCATCCTTGACTCCGTCGACCTTTTTATTTTTTCCCTCTAGCCTTATGGCTTCGACCGAGATTATGTAGCACCTTCTAGCCATTGCCTGGTTACCTCGGACTTCCCCGATACCATTTTTGGTGGGAAACTTCATTTTTTGGTGATAGGTGAAGGGCACTGCCTTTGTTCGACTGAGGATACCTCGGCCAAAGATGACATTATAGGCCGACATCCCCTTGATCACTATGAAGTCCCCCATAACCGTGATGATCTTAGGAGGGGTACCAATGGTGACCGGTAGGCTTAGGGCTCCCTTGAGATAGGTCGCATGGCCATTGAACCCACAGATGGGGGTTCGAATTGGACAGAGCTTGGATGGGTTTTCACCCATCCTAAGAAAACATTCGTACGAGAGTACATCAGGGGCACTACCATTGTCGACCAGTATCCGATCTACGTTACAATGATTTATAGTAGCTGATACTACAAGAGCGTCATCGTGTGGGGTAGCTATCCCATCCATGTCTTGGTCTGAGAACACCAGGGCTTGCTACTCGCTTGCCGGCAGGGCTTTGGGGGGCTCAGAGGCCCTGCTCGCCCGTTCAACGTGACGCTTCCTTCCCCGGCTACTGTCTCCTCCTGATGCGGAGCCACCAGAAATGATATTGATATGGACTCTGCGAGGGTGATTGTTAATTTATTCTGGGACGCCACGATCCTCCCTCTGCTCGGGTACATATCAAGATAAGTGCCCTTGGTGGACGAGACGCTCGATCTCGTCCTTGAGCTGGTGACAATCCCCAGTATGATGTCCGTGGTCATTGTGAAACTGGCAATGCTTGTGGCGGTTGCGGTGCTTGGCCTTCATAGGCTCGGGTTGGCGGAGAAGGCCCGAGCCTTTGATGTCCTCGTATATCTCATAGACGGGGACGGATAGAGGAGTGTACCGCTCGTATTTCCGAGGGGGCTCCTTGTGGTCTCCGTCTTGATTCCGCCTTTTCCCCTGGCCCGAGCCATGCTCGAACGGTCGCTTCTTATCCCCCTCTCGACCTGAGCCTGTCATGCCGTGGCAAGCGCTGAGGACTTCCTCGCACTCCCCGTGACGCAGGGCTAGGGTCACCAGATCGGCGAGAGAGGTGGGGAGATGGAGGACTAGTTCTCGTTGGAAGTTTTCGTCACGGGTGCCTCCGGTCAATGCGGTGATGGCTAAGGCGACATCTAGGCGAGGGATGCACTGGGCTTCCGATTTAAATCGGTTGATATAAGCCCGAAGCTTTTCTCCCTGTGCCTGCTTTAGCGCTAAAAGCCCCGCTACTGACCTTGGAGGGCCACTACCGACGAAGCTTTCCTTGAATACTCGCCCGAGCTGCCTGAAGTCACGAATACTACCGGGGGCGAGTGCTCGAAACCAGGCTTGAGCGCCTTGGACCAAGGTTGTCACGAACGCTCGTCACATGATAGCGTCGGAAGCCCCGTGCAAGGTCATCAGGGCTTCAAATCTATCGTAATGGTCGGCCGGGTCTCCCTGATCGTCATATGACTTGAAGGTTGGAAGTGAGAGTCTGGGGGAGATCTCGGCCTACAAGACTTGGTCGGAGAATGGGGATTGCTCCTCGTCCTCCTTTGTAGAAGTCTTCTATAAGGCGCGAATAGCACGCTCTTGTTCTGTGAAACGTCATTCGAAGTCTTACAGTCGGAGGGATAGCACCGGGTGTTGTTGAGCCGAGGGGCCGTGAGGGCATCCTTGCTGGCTGCCTCGTTGTCCCTCGGGGCTGTCAGTCTCAGGGAGATGCTGGCGCGTCCCGGGCCTTTCTCTCCTCGGGGTGGAGGAGGCTTCTTGCTCTGGAGGAGGGGCGTGTGAAGGTCCTCCCAACCTGTTGCGTATAAGCCGTCATCCCCGGAGGGTGAAGCGACCTCTGGCTGTTTACTGGGAAGTTTCTCCATGGGGGGGTGCTTTCCCGGGGGAGTCGTGACTTCTCCTCCCTATCCGCCTGGCTCCTAATTAATTCTATGAGGATATCCAATTTTACGTTGAGGGTTTGGAGAGCGTCAGAACTCCCGTTGGGGGGTTGCACCCCCGTGGCTGGTGGAGGCAGCTCATCGGCTTGGTTGTTGCAGTTAGAGGGAAGGTTTTCCGTGGGATGGGAAGACCCATGTTCTCCTTCCTCTGTCACCACGGTTTTCCCCTTGTCGTCGGCGGTCCTCCTACCGAATTTCTTCGCACCATGATGGCTTTTCGCTCGTTTCCCACAGACGGCGCCAGATGAAGAGGGGTGATCTTGCGCTGATCTAAGTTGCTGGATCCCAGAGGAATCTTTGATTACGGCCACCACGCCTAGAAGAACTGCAAGGCATAAACGGATCAGAGGTGCCCAAGGATGAATCCCTGGGGTAAACTGTAACGACCCAAGATCCAGATACCAGGAAGAACCCGATACCATTCGAATCCTGGCCCGCCGCCCACGAGCCGGATAGCTCGAAAGGGCTAAAAGGAGTGTGAATGTACAAAGAAATAGGAAATAAGGTAGGACAATTCAAAAATTAACAGAAATAAATAAACAACTACCACAACAGAGTCCAGTCCAACAGAAAGTACAGTCTAAAGTAGTAAAACGTACCACATGCCGAGTGAACACTCGGCCCGGCGAGCTGGCAGCTAAGGACCTCCGAACAACACCCTCGCAACTCGAGGAAGAACCGTCGCACCTGAAAAGCAGGGGTGAGCCTTCTGTCACTGGCTCAATAGGGATCCCGCGGAACCCCAACCGAGAACAATGGCGGTAGCGGAAAGGAAAAATAGCTACAACTACAGTAGGAACAGCGAACCGGTGGTCGGTCAAAACTCGACACTACAACTACTCCTACTGTACCAGGAAAACATGCCCCGATCTCACAGTCGGGGGACTACTGAACTAACGGAAGAACCTCTGGCTACGTCGTCAGAAGAAACGATCACGACCTCACAGTCGTGGACCTAACACCGTTCAGGGAAACCCTCGGTGACAGTCACCGAAAAAACCCCTAGACCTCTACCTCGGGAACACTACATGAAATTGTCGGGGGAACTAAATCTCGCAGACGGGAAACGAAACCTGAAAATAGGAGAGTCATGTCTCACATGATAGCAGTACCTGCCCACGAGAAGCAAGGCCGGATGCGTCCACTGACGACTTAGTCCACAGCCTCAGGTGTCTCGTTGCGACGCCCCAGGCGGAGATCGAGACACCGTACAAGTAACCAAAGAACACAGATCAAGGGTCTAGGCAGGGTCGTGCTCGTCACTACGCGTCTAAAGTCCCCGACCACGTGTGCACACACTGACTGACTGCGCTATGTCAGACCCTCTAGCTAGTTCATCCTCCCAGCCCAGACTCGAGCCGCCACAGTAGGAGACCCACGACAACTAGCTTAAAGTAGTCTCTCAGGTAGCCTCGCCACCACTCCCTGGTGGGACCACACGCGTGTCGGAAGGCTACGACTAGTGGGGAGTCACTGATGTGACCACTCTCCGAAGAGAAATCCCGAGAACCAGACACGCACCCTGCGCGAAAGTCGAGAAGAACCAAGTGGCGCCGAGCCACTGGACTTTGGACAGTCCTCCAGGCTCACTAAATCCAACGGTCCTTGAGTCACGAGACTCAGGGTCAAGACTATTGTACCGAACGGCTCCACGCCGTCAATCTGCCCTAACCCTAGGGTCAGAAACCTGGCACGATGACTCACGAGGTAGTTCACAACTGCTGAGACCATTCCCTCGAAAAGGGAACTAAGAAACCCTCCAGCCCCAGGCTGGGTGACTGGACTCACAGTCCAAGGCCACACACATGGCCCACGCAGAAAGCACAGAAGTACGATTCCTAAGGCAGCCCACAAGCCGCCACGCCGATTCCCCATCCCAGGGAAAAGTGGGAAACCTCCAGCCCCAGGCTGGCAACTGGACTCGCAGTCCAAGGCCAAACACTTGGCCCAGTCGGGAACCATCTTCCGCAGAAACCCATGACATGCGGGGGAACCCCACCGCACTCACTCCGATACACGATGACTCGATCGAGCGTAACACGAAAGCCCGAAACACATGGGGTCACCCGGACCCACCACACCTATGGGCATGCTAATCAAGAAAACACGGTACCTCCAGACACCCCAGAAACACGGACACAGAACTCACGGGTGTCTGAGACACTCACGAGACTGAAGGTCGACCACTGGGTCACAACGGGGTCGACCGGAGACCAACACGATGGTAAATGGCACGACGAGCCCGAAGAATCACCTAGCAGTCTACCCCTGGACCGCTAAGCCTCAGGAAATCGTAACCCCTAGTGGTCACCTCTCAGGCCGCTAGCAGGTGGCAGTCTTTTGCCTGACCGCTAGGCGATGCCTAGCGGTCCGTCGCGAAACCGCTACCCGACTGACCTCGAACAACTCCGAAACAGAAAATGGTCTACCTCTGGACTGCTAAACCCACTGGCGGTTTATCGCATGACTGCCAGCCATGAACCGACAGAGGGGGACCCCTAGCGGTCTCCACATGACAGCTTGGCGCCCCTAGTGGTCTCTAGAATGACCGCTAAATCGTCCCGAGCCCAAAAATAGCGAAAATCACGGGCAAGTCCATTCCACACCCCGTTCGCGCCCATGCGAAGGGGAAAACAAAGGCAAACTAGTCCCCTATCTCTCTAGCACCGAGAGGACCCATTTAAACCCCAAAAATGCGATCAAAACTCTAGATCGGGCTCACACCCCAAAAACATGGGTTTTCCCCAAAATTCACGAATAAGCCCGCTCGGCTCACCACGGCCTACCAAATTCGCGGGAAAGGAAGTACACGAGCTGGGGATCCATCTCCCTACATCCACCGAAGATTTCACGCGCCGTGGACGCCGATCCACGAAGAAAACGTCGTTGAAGCCTTGCCGGGACACGAACTCGCGGCCGAGCTTCCACGCGCCTCCAGCCCTCGATCCTCGACTCGTTCCTCATTCCTCACCTCCCGCCATCGCCGCCTCGCCCTCCTCCACCACCGTTGGCCACCCGGGGAGATTGGGAGAGAAAGAGATGAGAGAGAGTGAGAAAGAGAGAATGGGGAGAGAGAGAAAAAGGGGTTAATATATATATAGAAAAACCCAAAAATTCTAAAAATTCAAAAAAATACTAAAAATTACCTCTGTGATCCTCGGGAGGAGCACAACGCGTCGGTATTGTCCCGGAGTCGGAGAACGCCACAATTCACCCTGCATAGAGTTTCGAAGGCACATCAGGTAAAAACACGTGTAAAGCACAAAATACACTCCGAGACCCACGAAAATGATCTAAAAAATATCCGAAAAATTCGGGGCATTACATCCCTTCCCCCTTAAAGAAATTTCATCCTCGAAATTAAGGACAAATGCAGGAACACAGGGGAAGAAAGCCTTAACCAACTGACAACGCCGTCAGAGCCCCAGCACAAAAAACCTCGATTCTCACGAAAGCTCCTCTCCTGAGGGACACAGCCAGACTACAATCACGAACGACACCTTGCTCCGCATGCCGCGCACACCGTCATCAGAGCAGGCACACACCAAAGGACACAGTCCGGCATCACCTTAGTCACAACGAAAAATCAATCATGGCACCGCTGCCACCATCTCGCCCACGAGGAGACACAGTCCTCATCACGAGAAATAGCTACCGATCCATCCTATGGTCGACGGACAAAACACACATCAGCTTCACAACCAGCTGACCGGTCCATGCCCCTATTCAAGGAACAACTAATACAGAGCCTCCACCGGCTCATGTAGTCATCTCAATAGACCGCAACCAGAACATCGGCTCAGCACCAAGAACCACCTCACACCTGGCAAGCTGAAAGCCAGACATCTCACTATGCCAACTCTGTCAGAAGATAAATTCTGACAAAGCCCAGATCCAATCCGGAAAGCACATCACAGAAACGGCCACCAAAGGTCTCATTGAAACACGGCTCTCACCGTTTACGATGCACCACCAACACCATCTTCTGTCTGTGAAAAGACCATACGCTGGTCACCAGCTGCTCGTCAATGAGAAACCTTCGCCGGCCCAACAGGCATGATCCAACTCATAACAGGCCATCCGCTGACTCACACACAGATAATTACCACATCTCGAGCTGAACTTCTCTCGGACACCGCATCCGATCTTGAGCATCGCGCCAACTCAACCCTCTCAGGGGAGCACGACAAAACCAACGACAAGACTCAGGAGTCTTCGGTCATCACCTCACTCGACTTAGACTTACAGGGAAATACTCCCATACTGGTCACCAGACCAGGGATAACCATTGCGACACCAACGTCCCATCAAGGACCACCATTCCGACGTCAATCTCACTTAAAGGCCTCCACCGATAGGCGTCACTCTTCCGTCTTGTCTCATCGAACCCTATCTCAACTTATCCAAGTGGACACCTACCAATCCCAATCCCGCCCTTATCACAGAGCCACGGGACACCACCGGGACAATTCATGGCACATGTCTTTAGGGGAGGAAAGTGCCACCCAATCTCACAGCAACCTGGTCGCCAACGCCGCAACCAATGCACACGGGTCCCCAATAATACACACCTTATCATGGTCGACTACGAGACTAGCCTTACCAGTCACTCGCAGCTACCGACCAAAACCCAAAATCTCTCAGAGATCATTTCCTCTAGAACATGACCTCATCCGAGAACACAGCTTGCAACACAAGTCTTCGAACGACACTGATTCATCACAGTTGGGTCCTGTCCGCCACGATTTGACACGACCATAACCTACAGACGCTGCAGTGGTCGATCACACTGCTAGGCTCACTAGCCGCTCACAGCAACCACCTTAACAGTGCCGCGCAGCGCACTCAAGCTCTCAAGTGAGAGACCAAGCAGAAAACAAACACAAAACCCTATGTCAGCTGCCAACTGTACTGGACCTTATGGACTCTGATCACTGTAATGTTTCGAATTCCTATGTACGTCCACAACCACCGCTCCAATACCAGCTGTGACGACCCAAGATCCGGATACCGAGAAGAACCCGATACCATTCAAATCCTGGCCCGCCGCCCACGAGCCAGAGGGCTCGGAAGGGCTAAAAGGAGTGTGGAGGTACAAAGAAATAGAAATAAGGTAGGACAATTCAACAATTAATAGAAATAAATAAACAACTACCACAATAGAGTCCAGTCCAACAGAAAGTATAGTCTAAAGCAGTAAAATGTACCACATGCCGAGTGAACACTCGACCTGGCGAGCTGGTAGCTAAGGACCTCCGAACAACACCCTCGCAACTCGAGGAAGAATCGCCGCACCTGAAAAGTAGGGGTGAGCCTCCTGTCACTGGCTCAATAGGGATCCCGCGGAACCCGAACCGAGACCAACGGCAGTAGCGGAAAGGAAAAATAGCTACAACTACAGCAGGAACAACGAACTGGTAGCCGGTTAAAACTCAACACTACAGCTACTCCTACTGTACCAATAAAACACTCCCCGATCTCACAGTCGGGGGACTACCGAACTAACGAAAGAACCTCTGGCTACACCGTCAGAAGAAACGATCACGACCTCACAGTCGTGGACCTAACACCGTCCAGGGAAACCCTCAATGACGCTCACCGGAAAAACCCCTAGACCTCTACCTCGAGAACACTCCCTGAAACTGTCGGGGGAACTATGTCTCGCAGACGGGAAACGAAACTCGAAAACAGGAGAGTCATGTCTCACGTGATAGGAGTACCTGCCCACCAGAAGCAAGGCCAGATGCGTCCACTAACGTCTTAGACTGCGCCTCAGGTGTCCCCCTCAACCCCGGATGGAACGGGGACACCATACTAGTAACCACAGAACACAGAACAAGGGTCTAGGCGGGGTCGTGCTCGTCAACACGTGTCCGAAGTCCCCGACCACGTGTGCACACACTGACTGACTGCGTTACGTCAGGCACTCTAGCTGGTTCGTCCTCCCGGCCCGGACTCGAGCCGCCACAGTAGGAGGCCCACGACAACCAGCCTAAAGCCATCTCTCGGATAGCCTCGCCACCACTCCCTGGTGAGACCACACGCGTGTCGGAAGGCTACTACTAGTGGGGAGTCACTGATGTGACCACTCTCCGAAGAGAAACTCCGAGAACCACACACGCACCCTAGGTGAAAGTCGAGAAGAACCAAGTGGCGCCGAGCCACTGGACTCTGGACAGTCCTCTAGACTCACTAAATCCAACGGCCCTTGAGTCACGAGACTCGGGGTCAAGACCGTTGTACCGAACTGCTCCACGCCGTCAATCTGCCCTAACCCTATGGTCAGAAACTCGGGACGATGACTCACGAGGCAGTTCACAACTGCTGAGACCATTCCCTCAAAAAGGGAACTAAGAAACCCTCCAGCCCCAGGCTGGGTGACTGGACTCACAGTCCAAGGCTACACACATGGCTCACGCAGAAAGCACAAAAGCACGATTCCCAAGGTAGCCCACAAGCCGCCACGCCGATTCCCCATCCCAGAGAAAAGTGGAAAACCTCCAGTCCCAGGCTGGCAACTGGACTCGCAGTCCAAGGCCAAACACTTGGCCCAGTCGGGAACCATCTTCTGCAGAAACCCACGACATGCGGGGGAACCCCACCGCACTAACACCGATACACGGTGACTCGATCGAGCGTAACACGAAAACTCGGAACACATGGGGTCACCCGGACCCACCACACCTGCGGGCATGCTAATCGAGGTAACACGGTACCTCTAGACACCCCAGAAACACGGACACAGAACTCATGGGGTGTCCGGGACACTCACGAGGCCGAAGGTCGACCACTGGGTCACAACCGGGTCGATCGGAGACCAACACGACGGTAAATGGCACGACGAGCCCGAAGAATCGCCTAGCAGTCTACCCTTGGACCGCTAATACCAGCCTAGCGGTCTACCCTTGGACCGCTAAGCCTCAGGAACTCGTAACCCCTAGCGGCCACCTCTCGGGCCGCTAGCAGGTGGCGGTCTTTTGCCTGATCGCTAGGCGATGCCTAGTGGTCCATCGTGAAACCGCTACCCGACTGACCTCGAACGACTCCGAAACAGAAAACGGTCTACCTCTGGACCTCTAAACCCGCTGGCGGTTTATCGCATGATCGCCAGCCATGAACCGACAGAGGGGGACCCCTAGCGGTCTCCATATGACCGCTTGGCACCCCTAGCGGTCTCTGGAATGACTGCTAAATCGTCCCAAGCCCAAAAACGACAAAAGTCATGGCAAGTCCATTCCATGCTCCGTTTGCGCCTACGCGAAGGGGAAAACAAGGGGAAAATAGTCTCCTACCTCTCAAGCACCGAGAGGACCCATTTAAACCCTAAAAATGCGATCAAAACTCTAGATCAGGCTCACACCCCAAAAACATTATTTTTCCCCAAAATTCATGAATAAGCCCGCTCGGCTCACCACGGCCTACCAAATTCGCGTGAAAGGAAGTACACGAGCTGGGGATCTATTTCCCTACATCCACCGAAGATTTCACGCGCCGTGGATGCTGATCACAAAGAAAACGCCGTTGAAGCCTCGTCGGGACACGAACTCGCGGCCAAGCTTCCACGCGCCTCCAGCCCTCGATCCTCGACTCGTTCCTCGTTCCTTGCCTCCCGCCATCGCCGCCTCGCCCTCCTCCGCCACCGTCGGCCGCCCGGGAGAGGGGGCGAGAAAGGGATGAGAGAGAGTGAGAAAGAGAGAATGGGGAGAGAGAAAAAAGGGGTTAATATATATATAGAAAAACCTAAAAATTCCAAAAATTCAAAAAAATACTAAAAATTACCTCCATGATCTTGGGGAGGAGCACAATGCATCGGTACTGTCCCGGAGTCGGAGAACGTCACAGTTCGCCCTGCACAGAGTTTCGAAGGCACATCAAGGAAAAACACGTGTAAAGCACAAAATACACTCCGAGACCTACGAAAATGATTCGAAAAATATCCAAAAAGTTTGGGGCATTACATAAACCCTCCGATGCTTAAGTCAGCGAATATGAAAGAGCTCTGGTGCGAGGGGAGATGGTAGGAGAGGAAAGAAGGCACAAGATTATTCTCTACCAAGAGGTGTGGTGGTTTTCTCTCAAGATGATTGCTTACCTCTTCGGAGGGCCCCCCTGGGATTTATATAGGGATCCGTTTAATGTAGGAGCCCTGGGAGTCGAGAGGATTCAGAGGGGATTACGTCCTCGCCGTGGGCTCTTTATGGCACTAGGACTTTTGCTCTCCCTCATCCCTTGGGGTCCCTGTTCCTGATGGATGCGTAACAGATGCTTGGATAAGCTTCTGACAGTTGGTCCGAGCTTGAGACGCTTGTACGGGGTTTCCCCTCGAGCGATGGACGTGTAGCTCGGAAAGGTCACGCTGGGTCCCCGCAAGGGGTCTTCTCGACCGATCTGTCGCTCGGTCTTTCGGACCCGAGGGTCACCTAGGAAGCACTGCTTCGAGTGAGTTTTTGGCTCGAAGTAACTGTGCCCAAAATAGGGCTGTCACTTTGAGGAGCTGGACCTGATTTGGTCGAATAGGACCTAGTTGGGCCGAATTTTCCCCCTCTCCAAGACTGTTCAATGTTTTGTCAAGTATGATTTATTCACATGCTTTCTCATCATAAATGGTAACCAGGAAATGTTGATCTGGCATCTGAGTTCACAATCTTACTATATATTTTGAAGATCTTCATGATATTTTGATAGAATGACCGAGCAGAAACATCTAAGAATGGGGAAGGCTAATGCATCTAAGGCAGAACCAAGCAAAGAGTCAAGATATGATTAGGAAATTCAGCATTGTTACAGCAAGGACAACTGACCAAGTCCACAAGATATTTTGAAGATCTTCAGTAACATACCTTATGAACCTTGCCCTTTGATTCATAATACTCAACTACTGGAATACTGGATTCTATGAAAACTTTAAAACGCTTCCTTATGGTCTCAACATTGTCATCAACCCTTCCCTTCATCGTTGAAATGAAAGAAAAAGGAACGAAGGACGCCAAAGTTCTGAGCCCATTGTCACCAACTGTCACGAAGAGGTGTGACTATCTGTGAAAGTTCACATGTAAATAATTAGAAATTCATCACTTCATTTGTAGTTATTTAAATGGCCTGAAACCAAGGCCATAATCTCGAATGGGACATTAGCTACATCTTCTATGTTACGGTCGAGGCCAAACTTTGCCTGGATATTACAGTTATACCCGAATTGCCTCAGGCCACCGAAAGGTCACGACTGGAACGGGGGAGAGTAAATGTTAATTTTGTGAAAATCATAACTCGTGCTAGGGTTGATGAAATTTGATGAAACCATGTCTCAAGGTTAGATCTGGAAGTCCTCTCGACTTCATCTAAAGATGCCCAAACCCAAATCTCAACATAAGAGCGCGTCCACCTGCATTTATGACCGATGAATGAAGAGTCACGTCCATTCAAACCCGAAGAGGTGCATGGCTTTAACTCCTCTCCGACCAGCAACCTTGGGAGCGGGATTAAGCCTTGTGGGTCGTGGGCAAACCCTAGGAAGGCTTGAAATCCATATAAGGAGGTGGGTTTCATGGGTAGTAAGCCTTTAGCAACCATTCCCTTGAACTACCCACCATCTATGGTCCTTCTTGAGTGAGAGAGAGGGTGAGGGACCTTGACTCTGCGTGGGTGGACGATCCGGCGTGTGGTGGACGATCCGGCGCGTGGAGGATGATCCTGCAGTGCCCTGGGACGAAGGAGAAAAGCTTTAGGAGGATCTGGGGTGTGGATCTCATCCTCGGGTCATTGGTTTAACACTTTGAAGGTAGGCACCTAAACTCAAATCTTAGAGGTCAACGATGCATTAAAACGATTTCTAAGTAGTTTCTATATGTTAAAGAGGGACTAAGGGTATGTGGGATTGACTACTATGTTTATTTTTCTGGTTTTTCCATCAAGTTGCGTGCTTTTGTGAGGTTCCTCTGAGTTTTTAATCGAAGATCAGGGTCTCTGAACTGATTGCGTCGACGTAGCTCTTGACTACATCGACGCAGCCTCCTTCAGAGTGTTGACTGCGTCGATGCAGCCCCTGACCGCGTCAACGCACCTTGAGCTCTGTTCCAATTTCCAGAAACCTAGAAAAAGAGAGTTTTGAGAGGCTATTCTAATTCAGAAAAATCTAAAAAATTAGAAAATGATAGAAGACTAAGTTAGTAACTCACTATAAAAATTTCGTGCTCATAGAAATTCTACACTTGTAGTTATGAATTATTTTCTACGCATGTGTAACCTAGAAATAAACCTCTTTTCTTTTATTCAGAAATCTTGCTGGTAACCTGATCATGTTTTGTTCCACAACAGTCAGCATATAAGTATGATTATCCCACTTAAACCATATGGAAGCATGCTTGTGTTATGATAAGATAAGATTTAGTGTGATACGAATATTGTAAGATGAATATGAATGTGAATGTGAATGTGAATACGAATACGATGTGAATGTTATGAATGGAAAACAGTAGCATTCTGTGAGGTTGGACTTCAATCCCTTCTGCGGGACGGCGTTACGTAATGTCGCAGAAGTAAAAGAACCCAGGAGACGGCGATACGTAACGCCCTGGTTAAAATCCCATGATTCGACTGGTTTGTTCTGTGGGACAGCAATAAGTAACACCACAGAACCCGGGGGACAGCGATACGTAATGCCCCGTGCGGCAGGAGTCTAGGTGGGAATTCGCTCTCAGGTCTGTGCAGTACTCTTTCGTTCGTTTGTGTGTGTGTGGGCCTCCTGTGTTTGCGACAGCTGTTTGGTTCCATGAATAACATAAGATGTGAAACTTATAAAAATGTGAAAATGTGTAATGAATCATTTATTGTGGATTTAGTGCAGGTACGGGTATCTTATATGACATATAATAAACATGTATTTTTCTTGTATGATCACCTTTAAGCGGATGAGAATGTGTTACGCCCCGACGCGGAATATCGGGACCGGCAGTAGAAAGAGATAATAACAATATGTTGATTTCCAGACATGCTATGACCTGCGCTAGAGAATCGGACATTCATCACAACAACCAAAAGATTCTACCAATCTAATAAGTACTAATTTATCAAAACCAAGTCTTACAACCCAATCAAAGAAATTAAGAAAAACTACAACATTTGACTTCATCAAAGTTACATTCACTGACTTATTACAACATCACTAGACAACACTCTAAACCACAACTTGACTAAAGACTCTCCGAACGACTCCACATAGTCCTCTAACTGGTTCGCTCCAGGGCTTCACTCTTGCCCGCCCCCATCAGTTTGCGAGTCCTCACCTGAGCTACCTGAAAAAGGGGAAAACCACTGGGTGAGCGACCACTCAGTAGGTAATAGCAGGCAAGTTTAAGTAATTAACCAATTTACATTTATGTTGAACGAGAAAAAAAAAAGAATAGACGGTATAAATAACCGAAATAAGGATAGTAAGAGAATATGAACAAAGTATAACTGGAATTGGCCAATCAAGCATGAAATAACCAAGTCATGTAACTAATTCCGAAGGAATTCAGCAAATAGAATACATGAGAGATCATGTTCAAGAATATGTCATAGACATCACGCTAGTCATGCACTCGGTGCAATGCCTCACAATGTCATTACAACTCCCCGGGACACAAGTACTTTTCGGGCACTCTTCCCAGGACCAGACCGGGCCCTTATGATGCGTTGGCATTGATTTGGTGGATCCAAGATCCCAAGTTATGTCTAGACATTAATCAAGTTAAATGGCCAATAATTTCAAGGTATAGAACTTGCCTCGGAAAAATTCCAAGGGTAAGTGAAGTAGATATTTGACCAGAAAATTCAAATTATCAAGAACCAACAGGTCCTCTCATTCAAACACGAAGAATCATGGAAAACCTTTCTGGAAGATACACGGTCCGTACGGGGCCGCTCAGACAATGGACGGTCGGTATCTAGGCCGCTCCAAAGGATCGGGCTGAAGAACAGCCTAATAGAAGCCAAGAATGAACGGTCTATTATGGACCGCTCCAGTTATAGAACAGTCAAAAGTGGGCTTTTTAATAGATATAAACGGTCCACTATGGGCCGTTCACAACAGGAATGATCTGAAGCCCAAGACGACAGTAAGCGGTCTGAAATGGGCCACTCAGGAACTAAACGGTCCAATTTGGTCCGCTTAACCAACTGAACGGGCCTATTCCATCCGTTCAGTATTGGCCTAACTAGCCAAGAGAAGTCCATCCAAATGGGCTCCTGGGTTGCCATAGGCAGGGTGAAATTGGACCAGGGTCCAGCCCACTATCCGTTGGTCAGCCCAGAGGCTTTTTGGGTCGACTATAACATAACCAGGTCGAAGATAGAACAAGGATAATCGACCAATCAAGATAGGGCATTCTGCCAGAATTGCACGGTTCATATTGGGCCGTCCCACGTGTTACACGTTCCAGCTAGGGCTGCGCAATAACTCGGACAGTCTAAGGTGAATCGTGGCTCAAACCAAGGTAATCCAAGCAATTCAATCGAGTCCACAGGTGCATGACTTGTGGTACAACCTGCCCGGCATCCTAGTGAGAATCCCAGGCTCGCGGGGGCTTACGGAGGTCCCATTATGGAGGTCCTAGTCCGACGGAAGGAGTATCCGGCGGAGAGTTCCAACCATTACAAGAATTAAAGGCTAGAGATCATCGGAAAACAAGTGTACGACGGTCAGTCAATTCCACCGGAGTAGAGTGACTGTCAAACAATCCTAGTATCATTAGTTCATTCATCATACTACATGTTTGAGATTAACTTTGTTGGAATGAAGAATAGGGACAGGAGAGAGTAACTAAGCAAGAAAATTAAAATTTCTAACTTTCATACGTTCCAATTTAATATGTTGGTTACTAATTACTATTGTCATTAGTTAACTAAGATGAATCATGCTAGAACAAGAATAAAACATTCGACAGAACGGCGTGGTTCGTACAGAACCGTTCAGAGACCTCAGCGATCGTTCGACAGTCCGTTCAATCCCTAGAGCTAGGGGGCCAGACGGGGTTGAGCGGTCTGTCGAGGGGCTGCGGGGATCTCTACACGGTTTGAACAAAGCCGTCCTGACTACGACGATTGGAACGTCAAGACATTTAAACGGTAATAAAATGGTCAATAAATGGCCATCGCCCTAGACCACACGGTTTATCGCGGGTCCGTTCAAGACAGAGCGGATCCTGTTAGGACCGCGCCCGAACCCTAACGGGCTCGAATAGGGGTAATGAAAATGACTAATACACAACATATAAAGCATGAAATTTGGGCAAAAAGCTACAATTGGAACGAGAACAGGAATATGCACATGATAGCAAGATCAATTTAATCTTAACACTTGCTAATCCCTACCTTAAGCAAGGATCATCAAGAAACCCTAAATCTGACATGTTTCCATTAGAACCTAGAATTCTCGCAGGATATACATTGATTTTAGGGCTTTTTAGATCAACGGGAAGAGGACTGAGAGACGAATCTAACAATGTATAATACTTAGGGTTTGGTCTGCTAGAACCTACCTTAATCAAAGGAAGAAGAGGGATGAAGGTCGTCGATCGCGCAAGGGACACCTCTCCGATGATCGCCGGAATTCACCCTCGTCCACGCTCCTCGTCGGCCGCCACAGCATCCAATCCTTTCTAGGTCGGCTAGGGTTTGATTATATAGAGTCAATTGAGTCTAGAAGGATCGATTAGGGAGGATAGAGTCCTCCGAAACATGGGGTGCGCGAATCACGCTAGACTGGGTCGCCGCCACCAAAACTCCTCCAAATATTCTCACTAGGGTTAGGGTTTCGATGGGGATCGAGAGGGGAAACGTTAAGCTAATTTAGGCCATTCATTTGGGCCCCGTTTGGGCTTAAAAGATCGAGAATTGGGCTCTAATTTCGCGAATTAAGGTCTAGTTAGATTAAGTGTTGATTTGGGCCAAAATCTGCAAATTCGGCTTACTTAAAATTTTATTTTAGGCTGACTGCAGAAGACAAACTTGCTAAGCTATTAGTCCTTTGCACGAATATTATTTTTTGAGATTTTTATAAATTGGTTGAAATTTTGACCTATTGTATTTTTCAAGAAATTTCTTTATAATTTCCTTTATTTTATTCAATAATATATCGGGGTGCTACAGAATGAATGGATTTTAAGCAAACATTGGGCTTTCACCTTTGGGACTGAACTGCTTGCTTATCTAGATTTGTAGCAGAGTTCGGTCGACCGAGCTTGGCATTTCGGTCGATCGAAATTGCCAGTGTTGGCCGCCCTGTAACTTTTTACAGTTCGGTCGACCGACCTGGGCATTTCGGTTGACCGAAATCCACTACGTTGACGCACTGGGCAAGCTGTGTCGAAGCAGCAGTTCAAAATCTGACCAAACAGGCTTCTGGAATGTGCCACTGCATCGATGCATTGGGCAGGCTACGTCGATGAAGTAGTTCAGTTCTGCTCATCGCATCAACCCGTCGACGCAACGGCCATTGTGAGTCAAAAATAACTTTATGACCCTTATCGCACAGTTGACTGATGCTAAGAAGATTATAAGCTAGACCTTCAACAAGTAAAACATCTTTAATGCTGCATGAAAGACACTTACCAACCTTACCTGACCCTATGATTTTGCCTTTAGTATTACCACCAAAGGTAACATGACCAACATCTTTCTCTACCAGCAAACAAAACTTTCCTATGTCCCCGGTCATGTGCCTGGAGCAGCCATTATCAACATACCACATATTGTGATTGACTGCCAGGCATACCTGCAAACATGATCAAGTAGAAAATTTTGGAACCCAAAATTGCTTGGGCCCTATAACAACAGTTAAATCATGCAAGCAAGACAACAATTGTTTGGGAATCCACATTTGTTTAGGTGATTGTGCTTGTTTAGTGGATTTTTTATTATTTTATTTACTATATACATTCTGAGTTTTTGTTGACATTTTCGCTGGTGACGCATTCTGATTTTTAAAAACATGAGAATTTTTGTGCCAATCATTGGTCCAATGAACATTGGAATGAGTGTATGTACTAGAGACCCTAGGTTGAACAAACTTATGATGAACAAAGCCATATGAGTTCTAGTTTACAGTTGTCCTGAACCTAGGCTGCACAGAGACACTCCAAGGGTAGCATCGATGCACCTGTTTAAGATGGGATTTCTTCATGTTATGTTGCATCGACCTCGCATAGTGACTGCCTCGACCTATCCTACCAGAGTTGTAATGATAAGAATTTTGGAACGATGGATGAGTTGAAGCATCAAGGTAGTAGCATCGACCTGAGATACCCTTGTTCTGACCTTGACTTCTAAAGGTGTGAAATCCAAATGAGATGTGCGTCAGTTTTCTGTTTATTATTTTTCACAAAATTTTTATTACTGATTTCTTCACAATCCATTCTTATCAAAGGCTTGAATTTGGATGTTCCTTTCTCAGCAACAAATGAAATGGTTTTAACATCAAACCGTTTCTTATTAGTTGGATTAAAACCCAATCCTTCTCTTCTAAAATTAACTTTGGTTCCCAGAATTGTATTCAAATTTTCTGTCCCTTGAGGCATATTCTCAAGGAAGTTCTGTTTGTCATTGTTTTCTTTTTCCAAGTTATCAACTATTTTCTTCAATTCTTCATTCACACTTTTTATAGCCTCATATTTTTCATTTGCTATTTTTGTTTCTTCTACAAATTTCTGCATTCTGATTTTGAGTTCATCAATCACATTTTTCAGATTATCATTTTCACATCTTAAACCAATTATGACAGATTTGTATTCTTCTATTTTAGCAAGAGAGTTCTTTAAATCAATATTTTCTTTCTCTAAGCATGCAATCCTATCATTCTGAGAAGTATCATTAACAAGGGAGTTTATCTTCTTTTTCAGATGTCTATTCTGCCTACGAACATCATCATACTTATCTCGAAGTTCAGCATATGCTTCTTCCCAATCACTATGAGTATAGTTTTCAAATGGGGAAGTTACCGCATCATCTTCCTTCTCTTCTTCTTCTCTTCTGGCCATCGAGCACAGTTTGTCATTGCCTTCACTGTCAGATGAGCTGCTCTGACTGTCTTCTTCTTCATCGCTCTAGGTGCTTATCATAGCTTTGCCCTTCTTGTTCTTCCACCGGGCTATTTTTCTTTCTGCAGTTCAAGACAGTCTACCTTCAGGTGCCCGGATTTCCTGCAATTGTAACAAATAATTCCATCAGTCTTTTTGGCAGTGTCAGATTTATATTTCGACTACCTCTTCCCTGAGAAGTATTTTATTCTGAATCCTTTACCTTCTTTTCCTCAAAGATTTCTTAAACTTTCGAGTTAGCATTGCAAACTCACCTAAGTCTTCTTCAGAAGTGGAGGAACTATGTTTGCTGGAACACCCTTTGCTACTAGAATTTACCTTGAGAGCCAGGGCCTTTTTCTTCTTCTCAAAATCATCGACTCTCTTGAGAGATTTAGCTCATATGTCATGAGAGAACCGATGAGTTCATAGACAGTGGTAGTCACCCTGTTCCTGGATTCTTCCATTACAGTTGCCTTCATATGCCAGATCGGTGTCAGTGACCGAAGGATCTTCCTCACTAGCTCGTACTCACTTTAGACCTTGCCTAAACTTCTGAAACTATTAGTGAGCACCATCAATCTGGCATACATCTCTGAAATAGTTTCATCAGATTTTATTTTAAAAGCTCATACTCAGATACTAATATATTAGCTTTTGTTTCTCGTACCTGAGATGTTCCCTCATATATTACCTCCAACTTGTCCCACATTTCCTTCGCTGTGGAGCAAGAGGACACTCTGGAGAACTCGGTGGGATGTAGAGCACATTGCATAGCATTTACAACGCTCCAATTCAGGGTTGACCTTCGGATTTGCTCCCGAGTCTAGACATCTTCATCTTCTGGAAGCTCAAATGGACCTCGGCTGACTACTCTCTAGATATCATAATCTTTAGCTCGTAAGAACACCTGCATTCGATTCTTCCAATATGCATAGTTAGTTCCATCAAAGAGAGGTGGTTTACTCACGGAATGACATTCAGCCATAAGTCCTCCAGCATCCATTATCTAGATCTCTCTGGGATGTTAAGCCCTTAAGGAGAGTTAGGCTCTGATACCACGTGACAGGAATGGATAAACTAGTGATCTAGAGGGGGGGGGGTGAATAGATCAACCCCAATTTGTAGTTCTACAATAGAAAATAAATTACGGAAATAAAAATCTGCTGAGACACAAGATATCAATGCAAACTGAATAGAATCGCGATAAAATTCAAAAAAGAATACACCTCAGTCTAGTACTAGGCAGAGGTTTGATTCTTAACATCCCTCATACAAGGAGCAATTTTCCAGATATATTGATCTATCCTTCTGACTGCAACTTTTGATATACTGTTGAGATGTTGATTGATAAGAAAATATATGCCAACAGATAGCGGTCCTAGGCACCCATCTAAGCGAAGTAATGAAGAAATAAGCAATCAAATAGTGGACAGTAATTTTAAGGTGGTTCGATCTCAATCCAGAGATCTACATCCACCCCTCACCCAATTGAGTGAGGCTTCCGCTGAAACATAGCTTTGAAACCGCTGATACACAGCTTACAAATCGTTGAGCCTCACAGCTTGCTGTCCGAGGATCACACCTCGCTGCCGCCTCACAGCTTGACCAGCTGATTACATAGCTTACAGACGATTTAGAAACAAATCACAAATGAAAAAAAGAAAGACAGTGAAAACAAAACAGCTGTAGCTCTATTTTTAGAGCAATTCGACTCTGGATCTGATCCAGACGTCAAGACCAACTCAAACTCACTACAGGCTCTTTCTTCTCTCAGATTTTCTCTTCCTCTTCCGATACTCTGCTTTGACTCTCACTTTACTGCACTCCAATTTTCTACTCTCAGACTTGCGGTGGCTCTCAGACTCTTCTCTAGCTTCTTTTTCTCTCTTTGATCTCTCCCTTTCTCTTTTCTCTTGGCTCCTCTCTCGATTTTCTTCTCAGATGTGGATGCAGATTGCTCTCAGATGATGATGATCTTCTGTCACTATCCACTTCGGGCTATGGCCTCCATTTATCCTCGCGAGCCGGAGTTCTTGTGGTCCCCCACAAGATTTTATTTGGGCACGTTGAAGAAACGCTCCCGCCCAAGGTTTTTGGAAAAGCTTTGGCCACGTGTCAGATAAAGCGATGATGATATCTTTAAGTTACAGCCACGTGGAATGAAATTTCGTTAGAATTCTCCAAAGTACTGGGAAGTCACCTCGGATCACGTGCCCCCAATTAGTGTCACTTTCAAACCCACGTGACCATCTGGAATTTTGCCTACAGTTGGTTGATAAAGTTGCTTTGTAGCAAGATGGCTTTGTTAACTAAACTTGAACTCGACCTATCTTCTTATACCTTTATGTCTCTAAGGTGTTCAAGCATGAATATGAATTATTCGTTGATGATCTTGTTTTTTCTTGTAAAAGCAAAGGTAGAAATTCATTAACAATCTCATCATCATGTGGCTCATGAAACAAGTAATAAGTATCTAAAGAATGCAGGCTCAGATGTTTCATAGTAATTAGGAAAATTATATGAATAGGTGTGTGAAGATATGCACAAGCATCGATGCACAATCAAATGTGCATCGACCTGCCTAACTAACATAAAGAAGGAATGCAGTAGAATGTCAAAAGAACATCGACCTGTATATTGTACAGGTAGGCTTCATTCAGTCAGTAGGGCAGAATTAGCATTGATGCACATACATATGCATCGACTTGTAATGAATGATGAGATGCTTAATGCATCGACGCAAGACTTTACTGCATCGACCTGTCTACAAAGCAGATGCACAAGGTGCATCGACCTAATGAAATATGACCTCTATCGCACCGACCTTATACAACAGTAGATGACTTCAACAGCATCGACCTGATGATGCAACATCTAGCGTATAGTGCAAAGTAGCATCGACCTGTGTTCAAAGTGCACCGACCTTATAGTGCATGACATCAACAACCGCATCGACTTTCTAGACCAGAGTGCATATATTCATCGACTTGATCTTGAACAGGACCTATTTTGACTTAAGTAGAACATCAAATCATCACAGTGTTTCTAGAATCAAAATTAATTCAACACAGTTTTACGAATCATCAAAACTAGAGGAGCACAACATTCTCCCCTTTTTTGATGATGGCAACACTGTTACACTATCATAGTAATACTAAGATTACTGTGAGTCAGAATATGCACAGAATAATTGCATTCACGTCCCTTATCAGATTTCCTCTCCCCCTGTATCTCAACACTCCCTCATACAAGATGGAGACCAGATCACACTTCATATAGAGATAGAACTTACCAGGCATACAAGCAGCTTTCTCTCCCGTAGCTTTACTTACCGTTACCCCCAACAACAAACAACAAGAATGACAACATGAATGACTTTACTTACTGACAAATGACACTTACTCTCCCCTTTTGCCATCAGTAAAAAGAAATTGACAGAAACAATTAAAGCTGGACAAAAAGATGACAGAAGGTTTCAAAGTAAAGAAAGCTCAGGAATGATTAAGCAACAAACTGATGCAACTTTCATTAGATTAGCATATTAAATTCAGATTCTACTTTCTACCCGAATTCATATAATTCAACCTTGATAAATATTTGGTTTAAGAAAGATGAAGGTAGAGTTCAGTAATCAAACTCTTTGAATAATTTTGCATTAATAGTTAATAACAATGAACCATAACTACATAAAAATATTATGTTCAATCTCCCTTCATCTTACTCATTTATACTCATAGAAGTTCTTAGGAGTAACTCATGACATGTATTAAGATTAAACAAACTTCACAGTTCTGATTCTTTCACTTCAGGGTTACCGCATAATTTTTCTTTTTACTTTACCCATAAATTTCAGAATAGTCAGGTATAGTCCATACCTTTTGACGTAAGGGTACACATTGATTAGACGTTAGTACCCCTAGTTACTCAGTAAAACTTACAAACTTACTTTTTGAACAGAGATAACTAAAACACTTCATGACATAGGTTTTCTTTATTTCTTTGATGAAAGACCCAATTTCTCAGTGCATTCAGCCATTGCTCTGCCTATAGATGTGTTGGCTCATTTTTTTGACATGGCTGCCCTTTGATTTTTCAGAAAGCCTTTTGTTTAAGAACAATACTTAGTCCAAGTCTCTCAACCAAGTTTATCATGAATTTTAAACTTTCAGATTCTGAGAAACTTTACATAACATATCATGTTAGATGTGGTTGAGGACTATTAAGTGTCAATTACAGCCTTTTCATTAAGTTTAATCCTTAAACTCTTTGACTCATTTGACTTAAACCATCAATTTTTCATGGTGTATCATAGAACCTTATATGAAAGATTATTTGAATTTCAATTGCTAATAATAATGAACTGAGGATCCGTTTGTCATTAATTCAAGTTCGAAAAGGAAGTACAGAATTTGCAAGACATTTCAGTGAGCAAGAAATTTGATGCCAAGTGTCAAGGAGTCAAGAGAGATAAACAAGTAAAGACACTGGCCCTAATTGTGATTATTCAATTCAAGAATAGTGAAAGTTCTGGTTGACTGAAACAAGACAGAAGCAATGACAGAACATATGCAAAAAAGTGTCGACTTTGGGTGTCGACTTCTTTCAGAGACTCTCACACCTGCCTATATGCAGCAACCTGAACCTGATCTGACTCAATCAACCTTTGAACATCCTATCATAAACTCCCCATATTAATATGCAAGAAAATGAGATGGACACAAGAAATTTTTTACAATAACTCCCCCTGTCTATGTGCACTTCTGCTGGACACAACTTTTAAAGCACATGAAGATTTTTGACTAACATGACCATAGATAATGGGATGCAGAAATCAAGACATACTCTTGACTCAGGTACTTGGCGGAGGACTAGCCTCTACACATGGCATGGGTTTCCAGACAGAAGAGATCTGCCATTCTCCCAACATACCATTTAATATACCTTTGGGATCAAGATGGACTTTATGTGTTGGCCCAGAGTAGACGGCGGACAAGAAGAGGGGTTGAATTATCCCCCTGTCGAGATGGCGTATTTTTAAAAATAATCTAAACTAATTACAACGGAAACAAAATTACTACGTTAATTAGCTCAAATTAAACTGAAGTGAGATTTAGGTTCACTCAATTTTTCCGATCTCACTCGAATAATCTATCCACTAAACTATTGAGCCTAAGCCAAACACAGATAGCAGAGTAGCAATGTGTAGAGGTGCAGTGAATAAAAATCTATAAATAGACCTGTGAACGGAGATAGAAGAAATGACAATCACACAGGCACACCATAAGAACATAGAGATTTTTAGGTGGTTCGGGACCACGACGGGCTCCCTACGACGACCCCTCACCAAACCCGGTGAGGCTTCACTAACACGCTACGAACCGTAGCAACCACGGGGACGAACCCCAACATCACACACGCTGCGTCTGCAGCAATCCACACACAGAGGTCTGGCCCCAAAACACTGCCACGACAGCACACACCCACACGCTCGGGGAACTCACCCCGCACTAAAATCCCACACGGAGACGCAACTCCGTCTGCACACACAGCAATATTCCGAGTTTAACAAAATAAAAGGATTTACAATATATGCTCACACATGATGTAGATTAAGAAAATAAATACAAGAAAAAGGGTAAAAGATATGGAATGTTTCCCCCTTGTTGATGAATGGCCATTAGTATGTTTTCCTTGAAGCATCGGTCGGAGGGAGTCGAATCCTCAGCTAGATGGAGCAGCCGGTCTACCTTCTTGAAGACACAACCATGATTGCAGCTCGAACAGGATAAGCCTTCAGATCCAAGCTCCAAATCTACCTGCAAGCATCAGAAACTGATAATAACTCAAAGCCCTCTCCTCTCCACCTTGTGGCCGCCCTCTTCCTTCCCTCCCCTGCAAGAGAATATAAAATATTAGCACATTCGATAGCTTCCTTATGAAAATCGCAAGGATATATAGGGCAGCAAATAGATGAACAAAAGGCCACAATAGCACTTGCAAAACCCTCTCAAAACAACCCTTAAACATGTATAGGAACCCTAAGGGTAAGGGTGTAAAATATCAAGGCAAATGGATCATAAATAATGGGTTTCGAAACCAAAACGGTAGACCCATTCTAGACGCGCCTGTATAGGTGTCGACACCGATTTAACAAGTTCTGCCCCTTAACAAAAAAACCACACCCAGGGTGTAGGTGTCGACACCTGGTGTCGACACCTAAATCTAGGTGTTCTGCCAGCATGAAAAGCAAGCCCCAGGGAGCTAGGTGTCGACACTTGCAGAGGGGAAATGGAAAATTGCCTAAGGTAGTCCCATTAATCCAAAAAACATGTAAAATGGATCAAGCCCAATCTAGCTAACATGAAATAAATTCCAACATGAACTCTTACCTTTGATTCCAACTGAATGACACCAATGTGAACCTGCATTTGGAGTTAGCAAAACACTCAAGATAATCTTAAAGAGTTGCAAATGATTGCTCAAATGCACTATCATAGTTTGTTCAACCTGCAAGTTCAAGTATTGAAATGCAATTATCCATGTGAGTGATTCAGGGATTTTCAAACCCATTCCAATACAATCATGGGCCATGCATTAAAAGGATTTAGAAACTACAATGAGCCTTGTTTAACCAAGATCTTCAGCAAGCGTGTTGAGCAGAAAACCACCTCAAAAACCCATGAAAGATATGCATGAACTCACTTTGAAAACCCATAATCTTCAATTCAAGATTTGAAGAAAATTACCATAGATTCAATATAAACTCTTAAATTGGATCCATCGCATTGTGGGCAGTATGAACCTACACATTCTAAAAATTCAGAGGCATGTCAATATTAAACCAATGCATTTGAAGAGCTTCCTTCAAAGCAATTCCTCCACAAGATAACCTCCTTCAACCTGCATCTAAGTATCTTGAAATGCAATCATAAATAAAAGTGGTTAGCTCACTTTAAATCCATTTTCATCATAGGCTCACATACCAGAATTTGTTGCATGTATGGAAAAACTAATTCCAAAACAAGTTAATCAAAACTTTGTTCATTTATGATATATCCACACATGACTTTCATGAGGTGTCCAAGATAATCAAGTTCAGTCCAAAAGTTCAGAATCAATGCACAGCGGTCTGAACCATATAGATATCATATATGTAATTAACATGCAGTCCAAGACTAATAGACACAGTCCAATGCAAGCAATCCAAGTTCAGTCCAGAATTCAAAGTTCATTCCAAGAGTCTAAGCATATGAAGACTAAGGTCAGTGCATCTTCAACATAGGTCGATGCACAATGTGAAGGTCAGTGCATATTATGAGAATCATCAAGGATAGGTCGGTGCACATTTGTAAAGCACTGAGACATGTCGGTGTATGAATAGACAGGGTCGGTGCAGACATTGACAAGGTCAGTGCACATTATGTAGATGATATGGACAAGGTCTGTGCAAGGTATTGACAATGATATGGACAAGGTCGGTGCACTTTGTGAACTATAATGATAGGTCGGTGCAAGTGCCAAATGCGGTCGGTGCATGTTTGTAAAAACATCAAAAGCCAGGTCGGTGCATATAATGCTCAAGTCTGAGCATATGAAATACAGATCAGTGCCATGAGGAATATGTTGACTCCCTGAATGGGTGAGGTCGACTCTTCAGACCGCACAAGTCCAAACATCCAAGCCTACAAAACAAGATATCAACAGTAAGCTCCAAAATTATCAATAAGTATTTTCTACAATACTTACACACAATATATTGTTATCATCAAAACCATCACCAAGGACAAAGAGGGAGCGCATCGAACCCAACATTATGCAATGCAATGTATGCAAACAACATCCACATTCTACTTCTACCAGCAGAATAATGTGAAATACATAGAACATTTATTCCAAGTGAGAACACTCAAGCAGTCAATTATCATGCTGAAATTTACATAAACTTAGTTCTCTTCTTAAGAATTTAAATCTTTTATTTTCAAGAGGTTTAGTAAATATATCAGCAATCTATTTTTCTGATTCTACAAAGTTCAGTTCAATTTCATTCTTACTTACTTCATCTCTCAAGAAATGGTGTTTTATTTCAATGTGCTTAGTCTAGGAATGATGAACATGATTCTTAGTCAAGGATATAGCACTAGTATTGTCACAAAGGATAGGAATACATCCAAGTTTTATATGATAGTCAATAAGCTGGTGTTTGATCCAGAGAACTTGGGCTGCACAATTTTCTGCTGCAACATAGTCAGCTTCAGTAGTGGAAAGAGCAACAATGTGTTGCTTCTTAGATGCCCAAGACACTAGACAACCACTTAGGTATTGACAATATCTACTAGTACTTTTTCTATCTATCCTATACCCTGGATAGTCTGCATTAGTGTAAGCTATCAGTTCAAGCTCACACCTAGCAGGATACCATATACCTATGTCAAGGGTGCCAGTTAGATGTCTAAAAATCCTTTTCACTGCACTCATGTGTGATTCCCTAGGACTAGCCTGAAATCTAGCACATAAACACACAGAGAATTGAATATCTGGTCGAGATGCAGTAAGATAAAGCAAGGATCCAATCATACCTCTATATATCTTGGAATCTACCAATTTACCTTCCGGGTCAGCATCAAGAGTAGTTGATGTACCCATTGGTGCAGTGATGGCCTTGAGGTTTTCCAGTTTGTACTTCTTTAACAAATCCTTGATGTACTTTGCCTGGGTGATGAAGTTTCCCTCTGAGGTTTGACAAATTTGTAATCTAAGGAAAAATTTCAGTTCACCTATTAAACTCATCTCAAATTCTTCAGTCATTAAATTTAAAATTCCTCACACATGGATGGTTTAGTTGACCCAAACACTATAATCATCTACATAAATCTGAACAACAAGAATGTCCTTGTTATCTACCTTAGTAAATAGAGTTTGGTTAACATCACCTCTAGAAAAACTTTTACCTGTGAGGAAGGAGCTCAATTTGTCGTACCAAGCTCTGAGAGCTTGCTTCAGTCCATACAGTGCCTTATCAAGCTTGTACACATGATCAGGAAAGTCAATACATTCAAATCCAAGGGGTTGTTTGACAAAAACATCTTCTTTTATTAAGCCATTTAAGAATGCAGATTTAACATCCATCTGTTGAACTTTTATTCCTAGGCTATAAGCAACTGCAAGAAGAATTCTAATGGCTTCTAGCTGGCTACAGGGGCAAAGGATTCTTCAAACCCCAAATTCCTGATTGTACCCCTGTGCCACTAGCCTAGCCTTAGTTCTAATAATATTTCCCTGTTCATCAGTTTTATTCCTGAAAACCAATTTTGTGCCTATTATAGAACCATGTGCAGGTTTAGGAACTAAGTGCCATACTTTGTTCCTTTCAAATTGATTAAGTTCATCATGCATGGCATTTATCCAATGATCATCTTTTAAGGCACTTTCAATGTTTTTGGGTTCTATTTGTGAGACTAGAGCAAAAGAATTTAGTTTATTTTCAATTCTGAAATGAGACCTAGTCGTAGGGGGTTCATGCAGATTACCAATAACATTTTCTAATGGGTGATCTCTGAGCATTCTAATATTGGTAAGTTGATTACCTGAATTGACATTTACCTCCCCCTGAACTCCTGGTCCTTCAGTCTCAACTTCATCTGCTTGTTCTGCATTCTGCTCTTCTTTATTTTCCAAAATTTCTCCATCATCTTTGTTAAAAATCAGTTTCAGATTAATTACATATTTCATCAAACAAAACATGTGGTGATTCTTCTACAGTTTGAGATTTAATATTATAGACCCTTTAGGCTCTAGAAGTCTCTGAATACCCCATAAAAATTCCCGGTTCACTTTTTGCCTCAAACTTATCAAGATCCCTCTTTGAATTAACATGAATAAAACATTTTGATCCGAAGACTCTGAAATGGGCTAGCGAGGGTTTCTTACCTTTCAGAATTTCATATGGAGTCATATGAGTAGAAGGTCTTACCAAAGCCCTGTTAATGATGTAACAAGAGGTGTTCACAGCTTCGGCCCAAAACCTTCTAGGTAAATTACTCTCCACCAACATTGTCCGGGCCATTTCCATTAGAGTCCTATTTCTTCTTTCAACAACTCCATTCTGTTCTTGAGTTCTTGGTGAAGAAAATCTGTGACTTATCCCATTATTCCTGCAAAAATCATCAAACTGTGAGTTCTCAAACTCACCACTATGATCTGACAAAATGTTGGATATGGAATACTTACCATCCTGATTTATTCAGTAGATAAATTCCTGAAATTCTCTGAAAGCATCATTTTTGTGAATCAAAAAGAATACCCAAGTATATCTAGTGAAGTCATCTACAATAACAAATCCATATCTTCTACCAGTTAAAGTAGCTAATCTAGTAGGTCCAAACAGATCCATATACATCATCAGCTCAAAAGGTTTAGAAGACATATTTTCTGTTCTGGATTTGAATGACTTCCTAGTCTACTTTCCTGGAGTACATGCTTCATAATTTTATTGTTCTTTTTAAATGATACTTCAGGTAAACCTTTGACCATGCTAAATTTATTCAGTTTATGCAATGTTCTATTACTAGCATGACCTAACCTGCGATGCCATAGCCAGGCTAAATCTTCTTTATTTACAGTGAGACACAGATTAATGTGTGCAACATCATCTAAATCAACCACGTAAATGTTATTGACTCTTTTTCCAATGAATTTTACAGTATCTGAATTAGGTCAAAAAATGGTGCATGCATGTGAGTCAAAAACAACTTTATGACCCTTATCGCACAATTGACTGATGCTAAGAAGATTATAAGCTAGACCTTCAACAAGTAAAACATCTTCAATGTTGCATGAAAGACACTTACCAACCTTACCTGACCCTATGATTTTGCCTTTAGTATTACCACCAAAGGTAACATGTGAAGTCCCGCGATCAATGACACCCAAGAGGGGAGTGAATTGGGTGTTTACCAATTTTAAGAAAACTTTTGACCTTTTTGAAATATGTGATAAAACACTAACTAGGAAGTTGAAATATATTTAACCACAAGATAGAATAGAATACATACTAACGCTCACGTAGAATGGAGGGAGAAGAAAACGACCAAACCACACAATTCAAAACATAATGCACAACGGTTTTAAGGTGGTTTGGATGCAACGATGGAAATCCTATGTCCACCCCTCACCAAATCCGGTGAGGTTTCACTCGAGATAAATCCCCAAATGGAGGACGCTCCAAACACACACGCAGGACGACACCTGCACACACACACGGGGACACGCGCCAACACACACATTCACGGAGACAAGGTTTCCAACATGATCCAACAGCCGGGTCAACAATACATACACACGCTGCGATAGATGCAGCACTCCACACACTAAAACGACCGGATCTAAATAGATCTACGCATACACACGAATGAAACACGACGACCACACATGACCGCAGATCTGAATTGATCCACACACACACAAATGTTTCCAGATTATAATGAAAAGGACTTGAAGCACAAAAGACTAAAACGAATGAGACAGTTTAGAAATCTATTGATTTAGCTCCCTCTGAGTGTATGATGTGGAACTTGAATGATGCTTCCTTCTTCACTTGAATGGCTGTAGATGGAGCTTGAGAAGCTTGAGAAAGGATAAAGAGATCTTCCACGGATTTACTGTTCACACAGATACACTTGTTCTTCCTTCTTCCTTGGACAGCTTCTTTTATCTTCCTTGAAGGCCTTGCTTGCTTCTTCACTTCTTAAGTGCTTGTTGGCTTCAGATGTTTCTTGATGGGTTGGAGATGGATGAAGATCTTGCTGTACGAGGTATTGTTCATGGCTACAGTACTCTTTCTTCTTCCCTTGGACAGCCTCCCCTTGATCTCTACTTGGAGCACTTGGAACGCCTTGGGTTTATGGCCCTTTAGGTTGGTTTTATATCTCTTGGATGGTCAAGAGACATGCCCCAGACCAGATCCACGAATCAAGGCTTAATTGGGGTCATTGGGATTAAACAAATGGGAAGAAAGACCTCTCCACGTGCTTGAAACACGAAGTCAATATTGGGGGCTTCGGGACTGTCGGTCGACCGGTGGCACTGGGTCGGTCGACTGGCGGCACTGGGTCGGTCGACCGAAAATCTGCAGATAGAACGTTTTTCCATTCTGTCAAAACCGGTCGACCGACCCATATGTGGCGGTCAACCGAAAACCTGCAGAACTTGATTTTTTAGGTTCTGTCAATTCTAGTCGACCGACCAAGGTTCGTTAGTCGACCGAAGTTGCCCAGACCTGCAAAAAGGAATAGTTAGCCCAAAGAAACACATCCATAAGTTAAGAGCTTCATGTCCTCATCAATTCCATGCATTTTGGGTTTGGTTTAACTTAGTTTATACATTTGGAAAGCTTAAACCATTTGGGCATTTCTCATTGATTAGAATGAGGAACTTATGCATTCGAAGAACTTATGCATTCAAACTAAACTTGTAAGCAATCAATCCATGCAACCATTGTGAACCTCAATTGCCATGAATGACGTCTATAAAACGAGAGGTATATGAAATACCCATGGTGAGATTGATGCTATAACAAGGTAAGAATCTTACCAATGGTTCTTGACAGTAAATGACATATATCACCTGTGTTGAATTATAGAAAAGCAAGGTACTTATCCACACATACGGTTTACCAGGCGACTGCCATGAGTTTGATCCTGCAAGCAAGATAGTCAAGGTTAATACCATACTTGTTTACAATAAAGAGGTTATGAAACCTCTTGCCTCTTGTTCTTGTTCACATTAAAGAAATTATGAAACCTCTTGCCTCTTGTAAAACCAATTCAATCAAGCAAGAATCAAGACCATGTACCATTGCCATTTGCCATCTCAATCATATTTAAACATGAATGTACACAGTCATCAAGAACATGTGCAATCAACCAAAAGTTTAGTTATCATCACTTAAATCAAACATTAAGTTTAGTTATCATCAAAACCATAACTGAACAATCATCAAAACCATAACTCAACAACATGACCAACATCTTTCTCTACCAGCAAACAGAACTTTCCTTTGTCCCCGGTCATGTGCCTGGAGTAGCCACTATCAATATACCACCTATTGTGATTGGCTGCCAAGCAGACCTGCAAACATGATCAAGCAGACAATTTTGGAACCCAAAATTGCTTGGGCCCCATAACAGCAGTTAAATCATGTAAGCAAGACAACAATTGTTTGGGAATCCACATTTGTTTAGGTGATTGTGCTTGTTTAGTGGATTTTTTATTGTTTGTTTACTATATACATTCTGAGTTTTTGTTGACTTTTTCTCTGGTGAAGCATTTTGATTCTTAAAAACATGAGAATTTTTGTGCCAATCATTGGTCCAATGAACATTGGAATGAGTGTATGTACTGGAGACCCTAGGTTGAACAAACTTATGATGAACAAAGCCATATGAGTTCTGGTTTACAGATGTCCTGAACCAAAGCTTGCACAGAGACACTCCAAGGGTAGCATCGATGCACCTGTTAAGATGGGATTTCTTCATGTTCTGTTGCATCGACATCACATAGTGACTGCCTCGACCTATCCTACCAGAGTTATAATGATAGAAGTTTTGGAATGATGGATGAGTTGAAGCATCAAGGTAGTAGCATCGACCTGAGATACCCCTATTCTGACCTTGACTTCTAATGGTGTGAAATCCAGATGAGATGTGCGTCGGTGCAGGTTTGATGTTGTATCGACCTTTCTGTTGTGACTGGGTTACTTTGGTTTTGGGTCTTCCTTGGGCTTGGGTTTTAACTGGTTGACCCCTACCTGACCTTTAGGCTTAGGTGCAGTGGTGTGTGTGCTAGGTTCTCTATGCATGTCCACTTTCCCTTTGCCCTTGTCCTTGGCACTGACATTGTTCTATTTATTATTTTTCACAAAATTTTTATTGCTAGTTTCTTCACAATCCATTCTTATCAAAGGATTGAATTTGGATGTTCCTTTCTCAGCAACAAATGAAATGGTTTTGACATCAAACCGTTTCTTATTAGTTGGATTAAAACCCAATCCTTCTCTTCTAAAATTAACTTTGGTTCCCAGAATTACATTCAGATTTTCTGTCCCTTGAGTCATATTCTGAAGGGAGATATGTTTGTCATTGTTTTCTTTTTCCAAGTTATCAATTGTTTTCTTCAATTCTTCATTCACACTTTTCGCAGTCTCATATTTTTCATTTGCTATTTTTGTTTCTTCTAAAAATTTCTGCATTCTGATTTTGAGTTCATCAATTACATTTTTGAGATTATCATTTTCACATCTTAAACCAATTATGACAGATTTGTATTCTTCTGTTTCAGCAAGAGAGTTCTTTAAATCAGTATTTTCTTTCTCTAAGCATGCAATCCTATCATTCTGAGAAGTATCATTAACAAGGGAGTTTATCTTCTTTTTCAGATGTCTGTTCGGCCTACGAACATCATCATACTTGTCTAGAAGTTTAGCATATGCTTCTTCCCAATCACTATGAGTATAGTTTTCAAATGGGGAAGTTACCTCATCATCTTCCTTCTCTTCTTCTTCTCTCTGGCCATCAAGTCATCACCTTCACTATCAGATGAGCTGCTCTGATTGTCTTCTTCTTCATCGCTCCAGGTGTTTATCATAGCTTTGCCCTTCTTGTTCTTCCACCTGGGCTGTTTTTCTTTCTGCAGTTCAGGACAGTCTTCCTTCAGGTGCCCGAATTTCCTGCAATTGTAACAAACAATTCCATCAGTCTTTTTGGCAGTGTCAGATTTATATTTCGACTGCCTCTTCCCTGAGAAGTATTTTCTTCTGAATCCTTTATCTAGATCTCTCCGGGATGTTAAGCCCTTAAGGAGAGTTAGGCTCTGATACCACGTGACAGGAATGGATAAACTAGTGATCTAGAGGGGGGGGGGTGAATAGATTAACCCCAATTTGTAGTTCTACAATAGAAATAAATTATGAAAATAAAAATCTACTGAGACACAAGATATCAATGCAAACTGAATAGAATCGCGATAAAATTCAACCAAGAATGCACCTCAGTCTAGTACTAGGCAGAGGTTTGATTCTTAACATCCCTCACGCAAGGAGCAGTTTTCCAGATAGATTGATCTATCCTTCCGACTGCAACTTTTGATATACTATTGAGATGTCGATTGATAATAAAATATATGCCAACAGATAGCGGTCCTAGGCACCCATCTAAGCGAAGCAATGAAGAAATAAGCAATCAAATAGTGGACAACAGTTTTAAGGTGGTTTGATCTCAATCTAGAGATCTACATCCACCCCTCCCTCAATTGAGTGAGGCTTCCGCTGAAACACAGCTTTGAAACCGCTGATACACAGCTTACAAACCGTTGAGCCTCACTGCTTGCTGTCCGAGGATCACACCTCGCTGCTGCCTCACAGCTTGACCAGCTGATTACACAGCTTATAGATGATTCAGAAACAAATCACAAACGAAAACAAAGAAAGACAGTGAAAACAAAATAGCTGTAGCTCTATTTCTAGAGCAATTTAACTCTGGATCTGATCCAGACGTCAAGACTAACTCAAACTAGATCGGGTGGTACACAGAAATAGATCCAGAGGGGGGTGAATGGATCTTTTAGAAATTTTGTTTAATTCAAGCTTTCAAAATCAGATACGTGCAGAAATAAGGCTAGCCGAATCAAACCGAATAGTAGTTCAATTGCAGCTCACAATCGAACACTTAGCAAGCACACGCAACCTAATATATTGCTAAGCTCACGGACCAACACTTCACAACTGTAGATATTAAGAATATGACACAGAAAAGGATCTTCGAAGAGCAGAAACAAGCAAGTGAATGATAGTGATCATTCACTCTCACAAACAGACAATTCACAATATCGAAGAATCAAATAACCATATATCAAGCAAGACACATTCAACCAAACATGCAGATTGATCCTGTGAAGGAGGTAGATGAAAGGGAACAAGCACACGATTGAAACCATAACTCACAATATTTTTTAGGTGGTTTGATCTGAGACCCCAGATCTACATCCACCCCTCACTCAAACCGAGTGAGGCTTCCCTTGCTCAAACCAAGCAAGAACACCACCGCAGACTCAGTCTGCAACATGCTGCCTAACAGCTTGATAACCGAGGTAGACAAATCCCTCAACCAGGTTCTGCAACCCACAGAACTAGAACCGGAGGCAAACCTCCCTTCCTCCAAGCCGGAGGGGAAACCGTGAGTGACCCCCAACCGCTCACAGCCGGAGACCCAAGTCTCCCTTCCTATGAACCCTAGAGGGAAACCACGAATGACACCTTGCCACTCGCTAACCGGAGAACAAGTCTCCCTTCTCCTGAATCCTCAGGAGGAACCCAGAATGAGAATGCAAGGAAAGGATGAAACTAACAGGAAAAATGAAAAGCAAGGACAAAATATAGCTTTAATGAAGCTCTTTCAAAAACAAGTTGTTCAGAATTTGATCCTGAGACAGATGAAAAACAAACCTAAAAAACATCCAGTTGATGACTGCATCTCTATACTTCTTTTCTCTCTCCTTCTCTTTTCTTCTCTCTCACTCTACCTCTCTGCTTCTTCTTCTTCAGGGGGAAGCTCTCTCTCTACGAATGGAGACTATGGCCGCAACTTCCTCTCTCTTTATTCTGCGTGAGGCAAGGCACCCTATTTATAGGGAACATGGGCACCATATACATGAAGCAGATAAAACCTACTGAAGCCCTATTGGTCCACGTGGTAGGTACGAGATTATTCCTTTGGAAAAGTGCCTCGGATCACGTGACCAATAATTTGCTCTCTGGGTCCATGCGCCAGCATCCCGCCATTTCTGGGAACACGTGCCTGTTCTTAGTTCGTCCTCACGTGCTACCTTAAACCTGTTAGTTGGAAAGGTGAAAACAAGGTTAGACCTTGTAGCACAGACAATATGCACTGAGTTTATATAGGCCCAAGGCAGACTGGCACAAACTTTATATATGCTTGATAAGAAAAGTGCACTGACTTTGTGTCGCTCAAGTTGAAACGTGCACAGACCTATATGCACAAAGCTTGGATATGAAAACATGATCAGACTATGTATGTGCTTAGACTTAAAATGCACATAGCTTAGACTTATATGACTGTGCTCAGACTTCAGGCCTTGCAAATTTGAAAACATGCACAGACTTCATTGTGCATTTTTGAGAACATCCACAGACTTCATAAAGGATATGTAAAAATATGCACAGACTTCATCATTCATAGACCCAAGACATGCTCGGGCCTTGTGTGCACAAGGTGCAACTAGCACCGACCCGTTATGCAACTAGCACAGACCTTATATAGCACAAAGTGCAGCTAGCACCGACTTCAAGTATGCTGGTTGGCCTATATGCACCGACCTGCTACAGTATGTGCACCGACCTCCATTATGCGTATGCAAACATGCACCGACTTTGAGTATGCTGGATGGTGCAACTAGCGTCGACTTGTGTATGGGTGAAGTGCAGCTAGCATCGACTTTAGCTATGAGAAACCACAACTAGCACCGACCTTATTTGTGTGAGACCTGAACTAGCACCGACCTTATATGTGTTTCTACAGGAATGTGCACTCACCTCATGTGCAATACATGCAATCCTAGCACCGACTTTATCGGGCAAACAAGGCAACTAGCGTTGACCTTCATTCCGTCAATGCTCAAGTAGCATCGACCTTGGGTGCAACTAGCACCGACCCTGAATGCAGAAGGTGCAACTAGCACCGACCTGACTTCAATGATGGGGACATCATCGGCGATCTCATTTGTTCGAAGATCCTGATGCTCGCCAGCAGTGCTACATCTTGTTCGCCACTTTATTCCGAGTCATATGATGTATTTTTCATTTTCTTATTATGTAATTTTCCTTTTATTTGAGTCAAGTCCCTAGGTTAAGGTGTCATCTACCTAGGTTAATTGGCATTAGAGTGGTTAATGAGTCAGTTGGGCCCAATTATGTGGGCTAGGCCCATGGGCACCCCCTTCTCCCTTAGTTTATTGTCACTAGTCTAAAACTCAGGGTCTTATGTTAAATTATGGGATTCCTATAAATAGGATCCCAATCCCACCATTTGAAGCTAATGAATGAATGAAGTATTAAGTGAAAATTTCCACAAGAATTGTGTCTCTCTCTCTCTCTCTAAGGGGTGGATTCCCCTCTCTCTTTCTCTCTCTCTCTCTCTAAAGGGGGCGAACCCCATTCTCTCTCCTCCCCACCCCTAATTTCGAAATTCACTCTCTCTCCTCCCTATTCACCTCTCATTAAGACCCCTCCCCCTTCCCCATACCTCCCATTTAATTCCCCTCCAACCCCTAGGTGGAATCCCCTTCTCCTAGGCACCTCTCCCTCCTCCCAAGCAACCTTTCCCCTTCCCCATACAACCATTCATTTTCCCAAGGGAGAATCCCTTCTCCCAAGCACCCCTTCCCCTCCCCAAGGCAACCCTTCCCATTCCCTAGGCCCCCATTAACCCCTCCATTAACCCACCATTCAAACCAAAGGAGAGATCTCTCTTCCCTCGCTCCTTCCCAACCCAAATTCGCAGCTCCCCCTTCCTGCACTTGCTAGACCACCTCCCAACCCCCTTTCTGCCCCTCCCACACCTTGTATCACCCCCTAACAGACCCCCACATAGTCAGGTGCCACCCCCACACCCATCTACCCCATTTCCCACCCCAACTACTCCGTCTCCCATCACCTATCATCACCCTATTCATCTCAGTCCGCAGGCAGAAGTCAAGGGTCGAGTTTCAGAGTCAACCACGTCTTCACCGGACATCTTCTGGAGGCGTATCCTACATTGTCGGAAAGCTCTTCCAGTCGTCTTCACAGGCGAGGTGATCCCTCCCCAATTCGAGTTCGGAGCTGTCCGGGAGAGCCATTCTTCACCGACTGCGCAGAACCAGTCCGGCCAGAAACCAGAGCTGCCATTAAGAAGCTACTGCGACCACACCGGTGATCCACTTGGTGCGTCACTTGACCGGGGCGAAGATCCACCAGTCCTATATCCAACACAGAAAGCGGGACCTCGTTTGGAGTTCGGAGCTCCCCGTTCCAAATTAGTTTCCCCAGGTGCGCAGGTCAGTCCTGTCAGGGACTGATCAGACCCCCTCTCACTCTTCAGGTTACACCTCCCTGCTCCGACCTCCTATGGTGCCCATCTTGGTTTCAGATCGAAGAGGATTTGACCACGCTCGCAACCGTCCTCATCCCGTCTCGATTGGATCACGGGAGCGATCGTGGTGAAGTCGCCAACCTGCTGTAACAACTTGAACTCAGTCCAAGGTAGAGCAGAGCAGCACCGGTCCAGCATCTGTCCCGGCCAGCGTCGATAACTTCTGGCGCCAACAAAATTCAGGCTTCATCCCGGGACAGTCACAAACACTTTGGTGCTGGTCTCGTACACTTTCGAGTCCGGGAGCGATCACAGCGGCGTCGTCAGCGAGTTCTGTCAACAGGCAGAACCGGCGGACAGAACCCCGGGAGGGCAATCCGGCTCCGTTCTTAGCTTCACGCCCCTCCTCACCTGGCCGGCTTACCGCCCCTCCCTATGTGGAGGTAGTGTTTGTGTGTAATCCACTTTTCCCCACCCCGAGATCCACCCTCCTGCGTGAGGCATAGTGCATGTAAATAATTAGCAGGGATCAAGCTTCATCGACGCAGTGTGCGGGGAACCCACACTTCACCGCTCGCCCTCGTCTCCGAACGGGGTTAGTTTCTTCAAACCAACCGGGTAAGCTCTACCCCTTTCTCTCATATCAGTAGTTTGTTCATATAATATCCGTGGAATTGCTCTGTTGACGGTGAGAGAGCGCCCGACCCCGAAGCTCCCAGTTTACGAGTGATCATCGTGGGATTGTGAGAGAGCGACCCTGTGCCATTTCGGCACCTAGCCAGCCCTTTGATTGTAGGCACCGTACCCTCGGGAGGGCGACCATAGCTTTGCTGGTCCTCTACCAGCAAGGGCTTTGTTCCACTACCTCCACTCGGCATCGCCGAGTCACCCGGGAATCGTGTGCGCAACGGTCGTTTGGCAACTTGCGTAATTCTCTACTCTTGTGCATTGTGCTTGCTTGGTAGGTCCAAGGACCCTCGGTATAGTTGCTGCATTCTCTAAGTCGGTGTCACATCAACTTGGTATCAGAGCAAGTTCTAGACTTGTCTCTACTAAGTCTTGTCCTAGGGCCATTGCATGCATCACCCTTGTCCACCATCATGACTACCTCATACTTGGCATATTCGCCACTCTTAGGCCCATTAGAAGCCTTTGTGTTTGATGGATCCCGCCCTAGCATATACATCTAGAATGGGAGAAGTCCATAGACCGACACTTTGGGAGGTTTACCCTGTCAAGGCCTATCCCAGTCAACTATGCCAAGAGTTTGCTCTGGCGCCAAGCTAGGAAAGAATGGGAGTACATTGTAGGTTTGAGAGAAGCCAAAGGGGAAGCACCCATTAAATCTTGGGTTGAAATGAGAACCGATCTTAGAAAGATCTACGCACCCCAATCCGGACCTCCTCAACCAACCACTTTTCCACCCCCAACTCCAACCCAAGTACTTCCCCTATCAATCCCCGACCAAGCCCAACCCAAGACCACCCATGTTCACCACCCCGAGAGTACCATGCACTTACCATTATCACTCCACCCACTATAGACTATCCTACCCCATTATCCTTGGAAGTTGTGTCCCACACACATACCCAAGTGGAGATGGATGCCAATCCAGATCCAACTCCCACCATAGAGAACATCCTAGACCCCCCACTTCCACCCACCTCTCCTAGTCCGGGTCCTCATGAGCCGCACACCGTCACCATAGATGAGTCCATACTCCAATGGCTCAAGCAAAGTCCCACCCTCCTGAGCTCACCACCATTGGGATATCAATCCCAATTTGTTCCCACTCGGTCTCCCCATGTCACTTTACAAACCTTCTACTTCACGGGAGACTTGGGAGACCTTGTGGATTGCCTATATTGGCAAGTCCACTTGACTGGCTTGCTTGCCATGGGACCTTCGGAGCCTAGCACCATTAACTTTGTCCACCCCACCATTGGCTCCATCACTTCCGTTTGCATAAGTGGGCATTGCACTATTGAGATTCTTCTATTTCTCCCCAAGGATGAGAAACCCATCTTGGCCCACTCCCCACCCATTGAGGTTCGAATTGATTTGATTGGCCAACCCACTAGAGACCTTGGCCCAATTACCTTAGAGGAGGATGACTCACCATTTGGGAACCTTGAAGACATAGAGTTCCTCTCTCTAGGTGGCCCCTTCCATGATCCCTTTGACCCCTTCCTTTGGGAGCTCGAGTACCCATGTGGTCCACCCACATCACTTATCACCCACTCCTTCCTACCCTCACCCACCATGTTGGACCAAGCTCATCTCTCCCAAGACTCTGATTACACCATGGGAGCCATGACTTTGGGCAATACACACTTAGGGATCGAGGAAGTGCCCCACTGCATGATATCCACCATCCTAGATCCCTTTGACCCATTCCAATGGAGGTCTAAAAGCCCACACATAGGAGACATCTTTGGTACAAAAGTGCATAAGTCTTGGCGTACAACACCACTTGATATGATTCTTAAGTCAGGTCCACTCGTTCATATCACCCACATGTCAAGTAGAATGCATGATTGGTTCATATTCGGATGTATCGGCCCTCCCTCATTTAACATTGGTCATACACATGTCAAAGGCATCTACAGATGTCCGGATCCCCCGATATTTATCACCACTTTACATGATAGGTACACCTACGGGTGGCCTGGCCCACCTAGGTTGACCAAAGTCTACACGGCATCATTGCATGATAGGTCAACCTATGGATGTCCTGGTCCTCCCAATTCCATCAAAGTCTTCTTGGCGTCAAAGCATGACTGGTCAACATATGGTTGTCCCAGTCCACCTTTACACACCAAGCTTTTCACACCCACACTGCATCATAGTGCATGGCATACGCATTCACGCAAGCATCTAGCAACGAGCGGTGAGGTTCACAAAGAGCGGGCAAAAGCTTGCGAGCGCCACTTGGAATTCCAAGTAGGCAACTTATCGATGGTGATATTGGAGTGGCTCTACCCTAGTGTCACCTCCAACTTGAGGGCTCGAGGACTTGGACCTTGCCAAGTTCCGAGTGACTTTGGCAACCCGGCTTACGGGTTGGACTTGCTAATAGGGTTTGGGATACACCCAACTTTTGGCGCGGCGGATCTGGCACCCTATATGGGCACCGCGGTGGAACCCAGTGAGCACCTTGAGCCTACCCCGACCTTTGTGAGTGATACCCTCGGAGAGCCTCCACATATCAGCCTGAGAGCCCGACGTGTGCACACGGAGGCAATACTGGGCAAGCAGGGTACCATCGCCAGTAAGAGGGTGTGCCCAAGCCACCGTGAGAGGATGAAGGACCGTCCCCTGGTTGTGGATGTAGGGTTGAGTTTGGAGGTTGAGGTTCACCCCGAGCTGCTTTAGAGGACCACTTCCCTGGAGGACCCATACTCGACGGAGTCGAGTTCTCCGCACCCCGATGGTATGATGGGGACATCACCGGCGATCTCATTTGTTCGAGGATCCTGATGCTCGCCAGCAGTGCTACATCTTGTTCGCCACTTTATTTCGAGTCATATGATGTATTTTTCATTTTCTTATTATGTAATTTTCCTTTTATTTGAGTCAAGTCCCTAGGTTAAGGTGTCATCTACCTAGGTTAATTGGCATTAGAGTGGTTAATGAGTCAGTTGGGCCCAATTAAGTGGGCTAGGCCCATGGGCACCCCCTTCTCCCTTAGTTTATTGTCACTAGTCTAAAACTCAGGGTCTTATGTTAAATTGTGGGATTCCTATAAATAGGACCCCAATCCCACCATTTGAAGCTAATGAATGAATGAAGTATTAAGTGAAAATTTCCACAAGAATTCTCTCTCTCTCTCTCTCTCTCTCTAAGGGGTGGATTCCCCTCTCTCTTTCTCTCTCTCTCTCTCTCTCTCTCTAAAGGGGGCGAACCCCATTCTCTCTCCTCCCCACCCCCAATTTCAAAATTCACTCTCTCTCCTCCCTATTCACCTCTCATTAAGACCCCTCCCCCTTCCCCATACCTCCCATTTAATTCCCCTCCAACCCCTAGGTGGAATCCCCTTCTCCTAGGCACTTCTCCCTCCTCCCAAGCAACCTTTCCCCTTCCCCATACAACCTTTCATTTTCTCAAGGGAGAATCCCTTCTCCCAAGCACCCCTTCCCCTCCCCAAGGCAACCCTTCCCATTCCCTAGGCCCCCATTAACCCCTCCATTAACCCACCATTCAAACCAAAGGAGAGATCTCTCTTCCCTCTCTCCTTCCCAACCCAAATTCGTAGCTCCCCCTTCCTCCACTTGCTAGACCACCTCCCATCCCCCTTTCTGCCCCTCCCACACCTTGTATCACCCCCTAACAGACCCCCACATAGTCAGGTGCCACCCCCACACCCATCCACCACATTTCCCACCCCATCTACTCCGTCTCCCATCACCTATCATCACCCTATTCATCTCAGTCCGCAGGTAGAAGTCAAGGGTCGAGTTTCAGAGTCAACAACGTCTTCACCGGACATCTTCTGGAGGCTTATTCTACATTGCCGGGAAAGCTCTTCCAGTCGTCTTCACAGGCGAGGTGATCCCTCCCCAATTCGAGTTCGGAGCTGTCCGGGAGAGCCATTCTTCAATGACTGCGCAGAACCAGTCCGGCCAGAAACCAGAGCTGCCGTTCAGAAGCTACTGCGACCACATCGTTGATCCACTTGGTGCGCCACTTGACCAGGGCGAAGATCCACCAGTCCTCTATCCAACACAGAAAGAGGGACCTCGTTTGGAGTTCGGAGCTCCCCGTTCCAAATTATTTTCCCCAGGTGCGTAGGTCAGTCCTGTCAGGGACTGATCAGACCCTCTCTCACTCTTCGGGTTACACCTCCCTTCTCCGACCTCCTCTGGTGCCCATCTTGGTTTCTGATCGAAGAGGATTTGACCACGCTCGCAACCGTCCTGATCCCGTCTCGATTGGATCACGGGAGTGATCGTGGTGAAGTCGCCAACTTGCTGCAACAACTTGAACTCAGTCCAAGGCAGAGCAGAGTAGCGCCGGTCCAGCGTCGATAACGTCTTGCGCCAACAAAATTCAGGCTTCATCCCGGGTCAGTCACCAACACTTTGGCGCTGGTCTCGTACACTTTCGAGACCGGGAGCGATCACAGCGGAGTCATCAGCGAGTTCCTGTCAGCAGGCAGAACCGGCGGACAGAACCCCGGGAGGGCAATCCGGCTCCGTTCTTAGCTTCACGCCCCTCCCCGCCTGGCTGGCTTACTGCCCCTCCCTGTGTGGAGGTAGTTTTTGTGTGTAATCCACTTTTCCCCACCCCGAGATCCACCCTCCTACGTGAGGCGTAGTGCATGTAAATAATTAGCAGGGATCAAGCTTCATCGACGCAGTGTGCGGGGAACCCACACTTCCCCGCTCGCCCTCGTCTCCGAACGGGGTTGGTTTCTTCAAACCAACCGGGTAAGCTCTATCCCTTGCTCTCATATCAGTAGTTTGTTCATATAATATCCGTGGAATTGCTCTGTTGACGGTGAGAGAGCGCCCGACCCCGAAGCTCCCAGTTTACGAGTGATCATCGTGGGATTGTGAGAGAGTGACCCTGTGCCGTTTCGGCACCTAGCCAGCCCTTTGATTGTGGGCACCGTACCCTCGGGAGGGCGACCATAGCTTTGCTAGTCCTCTACCAGCAAGGGCTTTGTTCCACTACCTCCACTCGGCATCGCCGAGTCACTCGGGAATCGTGTGCGCAACGGTGGTTTGGCAACTTGCGTAATTCTCTACTCTTGTGCGTTGTGCTTGCTTGGTAAGTCCAAGGACCCTCGGTATAGTTGCTGCATTCTCTAAGTCGGTGTCACATCATTCAGTCTAAGCAAGACATGCACAGACTTAGTGTGTGGAGGCAAAACTTGCACCGACTTATGTGTATGCGCGATGAAACAATGCACCGATGTTGTTTGCGAAACAACGAAGTATGCACATACCTTATGTGCTTAATGATACAAGCATGCTCAGACCCTGCATGCAGAATGTAAAAACTGCACAGACCTTTATGTGAGCACGGCAAAACCTGCATAGACCTGTATGTTCTTGAGATAGAAACATGCACAGACCATGGAGTGCAATGACTATGAAGTGCGCTAACTTTGAAATGCACACTAAGTGTTCAGTGAACTGTCAAGCACATAAAAGTGATATGCACACATGGTGTTTGATGAACTGAATGTGCACTTAACCTATTCGATGAAATGTCAATGCAGCACACACATGTGCACAGAACATCCAATGCATGAAAGTGAATGTGCATCGACTGCCTAAAGCAAGAAGACAGTTGTGTATGGACTTTCTAATCAGATGTGCAAGTGTGCAGACTAAGCATATAAAAATGTGTACAGACCTCGTATGAAGCATACGAAAGTGTGTACAGACTTTGTGAAGCATACATTGAAATGTGCACTGACTTATAATTACAGATAAGGCACATCAACCACAATATTTTCATGCACTAACTATGATTCATAGAGACATCATCAAAAACCTCATAAGTACAACAAAACACATATGCCATCATCAAAATTACCAAGCATCAACATTGTGACATATGACGTCATGCTTAGATGAGTCATAGTGTTTGACATCATCAAAACCACAAGGGTACAACAAAACTCACTGCATGCTCTTTCTTCTCTCAGATTTTCTCTTCCTCTTCCGATACTTTGCTTTGACTCTCACTTCACTGCACTCCAATTTTCTACTCTCAGACTTGCAGTGGCTCTCAGACTCTTCTCTAGCTTCTTCTTCTCTCTTTGATCTCTCAGTTTCTCTTTTCTCTTGGCTCCTCTCTCGATTTTCTTCTCAGATGTGGATGCAGATTGCTTTCAGATGATGTTGATCTTCTGTCACTAGCCGCTTCGAGCTCTGGCCTCAATTTATCCTCACAAGCCGGAGTTCTTGTGGTCCCCCACAAGATTTTATTTGCGTGCGTGGAAGAAATGCTCCCACCCAAGGTTTTTGAAAAAGCTTTGACCACATGTCAGATAAAGCGATGATGATATCTTTAAGTTATAGTCACGTGGAAAGAAATTTCGATAGAATTCTCCAAAGTACTGGGAGGTCACCTCGGATCACGTGCCCCCAATCAGTGTCACTTTCAAACCCACGTGACCATCTGTAATTCTGCCTACAGTTGGTTGATAAAGTTGCTTTGTAGCAAGAGGGCTTTATTAACTGAACTTGAACTCGGCCTATCTTCTCATACCTTTATGCCTCTAAGGTGTTCTAGCATGAATATGAATTATTCCTTGATGATCGTTTTTTTTCTTGTAAAAGCAAAGGTAGAAATTCATTAACAGTCTCATCATCATGTGGCTCATGAAACAAGTAATAAGTATCTAAAGAATGCAGGCTCAGATGTTTCATAGTAACATGCAAATTATACGAATAGGTGTGTGAAGATATGCACAAGCATCGATGCACAATCAAATGTGCATCGACCTGCCTAACTAACATAAAGAAGAGAATGCAGCAGAATGCCAAAAAAACATCGACCTGTATATTGCACAGGTAGACTTCATTCAGTCAGTAGGGCAGAATCAGCATTGATGCACATACATAGTGCATCGACTTGTAATGAATGATGAATGATGAATGATGAGATGCTTAATGCATCGACGCAAGACTTTACTGCATCGACCTGTCTACAAAGCGGATGCACAAGGTGCATCGACCTAATGAAATATGACCTCTATCGCACTGACCTTATACAACAATATATGACTTCAACAGCATCGACCATTCTATGATGTGCATCGACCTGATGATGCAACATCTAGCGTATAGTGCAAAGCAGCATCGGCCTGTGTTCAAAGTGCACCGACCTTATAGTGCATGACATCTACAGCCGCATCGACTTTCTAGACCAGAGTGCATATATGCATCGACCTGATTTTGAACATGACTTATTCTGAGTTAAGTAGAACATCAAATCATCACAGTGTTTCTAGAATCAAAATTAATTCAACACAGTTTTGCCAATCATCAAAACTAGAGGAGCACAACAAAAAATACTTCCCTGAGCATTTGCGAGATGCTAAAGAGCAAGAATTCTTGTGTCTCGAACAAGGAAACATGTCAGTCGCAGACTACGAGGCCAGATTCTCCGCTCTGGGTCAGTATGCTCCACCGTGGCTGACAATCGGTGGACTTATGCAAGTTTATGCACTTATGCAAGAAGAAGCAGACAATACCCCTACCGTGGCTGAAGGTACACTTCTTGTAGATAATGTTTATGCAAAGGTTTTGTTCGACCTAGGGGCTACAGACACATTCATATCCACTAGTTTTGCTAAGCAACTGAAGAATAGACCCCAAGCCACATTCTTTGGGGATATGGTACTTAGTACACCAACCGGGAAACAAGTCCACACCAAGCTTGTAATCCCTACCTTAGAAGTCAACATCAATGGGAGAATATTGCCAGGGGAAGCGTACATCCTAGAGATGACCGACTTTGATCTCATTCTGGGAATGGATTGGTTGGTCAAGCAGTATGGTCTCTTAGACTGTCGTCGGAAGAGAGTGATTTTTCAAGAGCCGGGGGAGGAGACATTCTTCTTGCAATGCCCGAAAAGTAAGTCGGGGAGAATGATCGTATCAGCCATCAAGGCTTCCAAGCTGATTAGCAAGGGATGTGATTATTCTTGGCTAGTGTGGTACTTGAAGAAGGCACTGTCCAGATTTTGGAAGACTTGGACGTGGTCCGAGAATTTCCTGATGTATTTCCCGAAGATCTACCGAGACTGCCACCAGTTCGAGAGGTAGACTTCTCTATTGAGCTAGTGCCGGACACTGCACCTATCTCCATTCCGCCGTACAGGATGGCTCCGGCAGAGCTTGCAGAACTCAGGAAACAATTGCAGGAGTTGCTAGACAAAGGCTTTATTAGGCCTAATGTGTCTCCATGGGGGGCACCAGTCTTATTTGTGCGAAAGAAAGATGGGACTATGCTGCTGTGCATTGATTAACTCAAACTTAATCAGGCCACCATTAAGAACAACTATCCTCTGCTGAGGATTGAAGAATTATTTGACCAATTGTCATCTTCTAAGGTCTTCTCCAAGATCGATGTGAGGACGGGTTATCACCAAATCAAAATCAAGCCCGAAGATGTGTCGAAGACAGCCTTGAGTGTTGCACTCCTACAGTTTTGATGATGGCTCACACTATAAGTCAATCTTGATAATCTATATCAATACATTCCACTTATTCATTTTTCAGATACTGCATTCTCTAGTTCTACTCAGATAGTCCGTGCATACTTAGTACATCCTGCATTGCGTCCGTGCATATGCTGCTTTTTCAACTGAGTAGAGTCTGTGCATGCAAGCATCTAGTCAGTGCAATCTTAGTTGCTGCACGCGACTAAGTCGCTGCATTGTCTGTTCATGCATTAGTCAAGTCGGTGCAATTCTCACACCGTGCACATAAAGTCCGTGCACATTTAAAGTCTGTGCACTCTTTCTTGCCTAGTTCGTGCATAAGAAGCTATAGGTATAACCTTCGTGCAAGCTTTGGCTCGCACTGGTCGGTGCATACTCTGCACGCATCAAGTCAGTGCATTCGATGTCTGCACACACATACGAGGTCGGTGCAAATGTCTTTCATGCATGATCAATGTCGGTGTAATTTCTTGTCTTAAGCATGATTTGAGTATGTGCACTGTTCCAGTCCTGAGCAATTATGTCGTGCATGTTTGTGCTACGAAGCATTTTAAGTCTGTGCAAGTCTTACATTATCTTACCCACACTAAGTCGGTGCACATCCTCTTATCTTGCATATCTTCTACTATGCACATCACAGTCTGTGCATTCTTTGCATTAGGGCACCTGAACTAGGTGCAATTTCTATCTCGGTGCATTTCATCGTTGGTGTAGTTTTTCTTGTGGAAGGCATGTTAGTGTCCGTGCTTTGTTTTGTCTTGTGCAATAATACCTGTGTAATCTTTGCATTGGGTTGCATAAGGTCGGTGCAACCTTTGTTCATGCACGCACGTAAGGCCTGTGCATGTCTTGGCTTATGCTCAATCAAGGTCTGTGCATGCTCGTGGTCAGTGTAGCTTCCACTAATGTCTTCTCTTGCTTGGCAGGTCTGTCACCTGGTCGAGCAGGTGTTCGGCGAACCCAAAATCAGTGAGGGTACTCCACGTGGAAGTCAATGTACCAGGTCTAAGGGCTCGTGATCCGAGGGAACAAAGAGAAAGGACGATCCTGCCACGTGGAATCGAAAAGGGATCAGCTCTGCCAGAAGGAATGGGCGGGAATCGTGTTAACCACACGCCTCCTTCTAGCTATAAAAGAGGTCGAAGGCTGCAAGAGAAAGCAGATGAAGAATAGAAAAAGAAAGAGAGCATCTGCAGCCACTGAAGAATTTCCCTATACGAGAGAAGAGCCTGAAGTGTTTGAGTGATCATTGTTGGGGTTTAGAGCTTGGAAGATTGCTTCTCTGGAAGCTACATTTTCGATGTTTTGAGTGATTGATTTCTTCTCATTTCTTCGTTTTCAAGTTGTTTCTCCAATTTCTTATATACTGTCTTGTTACCCTCTTAGTGTTCTTAGAGGAAGGAAGATTGGTTCTCCAGTTGCGAGTGAAGGCACTTCGCTTGTGTGTACCGTCTGGTTTAGAGGAAGGGAGGTTGGTCCTCCGATTCTGATCTTGCTGGGGCAAGGTCAAGTTCAGCATCTGTGGGTAGCAGGATCGGTGTTGAGGGATTTGTTCCCTTGTGGCAACCTGTGCGACAGCGGATGTCTGCAGACTGAGTCTGCTGTGCTTTATATTGCTTAGTGCAAGGAAGCCTTACTCCTGTGGAGTAAGGGGTGGACGTAGATTGCTGTTCGCAATCGAACCACCTAAAAACTCTGTCTCCTTTGTGGTTGGGTGCTTGATCGACTGCTTCTGTGTGGTTCGTTTCGCTGACCTTTTATTGTGGTTCAAGCACGTCTGCTATTCAATCACTATTCTATTTCAATTCATTCTCGTTTAGTTTCTACTTAGTGTCTCTCTCTGTGGGCTGTTCTGAAAGATTCACTTACTGCAACTAGGATTTCATCGCTCATAATTCAAATCGTTTTAAATTGGGGAGTGATCTATTCATCCCCCCCTTCTAGCTCACTCTTCGTGCTATCAATTGTTATCAGATCAGGTTACCCATCATGTGGTCCAACAGCCAGGGTAATCCTGGATCTAGCGGTCCTCGAAGCTTCATGGCTGAGGGACAATCTATTAGTCACCCCCCTTTCTTCAATGGTACTAACTACTTCTACTGGAAGAATAGGATGGAGGTGTTTATGAGCCCAGAGCTACAAGCTCTGGAGAGTGATCTCCGTAGGGCCTTATGAGCTTCCACCGAATGAAGATGCGTGGACGGATGATCACGTCAAACTTTCAACCATCAACTGGTTGGCCCTGAACATCATACAGTGCGCGGTTCACCCTGATGAATACGCTCGGATTTCAGCCTGCAGGACTGCCAAAAAGATGTAGGATGAATTGGAGTTGATCTACGAAGGTACATCCCAAGTGAAGGCCACTAAGGTAAACATGCTTACCTCAGAATATGAATTATTTAAAATAAAATCTGAGGAGACGATCACTGAAATGTATGCCCGGTTGTCTTTGATTACTAATAGTCTTAATGGGCTTGGAAACAAATTTCAGAGGGGGACATTGTCAGGAAAGTTCTTAGGTCGCTATCCCCCGCCTGGCACACTAAGGCCATAGTGATAGAAGAGTCTAGGGACCTGTAGAAAATGACTGTCACTGAACTGATAGGATCCCTAATGACCTACGAGATGAACTTCAAAAGGAATGGTGAAGGAAGTGAGAAGAAGGGCAAGAACATTGCCCTCAAGGTGTCCACCAGTAAAGCTAGCAGCAGCAGTGGTAGTAGCAGTGGAGAGTCTGACGGTCTGTCAGACCTTGATCAAGAGGAGCAGGCTATGCTCACTTGTCAGTTTCGAAAATTTCTGAGAATGAAGGGAAAAACATTCAGAAGAAAAGGGTCGTACTCTTCTGGTAAGAAGTTTAATTCCAATAATGATAAAACCAGAAGCACTAAGAAGATTACATGTTATCACTGCAGGAAGACAGACACATAAAAGGTGAATGTCCTGAGCTCCAGAAGAAGGCCTCCAAGGTGCAGAAAAAGAAACCTCAAGCTATGGTCTGCACGTGGAGTGACGAGGAGGAAGACCCAGAGGCCAACTCGTCAGAGGAAGACGAAGAAGGAATATGCCTCATGGCCAAAAGCGACGAAGAGGTAACACACATTTTTGAGAACTTTACAATTAATGATTAGGAAGATTCCTATACCGAATTGCTAGCTAAGTTTAATGCTTTGAGTAAAGAGCATAGGATGGTAAAGAGAAAACTGAATGCTATGACTGAAGAACAGATCGAAACTAACAAAGAAAATCAAAAGGTCAAGGAAGAACTAGAAGAGATGAACTCTCTCAGGAGAGAAAATGATGACCTCATGTCTGAAAACCAGGAAGTTCATAAACAACTTGATGAACTTAAGTTAAAGCTTCAAGAGAGTCAGTGAAAACAACTTAATCATTGAGAAAAATGAAGTTGTGAGGAAAGTGAATTCTGAACTCCTGAAAAACTTGTGAAACTCTGCAAAAAGAGCTGGAAGATAAACAAAAAACCCTAGAAAAATTTGTTCAAGGAAAGTCGAACTTAGATACTATGTTGGGTGCTAGGGTTAATTTCAATAAGGAAGGATTGTGCTACAATCCGGCACAGAAAAGACCATTTGAATTCAAAACTACAACATTTTGGCCCAGCTAAAGGGAAAGAAAAACTGGACACACCATCCAGTTCTAACAATGTTCAAAATGTTCAACATCCAAAGGAAAACTCAACAAACAATGCTGGACGACAATCTAAAATAGGAATGAACTTCGTGAAGCAACCTACTATGCCCATTCACCAGAACAAGAACATGTCAAGCTATGTGAGTCAAAACAGAAACTTCAACTTATATAACAGAATGGGTCAGTACAAAACAAACTGGGGAGGTCCTGCATATTCACAGAAATTTTTTAATAAACCAAACTCCTCTAGACCATTTGGGTACAGTGGATACCCAAGGAATGCTCAGTCCACCAACAGGAACAGGTTCAATATCAATAAATCAAGTGACAGAACTCGAATCATAACTTCAACAAAAATGCAAATGGAGTGCAAACGAAAAATACCATGAGACAAATATGGATTCCAAAGTGCTTGCTTAGAGAATTGAATAATGTTTTTGGACCCAACCTATCTTGGGTTCCAAATCACTTTGCTTAATTTGCTCCATGCAGGTTTGCCTAGCAGCTGAGAACAACAAGTGGTATCTAGATAGTGGCTGCTCCAGGCACATGACAGGTGACCGATCCAAATTTAGCAAGCTGGAGATGAAGGTAGGGGGTCTGGTCAAGTTCGAAGGAAAGAACAGAGGTAAAATAATTGGCATTGGAATAGTTGGTAAGTCCCCCACTTCCTCTATGGAGAAAGTTCTTCTAGTGGAAGTATCAATCTAGACCCACTGAATTACACTTAACAGCTGTAAAAAGATTTTTCAGATACTTATCTGCTACACACACCCTAGGCTTATGGTTTCCTGCATCAAACTCTTTAGATCTTGTTGCTTATACAGATGCTGACTATGCTGGGTGTAAGTTGGATAGAAAAAGCACTAGTGGTCATTGTGAATTTCTAGGTGGGTGTTTAGTCTCTTGGCCTCAATTTGATATGGGGTTAGATTAAAGATGGACTAACTCAACCTACTTAACAAGTTAACATAGTCTGGAGTTAACCTATTTTTAGTTTGATAAGAGGGTAGTTAATCTGGGAGTAAAGAGGTGGACTAACCTACTTTTAATCTAGTGTGATTTGATAATTAGTAGGTTAACCCAGTAATAATGACATATAAAATATTACATTTATATACCTTTTAAAAATTTTAATATATCTCTCATTCCCTCTCTTTACCTCTCTCCCCTCCCCTCTCTCTCTAGTCACTCTCTATCTCTCACATATAGTAATTACTGGTTTTAGTTACTATTCATCTTTAAAATTTTAATTTATTTAAATTTTAAATTATTTTAAAATATGTTATATATTAAATATATCATAAAATAACTTTTTGATAAATAACTTTATTAATTTTTTGATAAATAATATCAACAATCTCACTAATTAAAATTTAAAATTCAAAAATAACATTAATACGAGTTTATGTTACTGTTCATCTTTAGAAAATTTTATTTTATCTTAATTTTTAAAATTTTATTATATCATATAATTATAATATATCATGAAAATAAATTTTATTTGATAAAAAACATCAATAACCTCATTAATTAAAATATAATAGTCAAATATGACATTAATTATGATTTATATTACTGTTCATCTTAAAAACTTATTTTTTTAATAATTTTAATATATTATATAAATTAAATATATCATGAAAATAATTTAATGTTGATAAATAACATCAATAATCTCACTAATTAAAATTCATAAGTCAAAAATGACATTAATTACGTATGTAAGTTATCGTTCATCTTAGAAATATTTTATGTTAATTTTGAAATATTCTTAATATATTCTATAAATTAGATATATTATGAAAATATTTTTTTGATAAAACATCATTAATCTCATTAATTAAAATTTAAAATTCACAAATGTTTTTTAAAAATACTATTTGTCTTAATATATATTAACTCAGAAAAAATTTTAAATAAATTTTATATGATAAATATATCATTATCATACTAAATTTTCTCTTACGTTAATGAGAGAGAGAGAGAGAGTGCATTTAATGTGCATTAAATGCACTTAGGCCACCTCTAAATCCACCTCCATGGGTGGATTTTCTAATCCAGGAGTAACCCATGGTTAGCCATATTTCTAACCTGATTAACCTAAATCTACAATCAAAGCAGAAAAAGGGTTAGGCCAGGGTTAACTGTAGACTAAGCCAGGGTTAACCTAATACCAAAGTGGGGCTTGGGGTTCCAAGAAGCAACACTCAGTGACCCTCTCTACTGCAGAGGAAGAGTACGTAGCTGCAGGGAGTTGTGGTACTCAAGTCATTTGGATCAAACACCAACTTTAAGACTACCAAGTAGACCTGGGGTGCACACCTATATATTGTGACAATACTAGTGCCATCAATCTAGCCAAGAATCCTGTGTTGCATTCTCGAACTAAACACATAGAAATAAGACATCATTTTATTAGGGGGAACATTTGAATTAATCCATGTAGGCACTGTAAACCAAATAGTTGACATCTTCACTAAGCCACTGGATAATGAAAAATTTACATCCTTGAGGAGAGAGTTAAATATTTTTAAATCTTAGCTTCATGAATAAAATGCCCTCATGTTTTTCACTTACACTTACACTCTCTTGAATAACCTGCTTTGCTTCCATGAATAAAATTTGTTTTTTCTCTAAGCTCTTAACCACTCACCATGAGTATGTCTGCTTACCATGTCATAATGTGAGGGGGAGTCCTGTCTATGTTCATATGCTAGCTGTTAAGCTGAGGGGTCTGTGCATTTGCATATACTGCATGCGCCATATATGTATAACAGATCATTGAGTGAGGGGGAGTTGTCTCTGAGAAGGAGTGTTTGCTCTTATAAATTGTTGTATTTTGTGAGGGGAGCTGGTTAGCATGTGAAGATTGACTGATTCAGAAGCATGTGAGAGATGTATGTTGCTGTTGTTTCTTATGAAAGCTTTAATACAATTATTCACAGCAAGTAGAATCCCATGCTTGTCTTAAATTCTTAAGTCTGAACCACTAAAGCTCAGCTAGAATCTTTTGTCTCGTAACCTAGCAAAGACTTGGATAAGGTGTTTGAAGTATATCTCCTTACACATTTCATGATCATGGAACAAGTTAAACTAATATGTCATGAACTCTGCTAAAAACTTGAAACCTAGACCTCAAGGATCTCATTCCATAAGAATCAGTGTTTCTGGTAGGTATTGGTTTCAAACACTTCATATCAAAAAAAAAATCAAGGGATAAAAACAAAACAAAAATTTACTTGCTCAGAGCAATGGTCCGATCACTGAGAAACTGAGTGTTTCATCAAAGAGAAATGAAAAGTTTCCTTAGTCATGAGGTGTCAGATTATCTCTGTTAAGAAGTGAAAATTTTTTATAATGACAGAGCAATGGTAATAAATTTGTGAGTAACTGGGGAGTCTGGCCTCTGATCAAGGTGTCTCCTCACGTAAAAAGTCACAATCTATGTTCTCTAAAAAGAGAGGTAATACGGTTTTCACATTGAGTAACTGAGGAGTCCGACCTCTGATCAAGGTGTCTCCTTAATGTCAAAGATGTGATTTACCAATTTACTCAGTGCTCTATATACTGCTTCTTAAAGAAAAATATGGTTTACTAAAATCCCTCATGTTGTGCGAGTTTGTGGATTGTTTGTCCTCAATACTTCAAGTACCTGTTTCTGAGGATCAGTCTCTTGCAATCTATCTCGTATAGTTTTGATCAGATCTTTCTTGGCATATCTGTACACTCTTGCTTCCTCATCATATCTTCTGTACGCAGATAAACTTCACTTTCTCTTCTAAGTCTTTCTTGATAACGTGATTTGAAGAATATACACTTGTTTTAGTGCCCCACTTAATCTTTTAAGATATGATCACGGGTTATTCTCACTGTGAACATACTGCGTTTTCCTCTCCACTCTCCAATGGCTGCATATCTCTTTCATCTCCTTTTGATGATGTCAAAGGGGGAGAGGGTGAGTCAAGTTTAAAGGGGAGAGGGTGAGGGTGAGTCAAGTTTAGGGTGAGGTGAGTCAAGTTTAAGGGAGAGAAAGTCAAGAGAGGAGGAGAGTCAAGATAGGGAGAGACATGTTTTGCATTTGAGGAGGAGAGATAGGAGGAAGAGTCATATGGTGGAGAGAGTGTCTTGCATTGGCAGCCTTTAGTGTGCTTACTGCTTGATCACTCTACCTTGATTGTATTGACATAAATTGACTCATAGTGTTGCCATCATCAAAAAGGGGGAGATTGTTGCACTCCTACAGTTTTGATGATGTCTCACACTATAAGTCAATCTTGATAATCTATATCAATACATTCCACTTATTCATTTTTTAGATACTGCATTCTCTAGTTCTACTCAGATAGTCCGTGCATACTTAGTACATCATGCATTACGTCCGTGCATATGCTGCCTTTTCAACTGAGTAGAGTATGTGCATGCAAGCATCTAGTCGGTGCAATCTTAGTTGCTGCACGCGACTAAGTCGCTGCATTGTCTATTCATGCATTAGTCAAGTCGGTGCAATTCTCGCACCGTGCACATAAAGTCCGTGCACATTTAAAGTCTATGCACTCTTTCTTGCCTAGTCCGTGCATAAGAAGCTATAGGTATAACCTCGGTGCAAGCTTTGGCTCGCACTGGTCGGTGCATACTCTGCACGCATCAAGTCAATGCATTCGATGTCTGCACACACATACGAGGTCGGTGCAAATGTCTTTTATGCATGATCAACGTCGGTGCAATTTCTTGTCTTAGGCATGATTTGAGTCTGTGCACTGTTCCAGTCCTGAGCAATTATGTCAGTGTAGGTTTGTGTTACGAAGCATTTTAAGTCTGTGCAAGTCTTACATTATCTTACCCACACTAAGTCGGTGCAGGGTTCATTTTGTGCTAAATAGGTCAGTGCACATCCTCTTGTCTTGCATATCTTCTACTATGCACATCACAGTCTATGCATTTTTTGCATTAGGGCACCTGAACTAGGTGCAATTTCTATCTCGGTGCATTTCATCGTTGGTGTAGTTTTTCTTGTGGAAGGCATGTTAGTGTCCGTTCTTTGTTTTGTCTTGTGCAATAATACCCGTGCAATCTTTACATTGGGTTGCATAAGATCGGTGCAACCTTTGTTCATGCACGCACGTAAGGCCTGTGCATGTCTTGGCTTATGCTCAATCAAGGTCTGTGCAGTCTCATGGTCAGTGTAGCTTCCACTAATGACTTCTCTTGCTTGGCAAGTCTGTCACCTAGTCGAGCAGGTGTTCGGCGAACCCAAAACCAGTGAGGGTACTCCACGTGGAAGTCAATGTACCAGGTCTAAGGGCTCGTGATCCGAGGGAACAAAGAGAAAGGATGATCCTGTCACGTGGAATCGAAAAGGGATCAGCTCTGCCAGAAGGAATGGGCAGGAATTGTGTTAACCACACGCCTCCTTCTAGCTATAAAAGAGGTCGAAGGCTGCAAGAGAAAGCGACTGAAGAATAGAAAAAGAAAGAGAGCATCTGCAGCCACTGAAGAATTTCTCTATACGAGAGAAGAGCCTGAAGAGTTTGAGTGATCATTGTTGGGGTTTAGAGCTTGGAAGATTGCTTCTCTGGAAGCTACATTTTTGATGTTTCAAGTGATTGATTTCTTCTTATTTCTTTATTTTCAAGTTGTTTCTCCAATTTATTATATACTATCTTGTTACCCTCTAAGTGTTCTTTGAGGAAGGGAGATTGGTTCTCCAGTTGCGAGTGAAGGCACTTCGCTCGTGTGTACCCTCTGGTTTAGAGGAAGGGAGGTTGGTCCTCCGGTTCTGATCTTGCTAGGTCAAGGTCAGGTTCAGATTCTGTGGGTAGCAGGATCGGTGTTGAGGGATTTGTTCCCTTGTGGCAAGCTGTGCGACAGCGGATGTCTACAGACTGAGTCTGCTGTGCTTTATATTTGGTGCGGACACTAGAGAGATCGAGAAGCACGGATCGGCGAGCCGTCAGTACCGTATGCGGAGCGCCACTCGAGCTACATCAGCTTCCATCTGGCTCGAAGACAGGCTGGAGACTCCCCCTTGAGTCTTAGTATTTATCATATTTACTGGGATTTTATTTGTGTGTAATGTGTGTTTATTTGGCTTTATTCAGATTGTAATTCGGATTATAAAAGGGGTTTATTTATAATTTAGGAACACCTGGGTCCCGCGGGCCCCCCATCCCTTCTCCCATTGATCCACCTCAGCTCTTGGGCCCATGTGGGGTCAGTCAACCCTCCAAGGTGGGCTTCTAAAAGGGTTGGACTAAGGGGGGACAAAGGGTAACAAAATTTAAAATTTGGAACACATAAGTCAAGGGGGTGCCCCATGTATAATATAGTTTATTAGGATTTGTAGTTTATTTTATTTAGTTCGAAATCACATGAGAGAAATAAATTGTGGACTCCCTCTTTTACCCCCCACCAATCCTAGATCTAGGGATAGAACTAGTCTTTTTGTATTTTCTATAAGAACCTTGTATTTCTATTTTGAGTAGAATTAATGTAAAGAAAAATCAGATTTTCCTCAAAGGAGCAAGGGCTGCCCCCTATCTCTCTCCTCTCTCCCCCCTTTTATAGCTGGGAAGGCTGTGTTCTTGAGGTGTGAAGCCTCATCTATCAGGTGTGTAGATCGTCGCCGCCGCCGCCACTGCCATCGTGCCGTCGCACCACCGCCATCGTCATCGGAGTTCTATCCACTCAGGACAGCCCCTTGATCTCGGATTTCTTTCTCTCAGCCACAAGTTCATCTGGAGGCCAAACTTTCAGGGTGAGTTCCAGGGGTCTTCACCACGTCCCAGAAAAATTGATTGGGCTTCTAGCTTCTTTTTTCCATTTTTCCATTTTCGTTCTTCCTTTTCTTCCAGATCTGCCTGCAGTCTATCCAGATATCCAGATCCCAAATAGGTCGTTCATGACCCACCTTCTAGTGACCCAAATGACTTGATATTTTTATTGGAGGTTCTGTCCACCTAAACCTTCGTCCAAAAGTTTTCTTGTGAATTTAGAATCACGTTTATATTTTCTAAAAATTCACTTCAGATCTCCACTCAGTTCTGTCTGTCACTATCCAGATCCGACCACCCATCAGTATAAAATACCTTTCCCCATCCAAACTTCCACCAAATCGTTCATAAAAAATATCCCCGTTTTCCTCTCTCCCCTATACAACGTTTGTGAAGAACCCAACATCTGAATCTGAGGTCTACATCACGGTCAACGCCAACTCTCAGGAAAACTCTCCTCTGTCCTGTGATTTCTGGCCCTGTCCAACAGAAGTTTGTAAAATCGGTCAAAGTCAGATCTAAGAAATTTAAATTTATTTCTCTGGCCCTATATCGAAATACTTCGAAAGAGCTTTCCAACAATATATCTTGTGCGTCGATCCGACGTCGGGAGTGATCGCAGCAGTAGATCTTGCTGGATCGTGCGCTGCAAAACAGAAGCCTCAGATCCGTGGACAGCCCCTCCGACAAGTGGAGATCGGAGCCGCCCGGCCTCTGACCGGCGTTCCCGATAGGCCGCCACTCAGGGAAACGTGCCACCAGGTGTCACCATCTCAGCGGGACCACCCCGTCAGGTCTAGAGGACTGAGCAGCAAGTGGGCCCCACGAACTCGCAGATCGTGCCGTCCGGACAGCACTAAACACGGGTTTCGGCACCGCCGGAGTGACATCAAGATGCTGCCCGTCAACCCAATTCCCGAGACTCCCGGGCCCCACTTGTGACCTGTTACCTCCCTATGTGGAGTGAGTCAAAATTTTGTACTGCAGTAAAATTTGTTTAACCAGGAGTTCGGATTTTCTACTGCAGTAAAACGGTCTTAACTCCTTGGCGTTCATTTGCTAGTTTAGTATATGGTCATATGCCGCTGTGAGTGCGTTAGGATTCTAGCCAGTTAGTTCATGTCAACGCTGTGAGTGAGAGAGTGACCCGTCCCGTGGCTCGATCCGAGTACGAAGTGAGTCGACCACCCTTGACTCTGTCGATTTCTCAACAGCGCGGATCCGCGTTTCCCCTCGCTTGGGACGACGAGTAAGCTTGCATTTCTGTTAGCGACGTATATCCCATAGGAACTCTTAGTGTCGGGCTGAAGTGTCTCTCCTATTCATATGTTGTTGGTCGCGTCTCCATTTAGAGTCTGAGGTCCGCATCACTTAGAGTCGGTCCCTGTGTCCGTCCCGCATCAGTTTGGTATCAGAGCACCAGTTGAGTCTAGGGTAGTCATTAGTATTTGCTTAACAAAAACACAAAAAAGAGTCATCTAGAAAGTGTCTAAGTCTAGGTGTCACATTTGCATATCATTATTCGGTATATGAAAAGGTGTCACCCGACCATTAGGTTACGCCTATCGGGGAGGTGATTCACTCGCGTGAGAGGATCTTCGGATTCCGGGACTCCGCCAGGTACTGGATCTTAGTTTAAGTCTAGGGTTCTTAGTGTGCATTAGTTAGTGCATTCCAACCTTGCATAGTCGTGTTTTGTGTCTTGTCCAATTGTCAGCATGTCTAGCATGTAGTTCCCCAATTTCCCATGGATTACCCATCACCCGGGCAATCTGGCCGTTGGTCCACCCATGGGCTTGACAACCATCCTCTCCACTTCCGTAGGCCCGAAGCCTCAAATTTTTATGGCTCCAATGACCCAGGTGACTACCTCAAGTGGGAGGCCGCCATGGATAAATATTTTGAATGTTACACCATGTCCGATGCCATGCAAGTCAGTTTTGCCCAAGAGAGGCTTGTCCACAAAGCCGCCTGAAAATGGGAGAGCATTGAGCGCATGAGAGAGGTTAGGAGGCAAAGGCCCATCGAGTCATGGCATGAGATGAAGGGCGAACTTAGGAAGGTCTACCTACCCGGCCCGGTCACCTCCAACCGACCCCACCCAATCACCTCCACCCAAGTGGGCCATAATCGGAGGCAAAGCGCCGCGCATGTAGAAGGGCCTAGGTCCACGACTAAGCCGAGTTCATATGGGAGAGTCCATCACATCGCTCCTACTCCAAACCCCACCATTGCCGAACTCTTCCAAATCATTTTGGATAGAGTGGATAGGAGGTGTGCTTATATCGAGTCCCTGGTTTCCCCTTGCCTACCTCCTAGACAGAATGGAACCAAGCACGAGCCTAAGGAGGTAGCAACCGGTAGCCCCAACCCGATGCCATCTAAGGTGCCACCCCAAGGCCCTCTCCCTACCATGAAGGCCCATCCTTCACCACCCACGAGAGCTCCAATGCCACCACCATCTACTTCCGAACTTTATTCGGAATCGTCTTATTTGGAGCCACCAAAGCCCGAGCCACCCGTATTTCTAACGGGCACGCTTTTCATCATCGAGCCACTACTTAGCTGGCTCAAGAATGGCTTGGCCCCACCTCCATATCCATCAATGGACCCCACCTTACCTCTAGTGCCCGTCAACTCCTACCACACGACATTTCGGTCTAGTCACCATGTTGATACCTTGGGTGACCTTATTATGGGTTTACACCGGCAATGGACGTTGACGCACTTATTGGCCCGAGGCTTCGACCAACCCACTAGTCGTAGCTTCACTCATCCGACCTTAGGGTCCATTACCTCCGTGTGCACCGTGCGTTGTGTCACCACGGAGGTTCTCTTATTCCTCCCTATGTCGGCCGAGCCCGACTTCATTCCCTCTTGCCCAAGGGAGGAATCTTATTTTTTTTCACATGACCACCGTCCCATTCACCATGACGGATGAAGGTGACCACCCACACCTTCAATAATTTCACAATTGGGATCATGACTTCTGGGAACCCATCTCATGGGGTCATACCTTCTTTGACCCTTTTGACCCCTTCACTAGTGAACCTCCCGAGCTATCATATTCACTCTACTTCTTCCGCGGAGTTCACTATCACACCTTTTCCACTCGGGTCAAGCAACCTCCACATAGCAATAAGTCCGAACCATCATTTGGGGGTAATGAAGACTTCGGTTCCCCCGACCCACCTAAACCACCCGAACCTCCCGAACTTCCCACATCCAAGCCCAATTTCTATGAGTGGTGCATCGTAGGATGTCTAGGAGTTCCCCATGACTTCAACCTCCGGTTACGTCAAATGCATGCATGGCACACATTCGGGTGTCCTGGTCCACCATCGTCTATGCGTAGGTCGGACTAACATTAGGGTTGTTTAGGGTCGTGTATGCATCCGTGTGTTTTTGTTTTTGCTAAGCATGTTAGGAGTCTGCATGACGACGTCTGTCGTCACATTGAGGCCAGCAATGCACGGTATAAGGAGCTAGCCGATGCCCATAGACACCACCGTGGGTTCCAAGAGAGTGAATATGTCATGATCAGGGTAAGACCTGAATGGTTTCCCTCTGGAACCATAAATAAATTGCAAGCTCGCGGAGCCGGTCCATTTAGAGTGTTGAAACGCATTGGATCCAATGCGTATGTTGTGGACCTGCCCGAGGAATATGGTATAAGCTCAACTTTCAATGTGTCGGATCTAGTTGCATATAGGGACCCAACGGTGATCCCTAGTGAGCCTTTCGAGCCATCTCCTACCATTGAGAGTGATCCCACACCTGAGTGTCCACCACCAGCCCCATTTCCACGGCAGCGAGAGCATATAGATCATATACTGGATGAGCAGGTGACTGTTGACAGGAGTGGATCCTACTCGCGCTACCTAGTGCGATGGAGAGGGCGACCCGCCACCGAGGATACTTGGATCACCCGTGGAGAGTTGTAGCGGATAGATCCGGACCTACTGGAGCGCTACCAGAGCGATGCTGACCCTTACTCGACAGGGTCGAGTTTCTCCCACCCGAGGAGAATTGGTGCGGACACAGAGAGATCGAGAAGCACGAACCGGTGAGCCGTCGGTACCGTACGCGGAGCACCACTCGAGCTACATCAGCTTCCATCTGGCTCGGAGATAGTCTGGAGACTCCCCCTCGAGTCTTAGTATTTATCATATTTACTGGGATTTTATTTGTGTGTAATGTGTGTTTATTTAGCTTTATTCGGATTGTAATTCGGATTGTAAAAGGGGTTTAATTGTAATTTGGGAGCACCTGGGTCCCGCGGGCCCCCCATCCCTTCTCCCATTGATCCACCTCAGCTCTTGGGCCCATGTGGGGTCAGTCAACCCTCCAAGGTGGGCTTCTAAAAGGGTTGGACCAAGGGGGGACAAAGGGTAACAAAATTTAAAATTTGGAACACATAAGTCAAGATTAGGATTTATAGTTTATTTTATTTAGTTCCAAATCACATGGGAGAAATAAATTGTGGACTCTCTCTTTTACCCCCCACCAATATTAGATCTAGGGATAGAACTAGTCTTTTTGTATTTTCTATAAGAACCTTGTATTTCTATTTTGAGTAGAATTAATGTAAAGAAAAATCAGATTTTCCTCCAAAGGAGCAAGGGCTGCCCCCTATCTCTCTCTTCTCTCCCCCCTTCTGCAGTTGGGAAGGCTGTGTTCTTGAGGTGTGAAGCCTCATCTATCAGGTGTGTAGATCGTCGCCGCCGCCGCCACTGCCATCGTGCCGCCGTCGCACCACCGCCATCGTCACCAGAGTTCTATCCACTCAGGACAGCCCCTTGATCTCGGATTTCTTGCTCTCCGCCATGAGTTCATCTGGAGCCCAAACTTTCAAGGTGAGTTCCAAGGGTCTTCACCATGTCCCAGAAAAATTGGTTGGGCTTCTAGCTTCTTTTTTCCATTTTTCCATTTTCATTCTTCCTTTTCTTCCAGATCTGCCTGCAATCTGTCCAGATTTCCAGATCCCAAATAGGTCATTCATGAACCCACCTTCTAGTGACCCAAATGACTTGATATTTTTATTGGAGGTTCTGTCCACCTAACACTTCATCCACAAATTTTCTTGTGAATTTAGAATCACGTTTATATTTTCTAAAAATTCACTTCAGATCTCCACTCAGTTCTGTCTGTCACTGTCCAGATCCGACCACCCATCAGTATAAAATACCTTTCCCCATCCAAACTTCCCCCAAATCGGTCATAAAAAATATCCCCGTTTTCCTCTCTCTCCCCTCTACAACGTTTGTGAAGAACCCAACATCTGAATCGGAGGTCTACATCACGGTCAATGCCAACTCTCAGGAAAACTCTCCTCTGTCCTGAGATTTCGGGCCCTGTCCAACAGAAGTTTGTAAAATCGGTCAAAGTCAGATCCGAGAAATTTAAATTTATTTCTCTGGGCCTAGATCGAAGTACTTCGAAAGAGCTTTCCAACGATATCTCTTGTGCGTCGATCCGACGTCGGTAGTGATCGCAGCAGTAGATCTCGCCGGATCGTGCGCTGTAAAACAGAAGCCGCAGATCCGTGGACAGCCCCTCCGACAAGTGGAGATCGGAGCCGCCCGGCCTCCGACCGGCGTTCCAGCCAAGCCGCCACCTAGTGAAACGTGCCACCAGGTGTCACCATCTCAGCAGGACCCACCCTGTCAGGTCCGGAGGACTGAGCAGCACGTGGGCCCCACGAACCCGCAGATCGCGCCGTCCGGACAGCACTAAACGCGGGTTTCGGCACCGCCGGAGCGACATCAAGATGCTGCCCGTCAACCCAATTCCCGAGACTCCCGGGCCCCACTTGTGACCTGTTACATCCCTGCGTGGAGTGGGTCAAAATTTTGTACTGTAGTAAAACTTGTTTAACCGGGAGTTCGGATTTGGCCGGGGTTGTCTTCCCCATGCCGGGAGCGTGGAGGTAACGGTCTTAACTCCTTGGCGTTCATTTACTAGTTTCGTATATGGTCATATGCCACTGTGAGTGCGTTAGGATTCTAGCCCGTGAGTTCATGTCACCGTTGTGAGTGAGAGAGTGACCCGTCCCGTGGCTCGATCCGAGCACGGAAGTGAGTCGACCACCCTTGACTCTGCCAGTTTCTCAACCGCGCGGATCCGCGTTTCCCCTCGCTTGGGATGACGAGTGAGCTTGCATTTCTGTTAGCGACGTATATCCCATAGGAACTCTTAGTGTCGGGCCGAAGTGTCTCTCCTATTCACATGTTGCTGGTCACGTCTCCATTTAGAGTTCGAGATCCGCATCACTTAGAGTCGGTCCCGTGTCCGTCCCGCTTCAATATTGCTTAGTGCAAGGAAGCCTTACTCTTGTGGACTAAGGGGTGGACGTAGATTGTTGTTCGCAATCAAACCACCTAAAAACTCTTTGTCTCCTTTGTGGTTGGGTGCTTGATCGATTGCTTCTGTGTGGTTCGTTTCGCTGACCTTTTATTGTGGTTCAAGCACGTCTGCTGTTCGATCACTGTTCTATTTCAATTCATTGTCGTTTAGTTTCTACTTAATGTCTCTCTCTGTGGGCTGTTCTGAAAGATTCACTTACTGCAACTAGGATTTCATCACTCATAATTCAAATCATTTTAAATTAGGGAGTGATCTATTCATCCCCCCTTCTAGCTCACTCTTCGTGCTATCATTGAGGACCCGTTATGGTCACTATGAGTTCTTAGTAGTGCCATTCGGGTTGACCAATGCACCGGCTGTGTTCATGGAGCAGATGAATCAGATCTTTCGCCCTTATCTAGATCACTTTGTCATGGTCTTTATAGACGACATCCTGATATATTCTGCCAGCCAGGAGGAGCATTGACAACATCTAAGAGTGGTTCTGCAGACTCTTAGGGAGAACAAGTTCTACGCCAAATTCAGCAAGTGTGAATTTTGGCTAGACCAGGTGATGTTTCTCGGACATGCCATATCTGGGAACGGCATATCTGTGGACCAAGGTTAAAGCAGTGACAAAGTGGGAAGCACCAAAGACAGTCATGGAGATTAAAAGCTTCCTTGGTCTGGCTGGATACTACCGCCAGTTCATTGAAGGCTTCTCCACCATTGCAGCCCCAATGACCAAGTTGACCAAGAAAGGAGCAAAATTTATGTGGTGAAAGGTGTGTGAAGATAGTTTTCAGATGCTCAAGGAAAAGTTGACTTCAACCCTAGTGTTGGCACTCCCTCAAGGGAATGATGGCTTCACTATTTATACAGATGCCTCCAGGATCGGCCTTGGTTGTGTACTAATGCAGAATGGCTGAGGGATCGCCTATGCCTCGAGACAGTTGAAGGACCATGATAAGAACTACTCCAGTCATGACCTTGAAATGGCAACAATGGTCCATGCTTTGCGCATCTGGAGACACTATCTATATGGGGTTTGATTTGAGGTCTTCACCGACCATCAGAGCCTCAAGTATATATTCACTGAGAAGGAACTCAATTTGAGGCAAAGGAAATGGGTTGAACTATTGAAAGACTATGACTTTGCCTTGCAGTACCATCCAGGCAAGGCAAATTGTTGTGGCATATGCTCTCAGCCATAAGTTGATGGCGCTGAGCTTGCATCGAGAATGGGATATAATGGAGGGTGTGATTGAATCACAACCTGAGAGAAGGAAGCAATTATGTCTCTTGGCTGGGTTATCTGCTAGACCTACATTCTTAGACAGGATTCCTGTGGTGCAAAAGCAGAACATGGCATTGCAGAAGCTACTGAACAATGAGGGCTTCCATGTGGGGATTGATGGGTTGGTCATGTTCCGAGAAAGGATCTGTGTACCGGATAACGTGGAATTGAAGAGGGTCCTAATGTAGGAGGCTCACAGATAAAAGTTCTCCATCCATCCCGGGAGTAGTAAGATGTTTCAAGATATGAAGCGGATGTATTGGTGGCCAAGAATGAAGAGAGAGATAGCGGAGTTCGTGTCCAAATGTCTCACCTGTCAGCAGGTAAAGATTGAGTATCAAAGACCTGGCGGACCTCTCCAGACCATTGAGATGGCACAATGGAAATGGGAACAAGTCACAATGGACTTTGTGACTGGTCTACCCATGACAAAGAGGAAGCATGATACCATCTGGATAATTGTGGATAGATTCACCAAGACTGCACAATTTATGCCCATCAACAAGCAGACTCCAATCGAATCCTTAGTGAAACTGTTCATCGCTGAGATCATTTGGTTGAATGGTGCACCTTTATCCATCATCTCTGACCAAGACCCTCGATTCACAGCGAGGTTCTGGAAGAGTCTGCAGCAGGCTATGGGGATAGAGTTACAGTTCAGCTTGGCATTCCATCCTCAGACTGATGGGCAAATCGAGCACACTATCCAGACTTTAGAAAACATGCTGAGGGCATGCAGTATTTAATGGAAGGGGAATTGGGACGATCATTTGCCCCTGATAGAATTTGCATACAACAATAGTTACCACTCCGCCATCGGAATGGCACCTTATGAAGCACTCTATGGGCGGCTATGTAGATCACCAGTGTGTTGGTGTGAAGCTGGTGATAAGTAGCTTTTCGGACCACAGTTGGTCTAGGACTGTTCAGAGAAGATATCTATGATCAGGTAGCGACTCCTCATAGCCCAAAGCTGTCAGAAAAGTTATGCAGACCAGCGGCGGAGGAAGTTAGCATTTACAGTAGGAGACCATGTGTTCCTAAAGCTGTCTCCTGTAGATATATTTTCTCCCTCCCGTATGTTCCTTCCATGTGTCTTCCCAATGTCTATTCTACCATATCCGACATGAGAAACAGACGAAGACAGAAGGAAACGGAGAAGTGTAACAAACCGTGATCGCCACCAAAGCGCCGGACGTGATGAACATGCCGTGCCTTGGAAAGAGGGAGAGACACTCGCCTAGCTGCAGCGCTGGGAAGATGAGCGGTCCAGGGAGAACCGTCTATAGGTTGTACGGTCTTACGATAGACCGCCTAAGGGCGCTGCAGAAGGTGCGGGATGAAGGACTCCTGGCTGTGGAACGGTTCTATCACGACCGCAGGAAGACGATGGACGGTCCAATCGGCACCTCACGTCCTCTCGAACGGACCGTAGAGCACGGCGCAAGACCACCGAGTCAGAAGTCGCAAAGGGGTCCAACCTCCACCCTCTCCAGCCGGCCAGAGGGGATGGGCCTCGTGCCAGGGATTGCTGACCTGGGGGATTTTAAACCCCTAGGGTGTCAAAAACGCAGGTGGATGTGAGCATGGTAATGAGGATGAAGAAAAATGTGGGGAGAAAGTAGCGAAAGCAATGCATGCGATGACAAAGAGGACAAAACCAATCAAACACAAAAGACTCAAAACTCGACTACTCCCTGAACTAGAGGCTTGTATGGACGTAGAAAGCCTCCCTCCTTGGTGCTAGGTCACTCAAGAATGCGGAAGGGCTTCGCCGTCGACCAAAATCTTCCCCCCTTTCAAGCCCGGCCTTTAGGGTCTATTTATAGAGCACCTAAAGTCAGCCCCGAAATTAGGGTTTCCATTCATTTTTAGGACGAGATATTATCACAAAAGTTGGAGATAATCGAGTTATCTCTGATCCAGAAGAAACGGCATCGAAAAAGACTCCATATTCGAGAAGAAATCTCCGGATAAAGCCCGGGGACACGTCTACGGATAGAGAGAGAAAATCTTTGATTTCTTCAGAGTTCGCAGGGTTAAACGGTCTCACGATAGACCGCTCAACTGGTTGGGCGGTCAACAAGGGACCGTCCATCCCTATCGGTGAAAATTCCAAAAATAGGATAAATACCAACAAATTATCCATTAACCAACCGAAGATATCGCCGTTGGACTCTTATACTTGAACGGCTAATATGGGACCGTCCAATAGAACGAGCGGCCAAGGTCCAACCGTTTAACTCTTGTCGGTGATGAATAGAAAAAATAGATAATTATCTGAGAGATATTTAGGCTTTAGGACTCTGGAAGAAGAACGGTGCACTCTAGACCGTTCATCATGTTAAACGGCCAGAAATAAACCGCATAAGCCCTTGTCGGTGGAAATTCAAAAAAATCATCAGACATCTTTTTAATGTATGAACGGCTCATAAATAACCGCTCAAGAGTTGAACGTCCAGGGATGACCCGTACATGTTCCTGGACACTTGATTTTTATAAACATGTTCAATTAACCAAAAACCAAGGCCCATTAAGCCCTGAATTGATACGGTCGCAACCAAGGAGGGAGGCTACCCATAAAACTGGCCCATGACTTACCAGAAAATGCCCAGCGAGTGATGGACAACTCGAGGCATCAACAAATGGGAGCAAGAGAAACGACTCAACTTATCGGCAAAAAACGGGTGTCAACAGATCCCCCTCCTTAACGTCCTCTTTGCAGGGGAGCGAGCGGAGGTGAAGTGAAAGTGGCACGGAACATGGAGATGAAGCGGAAATGCAGCGGAGCGGACTGAAAAGCGGGTGTTAAGGTAAAACGACACCCGTTTTTACTAACAAGCGACAGGAATCTTCCGGAAAACTCTAAACCAAACGCAAGGAATGATTAAACCAAAAATGACATCAGTCTGGAGGAACTAAACTAAATGAAATAAATCAACAAGACCAACCTCATGGGGGACACAATCCCGCGGTCCAATGAGGAGGCCAAAAGCAGGCAGCAAAAGTAAACGAAACAGGCTAAAGCTCCAGACGGGGACCTCTTAATCAACCAAACCAAGCGAATCGACCAAAGAGAACCTTCCAACTCAGAGTGGAATTAGTTCCTCTTATTAAAACACTGAACGCACAGCTAACCATCACTGATGGGACATTCTTCAAGCAAACCATGGGTCATGAAAGTTCAAAAGATGCGTATGATGCATGCTGGGCTAAAATAAAGGAAATCGTTAAAACAAATGCAAAGAAAGTTTAAAATATAAAATACTCGAGAATAATATTGCTAAGCTGGGAAAATCAGAGTCAAGATACCATCCGCAACCACGGCGTGCAGGATAGAACCATCCTCCCCATGTTTTCCTGACCTAACGGCCTATCCGAAGATTAAACACGTTAACCTAGATCATCATCGTTTTTGTTGAAGGGGAACATCAGATCTTTGAACACGTAGATAACCAACTGGTTCTCGAGATAATATATAATACCATATAATAATGCAATAGGGGTGACAAGGATAGAAGGCCATACCCGACTTACCTGTGCAGGTGAAACGACGCTTTTTGGATTTTCTTTTCTGATTTTTATGGATTTTTCATGAATAAGACAAATGGGATAAACATACCAGAGATAACACAATGATTAACTGAACGACAAACAACATGACATAACATGATGAATAGAAACACAACAAGACGAACAAGCACATAGGCAACAGAATAAACAGACCGTACGTATGCATGAACACGGTGTGACAAGATAACAATCGCGGGACAACACATGGTTGAGATAAGAACATGACAGATCGCATGGTTGGGACAACACATGGAACATGGAAAGACGACCATCGACATGTGCAAGACAACTAACAACATGTGGTGAGGAACAAAATAACACGTGTGGGACGACACGGTGGGACATGGACATGAACAAAGGACATGGCGGGACAAAAGAGACATAAACAAAACACGTCCTTCAATCAAAACTCGAGATCAGAATGAAGCAGAACCACCAGGTTCATAATCGTGAGGCAAAGCCCTCTCATAAAGATATGATCATTGCAGACAAAAGCTGAGAAGGACATAAGCTTCAGAACAGACCGAGAGATATGATTGAAGAAGGAAAGAACAGATCAAAGATGTGGACATGAGACAGATAGAACAAAATATGGAGTAAGGAAAGCTTGAGTACCTGTAACCTGCACACTTAGCAAACAGATTACGTATCTGTTCTCAAAATACAATGTAAAAGATAAATATGTTTATATTTTTCAAATTTTTTAATTTTTCAGATTTTTGAAAATGATTGAAATTTTGGACAATATTTCATCTTTTGGATTTCATCATTATTTATTTATTTTTTTATTTTTGACAATATCTCATTTTTTTGGATTTTTGAAAATATCTCATTTTTTTGGAATTTTGACAATATCTCATTTTTTTTGGACTTTTGACAATATCTCATTTTTTTAGATTTTTGAAATAGCAATCCGCAGCACCCAAAGACAGGCTCGAACTACTGGCCAAGGATCGCCGTCCCTCCCTTCTCATTAAAGACTTCCCTTGAGCAGGACATGCATGTGAGGGTGGCTTACCACAATCAACAGCTTCTGAAGAACGATGCCCCTACTAAGGCCATACCCGGGATACAACCCAGCCTAAGAGGGAGGAGTAGAAGAAGAAAAATTAGAGACAAGCTTTGTGTAGGATGGGAGATATCAAGGTTTGAATCCCTTCTAGGGCACTACCCCTCAAAGAGTAGGTCTGTTGCGTCGAGACTTTGTGTCTTTGATTTTTAGACCCATATTTATCAGGCACGTATGCGACCGGGCTCATGACGTCCCGTGGGGAACTGTACTGCCACTCTTGCCATGCCTTTGATTCATAATTTTACATTGATTCATTTTCTCATTCATAGCCTTTACTGACTAGATTTAGCGCGAAAGCTCATTTTTGAGGGTCAAGACTACCCCTATTTGAGACCTCTCCCGTATTAGGGAGCACCTATGTTAGTCATCTCATCCATCAATCTCTTGCCCCTGCACTTGGCCGAGCAGAGAAGAGAAAAAGACCTTTGTGCATACCCAAAGTATGGCCAAAGCAGCAACGGTGTTGCTCAAAGGAATCGGCTATGGCTTGCCGTGTAGTGTGTGAAAAACTCATACTCATAGGTCATCCTCAACAATCGAGGAAAGAAACTAGACTGCCAGCGCTAAGCTATCACCAGCCTAAGGATGCTGCAGAAGCTAACTTTTTATTTGACTAATTAAGCAAATTCAACTAAAGCCACTCAACCATGTTGAGGAACCAATGTTATAAAAATGTGCAGGAGTAATAAGAGTAATAGCAATGATAACATATTCTTGCACAAAATAACAATACCTTTGCAAATCCATGACGCGGAAACCGGCATCCTGAAGCGAACATGATCATCGAGCTTCTGATCGGCACGAGCTTTATATTCCTTGCTTGCCAGGATAAAAGGGTGAAAAGGATAGCAATGTGTAGATATTCCTTGACATGGAGGAGCGGTAGACATCAAACTGGATGAAGAAGGGATAAAAAGGAAGAGAGACAAGGGCTAGAACTCCCTCGTTAAGGCACTGAGGCCCTGATAACAAGGAACCAAGTACAGAATAACCAGTGATTAATTGAGATCAAGGTGGGCTAAAGCCTCGAAAACATCAAGAAAAAGGGTAAGAACCCTGAAAGGGTGAGACGGAAAGAACAGAAAGACGGCGAAAAGATAACTGTGAAGATAAAGTAGAAAGAAAAAGATCATCCGACGTGGTCGGAGGAAAGGAATAACGATCACCCGCCAGGGGCGGGGAAGAAAATGTATGAACACCCGACAAGGTCGGGGAAAAGGAATGAGAACCACCCGACGTAGTCGGGGAAAGATTAGGAAAGCCACCCGACAAGGTCGGGGAATGAGCACAAGGAATCCCCAACAGGACCGGGGAACAAGGATGAGAAGTGGAATCCAGACGTATCCGGGGAGAAAAATTACGAGAGGATGCCCTTGGCTCAGAGGAAGAGGAGGACATAGGCTGAGGCCTAGAATGGTGAAAATAGGAAGAGATGGTAGAAATATGACCAGGTGGTGGAAGGTACACCACCCAAGGATAAGAACTGAGTAACAGAAAAGATGAATGGACGGAAGAAGGAGATGAGGCAGTGGACTCCCGAGTGCACAACTGACGGCCCTTGAACATACGTCGCCGCCACTTCTTAGCCGCAATCTTCTTGAAGCAACGCCGCCTGGCCCGGGCTCGGACCTTCAGGCTTCTTGTCTTGCAATACTTTCTCAAATAACGAGCCCATCTGATAGACGGCCTGGCCCGACTGCGAACAAGCAATTTCCTTCGGGGCGGCTGCCCCTAGCTGTGCGGTGCTAACCTCAGAAGGACATTCTAGAACAGTCAACTCCTTGGGATGAGCATCAGGAAGCAGTGGAGTTTTGTCATTCGGCACTAGAGGCATAAGATTCGGCAACTTCACTCGACAATCGGGCATGAAGCATAACTCCCTTGCTAGAAGTGCAGGACAGAGCTAAGGGAGAGTCACGCGCGGCGTTGACGTGGCCGGCATGCTAATAAATTGAGGGAAGTTGCACAGCAAGTGCAGAATGTTCTTGGAAAGTGCAAAAGATGTGGCCAATTGCCTCTTGAATAGGGAATCTATCAGGCTCCGGGTGGCCGTATGTGTTAGCATAATCTGAGTAGAGAACCCCTCTCAGCCAGTGAACTGAACAACAATCGAGCGCGAGGTAATAACAGCATTAATGATGAACTTCCCGGCTAGCAAAGAGATTGCTACCGGCCTCGCCTTTGAAGAAACTGGCACCAACACGAGGGAACTCTTCTTTGCAACCGTTCTCGTAGTAAATGCAGGCTCATTACCCCTAAAATGGCTAGGAACCAGGACTTGGACCGGCATGCGGGAAATAACATCTTGGATCTTGAAATGCACGATTGAAACCTGGCTTGGCTCCTTTTCTCCCTAGGGACTAGACCTGAGGGGCACCAAAGGTAGCGTGTACCTGCTCCGTGAAGTGGGAAGCGGTAGGGGGAGGTTTGAAGGAGGAGGTCTGAAGGGCGCGGGTGGCGTTGGTGCAAGCGATGGAGAAATAATGATGATGATAGGCATGGGTGGAGGTAAAGGCAAAAGTGGGGGCATGGGTTTAGGGTCGGCCAGCTCGGGCTAAGAGGACGATGGCGAAAGAAGTGGCATCGGTCGCGGGGATGGTTGTGAAGGTGACAGAATAGGGGTTATTACGAGGGGAAGTGATGAAGACAGTAGTGAGGATAATAGGGATAATGGAGAGGGTGACGATGGAGATGTGGCCAATGGAGGCGGCGAAGACGGGGGTGAAGAAGGTGGCGGCAAAGGGGGTGACGTGGTTGATGGAGATGGTGAAGGGGAAGAAGGAGGAGAAGAAGGTAGTGGCGTAGTGGAGGAAGTGGCGGGTGATGGCGCTCTTTGGCGTATCTTTACAACACGTCGAGAGGTGTTGGGGACAGGAGTGGTGGTGGAAACGGAGGGTGAAGGAGAAATTGCCCGAGCGGAGGCTGAAATAGGTAAAGGTGGTGGAGGAGATCGGATAGAGGAAGGAGTGGACAATAGAGTAGGTACCTTATTAACTGAAGAAACACCAGGGTGCCCCTGGTCATGATGTGGAGACGGTTGCTTAGGCGGCACGGCTTGCTGCTGCTGCTGCTTGCTACTGCTGCTGCTTGCTGCTGAGGTCTGAAACAACTTGGCGCATGGTAGCCCAATCAATCATCTTCTTATCTTCCAGACTGTAAACAAGTTCTCGGAACTCGGAGCAATTCTCGACCACATGCTCCTATTGACGATGGAATTCACAAAACTGGAGCAAATTCTCGATCGCGGGTCGGCAAGGCATAACCGGAGGGAGTTGCAACGCATGGGTGGCCGCCAAAGCCATGAAAACGTCTGTAAGAGATTCCGACAACGAAGAGTGAGAAGCCCGCTTCGGGCAAGGTGGATGTCGAGGGGTGTGAAAAGGTAATGGAGATGGTAGCGGGGGTTACGTAGGCAAGGGGGACAGCGTAGGAAAAGGCGGAGGGCTAGAATGATGTGGCGGCGTGGAGGGAGTGGGAATGTAATGGATGACATCTACCTGCTCTGGGTGTAGTGCTTCCTTGACCGGAGGTGGAGGGGTGTGGTGAGATGAAATAGCGGAAGGCCGACTCGTGGAGGGATGTGAGGTGGAGCACATGGAGGTATAGGGGTGTGGGGGAGCGGAAGGCCGACTCGTGGAGGGATATGTAGTGGAGGGCTGACTTGCGGTGGAGGGCGGAGGGAAAGTGTATGTAGAAGGTGACGGCAGAGGAGGCTCATGGTAAAAGGAAACTAGGAGTTGTTGGCTAACGAAGCGGGCTCGATTGTAAAGCTGTTGCCAGGATGTGATATCGTTCAGGGCTAAGATACACCTAAGCTCGGGCGTTGTATTAGAAATAACCATCTTGATCTGATCCCCTCTGGAATATGCCCAGGGACTTACGCGACTAGGCGACGCCAGCGGTCGGCAAACATGGAGAATTGCTCGCCTGGCTTCATCTTCTTCTGGGCCAGATCAACCATAGAATATCTGGGCCCCACCTGGTCTCGGTATTGCTGAATAAATCTTGCTTGATTGGCTTAAAAATTCATCATCTGCTCCTGCGGCAATGTGAAAAACCAATCCTTGGCCGAGCCCTCTAAAGATAGGCCAAACAAATAGGCCATCACGCGTTGATCATGCTGGAACTGGGCCGACTCATGTAAGAACTCCTTCAAATGGATATAGGGGTCACCGACTCCACCATAGCGGCGATATGCCGGAATTTGTGAACGCGGTGGGAGTTGAAGACCTTGAAAGGCAAACGGGATGTCCGAAGAAGTTTGAGGGTTGATTCAGCGTTGTAATTCATCAAGCTGGCGTTGGGCCTGAGTGAACATCTCCTCGGTAGGAAGAATCTGAGAAGGGTATGAACCAGCCTGAGCAAGAGATGATGAATTTAGACCAGGGTAATGATGATGGGCCTCTGCTGTGCTCTGGTCCTCTTTCACCCTCTGCCCATACTCGGCTCATGCATGGCTGTCCGCCCACTAGTGCTTCGGTCAGCGCGGCAGCTGACTCCCACCTCCTGGGAGTTGACTGTTCTCCTGCTGCCCTCCTTCCGAGCGTGGGGCTTGTTGCGGACGTCTCTGAGCGGCCTGCTCTGGAGCTGCCTCTTGCGGTCTCCTCCCTTTAGGCTAACGGCTCCACCCAGATGGACAGTGTCCCCCCTTTTGACTCCACCTCGCTTGCTGGCTCCCAGGTCCCTGATGCCTCTCCTCCTCTTGGGTCTGAGCTACCCTCTCCTGCTTTGGGCTCGGTCATCATCACCACTGCTGCTCTTCCTCCGGCTGTAGTGCTCGGCTGCACCGACCCTGTGGATGAGTCTCTCCAAGCTGATCATGTGGAGGCTTCTCCAGGTTCTCTCCAGGCCGAGCGGGGGTGGCCCCCGGATCATCAAGCGTCTGTCGTTGGGGAGGGTGCCCCTCCTCCATGCCCAACTTTGTCCGAGGCTGTCCCTCTGCCGGCTGCCCCGTCTTCACGTGTCCAGGTGGCTTGTCGTGCCGCCGCTGCTTCGATGGCCCTCGGCCTCCAGGCACTGGATGCTCAGGCCCAAGGCGGGCCCCCGTTGCCTCCTGCTGGTCTCAATGCCGCTGCTGAGGCTTGGTCCCCAGGGCTGCAGCCCTCCACCTTGGCGGGTGGGGCTGCCGGTCCGGTGCCACCTTCCTCTACTCCTACGCGGTCCCCCCGCCTCTCCTTTGCTCAAGCACTGAAGAAGAAAATCAACCGGGAACCGCCCAGCCCGATTGTTGTCTCTGCTCCGCCCCCAGTTCCGTTGCGTCCCGCGGACGCCGCGCCTCCCTCGGTTCTTGGTTCTGGTATCAAGCTCCCTCAACTCGTACAGGTTCTCTCCTTCCCTGGGCTTGAGCCGGCGTCGGGGTTTAGTGATTTTACGGCGGCTCATGTGGCTTTCGTGGGCAACCCTGTCTTGGACCGTTCGCGGGTGTGGTCGAGGACTGAGGCCGGTCCGTCCCGACGTTCCTTCCCGCGATCGGCAGTGCATCTTTGACGAGGCTCCTCCTCGTACCCGTCGCTCACTTCGGCTCCAGTCGGCCTTGGCGGCGCCTCCCCCGCCTCCCCCGCCTGTCCACTCTTCCATCTCCGTGGACCCCGATCACGATGGTTCGGACCTTGACCCTCTTGATTGGCCAGGATCTCCGGACCGTCGACGTGGAATCCGTTCTTCGTCCTCATCCGACTCTGAAGGGGCTTTCGATGAAGATTCTATCTTGTTGGGGATTTGAACTTTACTTGTGCTGTGGGTCCCTGGGTTCGGCGCCTAGCCCACGTCTTCGCCTTTTCTGGTCTCTTTCTTTTGTGGGCCTTTCGGCCTTGTACTCGTCCTGCCCCCTTTCAGCCGACGTTCCCCTCCCCTTCCCCTGTACCCCTTCTCTTTTACTGCTTTCCTGAATGAAAACGCTTGCCTAGCGGCCGGGGTAGTGTGTTCATCTTCTTCCGAAATGAAGGGATGAACCCCCTCCCCCCTCTACCACCTTGCAAGTATTTACTTGAGTTAAAAAAAATGATGATGGGCCGGATAAGGGGACCCAACCTGAGAAGAAGGAAAGTCCATTCCAGGAATGGAGGAATGTGTGGGCCTGGAGGAATCATGTATGTAAGAATGAGGATTGATTGGGTTAACAGTAGCACGGGCGGGGTAAGAAGGCCCGTTTAAAGAATAGGGTCCAATGGAGGAATAAGGAGATGGGCCCGCATGGGAAGAGGAATCCACGCGGGGGTAAGATGGAGAAGTATAGGAATAAGGTACATGGGAGAAGTGCTCCATGGGGAAAATGGAGACTTTATACAGTGAACTTCAAATGAATATAAGGATGGGAATGAACCTAAGACAAATGCAGCTAAATGGAGACACACGAAGATGAACTAGATCAAATAAGCCTAATCTGACAAAAGGATGCAAATGACGACACTATGCAACCTACAATGGAGAGAAGAGATGAGAAAAGAATCAGCCAATTACCCACACAAATTTCAAGTGATGCACGAAGATTTTTATAAGTTCTCTTTTAGTACCTTAGTGGATTAATTAAAATGGGAATTCACTCGACCACAAGGTACCTAAACATGGTGAGAATGGAGAACTGGTAGACTCTAAAGGACTCTCTCTCGCACGAATGCAGACCCTAGACTGGGAGGTGGTATGGTACAACCTGCCCGGCGTCCGTGTGAGAATCCACGGCTCACGGGGGCTTACGGAGGTCCTTGGCAAGGTCCCCTAGTCGGCTCCAAGGAGTATGGAGATGAGAGGAAAACCCTACCTCGGTAGGAATGCAACTAGATGTGAATGAAATGCATGAGTCCTATGTGCACCGGAGTGCATGCAAAGTCTAGCCTAGAAACTAGCAACCAATGACCAAAATAAACATGTGAGGATGAAAACAAGTAGGCAGCAATAACATATAACAAGGGGGAAGATCAATAAATGGCACCAAGGAGATCAAACATCATGGAATATGACAATCAAAAATGAAATAATGATGCACGGTAGCACCATAAGGACGGTCCATATGCGACCGCTCAAAGGGACAGATGGTCTGTACAGAACTGTATAAGCCAGGGTGCAACAGAACGACAGAATAACTGCCCAGGAATCACAGAGTGGTGGAAATGACGGACGGCAGAGATGAGAAGCGTACCAGGAAGAACGGTCTATGAACAGCCGCGTAAACTCTGGGACGGATCTCCAGAAACTGTGCACCTACAACCAGAACACCCAGAAGCATACCTGTGCCAGAAAGATGGACGGCCAGGAACAGGCCGTCCGGTGGTTTGGACAGTCTATGGGAGGCCGTCTATGACAGGACGCTCGTAGGAGAACTAGCGTCGTTCGCAGGGAAGGACGGTGGATGATCAGCCGCCCAAACGGTGAACAACTCTGTGAGAACCGCTGACGTTCCAGAAGGCAGAAAATGCAACTTAACCTGCAATCACTTCAAAAGGGGACTAACACAACGATAGAGGGGTCAGCAAATCACAAGCATGATGGGCACTAGGTGTCCCACCGTGATCGCCACAAAAGAAGGGTGTAGATATATTTTCTCCCTCCCGTACGTTCCTTCCATGTGTCTTCCCAATGTCTATTCTACCATATCTGACATGAGAAACAGACGAAGACAGAAGGAAAAGGAGAAGTGTAACAAACCGTGATCGCCACCAAAGCGCCGGACGTGATGAACACGCCGTGCCTTGGAAAGAGGGAGAAACACTCGCCTAGCTGCAGCGCTGGGAAGATGAGTGGTCCAGGGAGAACCGTCTATAGGTTGTACGGTCTTACGATAGACCACCTAAGGGCGCTGCAGAAGGTGCGGGATGAAGGACTCCTAGCTGTTGAATGGTTCTGTCACGACCGTAGGAAGACGATGGACGGTCCAATCGGCACCGCACGTCCTCTCGAACGGACCGTAGAGCACCGCGCAAGACCACCGAGTCAGAAGTTGCAAAGGGATCCAACCTCCACCCTCTCCAGCCGGCCAGAGGGGATGGGCCTCGTGCTAGGGATTGCTGACCTGGGGGATTTTAAACCCCTAGGGTGTCAAAAATGCAGGTGGATGTGTGCATGGTAATGAGGATGAAGAAAAACGTGGGGAGAAAGTAGCGAAAGCAATGCATGCGATGACAAAGAGGACAAAACCAATCAAACGCAAAAGACTCAAAACTCGACTACTCCCTGAACCGGAGGCTTGTATGGACGTAGAAAGCCTCCCTCCTTGGTGCTATGTCACTCAAGAATGCGGCAGGGCTTCGCCGTCGACCAAAATATTCCCCCCCTTTCAAGCCCGGCCTTTAGGGTCTATTTATAAAGCACCTAAAGTCAGCCCCGAAATTAGGGTTTCCGTTCATTTTTAGGACGAGATATTATCACAAAATTTGGAGATAATCGAGTTATCTCTGATCCAGAAGAAACAGCATCGAAAAAGACTCCATATTCGAGAAGAAATCTCCGGATAAAGCCCGGGGACACGTTTACGGATAGAGAGAGAAAATCATTGATTTCTTCAGAGTTCGCAGGGTTAAACGGTCTCATGATAGACCGCTCAACTGGTTGGGCGGTCAACAAGGGACAGTCCATCCCTGTCAGTGAAAATTCCAAAATTAGGATAAATACCAACAAATTATCCATTAACCAACTGAAGATATCGCCGTTGGACTCTTATACTTGAACGGCTATTATGGGACCGTCCAATAGAACGAGCGGCCAAGGTCCAACCGTTTAACTCTTGTCGGTGATAAATGAAAAAAATGGATAATTATCTGAGAGATATTTAGGCTTTAGGACTCTGGAAGAGAAATGGTGCACTCCAGACGGTTCATCATGTTAAACGGCCAGGAATAAAATAAGCCCTTGTCGATGGAAATTCAAAAAAATCATCAGACAACTTTTTAATGTATGAACGGCTCATAAATAACCGCTCAAGGGTTGAACGGCCAGGGATGACCCGTACATGTTCCTGAACTCTTGATTTTTATAAACATGTTCATATAACCAAAAACTAAAGCCCATTAAGCCCTGAATCGATACGGTCCCAACCAAGGAGGGAGGCTACCCATAAAACGGCCCATGACTTACCAGAAAACGCCCAGCGAGTGATGGACAACTCGAGGCATCAACAAATGGGAGCAAGAGAAACGACTCAACTTATCGGAAAAAATCGGGTGTACAATGCGATTCGGGAAGAAGGGAAAGCTCAGTCCTTGATATATTGGGCCTTTCAAGATTTTGCAAAGGGTTGGGGAGGTGGCCTATCAAATTGCACTTTCGCCTGCTCTGTCGCATGTACATCCAGTCTTTCACGTCTCTATGCTCAGAAAATATTTCTCGTATGCCTCGCATGTTATAGAGTACGAGCCCTTAGAGGTTCAAGCAGATTTGTCATGAGGAGCAGCCCAGTGAGATCGTAGACTGGAAGGAACAAGTGTTGAGAAATAAACCCATCCAGCTGGTGAAGGTGTTATGGAAGAATTCTCATTCCGAGGAAGCAACATGGGGACCAGAGGACAAGATGCGCTGGGAATATCCCCAACTATTCGGTAAGTAATCTTAAGAATTTTAAGTTAATTTCGAGGATGAAATTATTCTAAGGGGGAGAGGATGTTAGGACCACCAATTGGGCACTGGCCCAATTACGTACAATTCAGACCCATCAACACAATGAACTAGAAAATAGATCACTAAAGGATCTTTAGGGAGTTCATAACTTGACCTAGGAAGGTCAGAATTAGTGAAAACCAAAACCCATGCAATGGCCATTGGGTAAAGAATAACTTGAATGAAGATTATAACTTCTAGAAAATAGGCCTAATAGGAGATAAGAGGGAGTTTATGATAATAGGTCGAAACAGTTATAGTAAACAATGTCACTTGTTGAAATAAAGATATCTTGGCCCATAGTTATCCAAATGGGCTGAAACCAAGGCCATTTGAAAGTTTGGGGCCCTTACCTGAACTCTTCTGTTGAGATGGAAACCCAATTCGCACCAGACCCCAATGTTCTGAGCCCATTGTCACCAACCGTCACGAAGAGGTGTGACTGTCTGGAAAAGTTCAGACGTAAATAATTAGAAATTCATAACTTTGTTTGTAGTTATTTCAATGACCTGCAACTAAGGCCATAATCTCGAAAGGGACGTTAGCTACATCGTCTATGTTAAGGTCGAGGACAAACACTGCCCGGATATTGGAGTTATACCCGAACTACCTTGGGCTACCGAAAGGTCGCGACTGGAATGGGGGAGAGTAAATGTTAATCGTGTGAAAATCATAACTCATGCTAGGGTCGATGAAATTCGATGAAACCATGTCCCAAGGTTAGATCTGGAAGTCCTCTCAACTTCATCTGAAGACATCCCAACCCATATCTCAACATAAGAGTGCGTCCACCCGCATTTATGACTGATGGATGAAGAGTCACGTCTATTCAAGCCCGAAGAGGTGCATGGCTTTAACTCCTCTCCAACCAACAACCTTGGGAGCGGAATTAAGCCTTGTGGGTCATGGGCAAACCCTAGGAAGGCTTGAAATCCATATAAGGAGGTGGGTTTCATGGATAGTAATCCTTTAGCAACCATTCTCTTCAACTACCCACCATCTACGGTCCTTCTTGAGTGAGAGGGAGGGTGAGGGACCTTAACTCTACGTGGGTGGATGATCCGACGCATGGTGGACGATCCGGCGCATAGAGGATGATCCTACAGTGCCCTGGGATGAAGGAGAAAAGCTTTAGGAGGATCTAGGGTGTGGATCTCATCCCCGGGTCGTCGGTTTAACACTTTGAAGGTAGGCACCTAACCTCAAATCTTAGGGGTCAACAATGCATTAGAACGATTTCTAAGTAGTTTCTATATGTTAAAGAGGGACTAAGGGTATGTGGGATCAACTACTATGTTTATTTTTCTGGTTTTTCCATCAAGTTACGTGCTTTTGTCATGTTCCTCTGAGTTTTTAATCGAAGATCAGGGTCTCTGAACTGACTGCATCGACGCAGCTCTTGACTGCATCGACGCAGCCTCCTTTAGAGTGTTGACTGCGTCGACGTAGCCCCTGACCGCGTCAATGCACCTTGAGCTCTGTTCCAATTTCCAGAAACCTAGAAAAAGAGAGTTTTGAGAGGCTATTCTAATTCAGAAAAATCTAAAAAATTGGAAAATGATAGAAGACTAAGTTAGTAACTCACTGTAAAAATTTCGTTCTCATCGAAATTCTGCACTTGTAGTTATGAATTATTTTCTACGCATGTGTAACCTAGAAGTAAACTTGTCTTCTTTTATACGATAACCTTTATGGTAACCTGATTCACAATAGTCAGCATATAAGTATGATTTGCCCATTTAAACCATCTGGACGCATGCTTGTGTTATGATAAGATAAGATTTAGTATGATAGAAATATTGTAATATGAATATGAATGTGAATACGAATACGATGTGAATGTTATAAATGGAAAACAACAGCATTCTGTGAGGTTGGACTTCAGTCCCTTCTGCGGGACGACGATACGTAACGCCGCGAAAGTAAAAGAACCCAGGGGACGGTGATACGTAATGCCCTGGTTAAAATCTCATGATTCAGCTAGTTTGTTCTGTGGAACGGCGATACGTAACACCACAGTGTTGTACCCCTGCGGTTTTGATGATGCCAAACCCTACGACTCATCTTAGCATGGTTTTGATGATGCCAAACACTATGACTCATCTAAGCATGATGTCATATGTGTTGACGCTGCATTTATGTGGTTTTTATGATGTCATGATATTAATATGGTTCAATGATGACAAATGTTGTTGATGTTGCATTGATGGATGTGATACATTGCAGTTTTGCTGACATAATTGCTCTTAAGATGATCTTATTATATGTAGAAGAGCAGGTTGACATACTCTAACTGAGCAGGGGCATAAGCTCGATGCAATGAAGCAGCTGCCATGGTTAAAGAAGAAACATGTTGATGCACTCAAAGTTGGCTTAAGGAGTAAGGTCAATGCAGCTGAATGTTCATGATAATCAGGTCGATGCACCTGAAGAAACTCTTGCTGATCAGGTCGATGCACATATGCATCTTGGACTAGTAAGGTCGATGTAGTGGAGCTTGTAGGGTCAGAATCAAGAACTCTGCCTCGATGCAATGAAGCACTGCCTCGACACAGCAGAGTGGTTGCCGCAAAATAAGGTCGGTGCAACAGCTACTGTTAAAGGAGTTAGGTCGATGCAACAGCTACTGTTAAAGGAGTTAGGTCAATGCAACGGCTACTGTTAAAGGAGTTAGGTCGATGCAGCGGCTATGGTTAAAGCAATAAGATCGGTGCAACAAGTTCATCATCAAGAGACAGGTCTATGCATCAGTGTCAGCTTATATAACTTAGGTCGATGCACCTCAGTTATGATCAGAACAAAGGTCGGTGCAACAATTCTTTACTGCTTGGTCAGGTCGGTGCAGCTATTTCAAATCTACTAGTAAGGTCGATGCACCTCAGTTATGATCAGAACCAAAGTCGGTGCAGCTATTTCAAGACTACTATAAGGTTGAAGCAGCTGAAGATGCTATGCCTATAAGGTCGATGCATCTTAACACTTCTCGACAACACAAGGTCGATGCATATGAAGTAATTAACGGTCTCTAGTGTAAAATTAGTTTACAACTGTATGCAAAGACACTAAAATCAGGTCAGCTAAAGTTAAATGCTACCTTACATACTGGATTAGCATGGTAAGGGATATGTGAAGCTATATTCAATCTTGCCCAGATGAGTCAAATCTTATGAAGAAGAAGAACCGTTTGATGAAATGCCTCAGTGAGCACAACACACGCATCAAGTCGATGCAGTAAAAGAGACAGCGGCAAAAGTAGGTCTGATCATCAGTACACAGAAGCACTCCATCCACTTGAAAGGTCAGCAGCGCATCGAAGTCTGCATCGACGCAGCAGCAAACCTGAACCAAGAAATGAAGATCCATTTCTAGACCCGATTGGGTAGCCCACTCCATCGACATTATGGCACGTGATCTAATAAGAGATGGCACGCTTTTTCAGAGGTTTTCAGAGGAAGAATATTGATGGGAATCAACTCCGAGCACGTACATTTTATTTTTATATTTGTGTCCCTTTTATTTGAATCTATACCCTTATGTAATTGGGTACACAATTGTATGGCAAGTATAAGCCAAAATGTGAGTCAATAGGTTTTAGTGGGTTTATTTGTAAAAGTTCAGTAGGTCCAGCAGGGCCCCCCCACCTTCTTCCCCATTGGTCCACCTAAGCCCTAGGACCCATGTGGGGCTGGTCAAATGTCCAAGGTGGGCTTCTAGAAAGCTTGACCATTCAAGGGGACAAAGGGGAGAAAAATTCAAAAATGGTGGCCATTAAGTCACGGGGGCGCCCCCATTTAGTATATTATTAGGTGTTGTATTTTTATTTTAATTGGCCATTTGACCACATGGGGGAAGAATGTAATATACCCCATTTGCCCTCCCCAAATCCTAGATCTAGGGGTAAGCTTGGTCTTTTGCCCATTTCTATATATCCTTGTATTTTTCCATTTGGTGGAATTAATGAAGAATTAAGCATTTTTGCCAAGAGCAAGCCCAAGGGCACCCCTTTCTCTCTCCCACCCCCCTTGCAGATGGAGTTCTACGAATTTCTTGAGGTGTGAAGCCTCCTCCCCTCCCCCTCTCTGAGTGAGAAGCTCAGCACCGTCGCCGCCGCCGCCGCCATCGAGCCGCCGTCGCACCGCCATTGCGTCGAAGTTCTGTCCAGATCTGGATAGATGGTTTAAGCCCGATTTTTATCTCCAAATCAAGAGATCTGATCGAGCTGCAATTTTGAGTGTTATTCTTCTTGTTATCCCCGGTCTCCATTTTACATTTCGTGTCAATCAGAGGTCATTTAGTATTTTTCCTGTAATTTTTGTTCCACCCCTGACAGTCTGCCAATCAGCAGATATACAGGATAGGAGTCTGTTCTTCTATTTTTTCCGCCCCCTTATACATCTCAATAAATCCCCAAAAAAATCATACGTGTTCCTCACTTACCCCCCTTCCACCCATAATTTTTTTGGAGTCTAGATCTATTATTTTCCTATCGGTCAAAATTTATTTTCAGGGAAAACTCAGTTTGTCCTGTGTGTCTATAATTCTGAGTCAGAAGCAGCAGCAAACCACAATCATTTTCATTTTCAATCCACTCACTTGATGGATCTGAGAAAATTATATGTTGTAGTTCTCTGAGTCCTCTATCCATCAGTACCAATTTTGCGTCGATCCGACATCAGATCTGGCCGTAGAAATTCTTCTCGTGGAGGCGCGCAGTTCAGATCCGAGGACAGGCCAGCAACTCAGTCCACGGGTAAATCCTGGTAAAATACACCGGGATACTTTCGGCGATCGCCGCTCCCGGAGATCGCTCGACTACCCATCAGCAAGGTCCTAGCAAGCCACCGCAGCAAGGAGACGCCCGGGTACCACCGTCCCAGCAGCCAGCCCCACCTACTGTTCGCGGGCCCCGCAGAACCGAGCCAGACCAGCAGCCCGTCTCCGGCCCGGGTGCGTTCCATATCGCAGCCCGTCAACCCGAGTTCGCTACTCCCGGGTCCCACATTATAGCACTTTACCTCCCTGCATAGAGTGGGTGATAAATTCATTTCTGTAATTATTATTAATATTTGTACACCGGGAGTACGAGCTTCGGCCGGGGTCGTCTTCCCCACGCCCGGAGCGTGGAGGTACACTCGCCACCCTCCTACTTTGGCATTTTGCTCAATTCGTATATTTTTGAATGCTGCTGCTATAGTAATAGTTTAATTAGCTTGATATTCATTTTTATCACCGCTGCGAGACTGAGTGAGTGAACCCGTCTCGAGACTCGAGCCGGGTACATGCGGAAAAGCCGATACCCCAGGCTCATTGCCGGTTTCTCAACCGCGCACGATCCCGTGTTTCCCTCCCTCAGGGACGTCCGTGAGCTAGAGTCCCAGATTCGCGTGTCCGTCCCGCATCAAATTGGTATCAGAGCGAGTCGAGTCTAGGGTAGTCTTGTTTAAAAATGTAAAAAAAGAGTCATTTAAGTCTTGGAGTCTAAGTCTAAGTCGGTCTAAGGTTGCATTTGCATTCCTTTATTCGGTATATCAAAAGGTGTAGCCCGAGCATTAGGTTACGCCTATCGGGAAGGTCGCACATTTGCGAGAGAGGATCTTCGGATCCCGTAACTCCGCCAAGTACCAGATATTGGTTAAGTCTAGGTTCATCACTTCACTTTGGTCGGTGCATTCCAACCTCGTGTCCATTGCATGCCCACTCGTAGGGGTACCCAATACTCACCACCACCACCACCTATGGCAGATCCCCGAGTCCCTAGTCCCGATGAGTCATCGGTGGTTGACATGTTTCGAGCTCTTATGAAACAAATGGGAGAGTTGACTACACGAGTGGACAAGATGGAAGGATTGAGTACGCGAGTGGATGGCCTAGGCGCTCGTTTGGAAGAAAGGATGAAGGCCTTAGAGGATAGGGCTATAGAGTCGGACCAGTCTTTTCATGGTCTGGTAGGGAGGGTAGCCGTCCTAGAGAGACCCCCGGTTGAGGCTCACCCCACGCTGACACATGGTCAACAGGAGCTGGTTCAGCCACCTACTGCTCCTAGGGCTCAAGGAGTAGATGATAGGAGGCGTCAAGTCCCCGAAGTCGTTGATTATGGGTCCGAGAATGAAAATGGGGGATATGGTCGTGACCATCGTGTTCAACGATGGAACCATGAGTTGGATGAGGATGAGCGGACCCTCAGGAGCGTTCGTGCAGACCCTCCCACTTTTGATGGGTCCTTAGACCCAAAGGTCTATCTTGGTTGGGAGGCCGGTATGGACCGGTATTTTGAGTGGTTTTAGATGTCGGACCACTGGAAGGTCAAGTTTGCCAAGATGAAACTATTAGGACACGCACAAACTTTTTGGAGAAACATGGAGAACCTATTGTTTCACAGTCAGGAACCCCAGGTAGAGACGTGGGATGAGATGAGGTCCAAACTTAGGAAGAAGTACCTCCCTACCTCCTACCGCCAACGTCTCATAGACAGATGGCAGAGTCTCACCCAAGGAGATCGGTCCGTCAACGATTACATCGCCGAGTTCGATGAATACTTTCTACGATGTGACGCCACGGAGGAGAGCTCCCTGACCGTTTCCCGATTTCGGCGTGATCTACGGCCACACCTATAGTATGAGCTTTTTCGCCGCAAGGTGGACAAGTTGGAGGATGCATACCAGGTTGCTCTCGAGATGGAGCAGTTCGAGGGAGAGTTCGAGTCTACCCAACGATTGGGCCCCGTCCCGCTTCATAGTGCCGAGCCCCGTATCTCTTTAGGCCCATATCCGAGGGCCCCCATGGCTCGACCTCAGGAGCCCGCCCGTCAGGAGCAATTCGCTCCAAGGCCTCGCCCTCCCCCGCCAAGGGAGCTACCTACACCCCAACCACCGGCACCCGTTGCTCGGCCCCCGAGACCTATTGCCCGTCCTCCGACGCCCACACCTCCTCCCCTGTTGCCTACACCCCCTGTCCATCGGGAGGATAAGGGTAAGGGACCACTTATCGGAGAGAGTAGTAGGTCACGAATGCAGTGTTATCACTGTCAGGGGTTTGGCCACTTCGCCAGCTAGTGTCCCTCCCGTACATCACTAGCCCTAGGGGACAAAAGGGTTGGAGAAGCTCCACCTTCTGGGATCGTGTCTGTCAGCTACAAGGCCGAGCCAAAATTAGCTGATGAATTCTATGAAGAAGATCCAGAAGAATCCATGGACACCCAGGATGCAACACTCGGATGATGACAACCTAGGGGTGATGTCACCGCATTAAGTCTAGGGTCATGCATGAGTCAGTCTTCTTCTTTGCGTGGTTTGTTTGTATGGTTTGTTAGGAGTCTATGCGTGCATTTGAGTCTGCATATGTCGAGTCAAGTCGGTCTTGTGCAAGCTCGTAGATGTCAGTCCCTTGCGAGTGTGAGGCAAGTCAGCTCTAATGCGTACGTTGTAGACTTGCCGGAGTATGGGATCAGCTCTACATCCATGTCCCAGATCTAATCACCTATAGGGACCCAGCGGTGATTCCTAGTGAGTCTTCGAGCCGCCTCCTCCCCTTTGAGAGTGACCCCACCCCGGAGTGTCCACCATTAGCCTCGTTCCCACAGTAGCGTGTGCATATCAAATTTATACGGAATGAGCAGGTGACGATTACTTGGAGTGGAGCGTACCCGCGCTACTTGGTACGGTGACAGATCCATCGGAGCTACTCAAGCAGTCGCACCCCTTACTCGACGGGGTCGAGTTCTTCCCACCAGGGGAGAATTGATGGGAATCAACTCCGAGCACATACATTTTATTTTTGTATTTGTGTCCTTTTTATTTGTATTTATACCATTGTGTAATTGGTAACGCAATTGTATGGCAAGTATAAGCCAAAATGTGAGTCTTTAGGTTTTAGTGGGTTTATTTGTAAAAGTTCAGTAGGTCCAGCAGGGCCCCCCCACCTTCTTCCCCATTGGTCCACCTAAGCCCTAGGGCCCATGTGGGGCTGGTCAAATGTCCAAGGTGGGCTTTTAGAAAGCTTGACCATTCAAGAGGACAAAGGGGAGAAAAATTCAAAAATGGTGGCCATTAAGTCAAGGGGGCGCCCCCATTTAGTATATTATATTAGGTGTTGTATTTTTATTTTAATTGGCCATTTGACCACATAGGGGAATACTGTAATATACCCCATTTGCCCTCCCCAAATCCTAGATCTAGGGGTAAGCTTGGTCTTTTGCCCATTTCTATATATCCTTGTATTTTTCCATTTGGTGGAATTAATGAAGAATTAAGCATTTTTGCCAAGAGCAAGCCCAAGGGCACCCCTTTCTCTCTCCCACCCCCCTTGCAGATAGAGTTCTACAAATTTCTTGAGGTGTGAAGCCTCCTCCCCTCCCCCTCTCTGAGTGAGAAGCTCAGCACCGCCGCCGCTATCGAGCCGCCATCGCACCGCCACCGCCACCGCGTCGAAGTTCTGTCCAGATCAGGACAGAAGGTTGAATCCCAATTTTTATCTCCAAATCAGGGGATCTGATCGAGCTGCAATTTTGAGTGTTATTCTTCTTGTTATCCCTAGTCTCCATTTTACATTTCGTGTCAATCAGAGGTCATTTAGTATTTTTCCTGTAATTTTGTTCCACCCCTGACATCTGCCAATTAGCAGATCTGCAGGATATGAGTCTGTTCTTCGATTTTTCCTGCCCCCTTATAAATCTCCATAAATCTCCAAAAAAATCATACGTGTTCCTCACTTACCCCCCCTTCGACCCATAATTTTTCTGGAGTCTAGATCTATTATTTTCCTGTCGGTCAAAATTTATTTTCAGGGAAAACTCAGTTTGTCCTGTGTGTCTATAATTCTGAGTCAGAAGCAGCAGCAAACCACAGTCGTTTTCATTTTCAATCCACTCACTTGATGGATCTGAGAAAATTATATGTTGTAATTCTCTGAGTCCTCTATCCATCGGTACCAATTTTGCGTCGATCCGACATCGGATCTGGCCGCAGAAATTCTTCTCGTGGAGGCGCGCAGTTCAGATTCGAGGACAGGCCAGCAACTCAGTCCACGGGTAAATCTCGGTAAAATACGCCGGGATACTTTCGGCGACCGCCGCTCTCGGAGACCGCTCGAAAACCCATCAGCAACGTCCCAGCAAGCCGCCACAGCAAGGAGACCCCCGGGTAGCACCGTTCCAGCAGCCGGCCCCACCTACTATCCACGGGCCCCACAGAACCGAGCCGGACCAGCAGCCCGTCTCCGGCCCATGAGCGTTCCGGATCGCAGCCCGTCAACCCGAGTTTGCTACTCCCGGGTCCCACATTATAGCCCTTTACCTCCCTGCGTAGAGTGGACAATAAATTCATTTATGTAATTATTGTTAATATTTTTACACTGGGAGTACGAGCTTCGGCTGGGGTCGTCTTCCCCACGCCCGGAGCGTGAAGGTACACTCGCCACCCTCCTACTTTGGCATCTTGCTCAATTCGTATATTTTTGAATGCTACTGCTAGAGTGATAGGTTAATGGAGAGGGGAAATCTCACCGCCCGTACGGAGATGCCAAACGAGGTCTAAACCAGACCAAACAAGGTTCAACTCCTCAAAGTGGCTGCCCCCGTGCCCACTTATTAAGAAGCCCAAAAATTCACTCGGTACAAGCGCTTCCTAGGCGGCCTTCGGGTTGGGAAGTCTGAGCATCAGTCGATCGGGAAAGCTCCCTTGGTGCCCCCTATTCCTGGTCCCGACCCAGCACTTATCACTCGGGTGACCCCTCCTGAACAAGTGCCATTCTCTCGGGCTCGCTGATGGAAGCTTATTAATTCGGCCGTTGCGAATCCCTTAATGACAGGGAGCTCAAATGGGACAAGGGAAGCCAAGAGTCCGCGCGCCGTAAGGAGCCCACATCAAGGACGTAACCTTACCTGGAATCCCTCCGCTTACAAGGACCCCTTTGCACAATAGGCCACTATATAAACAGGACATGTCCCACTGGGATAGAGAAGCTTAAGCACACCTAAGTAAGCCTGAGCAGGAACCACTTCACCTTTTGGTGGAGAGGGATCTCGCACTCCCACTTTCCTCCCAACTCTTCTCTTCGCATCCGTGCTCTACTATCTTTGCTGACTTAAGTATCGGAGGGTCTTCCCCGAGGATCTATCCCTAGGCACCTCTGACCGATTTTCCTTCTTGCAGTTTATACTTCAAGGATACGTGGTCATCTTCCTCCCCGCTCAGGAGCAGCGCGAGATCGCCCCTCTTCATCTGGCGCTGTCTGTGGGAAAGCACACAAAGAGCCATCATGGTGCGAAGAAGTTCTGCAGGAGGACTGCCGTCGATACGGGAAAAGCTCTGGTAACAGAGGAAGGCACACCTTCCCTCCCCACGGAGCATTCCCCATCCGACAACCAAGCCAATGAGCTACCTCCATCGGTGGCGGGGGAACAACTTCCCGACGGAAGCACCGACGCCCTCCAAACCCTCAATGCAAAACTGGATGTCCTCGTGGATCTCATGATGGCCCAGGCGGCCAGGGAGGAGAAGTCACAGCTCCCCAGGAAAAGCCCCCCACGTGGAGATGCCTCCCAGCACACTGCTGGAGGCCATTTCATCCTCCAGGGGCAGCGGCTCATCCGCAACGCGTCAGGAGGACCATCGCACGCCCCTCCCCCGGAGCAAGAAGCCTCCTCAACCCCGAGGAGGGAGAAGTCCGGAGCACGCAAATCGTTCACGTATGCCGAGGCCCCTGAGGAGCGTCGGGGCAGCATGCAAGCGCCCCCCCAGCCCCTCGGGACACCGACAACCGAAACTCTCTCTCCGGCTGCGAGACTTCGAGAGGCGTTTTCGCAGAGCAAGAGCGCGTTCTCCGTGCCTTGCAGAAGACCTCTCCTGTGGAGGACGAGGAGCGATCCCCGTTCTCTGACTACATCCTGATGGCTGAGATATCTCCCAGAATCTCACTTCCGACCTTCAAGTCGTACGACGGCCAGGGAGACCCGGCCGACCATTATGACATCTTCGACACCCTGATGACCTTGCATGGGGCATCCGACGTGATCAAGTGCCGAGCGTTCGTGACCACTCTGGTTCAGGGCGCTCAGGCTTGGTTCAAAGCCCTCGCCCCCGGCAGCATCCACAACTTCAAGCAATTCGGGCGAGTATTCAAAGAAAGCTTCGCCGGCAGCGGTCCGCCCCGGTCAGTGGCGGGATTACTGGCGCTCAAACAGGAACAGGGGGAGAAGTTACGAGCTTATATCAACCGATTCAAATCAGAATCCCTGCGCATCCCCCGCCTGGATGTGGCCTCTGCCATCACCGCCTTGATCGGGGGTACCCGCAACGAGAACCTATGGCGCGAGCTAGTGCTTCATCCCCCTACCTCCCTCGCCGAGCTAGTGACCTTGGCTCTACGCCATGCCGAGTGCGAAGAAGTACTCAGCGCTTGCCGAGTCACAACTGGCTCGGGTCGGGAGGGGGACAAGAAGAGACCGTCCGAGCAAGGGATGGGACAAGGAAAGAGACGGAACCAGGATGTAGATCGAAAAGAGCCACCCCGGAAGTACGAGCGGTATACCCCACTTACCGCCCCCGTCTACGAAATCTACGAAGACATCAAAGGCTCGGGTCTCCTCAACCAACCCGTGCCCATGAAGACCAAGCATCGCAATCGCCGTAAGCATTGCCTGTTCCACAGCGACCACGGGCATCACACCAGCGATTGCCATCAACTTCAAGATGAGATCGAGCGCCTCATCCGCCAGGGACACCTATCTCGGTATGTGTCCGGGCAAAAGGAAGACCGAGGCACCGCTAAAGAGATTGATAATGTCCCCCGCGGAGTCCACATCAACGTCATCGTGGGCGGAACGACATCAGGCGGAGATAGCAGCCGAGGAAGAAAGCGTCACATCGAGCGGGCGAGCCGGAGCTCTGCTGAGGCATCTGCGGCCCCGTCGGCTAGCGAACCTCAGGCCCTGGTATTCTTTGACCAGGACCTGGAAGGGCTAACCACCCGCACGAGACGCTCTCGTTATATCGGCTACAATAAACCATTGTAACGTGGACATAATCTTAGTCGACAATGGTAGTGCCCCTGATGTATTGTCCTATGAATGTTTCCTCAAAATGGGAGAGAATCCATCTAAACTCCGCCCGATCCGAACCCCTCTCTATGGGTTCAACGGCCAGGCTACTTATCCCGAGGGAGCACTGAGTCTGCCTGTTACTATCGACACCCCGCCCAAAACCGTTACGGTTATGGTAAACTTCATCGTGATTAAGGGGATAATGGCATACAACGCCATCTTCGGCCGAGGCATTCTCAGCCGAATGAAAGCGGTGCCCTCTACCTTTTGCCAAAAGATGAAGTTCTCGACTAAATATGGCGTGGGGGAAGTTCGAGGTAACCAGGCATTGGCTAGACGGTGCTATATAGTCTCGGTTGACGCCACTAGGCCGGAAGGGGAGAATAAGGGGATAAAGGGAGCCGAGGAGGGACCTGCAACATCTGAGCCTGGCGGTGAGTTGCTAACGGTCTTCCTTAACGGTGACCCGACCCTAGGAGTGAAGATTGGAGCTGAGCTCCCACTTGAGGAACAAGAAAAATATAAAGATTTCCTTGCGTAGTACATTCCAGTCTTTGCATGGTCTGATGAGCACCTTCTCGGGATCTCGAGAGACGTGGTGATGCACAAGCTCAACCTCGACCCAACAGCAAAGTCAGTACAACAGTGCAGGAGAAAGCACTCCCCACAGAAGCAAGCGGTCATCAAAGAGCAAATCATCAAGGGACAGAAGACTGGCCTCTTTCGTCCGGTTCTGTACCCTACATGGCTCGCCAACGTCGTCCTGGTACCAAAAGCTTCTGGGAAATGGAGGATGTGCGTGGACTTCACTGATCTCAACCAGGCTACCCCGAAGGACTACTACCCGTTGCTGAGCATCGATCGACTGGTCGATTCAACCTCTGGCAGTGAGCTACTCAGCTTCCTTGATGCCTACTCCGGCTACCATCAGATCAGGATGGACCCGGAGGACATCGAGATGACCACCTTCATCACCGACTTCGGCGTACACTGCTACACCCAGATGCCGTTCAGGTTAAAGAATGCTGGAGCAACATATCAGAGACTGATCAACCACATTTTCGAAGGATAGCTTGGTCGGAACGTCGAGGCCTATATTGATGATATGCTCGTCAAGACACCGAAGGCCAAGGACCACCTCGCCGACTTAGTCGAGACCATTGACACTCTCCTAAAGCACAACATGAAGCTCAACCCCGCCAAGTGTGCCTTCGGAGTCAGATCCGGGAAGTTCCTTGGCTTCCTGGCCACTTAGCGTGGAATCGAGGCCAACCCTGATAAGGTCCAGGCCATCCTGGACATGAGGCCACCTACCTGCATCAAGGATGTCCAACGCCTTACGGGGCGCATTACTGCACTCAACCGTTTCCTATCTCGGGCGGCCGAACGATGCCTACCCTTCTTCAAATTATTGAGGGGACCCAAAATGGCATCTGCTACATTCACCTGGGACGAGGAATGTCAGAAGGCATTCGCTGAACTCAAGGAATTCTTGGCCTCGCCTCCGGTGCTGTCTAAACCAGTCCAAGGCGAAGCTCTACACCTCTACCTCTCGGCAACCCCTTCTACTGTAAGCTCGGTCCTGGTCAGGAACGACGCAGGAGTCGAGAGACCCGTTTACTACACCAGCAAGGTGCTTAATGAGGCCGAAAGAAGGTACCCCGCAACTGAGAAACTCGTGCTAGCATTGGTTACCTCGGCCAAGCGCCTCCATCGTTGTATTGACCGACGAACCCCTGAAGAAGATTCTCTTTCACCCTGAAGCCTCGGGATGCCTCGTCAAGTGGGCCATCATTCTTGGGGCCTACGATATCTCGTATCACCCTCGCTCAGCTATTAAAGGACAGTCTCTCGCAGACTTCATCGCTGAAAGTATGGTCCCAATTGAAGAAGCACTTCCACCAACGACCGGGCTTACCTGGGATCTGTTCGTCAACGGATCCTCTAATTCGACAGGAAGCGGCACCGACATTCTCCTCAAGTCCCCTGAAGGAGCGGAACTTCGGTACACCCTGAAGTTCAACTTCCAGGTGTCCAACAACGCCTCCAAGTATGAAGCCGTTATCTCGGGAGCCAGGATGGCTCGAAGACTGGGGGCCGAACGAGTCAGGATCCACACTAACTCCCAATTGGTCGCTAGCCAAGTCAACAGTGAATACGAAGCTCGGGAAGGACAAATGGTCAAGTACCTCCAAGCGGTAAAGAGGATGGCCCAACTTTTCGAGAGCTTCGAGGTAGTCCGAATAGCCCGTAAGGAAAACTCCCGAGCGGACCCCCTCTCTCGACTGGTCTCCTCGCTCAACCCCGCTAGTACATGATCGATCTTCCTTGAAGAGCTCGGGCAACCGAGCATCGAATCCGAGGTTATGACTATTGACCCGGCACCCTCAAGCGACTAGCGGTCCCCCTACATATCCTGACTCTGGGATTCTCAAGAGCCCACCGATCCTCGGGAGGCTCGAAAGCTCAAGTACCAAGCTCGGCCTTTCGTCATGTTGGATGATGCCTTGTACCGCAGATCCTTCTACGGTCCTCTCCTCAAGTGCATCAGCACCCACGAAGCCACCCGAGCGATTCATGAAGTACACGAAGGCATCTGCAGAGCGCACCAAGGAGGAAGATCACTCGCCATGATCCTGCTACGGCAGGGTTACTGGTGGCCCACTCTCCAATGCGACTGCTCAACCTACGTGTAGAAGTGTGATCGATGTCAGCGCTTCGACCACCTGATTCATCAGCCTGCTAAGGAGCTCATCACCCTTGCCGAGCCGTACCCTTTCGCTCGGTGAGGGATCGACATTCTGGGGCCGTTCCCTATGGCTCAAGCTCAGAAGAAGTTCGTCATCGTCGCCATCAACTATTTTACCAAATGGATCGATGCCGAAGCCACCACTAGGATCACCGAATCAGTCGTATGGAGTTTTGTTTGGAAATCGATCATCTGTCGCTATGGTGTCCCCCAGTGATTGTGAGCGATAACGGTCAGCAGTTTGATTCTCATTATTTCAGAGATAGATGTCCCGACCTAAATATTCACAACCACTTCACTTCGGTAGCCCACCCTCAGGCTAACGGGTTGGTCGAGAATGCCAATAAGACTATCTTAAAAGGCAACAAAACCAGGCTCGGCAAAGCCAAGGGAAGCTGGCTCAAGGAATTGTCGAGCGTACTGTGGTCGCACCGAACTACTCCGAGAATGGCTACTGGTGAAACACCTTTTCAGCTAGTGTACGGCACGGAAGCCGTAATTCCTTTGGAGATCAGCAATCCCTCTCTCCGAGTCGTCCACTTCGAGCCTGAGGTAAACGAGCAGAAATTGCGAGAGAACCTCGACTTAGCCGACGAGATCCGAGAGAATGCAAGGATCCGAGCAACGGAATACCGACGGCACATCACTCGATACTACAACAGCAGAGTCCGAGATAGACCCTTCCAGCCAGGAGACTTCGTCCTGAGGAAGGCCGAAGCATCTCGACCACTAGAGGCGGCGGGGAAGCTAGCCCATACCTGGGAAGGTCCCTATCGAGTGGTCAAGAAGCTCGGGAAAGGAGCATACCGATTGTCCACCATGGAAGGAACACCCGTCCCTCAAACGTGGAACATGATAAATCTTCGCAAGTTCTACTTTTGAACACTTGGCAAGCATACACATGTAAGCGAAATAGAATAATCACCATTCTTCTCTTCTTATTAAACTTTGATGTACATCAAGAAGGCCGTAGCCAGTATTGTATACATGTACAAAAAATTACATCCCCTGGTACTATAACGCGAGCAGAACGCTCGGCCGACCCAGTAGGCGCTCCCACGTCTAGCCACTGACTCTGCCTCGTGTAGAAACTGGCTCGGATAAGGGATCGTCGGGTTCGTTACTTTGAGAAAGCTCGGAGGAGAAAGGAAAAAAGGGGAAACAACAAGAAGAAGAGAGGAAGGAATACAAGTGAAGGCCTCCTCTCTGCCAACTCTTTGGAAGGCAGAGAGTGTAGGCACCCCCCGAAGAGTGAAAGAGGAGGGAGAAAAAGAAAACGGCAGAGATGGACGAGGAGGGGGAAGGCTCGGAAAGGAGGGAAATTGGCTCCCCCATCCCCCTCAGAATGACGTCGGTAGGTCAGGAAGAGGAGGGCGGTACGACGAACCCTCTTCCCGAGTGACCTCCGACCGACGAACCCTCTTCTAGATTGAAACAACAGGAGCTTCCCTCCTACCGCCATTTGCACCATCATCTTCTGAAACGCCTTCCATGCCCCGCCTAGACTAACAGCACAACGCTTCACGGAAACGAAAAACTGCCAGCAACGGGCTTAAGCGATGAAGGGAAAAGGAGACGCCCGTCGGACCTTTTTATAGGCCGAAGGGGAAGCTGATCGCTTTAAATGACTCTCCCCAAAACACGCTACCAAGGCTTTCCCTGAGTTGGTTACCTCATTTCCCGATATTCTCCCAGTGGGACGCGCGAAGCGGCAAGTCATTAAGGGTGGTATGTAAAAATGGAAAGGTGCCAACGCCATGTCAGTTATTTGAAAGATCGGCGCGCGTAAGATCTGCAGGAAATCGGCGCCTTCTTCAAACGACTGCGGATACGGCAATCAAATCACACCAAGAGCAGTAAGAAACAGTCAATTCAACATTTAATACTACCACTATTAGAGTTTCCAAAAAAGCCGCACCCGCTACATATGAAAAAGAACGGAAAAAGAAAAGAGCTATTACATTAGGCCTCGGGCCCATCTCCAAGCTCGGCAGAGAAGGCTTCTTCGGCACCAGACGATCTGCACCCAATGTTCTCAGCGACGGCCAGCCCAGACACTGACCCCACCTGTGTGGGAACTGTCTCGGTCGTGTGCCCTCCCGAGGATACTGGAGTTGGCGGTCGCTCGAACGGAACCAAACTCACCTCTTCGCTCGACGTATAGTGGGAAGAGTCAGTGGAGCCCCACTCCGAGTCATAGCGCTGACCGGAAGGAAAATCGAGCAAAGATGACTGGGCCTCTGCCTCCAGGACGGCCCGATCGTAGCCCTGGGAGTAGCCCTTCCAGAGTCCCCGTCGGTAGCCCGACTCGTAATAAGGAAAGGCCACCTACTGGAGAGCTGCCTGGTAAGCCTGTGAGCACTTATGTTGCTCATGTGCTTCTTTCCCAGCCAGCTCCACCATCCTCTTGAGCTCAGCTATCCGCTGCTCGGACTCGGACAGCCTTCTCTCGGTCTTGAACATCCTTCGCTCGTCCTCGGTCTGCGAATCCTCTGCCGCCCGAACTTGGTCCTCGAGCCCCTCTCGCTTGGCCATCCATTGGTCGTCGCGCTCGACCTGGTTTCTATGCTTCGACTCCAGTAGCTCACTTTTCCGGTCGACCATGCGATGAGCCCGGGCCAGTTGCTCCTCCAAAGACTGAGCCTCCGCTTGGCTTGACTGCGCCAACGCTCGGAGCGGAGTGATCTCTCGATGAAGGTCTTCAAGATCAAGGGTCAGACGCTCGACCTTCCGATCAAGAGCACTGCGGGCCCACGAAAGAGTCTCCCGCTCGGACTCCACCCGAACGTACGCATCCACTGCTTCAGCTCCCAGCTGGGCTAGGACCAGCCCTCCCTCGATAATCTGCTCCAAAAGCATGGAGGGGGGACCCTTCCGGACTTTTTCCTGCAAGTCTCGGGAAGCTAAGGAATGGCACGCCCGGTACAGAGGAGCCCGGACACTGAAGGTGCTGGTAGAAGGAGGGGAAGCTCTCACCGGAGTGGCCGGGACCAGGGCATCTCCCTCGGGCAATCCCGTCCCAGGGGCCCCACCGGTCGGCTCGACGTGAGCACCCCCACCGTGTACCTCCCCAGTTTCGGTCGGCTGTGATCGAGTCGCCTCCTCCTGCGACCCTCCTGCCTCGACCTGCTGGGGGCAGACCCCCTCGTCTTGCGGCCCCTCCGCCATGCTCGGTGCCTCAGCATCGGTAGTAATCCCTCCTTCATCGGCCCCCTCTTGTTCAATAGAGGGGAGAGCCGACAGGGAATCTCCTCCAGACGCATGGACAGCCTCCTCCTTCCTCGCCAGTTTCTTCTCAACAGACTGAGCCTGCATCGAAGACCGTAGAAGCTTGGCCACAGGATCCTTGCGGTTGGTCCCCCGGCGCTCGGAGGCGTCATCCTGAGCCGCCCGCTTGCCCTTATCCCGGGCATGGGACGAACCCTCCGAAACTTGAAGGTCATCTGGAGCTGGCGAGAACGTCCAAGACGATGACCTCCAACTCAGATGGAGGAGCCTCCTCCTCGACCGCTCGCCTCGTGTTTGAACCACAGAAAGCAGACTAAGAGAAGGAAGATCCCAACTCCGCCACAAGGAAGACCCCAACTCAGCAATAAGGAAGACCAAGTTCCCGAACTCCATACCTATCGGCAACAACACTCGAGCGAGGTAGCCCTCAATGTTGGAAGAAGTCACCAAATCAGTAGTCTCTCGGCGATTCTGCTGAAGGATAGCAGCCTCCTCTTCCACCTCCGAAGATAACACAGTCTGCTTCGGAGGAATGTTCGCGTAGAAATTGGGCGCCGTCGGGAAATTTCAGGCTACGCCAACCGCCAACGGGCCCACCCAGAAATATTGGGTCTTTCACCCTTTGTGAGAAGAATCCTTCCCAGAGAGGGACACACAACTCCTTCCTCGCCTCGCCTGAATATAGAAGAAGCCTCTCCCCGCATGAGCATGCTCCTTCAACTCAAAGAAGTAATGGAAAAGATCCTGCGAGGTGCACACCCTACACCGGCCGCAAAGGAAAATGAAGGAGAAGATGAAGGTATAAGAGTTGGAGACAAGCTGGACAGCGGCCAGCTGGTAGAATCAAAGCAACTCGGCGATAAAAGGATGAAGGGGCAAACGGAAGCCACACTTCCAAGCCAAAAGAAAAGAGCAAAAAAGGCCAGAACGGGTGGATAGGCTAGACTCATGAGGCTCAGACGCCAGGAACTGGAACCACCAAGGAAACCTGTAGCGACTCTCCAGCCGCTTCACCTCCGCCTCCCCCAGCTCGCTGCAGGATGGCTCCGGCGGCGTCAAGAAAACTCTGGGGGTCCGTTCTCTCTGCCGCCCCTCAGCCTCAGGATGATGGTCCGCCATGAAATAGAGAGAAGAAGAAACGGAAAGCTCTATGCCAGAGAACTTCGGAGAAGAAAGGGAGCTTGCGAATCACCGCCTCAGGAGGCTCTTCTAGCTCCGACGACTACAACGATTCTCCGCCCTTCCGAAACTACTCTCACAGCGCGGGAGCCCCCCTCAAATATAACTATAAAGAGAGGCAAAACCCTAAAACCCCGGAGATAATGGGACGCAAAATGCGCAATGCCTAAAAACCCTAACGGGAGGCGGCGCGGCGTCCAATCTCCTGAGGAGGGGCCTTCTCTTACTCATCATAACGGGCGTATTTTCAAGGTGAGCTACGTCACGTGGCCCCTACCAGAGAGATATCTTTACCCAACCAGTGCCACAGACAGTCCAGCCCAATTGCTACTCGTCTGAGCCTAATCTTGGCTCGGGAGTAGGAGGGGGACAAGTGGAGAGGGGAAATCTCACCGCCTGTACGTAGAGGTCAAACGAGGTCTAAACCGGACCGAACAAGGCTTAACTCCTCAAAGTGGCAGCCCCCGAGCCCACTTATTAAGAAGCCCAAAAATTCACTCGGTACAAGCGCTTCCTAGGAGGCCTTCGGGTTGGGAAGTCCGAGCATCAGTCAATCGGGAAAGCTCCCTTGGAGCCCCCTATTCCTGGTCCCGACCCAACACTTATCACTCGGGAGACCCCTCTTGAACAAGTGCCATTCTCTCAGGCTCCTTGATGGAAGCTTATTAATTCGGCCGTTGTGAATCCCTTAATGACATGAAGCTCAAATGGGACAGGGGAAGCCAAGAGTCCGTGCGCCGTAAGGAGCCCACATAAAGGACGTAACATCCCCTGGAATTCCTCCGCTTATAGAGATCCCTTCGCACAACAGGCCACTATTTAAACAGGACATGCCCCACTATGACAGAGAAGCTTAAGCACACCTAAGTAAGCCTGAGCAGGAACCACTTCACCTTTTGGTGGAGAGGGATCTCGCGCTCCCACTTTCCTCCCAACTCTTCTCTTCGCATCCGTGCTCTATTATCTGTGCTGACTTAAGCATCGGAGGGTCTTCCCCGGGGATCTATCCCTGGGCACCTCTGACCGATTTCCCTTCTTGTAGTTTATACTTCAAAGAAACGTGGTCATCTTCCTCCCCGCTCAGGAGCAGCGCGAGATCGCCCATCTTCAGTTAATTAGCTCAATATTCATTTTTATCACCGCTGCGAGAGTGAGTGAATGAACCCGTCCCGTGACTTGAGCCAAGTACACTCGAAAAAGTCGATACCCGAGGCTCATTGCCGGTTTCTCAACGGCGCACGATCCTACGTTTCCCTCGCTTAGAGACGTCCGCGAGCTAGAGTCCCAGATTCGCGTGTCCGTCCCCCATCAAATATTCGATTGCCAGATGGACCAATGAGATTTTACTAGGTATTTACCTCATCCATTTTTGGAGGCTCTGTTCTATATAAAACCACCCCATCCTCTAAAGAGGAGCTACTTGAGCCACTAGAGAGGAGCTGGGAAGAAGAAAAAGAGAGAGGGCTTTCAGAATAGAAGGGCAGAGAGTGAGAGCTGAGAAGTGAAGAGAGAAACGAGTGAAGAGGAAGAAGAATAGAGAGGCAGCCATCTATATTGAAGATCTGTGTTCGTTTGTTCTTGGATCAGATCCCGAACAGTCTTGCTCTTGCGAGAGCTATATTTGCTTTGGGTTTTTTTGAGTTCTATTTTTTATTATTATTTTCATTTTCCATTTTACTCTTCCGATACTCTGTTTGGAGTTCGGAGTTCCTCCTGTGTGCTCAAGAGAAGGGAGAGCAATCTCCGGTATTCCCTCTTTTGGTCAGAGGAAGAGAAGACATGTCCTCTGGGTGGTGAGCAACAAGGTGTTGCTCACAGTTTCCTTCTGTGGTAGTAGAAGAAAGGAGAGTGGGTCTCTCCGATCACTGCGGGTAGCAGTGGTGGTCATATCCTGTGGGTTGCAGGGTCGGTGTTGAGGAATTTATTTCCCTCTGGTTCAAGCTGTTAGGCAGCATCTTGTTGCAGACTGAGACTGCTTTGATTTCTAGCTTGTGCTAATGGAATCCTCGCTCGGTGGGAGCGAGGGGTGGACGTAGGCTGTCTCTATGTCAGCTGAACCACCTAAAAATCTGAGTGTCTCTTTGTGTGATTGCGCTTGTGATTGTCTGGTTGTTCACGTCGTCTCTTTAGGTTGTTGTGTTGTGCCATTTTGTCATTCTATCTTTTGTGCGCTAAGTGCTAGATGGTTTATGTGAATCAGCATCTCATTCCTGCAGATAGTCCTTCAGTATATGGTGTCGGATATCGTGTTGAGCTTATCTGTGGAAGCTCTTAGCAGACCTTTGGTATTGAGTGTGTGTGTTTCATATCTTCCATTTCCAGTCTAATTTAAATTGCTCTTAGTCCGAGATTTATTTTGGGGGTGTGCATTTTTAATTTCCCCTTGACAGGATCTATTCATCCCCCCTTCTAGATTTTATCTGTATCTCTGATATCTAGCAATCTCAGGGTGTCCAACAAGTGGTATCGGAGCAGGCTTCTAATTCTTGCAGATTCAATCATCTACAGAAAAAGGATCCTAGTGCCCTCTAACTGCTCGATCTTATTTCGCTAAGCATTTTTCTCATGGATTCCGCATCAATGTTTGACGGCACTAGCTTTTATATCTGGATTGCTAAAATGGGCCATATCGTAAATTCAATTGATCCAAACCTTTGGATGATTATTACTCAAGGGCCACACAAATTGCCCACGAGTAAGTCCAATTGGACTGAGGATCATAAAGCAAAACATCTTGAGAACATTAAAGCACTGAAGATTGTTGAACCCCCTCCTTAAGTGAATGACTAATTTGATAGCTTTTGATGATGACCAAACACTATATGTATATATATATTGTCTTTGGAGTGTTCTAGCATATAGAATCTTAAAAAGCTCAAACATTCTATTGAGATCTTGGAGCTAAGGAGGTTAAAAAAAAAACCTCAACAGGTAAGTATTTCAACTCAAATTGCAAGGCTACATCTAATTCACAAGTTATGTCTTGACAGGGCAAGGAACGTGCATAAGTGCTCAAGCACGGTTGGTGAGATCCACTTTAACTTATTGGCCCTTGATCTTGTGTTTTGATGTTCATCTTTTTTTTTGATCTCAAGGGTCAAATTGGTTTGGGTCTTATCTAAGTTTAATTGTACTGGGTTTCTCTTATTCATGTCCTAGCACATTCCCTTTGATGGCTTAAAACTAACCTTAGAACCCCTTGGCTTGTTCTAGGACTTAGTGGCCTTTTAATCAACCTTTTGGAAGCTCTGGAACATGGGTCGACCCCTTTGCTCTGTAATCTTGAAACAGAATCTGTTACTGAAAGGGTCGACCCATTGGGTCGACCCCTTTGCTCTGTAATCTTGAAACAGAATATGTTACTGAAAGGGTCGACCCATTGGGTCGACCCCCAGCCACGAGGGTCGACCCCAAGGGTCGACCCCTGCTAGCATATTTTTTGCACCAGGCGGGTTCCTTCATCACATCTGCAAGGGTCGACCCCAAGGGTCGACCCATTCACGCGAGGGTCGACCCCAAGGGTCGACCCATTGACCCAGAGCCCTTTTAAACCCTCAAATCCCTCACGAGGGTCGACCCCAAGGGTCGACCCTTTCAGTCTTGAACCCGAGCCGTGATTTTTGAGTTGCGTGCGCATGCACCAAAAGTCATACCAATCAAACCTAACCTCCCTAAATCGTTCCAGGAATTGTGGATCTGGTCTCTAGGGTGTCTTTGAATGTTCCAAACTCTATATATACATCTTATTGGGGTATGAAACCCTAAGGAGAGAGAGGCATCTAAAGTTGTGTTATTTTTCTAACCCTTGTGAGTGCAGGTTCGCAGCAGCAGCTCCAGGGGCTTCTTCCACCTTGTTCTAAGCCTGAAAGTGAAGGGAAGAAGCTTGAATCACGCCTCGATATCATCCCCAACAACAAGCTGCGTGGGTTGTCAAAGCTGCAACCTCATTTGTACGATAAATCTTCATTCTTCCTCAAGGATTGATCTTCCTCTTGCATAAGTATTCAATTACATTCAAGGAAGTGAAAGGGGGTGCTTCAACCAGGATAAATCATTCTTCACTCCTTACTCTCAGATTTACTTTGTGTCTACTTGAGCATTTGATGTAAAACCTGATTCAGTTCTGTGTGTGGATTGTTCGTGTTCGGAAACACGAACGTGTGTGTGTGTGTGTGTGTGTGTGTGTGTGTGTGTGTGTGTGTGTGTGTGTGTGTGTGTGTGTGGTAGCCCAAATCGGGTGCCGCGTATGTGTGTTTGCTGTTCTACACAGCGTGTGTGTGTGGTCTTATATCATAGTGAAGTCTTGATCCTCACAAGTGAGGGCGCGTATGTGTGTTTGCTGTTCTACACAGTGTGTGTGTGTGGTCTTATATCATAGTGAAGTCTTGATCCTCACAAGTGAGGGGTGGACGTAGGGGACACGGCAGTGTACCCGAACCACCTAAAAATTCCATGTGTCACTTGTGGTTTGTTCTTCCGCATCTCTAGTCGAGTGTGCTTGACGGTGATTTGAGCGTACACCAATTCCTTTGTCAAACACCTACCATAATCCACACGCATTCACAAGTGTATCCATGTTCGGGTGAGATCTAGTGCTTGTATGTTTACTTATCATTATTTTCCTTGGAAGAAATTTTAATTGGCCAATCAATTCACCCCTCCCCTCTTGATTGCCACCTTTCGGGACTCAATAATTGGTATCAGAGCCTTGGTCTCTGTTTCACTCGACCACACAGTCGTAGAGTAGATCCCTCCTTATGGCAAACAAGGGGATGATTCCCGAAGGGCATTCGATCCAAAGAACACCGTTCTTTGATGGATCAAATTACCCTTATTGGAAGAACAGAATGTATGTTTTTCTACGAGCCCAAGACTATGACGTGTGGCGCGTCATAAGTAAGGGTCCGTATACTCTGTCTCAAAATGAGGATGAGTGGGATGATGAGGATATAAAGAAGTGTTCATCAAATTTTAAATCCATGAATATAATACAATTTGCCATTCATCCTAATGAATACTCACGTATTTCCATGTGTTCTTCCACGCAGGAGATGTGGAACAACCTGCGGTTGATCTATGAAGGAACATCGGAAGTAAAGGAAACCAAGACGAATCTGCTAGTCCGGGACTATGAATTATTTATGATGAAACCAGAAGAGTCCATTTCTGATATGTTTGCAAGATTGACAGAAATCACGAATGGATTAAAGGGTCTTGGTAAAGAGTATTGCGACAAGGAACTCGTCAGAAAGGTACTGAGATCCTTGTCATCACAATGGCACACAAAGGCCACTATAATCGAGGACTCAAAGGATCTCAGCACTTTGAAATTGGACGAGCTAATTGGTTCCTTGATGACATACGAAATCAACATCAAGAGGAGTGAGGAGGACCATAAAAAGAAGAAGGTAGTCACACCTTTAGCTCTAAAAGTGAATCCACAAGATTCAGAGGGCAGTGACAATGATTCAACCAGCAACATTGAAGATGAAGAGCTGGTTGCCATGATTACAAGAAGGGCAAGAAGGTTCGTCAAAAGGACCAAAAATTTCAGTGGTCAATTCAGAAAGGGACCAAGAAGGCAAGGTCCAAACAGAAGAGAAAGTAGCAAGAAAGAAGAAGTGATATGCTACGAATGCAAGAAACCCGGTCATATGCGGGGTGAGTGCCCTGATCTGATGAAGAAGCAGAAGAAAGGAAAATTCAAGAAGCCCAAGGCCATGGTGGCCACTTGGAGCGATGAAGATGAGAAAGAGTCCGGGAATGAAGATGGACTAGATGAGCTGGTCCAAAACCTATGCTTCATGGCCAATGACGACGATGGAAATGAGGTACATTTTGAAACTGAAACTCTTACTTGTGAACAATGGCAAATTGCACATGAGTCGTTATATGAAAAATGTAAAAAATTCAGATCTAAAAATAGACATTTGAAAAAGAAAATTGAACATCTAGTGCATGCTGAAAACTCATGTGAAAATTGCCATGTGTTGAAATCGGAAACTGAGAAATTGATAAATGAGAAAGAAATTCTTGTGTCAAAAAATGAATTGCTTGAAGAAGAGATTTCAGCATGAGAGAGGAGCAATTCACACTAAGTAAAATGCATGATGATTTGAAAAATAATATGGAACAAGAAAAGCTTGAAAGCATGGCATGCAATCAAGTAAAAGAAAAGGCCGAAAATCAAGTCCACTCTCTAATGCATGAAAACCATGAGTTGAAGGATGCTATTACCATTTTTAAAAAGGGGAAAACTTTACAATCTGAAACACATTCAACTCACATGCCACCCAGAAGTTCATCTCCATCCACGTCAAAAATACATGTGCATAATTCATTCTTGAATAAAGGAAGGAGAAGAAACAAGGATAGAGCCATTACATACTTTTATTGTGGAAGGTTAGGCCACGATATATATGATTGTAGAATTTTGAAATTTGATGATGAAAGTTTTGCTAGAATGAGAAATAGATCATACATATCTCATGTTTCTAACCATCATGGACCCAAGCTTGCTTGGGTACCAAAATTTGCATAAGTACGGTTGTTGTGACTGCAGGTCTGCTTGAGAGCTCAATGGAATAGGTGGTATTTGGATAGTGGATGCTCTCGGCACATGACGTGAAACAAAGAATTGTTTGCGGACCTACATGAAAAGGATGGTGGAACAGTGACATTTGGTGGTAAGGACAAAGGCAAAATCATCGGAGAATGTAAGATAGGTAAGAATCAAAATCATGCCATTGAGAATGTTTTGCTCGTGAAAGGGTTGCATCATAATCTTTTGAGTATAAGTCAACTTTGTGATAAAGGATGTAATGTGATTTTTGATTCTAACTACTGCACCGTTGTGAATAAAAATACTCATGAGATAAAGTTCATTGGTCTCAGGCATAACAATGTATATATGATTGATTTGGATGAACCCTCTCATAAAAATCTGTGTTTGGTTGCAAGGGATAATGATGATGTTTGGCTTTGGCATCGCCGACTTGGGCATGCCAGTTTTAATGTTTTGCTAAAACTGTCTCGAAATGATTTGGTTGCTGGATTGCCTAAGCTGAAGGTTACTGATGAAGGAGTCTGTGGGGCGTGCAGTATGGGTAAGCAAATATGGACATCATTCAAGTGCAAGAATGATGTAACTACATCAAGGTCCCTTGAGTTAATCCACATTGACCTATTTGGACCAAGCAGAACACATAGCTTGGGTGGTAAATTGTATGGGTTTGTCATTGTGGATGATTACTCAAGATTTTGTTGTGTTTACTTCCTTTCACATAAAAATGATGCCCTGACAGAATTTGAAGTATTTTGCAGGGTAGTCCAAAATGAAAAGGGGTGTTGCATCAAGGCAGTGCGGAGCGATCATGGTAAGGAATTTGATAACCATGAGTTCAGCAATTTTTACAGGGCTCAAGGCTATACGCATGACTACTCCGCACCAAGAACCCCCGAACAGAATGGTGTTGTTGAAAGGAAGAACATGACACTAATTGAGATGGCAAGAACCATGCTAAACGAGAATAATTTGCCGAGGTACTTTTAGGTTGAAGCAGTGAACACTGCTTGCTACATTGTCCATCGCGCCATGGTAAGACCACTGTTGAAGAAAACCCCTTATGAGTTGTACCGAGGTAAGAAGCCAAACATTTTCTATCTTAGACCGTTCGGCTCAGTTTGTTACATTCACAATAATGGTAAGGTGGACCTGGCTAAATTTAACCCCAAAAGTGACAAAGGTATATTTCTTGGATACTCTCTTAGCTGAAGAACTTATCGAGTGTATAACTTGAGAACTCTTGTAGTTGAGGAAAGCCCCCATGTCATCATTGATGAATCATCTTCTAAAAGCACTAATGAAAATTCTGTATTACAGGATGATGAATTGAATGACGGTAATATCGAGATGATGGAAGGAAAAACTGTAGAACAAGAAGCAAAAGAACCACAAGAAGATGATGCAAATCTAGAAGATCAGTTGGAACAACAGCTTCCAAGGCAATGGACTTTCGAAAAGGACCATCCACCGGAGAATGTGATCGGCAATGTTGAAGATGGAACAAGAACACGAGCCTCCTTCAGGGAAGTTGAAAATCAGGACTATATTGCCTTACTTTCCCAGTTTGAACCTCACTCTATTGAAGAGGCCTTGAAGGATGAGTCTTGGATCATGGCTATGCAAGAAGAACTAGACCAGTTCCAAAGGAACAAAGTGTGGTTCCTCATGCCATGTCCTAGAAACCACTCAGTGATCGGAACAAAGTGGGTTTTTCAAAATAAAACAAACGATCAAAGAGTGGTAACTAGGAATAAGGCCAGGCTAGTAGCTAAAGGCTATAGCCAAGAGCTTGGAATTGATTTCGATGAGTCTTTTACTCCAGTAGCAAGACTCGAGGCTGTGAGAGTCCTATTAGCATTTGCATGTTGTAACAACATTAGATTGTTTCAAATGGATGTTAAGAGTGTATTTTTGAATGGCTACATACAGGAGGACGTGTACGTGGAGCAACCACTGGGGTTTGAGGACACAAAGCATCCAGACCATGTGTACAAGCTAGACAAGGCACTCTACGGTCTGAAACAAGCACCTCGGGCATGGTATGAACGGTTAAGTGATTTGCTCATTCGAAATGGATTCAAACGAGGTCACACAGACGGCTGACGGTATGTTCATACATCAGAAGAAGTGTGCATTGGAGCTGCTGAAAAAGTTCAACTTGACCTCTACCAAACCACAACCAACTCCCATGTCCACCTCAATAAAAATTGATCAAGATGAATCAGGTAAATCCGTGGATCAAAAACTCTTCAGAAGCATGATAGGTTTCTTGTTATATTTAACTGCCAGCAGGCCTGACATTCAATTTGCTATGTGTTTATGTGCACGATTTCAGTCCAATCCAAAAGAATCACACATGTCGGCTATTAAACGAATTTTCAGATATATTTCTAGTTCAAGTAATTTAGGATTGTGGTATCCGCGTAATTCGAGCTTTGATTTAGTTGTTTATTCTGACGCCGATTATGCGAGTTGTAAAGTGGATCGGAAAAACACCAGTGGGTATTGCCAATTTCTTGGGGGTGCGTGGTCTCATGGGCCTCCAAGAAACAAAACTCAGTGGCTCCATCAACCACCGAAGCTGAATATGTGGCTGTCGGGAGTTGTGTTGCCCAGGTGCTATGGATCCAACAACAGATGATTGATTATGACATTTCCTTCAAAAACACTTTCATCTTGTGTGACAACACTTCAGCCATAAACCTGTCAAAGAACCCAGTCCATCACTCTCGCACAAAGCATATTGAAATCAGATATCATTTTCTCAGGGATCATGTGAGCAAGGGTGATGTAGAAATCAGGTTCATTGAAACAGATCAACAAATTACTGACATTTTCACCAAACCTCTTAGTGAAGAAAAATTCACATCATTTAGGAGAGAACTAGGGGTTTGTAGGATAGATGAGTCTGAGTCATGATCATTTGCATTACTATGTGTATACGTAATTGCATAGCATGCATTTGCATTACTATGGTGCATAGTTGCATTTCCCCTTGTCATGCATGTGCATTATGATTGATTGAAAAATAAAACAAAAATTAGATATGTGTGAAACACCATGATTGTATGTATTGCATTCCTTCTATCTATAGTATACACCCATATCACAGTTATTTCTATGGCCAATATTCCCTTGAATTCTCTTAATTGTCAAAAAGTGAGCAAAACCCCTCAAAATCTGAAATCCGGAAGCATTGGATAATGAACGTCTATTATGAGCTTAGATTTCATTGAAACATGTTCCCCAATTGATTTATCTTTAAAACAACTCAAATTTTCTTGATTCCAACATGAATTTATCATTGGGGAATAGAGCCAAACCTTTTTGATCTTCCATCACATTTCAAAAACCTTTTTTTGATGAAATTCAAAGGAAGGGTCGACCCCAAGGGTCGACCCTCGAGGGATCCGTTTCTGGCTGGGGCCGGGGTTACAGGGGTCGACCCATTGGGTCGACCCGTTACGATCGGGCGGCCTTAGCCTCATCCGAACCGCCCTAAAAGGGGGGGAAACCCTATGTTTCTCCCTTCCCATCTCATAAAAACCCCTCAAGCCCCCTTCTAACCCTAGTCACCATCTCTTGCAAGCTCTCCAAGTATTTCTTGGCACCAAAACTCTCAAGACCTAGCCGCGGTTCTCCAGGTGGCATCCCGCGCACATCCGCCTTCCAAACGGTTCAACGCGTCTTCCTTGAGCTTCAAACCCTCTGAGGTATGTTATTGATGTGTGGAGGATCACTAATCCAATATAGCTCTCCAATCTTGTCAAACCATCTCGATCTACAACCCCGTCATGCGATTCTTTCGATTTGTGTTTTAGATGGCCCCAAAGAGGCATTCTTCTCGCAGCGGAGAGGGATCGAGCTCGGCAAGGGGGCGTCGATCCAGAGCAGCCGTGCCAACACTCTCTAGCACGGTGTTGGATCGAACCGTACTCCATCCACGTGCAGTTGACTTTGGTAATCTTAGCCGTCATCTTCCCGGCCTTGTTGATGTCATTTGTAGTTAACCAAATATAGACGGGTTTATGTCCGCACATCATCGCATCTATCCGACTCTGGTACATCAATTTTACAGCAATTTGTCCATTTCGGGTGATGTTCCGGTTACGACAGTAAATGGGCAGCGGATTATGCTTTCACCGCAAATGTTAGGCGAAGCTTTTAATTTACCAAATGAAGGCTATGCTTTTGGAGATATTGAAGTTTCTGAAGGCATAGTGTATTGATACATGACATCCGAGGATATGGGTGATGGATCAGTTGCTGGACTAAATGCCAATCATTTTCCCCTCATGCAACGAATTTTACATAGAATGATCACCACCATTTTGCTGCCAAGAGGGGGAGGCCATGATAAGGTCACCGAAAAACACATGTTTCTATTCTGCGGTTTTATAGGTGGCATTCCTATCAAGTTTCCAGCACTTATCTTAGATCATATCTGTTCAAGTGTGAAGCACAAACATCGGACATTGCCATATGCTGCGGCCTTAACTGCTATTTTTCAGTATATGGGGCTTAATCTTGCAAGGGAAGCATCACAAACCATCCGAGCTTCTAATATCTACACCATACATTCCATGTCACCATATGGGTTATGAAATGCGAGATGGGGTGCTGGTGTGTCAATTGAAACGAGGTACACAAGCTGCTAGCTCGGGAGAAGATGAGGATGATGAAGAAGAACAGGCCGGCAACCAACAACAAGATGTTCCTGCTGAAGCCATGCCCTCTGCGGCGGTACAGCTAATCATGGATCGGTTGGATACAATTGATGGTCGTTTAGACAGGTATGGGGAGACAATGGAGGCTATGCACCAAGAATTGTCTGATCTGAAACTCTTTCATCAAGAAAGCACTCAGTCTATTCACGACGCCTTGGCCACTCAAGCCGCCATGTTTGGTGACATCGTTGATTATATTAGGCGTCCGCCAAGTCCTCCACCTCCGAGTAATGATTAGAGGGTTATGCTCCTACGAATTGGCACGCCTCTTTTGACTTTCACCCCCTCCTTTTTGATGATGCCAAAGGAGGAGAAACTTTGGTCATATATATGGGCCCCGGCTATTTATATGTATTTGTGTGATGTGTGCTTGCATGCATGTATGCTTTCATCATTTTTCGCATCTCAGTTAGTTGTGTTGCATTTCAATCAGCATTTCCATTGCATCTTGTAATTTGCTTTTGAACTCAGACCCTGCTTCCTTTTTAATTCGGTTGTTGGCAGATATGTTTAGAATATGCCTTTGTGGTCAATCTCACATGTTTTGGATCGGTATGATGCATGTGAAGAATGAAAGTTTTATTTCTTGATATGGAGGTTGAAGGTTGAATCTCATATGTATGCTAAATCATTTTTGAAGTCATATGTTTTTTTTCAAGGCATATAGTATTTTGTCATCATCAAAAATGGGGAGATTGTTGAACCCCCTCCTTAAGTGAATGACTAATTTGATAGCTTTTGATGATGACCAAACACTATATGTATATATATATTGTCTTTGAAGTGTTCTAGCATATAGAGTCTTAAAAAGCTCAAACATTCTATTGAGATCTTGGAGCTAAGGAGGTTAAAAAAATAACCTCAACAGGTAAGTATTTCAACTCAAATTGCAAGGCTACATCTAATTCACAAGTTATGTCTTGACAGGGCAAGGAACGTGCATAAGTGCTCAAGCACGGTTGGTGAGATCCACTTTAACTTATTGGCCCTTGATCTTGTGTTTTGATGTTCATCTTTTTTTTTGATCTCAAGGGTCAAATTGGTTTGGGTCTTATCTAAGTTTAATTGTACTGGGTTTCTCTTATTCATGTCCTAGCACATTCCCTTTGATGGCTTAAAACTAACCTTAGAACCCCTTGGCTTGTTCTAGGACTTAGTGGCCTTTTAATCAACCTTTTGGAAGCTCTGGAACATGGGTCGACCCCTTTGCTCTGTAATCTTGAAACAGAATCTGTTACTGAAAGGGTCGACCCATTGGGTCGACCCCTTTGCTCTGTAATCTTGAAACAGAATATGTTACTGAAAGGGTCGACCCATTGGGTCGACCCCCAGCCACGAGGGTCGACCCCAAGGGTCGACCCCTGCTAGCATATTTTTTGCACCAGGCGGGTTCCTTCATCACATCTGCAAGGGTCGACCCATTCACGCGAGGGTCGACCCCAAGGGTCGACCCATTGACCCAGAGCCCTTTTAAACCCTCAAATCCCTCACGAGGGTCGACCCCAAGGGTCGACCCTTTCAGTCTTGAACCCGAGCCGTGATTTTTGAGTTGCGTGCGCATGCACCAAAAGTCATACCAATCAAACCTAACCTCCCTAAATCGTTCCAGGAATTGTGGATCTGGTCTCTAGGGTGTCTTTGAATGTTCCAAACTCTATATATACATCTTATTGGGGTATGAAACCCTAAGGAGAGAGAGGCATCTAAAGTTGTGTTATTTTTCTAACCCTTGTGAGTGCAGGTTCGCAGCAGCAGCTCCAGGGACTTCTTCCACCTTATTCTAAGCCTGAAAGTGAAGGGAAGAAGCTTGAATCAAGCCTCCATACAACAACAAGCTGCATGGGTTGTCAAAGCTGCAACCTCATTTGTACGACAAAGCTTCATTCTTCCTTAAGGATTGATCTTCCTCCTGCAGAAGCATTCAATTACATTCAAGGAAGTGAAAGGGGGAGCTTCAACCAGGATAAATCATTCTTCACTCCTTACTCTCAGATTTACTTTGTGTCTACTTGAGCATTTGATGTAAAACTTGATTCAGTTCTGTGTGTGGATTATTCGTGTTCGGAAACACGAACGTGTGTGTGTGTGTGTGTGTGTGTGTGTGTGTGTGTGTGTGTGTGTGTGTGTGTGTGTGTGTGTGTGTGGTAGCCCAAATCGGGTGCCGCATATGCGTGTTTGCTGTTCTACACAGCGTGTGTGTGTGGCTTACATCATAGTAAAGTCTTGACCCTCATAAGTGAGGGGTGGACGTAGGGGACACGGCAATGTACCCGAACCACCTAAAAATTCCATGTGTCACTTGTGGTTTATTCTTCCGCATCTCTAGTCGAGTGTGCTTCACGGTGATTTGAGCGTACACCAATTCCTTTGTCAAACACCTACCATAATCCACATGCATTCTCAAGTGTATCCATGTTCGGGTGAGATCTAGTGGTTGTATGTTTACTTATCATTGTTTTCCTTGGAAGAAATTTTAATTGGCCAATCAATTCACCCCTCCCCTCTTGATTGCCGCCTTTCAGGACTCAACAAAGATGATAAAGAGTGCAGTCGACACTAACAAGTTTCCTTTTGTTTCTTCCTGTAGGACTGCTAAAGAAATTTGGGACCACTTGAACGATATTCATAAAAAGGAAAACTCAAAATGCATGATGGCTGAAGGAAGCGATAAAAGCGAGGACATAGAAGAGGTAAACTACCCTTTCGCTAGCTTTACTCTAGAGGACTGGGAAGATGCATATGCTAATTTGCTAGAGTCCTATGAAAAAATTGAGAAAACAGAATAAATTCTTGAAAAAGAAGTTAAATAATCTTGTGAATGTTAGTTCTGAAGGTGAGGACATTGAAATTCTGAAAACAGAAAATGACATATTCAGAAGATAAATGAACAATCTTGATGCCATTAGTTCAGAACTTGATTATGTGAAATCTGAAAATGAAAAACTCAAAAACCAATTTCAGGAATCTGAATGTAGATCAATGAATCTTGAAAGTGAAAATAGATTGATCTCTGAAAAATTGGAGGCTGTTAGAGTAATAAATTTAGAGCTTCAGAAGAATTTTAACAAACCTCAATCAGAAAATCAAGAAGAAGTGTTTAATGAGTGTCAGACTTAAGTGATTTGGTGTTTGATGATGAACTCCAGAAGTAAAATAGTAAACTGAAAGAGGAAATTAACAAGTTGAAACACCTAAACACAGCTCTGTCTGAAAGGCTAATCACTCTTGAAGAAGGGAAGAGTGTAAGCCTGGATAGCTCTGATGAGTTGCTTAATGTGGAACATGAAGTTGCAAGCCTTAAAATTGTTAATCAAATGTTGAATGAAAAGGCTACATCCTATGAAGAGAAGATAGTTGGATATGAGCTCCATGTCTCAGAACTTGAATCTAAAATTTTTGAATTGAACAAAACTTTGGAAAATTTTGTGAGTGGAAAGGATAATTTGGACAAGCTCCTTGGCTGTAAAGTGAATTTCCAACGTGAGGGTCTGGGTTTTAACCCAGCTAATAAAAAGGGCTTTGATAGTAAGCTTTACACATCATTTGTGTGTAGTTCTGAGCCAACTAGCACATCCAGTGCACCTATCTTCCAATTCAGTGCTCAGAGGAACCAAAAATTCACTATCAATCCCAAAACTGTAGAACAAACTCAAAAATTGAAAAAGAAAGAAAATCCACAGAAAAAGTTCAAAAACACTCCTATTGGCATAAAGAATGCTGCACAGAAGTCACATGCTCTCTCACACACTCATACAAGAAATGGCTCAGGGCATTATTGTGGAAAATTTGGTCATGTGATGCATAACTGTTACATCTTAAAAATTGATGAATTAAAAGTTCAAAAAAGGATGAAGGAAATGAGAAATTCATGAAACACACACATGCATTTCATTAAGGGTTCACAAAACAATCAAGTTGCCCAGCAAAGGCAGCTCAAATGTTTTCACTGTGATCGATTCGGTCATGCAATGCATGACTGTTGGTTTGTGAAAAAAATGAGTATAAGGCGTTTAGAAGGAACCCTGTTCCTAGAACTGCTACAAGGAGACCTTATTGCAATGCATGTGGTAAGTTCGGCCATACAGTCAAAGACTATTGGCACTTGAAACACAATCACAACACTCATGCCAGAAAGAGCAAAAATCCTATTTTCACTAGGACACATGATGCACAATTCTTTAAAAAATATGATTTCTCTGTTTAATGTCATTACTGTGGATTGTTAGGGCATATCATAGATGAATATTGTCATTTAAAGAATGATGAAGTTATTGCCCTGAGGTCAAGGACAACACCTACAAGAGGTGTAGCTAACTTCTCTGGACCCAAGAAATATTGGGTACCATTAAACTAAAAATGAGAGTCCTTGTTTTGCAGGTGTGCCTTGGGACTGAGGAATAAAAAAAAGGGGGGGGGTTCAGTAAGCCAAGGCACCTGAGTTCGGTAAAACCCCAATTCTATTTTTACAGCCTTGTTTGTTGATTGCTATTTCTCTCATAAAAATTATTTTTTTTGTCATATCTGATTCATGTGTTAAACATCTTAAGCTGCTGAATGATCAAGGAGGAATTGCAATTTATGAGCTACATGAGTTTTCATGATTGCAAATATCATTTGCAATGTTTGCATATGTTAGTCTGCTCATGCATAGACCTTCACATGTGCATATGAAATCTGCATAGGTCATAGATAGTTACAGAAAATTCATCTGCACACTCATTGTAGATTGAAAATCTGGAGTGCATATGGTTGGTGCATGCACATGCCAATGACATCTGAAGTGCATATGTGCATATTGCATATGTGGTTCATCAGCATACATGTGTGTTTGCCAAAATGACTTCAAAAATTTCCATTGCATATTGGACTGCAACTGTATTCGTAATGCACCTTCATGCATGACTTTATGGTATAATAAATGGTGATATGAATAAGGACAGATTAAGTCTGTCTGGAAGCTTTCACCATGCGAGAGGTGATCCTAGGATCTAAGTTCTCTGCCTGGTACCATAGGTCAAATTGCATACAAATAAATTCAGTCAGTCATGAGCATAGTTAAATAACTCCCTGCATGGTCTTCATGTCATATATGACAGTTCAATGCATTTAGTTAGGGGGAGTTCATGCATTTTGTAGGATACATAAGTGCATGAAGTTGTTCATATGCATACATTCATTTCAAAACAGATTGCATGATATTCATGTTGAAAAGTCTGAACTGATTGCATGCATGCATATATATAGAAGAACTTCATGCTTTCTGCAGGTTATTTATATGCACTAGGCTATTCACATGCATCATAATGCCTGACCATTATCTACATTCATGTATGTCATTTCTTGACGTTGATATGTCAAGTTGGTTGGCTCATGCATACACTCAGGGGGAGCATTTACGGGATTCTAAAAATGGGTGTTTAAATATCTATTTCTTCACTTACTCTCTGTCTATTTCGGTCGACCAAACTCTTCACTTCGGTCAACCGATGCTCCTTGATTCAGTCTGTGCCAATCTTTCGACTATGATCATTATTGATTAATACTCTGTGTTGCATGCGAAGTGGAATTCATCTCAGTTCCTTAAAATCTGTGATTGAACTCAGGTCTACTTAGCTGTCCTGATCTCTAGGTTCTTACGTATTTTCAGCTATTCTGAATTTCACTCATAGCTGTGTTGAAATCTTGTGAGTACATTACTTTCATGGCCTTGGAAGCTACTGCATGTTGCTCCTGCTTGTGCTGTAAGGGAGCTTGCCATGTTTATGTCACTTGATCGGAATTCAATTGCCGCTTGAAAGTCAAATCTTTCTGATGGTCTCCTGGATATCACTACTATTTCTCTTAGATTATGTTTATAGTCCCTCACTATCAGCTATCTCCTTGGATTTAACTGCTACATCAGTTATTATCACTCATGCTAAGTGTTCTCTACTGCTTGTTGAATTGGCTGCTTCAGAATTTCTTTTGTCTTGACTGTCAATTGGGAAGACTTCAATTTATATACCTTGTTCATAAATTTGAAAACGATCTGAAAAAGGAATCTTCTATTATACAGAATTATGAAGGTTTGGAAGATTCATGTGGTTTAAATCTAATGTATTTCTTGAGTTTGGATTTGAACATCTTGAAAATATCTGAATCAATCCTTTTAATAAACTTAAGCCAGTTGATTCATGTTATATCAAGTAAGATCTTCTGAAATTTGAAAGTTTTTAAAATCATGGCTTACCTTGGTTGAGATACATGATGTGAGTATTGTTCTTAAACATTTGATTGTTATGAGAATTATCTGAAAGTAAAATATGGTCAGAGCAATGACTTTGATCACCGAGAAACCATGTCCAAACGACTGTGTCATGAAGTGCCATAGTTATCTCTACTGATTTTTTAATAAAAAAATCTGTGATAATAGAAGGCGAGCAATGGCCAGGTTGCACCGAGAAACTGGAAAATTCATCAAAAAAAATGGAGTCAACCTATGTCATGAAGTGCCCTAGTTATCTTTGTTCAATATGAAGCATGACAGTTAATCATACTAATTGCTTAGGGATACTGGCGTCTAAACAGCGTATATCCTCTACTTACAAAGTGTGCACTAAACTCGATTGCTCTAAAAGTTTTTGTTATGAAAAATTACTACTGCACAAAAAGAAAAAGTCTAAAAAATAATTTCTACAGAAAAAGTGCTGAAATCATGAACAAAATCAGTTGCATTCATAAGTGTTTAATCTCAATACTACTTCATGCAAACCCTAAAGGAGTCACTGAAAATGAATGATTAAGATGGAGGGAGGTTAAACTAGATGTTAATATGATAGCATGGTTCACTTTTATTAAAGTTTGATTTCAGATATGAGTACATAAAATTACTTTAGGATAATATCTGAATACATTATATTTAAACCATGCAGTTCAGTAACGTTTGTTCATAAGCACTTACAATTGAAGACTCTGAAACATCATTAAATTTGAATTTATGGCATTGTATCTCATTGAAAATATTCCTCACTCCTTTGGAAGATCTATTCATTTCTTGTGCTCGATTTTTACTCTGTTGGAAACACTTTGATTGCATCATGAGTTATTCTCTCATTCCCTGAGCTGTCCAACTGCCCCTGTGATTTTGCTGATATATTATGATCATTTCTTCCATTCCAATCCCTTTGTTCTGTCAAAGGTAGAGATTGCTTCTTCAGCATACTTCTAATATTAAGGGGGAGATTAGTCTGCATTCTGCATGATCTACTTAATATTCTCTCTTGCTTGATCATCTCACATTTTCCGCGAGAGTAAAGTTACATGATTTGCATGTCTGGGAGTTTATAGTTCATTTGGAAAGGGGGAGAATAGTTTTTGTCTCAATCATATCCATGCATGCTTCACATTTATATCTACTGATTTTCTCAAACTATAATATCCTTTTTGATGAAGTCAAAGGGGGAGAATAGTTTGATATGAGTCACCATGTTAAGCATGTTCTTTAAAGATTCATAGTAGTGTTGACATCATTAAAAAGGGGGAGATTGTTGTACCCCTGTGGTTTTGATGATGCCAAACACTATGACTCATCTAAGCATGATTTTGATGATGCCAAACACTATGACTCATCTAACCATGTGTCATGTGTGTTGACGCTGCATTTATGTGATTTTGATGATGTCATGATATTAATATGGTTCAATGATGACAAACAATGTTGATGTTGCATTGATGGATGTGATACATTGCAGTTTTGCTGACATAATTGCTCTTAAGATGATCTTATTATATGTAGAAGAGCAGGTTGACATACTCTGATTGAGCAAGGGCATAAGCTCGATGCAATGAAGTAGCTGCCATGGTTAAAGAAGAAACATGTTGATGCACTCAAAGTTGGCTTAAGGAGTAAGGTCAATGCAGCTGAAGGTTCATGATAATCAGGTCAAGAAACTCTTGCTGATCAGGTCGATGCACATATGCATCTTGGACTAGTAAGGTCGATGTAGTAGAGCTTGTAGGGTCAGAATCAAGAAGTCTATCTCGATGCAATGAAACATTGCCTCGATGCAGCAGAGTGGTTCCCGCAAAATAAGGTCGGTGCAACGCCTATTGTTAAAGGAGTTAGGTCGATGCGACGGCTACTGTTAAGGAGTTAGGTCGATGCAACGGCTATTGTTAAAGGAGTTAGGTCGATGCAGCGGCTACTGTTAAAGCAATAAGGTCGGTGCAACAAGTTCATCATTAAGAGACAAGTCTATGCATCAGTGTCAACTCATATAACTAAGGTCGATGCACCTCAATTATGATCAGAACAAAGGTCGGTGTAGCAATTCTTTACTGCTTGGTCAGGTCGGTGCAGCTATTTTAAATCTACTGGTAAGGTCGATGCACCTTAGTTATGATCAGAACAAAAGTCGGTGTAGCTATTTCAAGACTACTATAAGGTTGAAGCAGCTGAAGATGCTATTCCTATAAGGTTGATGCAACTTAACACTTCTCGACAACACAAGGTCGATGCATTAGAAGTAATTAACGATCTCCAGTGTAAAGTCAGTTTACAGCTGTATGCAAAGACACTAAAATCAAGTCAACTAAAGTTAAATGCTACCTTACATACTAGATTAGCATGGGAAGGGAGGGATATGTGAAGCTATATTCAGTGGGTCTTGCCTAGATGAGTCAAATCTTACGAAGAAGAAGAACTGTTTGATGAAATGCCTCAGTGAGCAGAACACACGCATCAAGTCAATGTAGTAAAAGAGGCAGCAGCAAAAGTAGGTCTGAGCATCAGTACGCAGAAGCACTGCATCCACCTGAAAGGTCAGCGCATCGAAGTCTGCATCGACGCAGCAGCTAACCCGAACCAAGAAATGAAGATCCATTTCCGGACCCGATTGGGTAGCTCACTCCAGCGACATTATGGCACGTGATCCAATAAGAGATGACATGCTTTTTCAGAGGTTTTTAGAGGAAGAATATTCGATTACCATATGAACCAATGAGATTTTACTAGGTATTTACCTCATCCATTTTTGGAGGCTCTGTTCTATATAAAGCCGCCCCATCCTCTAAAGAGGAGCTGCTGGAGCCACAAGAGAGGAGCAGGGAAGAAGAAAAAGAGAGTGGGCTTTCAGAATAGAAGGGCAGAAAGTGAGAGCTGAGAAGTGAAGAGTGAAACGAGTGAAGAGGAAGAAGAATAGAAAGGTAGCCGTCCATATTGAAGATATGTGTTCGTCTGTTCTTGGATCAGATCCAGAACAGTCTTGCTCCTACGAGAGCAATATTTGCTTTGGGTTTTTGTCAGTTCTATTTTCATTGTTGTTTTTGTTTTCCATTTTACTCTTCCGATACTCTGTTTGGAGTTCGGAGTTCCTCCTGTGTGCTCAAGAGAAGGGAGAGCAATCTCCGATATTCTCTCTGTTGGCCAGAGGAAGAGAGGACATGTCCTCTGGGTGGTGAGCAACGGGGTGTTGCTCACAGTTTCCTTCTGTGGTAGCAGAAGAAGGGCGAGTGGGTCTCTCCGATCAATGCGGGTAGCAGTGGTGGTCAGATCCTATGGGTTGCAGGATCAGTGTTGAGGGATTTGTTTCCCTCTGGTTCAAGCTGTTAGGCAGCATCTTGCTGCAGACTGAGTCTGCTTTGATTTCTAGCTTGTGCTAGTGGAATCCTTGCTCGGTGGGAGCGAGGGGTGGACGTAGGCTGTCTTTGGGTCAACTGAACCACCTAAAAATCTGAGTGTCTCATTATGTGATTGCGCTTGTGATTGTCTGGTTGTTCTCTTCGTCTCTTCAGGCTGTTGTGTTGCACCATTTTGTCATTCTATCTTTTGTGCGCTAAGTGCTAGATGGTTTATGTGAATCAACATCTCATTCCTGTAGATAGTCCTTTAGTATGTGGTGTCGAATATCGTGTTGAGCTTATCTGTGGAAGGTCTTAGCCGAACTTTGGTATTGAGTGTGTGTGTTTCATATCTTTCATTTCCAATCTGATTTAAATTACTCTTAGTCCGAGATTTATTTTGGGGGTGTGCGTTTTTAATTTCCCCTTGACAGGATCTATTCATCCCCCCCTTCTAGATCCTATCCGTATCTCTGATATCTAGCAGTCTCAGGGTGTCCAACACACAGAACCTGGGGGACGATGATACGTATCGCCCCGTGCGGCAAGAGTCTAGGTGGGAGTTCGCTCTCGGGTCTGCGCAGTACTCTTTCGTTCGTTTGTGTGTGTGTGGGCCTCCTGTGTTTGTGGCATCTATTTGGTTCCATGAATAACGTAAGATGTGAAACTTATGAAAATGTGAAAATGTGCAATTAATCATTCATTGTGGATTTAGTGCATGTATCTTATATGACAGATAATAAACATGTATTTTTCGCGTATGATTACCTTTAAGCAGATGAGAATGAATGGATTCTAAGCAAACATTAGGCTTTCACCTTTGGGAATGAACTGCTTGCTTATCTAGATTTGTAGCAGAGTTCGGGCGACCGACCTGTGCATTTTGGTCGACCGAAATTGCCAGTGTTGGCCGCCCTATAACTTGTTACAGTTTGGTCGACCGACCTGGGCATTTCGGTCGACCGAAATCCACTGTGTCGACGCACTGGGCAAGCTGTGTCGACGCAACAGTTCAAAATCTGACCAAACTGGCTTCTGGAATGTGCCACTGCATCGACGCAGTAGGCCGGCTATGTTGACACAACAGTTTAGTTCTGCTCATCGCGTCAACCCATTGAACTGACCTTTGAGCTTGTTCTCTAAGGTCTTCCAACGTACCTGTGGGGTCCATTAAAAATAACTAGATGAGATATTTTCGAGCACAACAATTACCCTTAAGCAAATATGAACGAATGGATTGTGATATTGTTAAGCATGTGAATTATGTATATGAATTGGATATATGAATGCGAGTTACCCCGATTGATTAGGCTGCCTACTGAGCCTCACACTCACCCCCCTTGTGACACATGTTTTCAGGAGACACAGTGAAGGAGGTCGAGGAGGAAGCTGCGGCCGAGGAGTAGTTCTAGTCCTGCTTGCGTCAGGGTGGGCTATGGATATTTTTCTTTCATTATATAGCTAGTTTGTGGATTGGTGATAATGTATGGACTTATATGTATTTGGACAATGGACACGAGTTTCTGGATGATGAATGGTTGTGATGTTAGTTACATTCATGTGATTATGGTTTCTCTCTCTCTCTTGTGAATATATATATAGATATATATATGTGCTTCTGTGATACGTACGACGTAGTGCTTTGTGCTCCGAAGGAAAAAGAAAAAAAAATAATTGCCCATAAATTGGGAATCGGATCTCGGGGTGTTACAACTTTAGTACTTGCTGGAAATATGTCCGCAATTGACGTAGTGAGGCCATGAGGTCGATGCAGCCTTGACTATGCTTTTGGGCTTTTGCTCCTTTTGTGAGCAATGGAGTCGACACAGCCTGTAGGGGAGGTCGACGCCGCCTTGAGGATTTGCCAAGTTCTTCACATCTGGTCAATACAAGATGCTTTAGATTTTCTAAATCAATTGGCCAATGACTTATAGTGAGTCATCATCAAAATAAAATTTACACAACATTCTCCCCCTTTTTGATGATGGCAACTATGACTCATTGTGAGTGGAGATGTGATTTAGACAACAAATCTTGAGATAGTCGGTGTAAGCATAATGCACACAAGCTTTGAATTCATGAAGAATGTATCAGGATATGCAATGAATGTTGACTCTCACCCAATGATAGATCTGAATGACTTATTAAACAGACATGACAGATATGCAGATAGAGAACTCTAGCAGATTATGACTCTCAACAAAAACTTCTCCCCCTTTGACATCATCAAAATATTAGGAGAGGTGTGCAAGATGTGGGGAGGCATTGAAGGAAGTGGAACATATGTGAAAATGGTGAGGGGATTCAAACCCAAGGCTGAGGAGCAAACATCTTATTGCATGGTTGGAGCTTGAGGAATTTTAAGAGTGATAACTCCAGAGGGTGTAGAAGCAAAGAAGGCAATAGAAGTTCCTTCACACAAGGTTACTAGAGCTAAAACACCATGGCATGCCAAAGAATTTTGATACTCAACTTGAAACCTGTCTAATGCAAGCCCAAGCACATTTCAAGATTAAACTACTATAAGCATTGAGGTCAAACAATGTGGAAGCATTGAAAGTTCACTCAGTTAAGCACCTCTGGTTGATCAATAGAAGGCACAAAATGACTTTTTGATATAAAAGCTAATAGTCAGGTTGAACTGACACTTTTTGACGTGAAGAAGTACATGTATTAGATGCAACCTTCCCCAGTTACTCAGTGTAGTGAACCATCCCATCTCATTTTGACCAGAGATAGCTTGCCACCTCATGCCTCAGCCCGCATCACTTCATTGGGGAAGGGGTATAGTTTCTCACCAGACTGAAGCCATTGCTCTGTGTATATTTGCAACACAAATTTTTTTTGAGTAATGTACATGAGACCAGAGTAGAGTTAAGTATGACACCACCTTTTGACGCGAACACCCTCATGTCTCAGGTGAAGTGTGCCCGGTTACTCAGTAGGTCTTTCTCATTGCTCTGCATCAAGTGCTTGAAAGAGATATACTGAGATGGCTTGATTGTTTCAAAGCAATGCTCAATGTGAAGACAATCAATCAAAATAATAACTAAACCTTCATAGACAAGCTACACGAGTATAGGGATTCAGCATGCTTAATGCTTTAGCAGAAGTAATCTTGAAGAGATCTTCTATTGGCTTGCCATGTCCAGACCTTAAGAAGTTATTAGCCTTAAGGCCTTCAGTTTATAGAAACCACCATGATGCTAAGAGACTGGAAGACTGGTGTTTCAAAAATATCAGTCACTGAACAACAAGTATTAGATATGAATCTCCCCCTGAGGCTATGCACACAAGAGTGGAGATTTGAGCAACTAACGAATGGATAACATATGACACATGCTCCCCCTCAACAATTGCAAGGATTTGAATGATAGTCATGAAATGAGAGTTGAAATAAGGGGGTAGGAATTACAGATTGGTTGTAAAAGATGAGAGTACAAATTCTTCAGAGATGCAGTGCACAGGATATGAAAGGTTATAACATTCTAGACAGTTCACAGAGGGGTCAACTTGAGTTTGATAGGAGGTCGACGTAGAGCCCTTTCACAGAACATAGAATTTGGACAATTTAAACTATGGCGTCGACGCAGACTGATTAGTGAGTCGACTCACTTGAGCCAGATAGATGAAAAACTTCTAATGCAACAGACTTAACAATGAACCTATCTCAAGAATATCAACCAACTCCCCCTCGACCTAGGGACACTAAAATGTAGTATGTGAGTACCCTTGGTACCTGGCGGAGCATCTTCTCACGCATAGTGAGTGCTGTTGGGTCCCTTGATATAGAAGGGGGGGTTGAATAGATCCTTTCAAAAACTTTGCCCAATTTAAAACTTTAGCTACATAAAACATAAACCACTTCTATAATGCAAATGAGATACTTAGGAACAATGCACAACGGATCTGATGGCAATAGCTCAAAATAGATCGGTAGAAGATAGTGCACAGACTGTTGAGGTCGACACTCACAAGTGGTGAGGTCGACACTTCTTTAGAGCAACTTCAGAACTAAGGGAGATCTGCTGCACTAGTCTGTAGGGATCTTACGAGACTCCAAAGAGATGAGTGAATAGGCTACCTGATTGTGTGAAGTAAATGCTAGAGTGTGTGTTGACAAAGGTAACTCCCCCAGACCAGAATAGACTCTCTAGTGCCTGTGTGCAAGGTTGCAGCGGGCAGCTGAGGAAATACAAGTGTGGCGTGAGGGGCAAGCGGTGTGCATGCAAGGCAGACAGTGTGCGGATCAGAGGGCTAGAGTGTGCGATGGAAATCATGCAGAATGGAATATGTTGGAGCTCATGCATGCCTTTGAATGGGGGTAGAGGATATGGAGCAAACACACAAATCACAACCGATGGCTAAGGGGTTTTTAAGGTTGTTTGGTTGCAACCCCGCAACCTACGTCCACCCCTCACCGAAAATAGATGAAAATAGATCGGTAGAAGACAATGCACAGACTGCTGAGGTCGACACTCACAAGTGGTGAGGTTGACACTCCTTCAGAGCAACTCCAGAACTAATGGAAATCTGCTGCACTAGTCTGCAGGGATCTGTTGGGACTGGATTTTATTAATGGTTTGTTGTGTTGATTTATTTATTTATTGCGTAGGCGTGCCAGCCACCGAGGTGACAAATTTATTGTACGCCGATCTGACTCAGTCAGTCGATTGTGAGGTCCGTGTCGGGACCAGCAGTCCGTCATACCATAAAGGCTATGACGTTAATTACATCCTCTGAAAAGGAGAAAAATCCTTGATTAATTGCCAAGATATTGGGCCACGGGGGCTATATAAATTTGCAAATATAGATGAACCAGCGAGAAAGATAATTCATAACGCAGGAGCAGAAATATAAGCTCGAGCGCGCAGTTCAAATTCAATCACTACCCAGGACCCTCGGTACATGACAGAGGACATAGATCCGAAGACCACCATCGCACATAGTGAAAGCTTTTGGTCAGAGAGCTAGTCTGACCTTCGGCGGATCACCATTTGATATACCAAGGCCTAAGGTGACAATAAGTATTCAACAAGCATGCATACGAACAGACAAGCGAGGCAGCAAAGATAAATGTATTCAAACACAATTTGCACATTCAAATAAATGGGTAAAGGGAAAGAGCATGCTCGGCTGATTGATGTATTCCCCAATCAATGATGATTTATTATTTATTATTATTATTTACTGGTTTATCAGTTTCCTCATGATGATTTATTAATTTTTTGTTATGATTTATCAATTAATGACGATTTATTGATTTTTTAAAATAACTTATTAATTTTTATGATGATTTATTGATTTTTTATATTGATTTATTAATTTTTATGATGATTTAATAATTTTTATGATGATTTATTGATTTTTATGTTATTTATTGATTTTTATGATGATTTATTAATCCTTAAGATGACTTATTAATTTTTAGGGTTTTTTACATGAAAACCATTGTTAAAAGTGAATTTACAAAAAAACCATTCCTAAAAATGCATTAGCAGGTATATCACTAAGTTAATTCAAATAGTGCATAAATGCCATTTAAGCGTGGTTTTCTTGCAAGTCAACGTAAAAAGAAGTGATATGCATGCAAATAAATATGGCATTTTTGCACAATTCAGATTACACAGTGATATACCTGCTAATGCATTTTTAGGAATGGTTTTTTTGCAAATTCACTTTTAACAATGGTTTCCATGCAAAAAACCCAAATTTTTATACGTTATTTTTCGGATAATGGTTTATTGTTACGTTGTTTTTTTTATTTTTTTATTTCCCGCTTTTGTTACTATGAAGTCGGTGCACATTGGGGAGTGAAGGTCGACGCATGTGATGAAGGTCGATGCGCATTGGGGGTGAAAGGGTCTATGCACATGGGAAAGTCGATGCATATTGGGTTGAAGGGCTTATGCACGTGATGAAGGTCGATGCATGTTGGGCTAAAGGGGCTACGCACATGGGAAGGTCGATGCACATTGGGTTGAAAGGGTTTATGCACGTGGGAAGGTCGATGCATATTGGGTTGAAGGGTTTATGCACGTGATGAAGGTCGATGCACATTGGGGAGTGAGGTCGATGCACATTAGGGAGCGAGGTCGATGCACATTGGCCATTCAAAAACGGCGCGGGGTGTTTCAAGGGTTTAAACGGCGCGCCAAGGGCACGCCGGATTAGGGCCAAAGGGGATCAGAGGGTTTTTGAGTGTGGCATGAAAATGGCGCGGGGGGGGGGGGGGGGGGGGCGGATGAGCACGCGCCGGATTAGGGCCGCGCCGGTTTGAGGGCAGGATTTGATTTTTGAACTGTTAAGCTTCAATGCAGTTTGTTCATCCCTTTTGATGCTGATTAAAGGTTTATTCAGTGAGTGTATTCAGGTTCGATTGTCTGAAAAATTGATTAAGATTGATCAATGAGTGAATTCAAGCTTCAATTGCCCTACAGACAAGGCAGATCAAGACTTGTGCGAGGTTCCTACTCAAGCACAGTCTATAACAAGTTCACAGTCTAGCACCGAGGTTTCATTATAATTCAGACTAAGTGTTTAGTCAAAATTTTGGCAGCACCTCCCCATACCCAGAGGGTTGCGGGGGGAAAGCGGAGACAGTCCCACAGAAACTAGGGTACGCTCCTTACAACCGAGAATTCCAAACGGTGACCGACAGACCCAAATGGACGGGAACCCCGAGGACTAGCCTACGAGGGGCACCGATACTCCACATGCCGGAGATATTGATCAACATGGATGGTTGAGATGGGGGAAAACCTCGAGGACTAGCCTACAAGAGGTCTCTTACCCACGGCCACCACCATTCCCTAGGGAATGTGGATTTGATGTTGGGTCAACGGGCCCATTGCTATTCACCTTAGATAGCTTGCAGGAGTCTGCGCCACAGACGGACGAGACCCTGTAGCTCAGTGGTGATTTAGAAAGAAACGGCATGAACGCTCGATGGGAATGTTCCCCCTCCCCGGTCAGTACGTTTTGATGGTCAAAACGAAGCAAACCTTCTCATCAAACCTCCAATTTCACCCGTGAATTGAGATGGAGGAATAGATCGTATTAATCTGGACCTTTTCCAACCCTGCTTGGTGAAAATAAGTTATAGTATGATGCCATTCATTCACGACACTGCTGACGGTAGGCTGGTCATGAATGAAGGTTAATGTGAGCCAGGGAGCCATGGAGGATGTGGGACACAAACGCTCGAACGACTGGCGGGTGTCGTGTGGGAGAATGGTCACGGCCTTAGGCCGCACACCTAGACTGTGGGGATGACCCTGTTCTTTCCAATTCATGACTGTGAACAGAGAGATGGTAGGGAAGCCACTCTCAGAAAAAGAAATGGAGATGCATACACATGTATGTCTCCTGCGGTGAAACCAATGGCAAGCACATGGTGCATTCAACATCGCTACCATGCTGGAAGAGAAACCCCGGGGAGGGGGGATGAGCCCTGGGCTATCCCAAGGCGTGCTCGGTATCAATCAAAGAAAACTGAATATCAGACACAAAAATAAACACACCATAGCCAGAGAGGTATTCAGATACAGATTAAGACCTGCTCAAACGAAGGAGAGTATATATATTACATTCGGTCTGACGTTGCTGCACGAAACCGTCCCATTACATTCTTTGACATCGGCAGATGAAAGAGGAAAGAAAATAGCCAAAGGCGTAACTAAAAGGAAATAAAAAGAGATGTGGGCTTATATCATTGCCCGTTTCATTACAAGGCGCATGAGAAATACTGATAGAAGGGGGTTAGAAGACGAATGGAGATAGCATTCCACACACCCACCTCTAATCTATTTTACCGAAACAGAGTGTCGAAATATCTCTCCCTTCTCTCACTCTGAGGGTCTTTTCTCTGGTGGCGAACGGTGGATCACTCCGCTCAACTCCTTTCTTCTTTCCCAAGTCTCCCCTCTATCTGTTCTTTTCTTTCGCCTCTTCTGTCTTCCTCGCTTCTCTTTCTTTTCTCTTTTTCTATCTGCCACTCTCTCTTTCTTTTTGCTCATCCATGGGCCTTCTTATAGGCCAAGCAGGAGTGTCAACCTAATCCGGCATGGGGGATCAAAGTGCGCGTCGGATTAGCACATAGCCATGTGCACGCCGGTTCAAGGGGCGCGCCGGTTCAAAGGGCGCGCCGGTTCAGAGGGCGCACTGGTTTGGCCCCCTAACGTGTTCGTTAAATCGGGCCTCAGCTTTGTGGATCTCGGACTGGCTTTGAGAGTCAACTTGAACTTTCATCTCGTCGTGGCCCTATGAGACCAGCATGAGAAGTATCGGGAAAGCATTTGGGACGCCATCCCGCCAATGCCGACGCCGTCCGTGTCCTTAGTTCGGACTCTCGGGTTTTCCTCTGACATGGTCTTCGGCACTGTGATTTGAGCTGCCGGACTGGCTCTGTCTATATTTGCAATATTCCTAGGGGGTGGGCCATCACCAGGAGTACTTTCGCCATGGTAGGGCAGCTATTCAGTCACTAAGGGACCTTTTGGTAAGTTGACGTACCCGTGTCGGGTTACCCGGGTTTTTTGCTAATGTGGCCTTCGGCACCTTGTTCTAAGGGGCCAGAGACATTTCTCGACTTCAGGAGGGTTTCTTGTTAGGTGGCGAACCACCATGTACATTCTCGCCCTGATCGGACGACAGGCGGGGCTTGTTCGGTACGACCGAGTTGGTACCGGTTCATTGGGCAGGCCGAACAACACTACCGGTTCGTGGCAGATTTGTTCTGACCATCTTGAGGTGGAGTCCTTGACACTCTCGCCAGATGACCTGGGGCTTCAGCAGTCCGAGGGGACCCTTGTGCATTAATTTCCTTCAGCTTTTGCTCTTTGGCCGGCCGTGTTCTTTTTGATATTTGGCGTGATTGCCATCGATCACATTTTGGGTGTCAACAAATGCCCCCCAGCCGCTGGTGTCGCAAGTGAGGAACGAGCGGCGTGGGACTAGCGGATGTACCCAGACTGAGCGTATCCTCTGTCTGGTCAGCACAGAGTATTTGTTTAGTGCAGCCGAGATGCCTTTGTAGGAGCACAACCGCATAGGGATCTTAAAATGGCGCGGTCATATTCATTGGCTAAAACGGCGCACCCCCCTTAGCCTTGTCATTCCGGCGCGACCCCTTAATTGGATGTGTTCGAATCCGACGCGGGGTGTTAAAACGGCGCGTCTTTTTCATTTCATTTTTTAATTTTTCTAGGCGACAATGGATGAGACGACGTGCATTTTTAGTGCGCTAGATTAGAACCGTCGCCCCCCCTATTTATCTTCTTTTTCTTCATTTTCTCCTCATTCCATTTCATTCGCAACCCTGATCTTCTATATCTTCTCCTCCTCTCCTCCCACAACGGTGAGCGTCCTCTTCCTTTAGCGGTGGTGGCAGTGGTGAGAGCTGGTGAGGGAGAGCTTCATCCTTTTAATTTAGGGGATTCAAATCTCCTTTTTCCAGGCCCCGGGAGGCTCCTAGTAGGCTTTTCCTCGGAGCTACCACCCTGGGAGTCCTATTATGCCCCGGTACAACACCCACGACCTGTTTCAGGGACCGTCCCTTAGTGGGTGCATTCCCGCTTTCTTCTGGCAAGCTTCCGGGCTGGGGAGACTCTGCCGGATTTTTGTTAGAAATTGTTTTATCCCCAACAACTCTTTTCTGACTTTGTTTATTTTCTTTGCGTTTGCTTTGAGGTAGATACTATGGCATCTGGTTCTTATTCCTCTTCCCAAGCTGTGGTAACCTAGAGGGACGTCAATTCTCTGGACAGAGGCCATGGCAAACTATCCATAGTTGCAGAGTCTTCTGATTCTGAGACCGAGATAGTGGACACTGATCGTCTACTAATATTTGGGAGCGACTCCTTCAAGTATGATCGCCCCGATGGCTGCAGAGTGGACCACCCCAAGGATAAGCATCTGATGTCTTTCCTGAAGTGGTTCAATCTTCAGGAAAAGTGGGATTTGTTCCTTGTTCGGAAGGCCGAGGTGGAGCTTGTTGCCCAGCGAGATAGTCTAACCGACTGCATTGTCCGAGGAAGACCCATTTATTTGCCCGGTGAGCCCAGGAAGTGGAGTGCAGTGCTGGGGCTACAGGAGTTAAGTCCACATGATGGATTGTTGACCAGATCTCTGGAGTTTGTTCCAGCCAGGTGGAATGATACTGCGGGCCGCATTGGCCGGGAGAAGCCATCTTTTGGTTTATTCTTGGCCCCGCTAAGATGGGGGTACAGAGAGGAACCTTTCTTGCTGGATTGCCTAGCCGTGCGCTTCAAGCACCAGATTTCGGTAGGCTGGTTTACCGACTTGAAGGCTACTGACGCCCATGCCTTCTGGCCAGGAGCAATGGAGTTCACAGACTATGTTCTGTAGCATTACGCTCCCATTTTGATCAAGGCGGGAGTATACCACACTGTGTATGCGTTGAGGTACCGCTACCCTAATTCCATGGGCTTGTACTGCGGCATGATTGAGGTGTTTTGTCCTTAGTACAACACCTTTTATACTTCAGAAGGAGAGACGTCACTGGACCTGTGGAGTCTCTCTCAATTAAGCGGCCTCCCGATCGACGGTGAACCATATGAAGAGGTCTGCTGGCCGGATTGGTTGAAGGATCAAACCGACGGCGAGGGGCGATATTTAACTGGTTTCGCCTACCGCTATCTGATGAAAGCGTATCAAACCCTCTGCCGCTCCTCATATGATACCAGGGAAGCACGCAAGCCCGGAGAAAAGAGGCGCGTGAGGATGGGGACCTGGCTCCAATATTTCTTCAGAGGGGAGCAGAAATACAAAGACTTTCCCTCGATAGTGTTGGCTATTGTGCAGCAGAAGAAGAGATTTCAGCGATAAGCCGCTTTCCCGTCCACATTGAAGGAGGACAACAAGGAGGTCCCAACCCTACTGGGGTCGACACAGTTACTCATTGTGCTGCGTATCTGACTTATTGGATTTGTTCTTTCGCTCTCCCACAAGGCGACGAGAGCGTGATCAGAGCCGAGGCCATCTATCCTACTTTCTTGATGGCTTGGGGCATGAAGCTTTCACTCCGCCCAGTTGCATTGTGTTTGATATACAAGATGTTGGGAGACCTGCACCGATCTCGTCTTCCCAGGAATCTACGGACAGTTGGCCCGTTCCAGTTTTTTAATGCCTGGGTTTGCACTATGTTCCCAGAAGCTGCTCCTCGGTCACTCCAGTTGGCACAACTAGTCCCAAGGATGATAGAATTTCCTAGCGTTGAGCCGACCCAGATAGCAGACCAGCTCTTTGCCATTCGGGGCAAATTGACCAAAATTCCCACGGACTCTCCTGGGGTTCTACATTTCTGGAGCTTGGCTGCCCATTCAAGCCCACTGGTGAACAAGATGCGGGAGTGCAGCCTCCACGAGACAGAGGAGTATGTCCACCCCATTTCTGACGCCAAGTGCACGAGGCTAATTTTGGAGTCAGAGCTAGTCGATTGGGCACTGCCAATAAGGCCGAGTGTCTTGGTTTTCTGCAAAGGCGGTATCTTATGGCTGGAGCCTTGCTACCCATTCTGATTTAGTCGGAACTTTGGTTATGACCAGCATATTCCGTCCACCTCCACTAAGTTTGCGCAACCGAACAGGGCCCGGGCTGGCCAAGTATCGAATGATGAGGCTCGCATATGGTGGGACTATTTTCATCGCCAAGAGGCAGTTTCATTCAGAGTTTTGGCCCCTGCACGCTTTACCCGTGTGACCCCAGAATATATCAAATGCTGGAATGAGCGCACCGGCTTCTATAGGAGCACGAGAAGAGAATGCTGGGCCGTCGCTGAATGCAAATCCCTGGACTCCCAGCTAGTGTCGGCTCTAGATGCTGACCCAGTGTATCTAAAGAAATTGAAGTTCCACACAAATACTGCCGTGGCGGCTTATCTGGAAACACGTAAGGCTACTAAGCAATGCTCATCTAAGATTGAGCCAAAACTACATGAGATCAGCAAGGATGGTTTTTTGAAGGCACTTCAAGGATTATGCCGTGTGAGCGGTGAGCGACTGACTCTTCAGCAGATCCCACTGCTAGTGGAGGAGCCTCTTCCTTCTACAGCTTCCTGGCGTCCTGAGAGCGATCAGCTGTATCCCTACAGGACTTTCATTAGGAGGGATGACCGACGGCCGACACTGTGCAACAACACCCCTTAGCTGTTTGCATTGCTGCGCTCGCATGGGCTTTCAATAGGTGGCCCTAGAGAAGCCATATTGGGCCAGCCCGTTCTTCTTTCTTTTAAGTATGCAGACGGGTGGGGACTAGACCACCTCGGCTTGTATTATCATCTATCTTCTCAAGGCCATTCGGATCTGGCGTCGCTGGCTGAGCAGTGCGAGATAATAGGGGACATATGTTGGTTGATTCGCGAGGCTGCTTCAAGGGACAAATAGCCTTCACTATTCTATTGGCCACTCTCTCCTTTTTATACAAGGCCAGCATGTATCTTTTGTTCTTTTGCTTTCAATTTTCGGTCCTTTTCTTGTTGTGGAGTATATCATTCTTTTCCGCCCTTGTATATGCATAGTTCGGCTCACTTCGGATGAGACCAGACACTTCATGGAATTGATCACAAAGGCTCAGAAGCCAGCATATTTTGAAATTCTGGAGGCGGCACCGACTACGACACCTCTTCCCCCAGGTGATTCGCAGAAGCGGACAAGGTCCCAGGTTAGGGAAGCGGTTACTTGAGCGAAGCGGGCCCGCCAGAGGAAGACCTAGACCCAGAACCAGCCATTGTCCCTCCGACCGTGGTCACATTTTAAGAGTTTGAGGCCACACATCCATCGGCACACGTGACTCAAGGTATATTTTCCATTCTGCACCCTACTTCCACTTTGGTCGCACATGCTAACTTTCATTTTGCCGCTGCCGTATCTTCATTTGCAACAGGTGCCCAACAAGGTGCAACCTCTGCGGGAGCCGAAAAGAGGAGAGATGGAGAACCAATAGCCCCTGTTGAGTATAATCTGCCTTCCCCTACCCCCAGCCATGAGATGGAAGGTGATTTGTGATTTGCCCTTCAGAGATTCCCGTAATTTATTACCGCATGGGCTTACATGAATGTTTCTTATTATAGCTTCAGTCGAGATCCGACCGTCTTCTCCTCCATGTGTTGGTGCAACCGAGGGAACTTTTGCTGAGCAGGGGATCATCCCAGAAAGTTAGCTTTCTTCCGAAGTTCATTCACCCGTCGCCCCTGTGACAGAGCTGGCTGGACAAGCTTCTATCGAGCAAGATGCTCCTTTGGTAGGCCATTCGGGTTAGGGGCCGCCTGTTCTGAAAGAGAAAGAACCAGTATTGGTTCAGAGCTCGTCTTTGTCGGAGCAGGTGGACTATGGTGGCGGCTCGAGCGACGAGGAATTTCCCATGGCAGGAACAGAGACTGAGGATGCCTGCGCGTCTTCCGCCTATGAGAGCGATTTTACAGCCTTCAGTCCTCCACGACTGACGTGGAGCAGCTTCGGGCCGCCTGGACCTTCCGTAGGAGAGGGGTCTGGGATGATGGAGATGGTGGCCTCTGCTGCCAGGCATTTGAGCTTGGTACCGGCTTTGTTAAAGGTCTCCCCTTTCATCTTGCACTTACTCTTATTGCTTATTATGTCAGCCTTTTGAGAAGTTTTATGCTGATTTATTTTGAAGGCTCCTGTTGTTCCGACCGAAGGGACCCTACCGGCCGTGACTGTAAAGATGCCTCTTCCACCCTTCGACGTGGGTCCGCCAGCATTCCCGCTTGTCTTGAGGCCCATAGTCTTACAGTACCCAAAGGACTATATAACAACAGCGGGCTTGGAGGCGCCAGGAGTAGTTGCCAGGCATGAACGAACGCTCACTGTCTTGGAACAGCCACGCAGTGTCAGTACCGAACAACTTCAGGGCGAAGGGGGCCTGCCTGCCATAGAATCAAGAGAAATTATGGAAGAAGCTGTAGGTGCCTCCGCCATTTCAGCTCTTGCCGCTGAATCATTATTGGTGGAGACTGGGTAGGCCGAAGATGGTGACCAACCCCTCCCTACTATCGAGACTCAAGATGCGACGTCTTTGCCAGGGTTGGGAGGGAAGTAGCCATTGTTGACAGTCCCCCTGTTGCATTAATTGTCGGGGCCAGTCCTAGTATAAGTGCTATACAAGACATAAGCGTCGTCGTCTTCAGAGCCGAACAACGACATCTGGGCCACGGTTGACAGCCGCATAGAATTTCGCCTTCCTGATACGCCATCGCTTGGTCTGCACTCATCCAGCGATCTAATATGGCAATATCTGGAGACGCTGCGGCAGACCGTAGACCTACCAGGACTTGTCTTTTGCGTAGCTGAGGGATCTGGCAGAACACCTATCCCGTCCACTGTTAGCTTTGGGCTGCCCCATGGAGGATTGGATGCAGTGAGTAACCCTGCTTCTGAAGCATGTAAAAAGAAGGGAGTTCCTCAGCCACGGTTTGGCGGACCAGCTGGCGGCCCTAAAATTTGAACGGGCAGAGTGTCAGGCTGTCGTTCAATCTTTGAGGGAGACGGCCCGACAGATGCGGGATGCGGCTGATGACTCCACTCAACGATACATTTCTCTAAAAGTCTGGATAGATGAATTTCATGCCGAACTCACTCGGGCTGAAGTGGAGTTGGAATCGACTGAGCAGCTACAGGTCCAGAGCATAGAAGAGGCAGAGCTGGCAGAAAGGCATGCCGCATCCCTTGAGGAGAAGTTAATGCGGCTGCAGGCCGAAGAGTCCCGTTTACAGGAACTGAGCCGTCATCCTTCCCTGGGGATTTTAGAATTTGAGGACATTTTTCGTCGCTCGTTATAGTAGTTCTTTTGTCTTTCCCTTTTTTCTTTTGAATATATGCTAGGGAATGCCATGAATACTGTGTACTCTTCTTTTTATGCAAAGTGAAATTTCTTTATCACTTGCTTCGCTACAACTTTCCTTCCTTTCTTTCATTCCCCCTTTTTCGCTAATTTAGACATTGACGTGTCACCAACTTACATAGCCCGGGGTATATTAGCTGCTAGGGTGGGAGAGCGCTCACAACTTCAGGGAAGGCATGAGGGGTTCGCTCCCCCACGACGCAACTTTTCTCCAGGCCAAGCTTTTGACCTCCCTCGGCTGAGTGCCGGGGGACAAAAATGGTTTGTGGTCCAAGAAGGGCCAGAGGGTGAAGCCTGGAGTTTGTTCACAAATCTCGCCGATGGTGACGAGGTTTTGCCAATGACACTCTTGTCGACAGGCTTAAGTACCAAAGACAAGGAGTGAGTTTATTAGTTGACGAGGATGAAGGGTCCGAGTCGTTGGTTTGTTGTCGATTTCGTCAATGATAACAAAAATAAGGTGGTAGGTTGGATGCCGAAGCAAAGGAGGTTTGTTGACCGATGTGGACGAAAGGTCCGGGTTGACGGTTTGTTCATCGATTTCGCCGATGCTGACGAAAATCGAAGACTTATTCATCGGCATGGGTTGAATGCCGAAGCAATGAGGTTTGTTACAGCATAGGCGTAAGGCTTATGCTGGTGGGTCGTGGCATGTTTATGCACAGGGATTTCCCGTGGGACAGAGGTGACAAAAAGAGGTAGCAATAGCATTATCATTCATCCTCATCATCATCATTTTTTTTATATCACATTACTGACTTAAGCGCCCTTTCGGGTTTTCACCGAAGCCAGCCCCCTCTTGCTTTCGCCCACGCGCCATTTCGAGTTTTCACGTGGCGGGGTACCCAATTTTAGCCGCAGTGCCTTTTTGGGTTTTCACCACAGTCAGGTTATAGCCATTTTTGCCCCTATCAAGAATATCCGGATAAGTCTGGCGAGGCACCTCTATTTTAAGCCTCATTTCATCATCATGTTTTTTTGAAACGTGATTGCCTGTTTCTGCCAAGGGCAATGAGTCGATCAGCAAAATTGATGCAAAGACAAGTGGGGGTCTGTTCACCAACATGGGGTAAAATGCCGGAGCAAAAAAGTAGGTTTGTTCGTTAACTAGGACTCTAACACCCTCAAATATAGCTAAGTTGTACTCTATATCATCGAGGCGCCTTTTGAAGTACCGGCTCAGTTCTTGTAAAGAACTCCGAAGTTAAGCATGCTTAATGGGGAGTAGTATTGGGATGGGTGACCTCCCCGGAAGTCCCCCATTCTGGAGCCGATCACTGTTAGAAAGGGACAAAGCCGTGAGGCCAGTAGGCCAAAGCGGACAATACCTCGACTGTATAGAGTACGGGGCGTGACAGAATGGTATCAGAGATATACCCCAGCCGGAAGTGTGGGAACTAAGAGCCATGCAGGGCAAAGTGCTACATAATGGGAGCCACCTCTTGAGCCTGTAGGGGCCACCTCTAGAATCCTACCTGCCCGGGGGCTTGATTGCATGCTATATGTGCCCAGCGACGAGGACGTCGCCTATATAAAAGGGGTAGATTGTAACACCCTCAAATATAGCTAAGTTGTACTCTATATCATCGAGGCACCTTTTGAAGTATCGGCTCAGTTCTTGTAAAGAACTCTGAAGTTAAGAGTGCTTAATGGGGAGTAGTATTGGGATGGGTGACCTCCCGGGAAGTCCCCCATTCTGGATCCGATCACTGTTAGAAAGGGACAAAGCCGTGAGGCCAGTGGGACAAAGCCGTGAGGCCAGTAGGCCAAAGCAGACAATACCTCGACGGTATAGAGTACGGGGCGTGACAAGGACGAAAGGTGCAGGTTAACGGTTCATCGACTGACCCAGCCGATGGTGACAAGAATCAGCATTGGTTTGTTCAACGACATTGGGTAAATGCCAAAGCAAAAGATAAGTTAGTTCATCAACGAGGACGAAAGGCCCAGGTTAACAGTTCATTGGCTGATCCTACCGATGATGACAAGAATCAGCGTTGGTTTGTTCATCGCTGTCGGGTAAATGATGAAACCAAGATGGGTTTGGTCATTAACGAGGACAAAAGGTCCGGGTTAACAGTTCATTGACTGATCCTTCCGATGATGACACGAGTCAGTGTTGGTTTGTTCATCGGCATTGGATAAATGCCGAAGCAAAGAGATAGGTTTATTCATCAATGAGGACGAAAGGTTCGGGTTAACGGTCCATTGACTGATCCTGTCGATGATGACAAGAAACAACGTTGGTTCGTTCATCGACATTGGGTAAATGCCGAAGCAAAGAGATAGGTTTATTCATCAACGAGGATGAAAGGTCTGGGTTAACGGTTCATCGACTGATCCTGCCGATGATGACAAGAAACAGCATTGGTTTGTTCATCGGCATTGGATAAATGCCGAAGCAAAGAGATAGGTTTATTCATCAATGAGGACAAAAGGTCCGGGTTAACGGTTCATTGACTGATCCTACCGATGATGACAAGAAACGTCATTGGTTTATTCGTCGACATTGGGTAAATGCCGGAGCAAAGAGATAGGTTTATTCATCAACGAGGACGAAAGGTCCGAGTTAACGGTTCTTTGACTAATCCTGTCGATGATGACAAAAAATGACATTGGTTTGTTCATCGACATTGGGTAAATGCCGAAGCAAGAGAAATGTTTATTCATTAACGAGGACGAAAGGTCTGGGTTAACGGTTCATCGATTGATCCTACCGATGATGACAAGAAACAACATTGGTTTGTTCATCAGCATTCGATAAATGTTGAAGCAAAGAGATAGCTTTATTCATCAACGATGACGAAAGGTCCGAGTGAATGGTTTATTGACTGATCATGCCGATGATGACAAGAAACAACATTGGTTTGTTCATCGACATTGGGTAAATGCCAAAGCAAGAGATAGGTTTAATCATTAATGAGGACGAAAGGTCTGGGTTAATGGTCCATTGACTGATCCTGCCGATGATGACAAGAAACAACATTGGTTTGTTCATCGACATTGGGTAAATGCCGAAGCAAGAGATAGGTTTATTCATTAATGAGGACGAAAGGTCCGGATTAACAGTTCATTGACTGATCCTATCGATGATGACAAGAAATAACATTGGTTTGTTAATCGACATTGGGGAAATGCCCAAGCAAGAGATATGTTTATTCATTAACGAGGATGAAAGGTCCGGGTTAACGGTTCATTGACTGATCCTACCGATGATGACAAGAAACATCATTGGTTTGTTCGTTGACATTGGGTAAATGCCGAAGCAAAGAGATAGGTTTAATCATCAATGAGGACGAAAGGTCTGGGTTAACGGTTCATTGACTGATTCTGCTGATGATGACACAAATCAGCGTTGGTTTGTTCATCGGTGTCTGATAAATGCCGAAAAAAAGATGGGTTCGATCATTAATGAGTATGAAAGGTCCGAGTTAATGGTTCATTGACTGATCCTGCCGATGATGACACGAATCAGTCTTGGTTTGTTCATCGGCATTGGATAAATGCCGATGCAAAGAGATATGTTTATTCATCAACGAGGACGAAATGTCCGGGTTTACTATCCATTGACTGATCCTGTCGATGATGACAAGAAATAGCGTTGCTTCGTTTGTCGACATTGGGTAAATGCCGAAGCCAAGAGATAGGTTTATTCATCAACGAGGATGAAAGGTATGGGTTAACGGTTCATTGACTGATCCTACCGATGATGACAAGAAATAACATTGGTTTTTTCATCGGCATTGGATAAGTGCTGAAGCAAAGAGATAGGTTTATTCATCAACGAGGACGAAAGGTCCGAGTTAACAGTTTATTGACTGATCCAGCCGATGATGACAAGAAACAACATTGATTTGTTCATCGACATTGGGTAAATGCCGAAGCAAGAGATAGGTTTATTCATTAATGAGGATGAAAGTTCTGGGTTAATGGTCCATTGACTGATCCTGCCGATGATGACAAGAAACATCATTGGTTTGTTCATCGACATTGGGTAAATGCCGAAGCAAGAGATATGTCTATTCATTAATGAGGACGGAAGGTCCGGGTTAACGGTTCATTGACTGATCCTGCCGATGATGACAAGAAACGACGTTGGTTTGTTCATCGACATTGGGTAAATGTCGAAGCAAGAGATATGTTTATTCATTAATGAGGACGAAAGGTCCGGGTTAACGGTTCATTGACTGATCCTGCCGATGATGTCAAAAAATAGCATTGGTTTGTTCATCGACATTAGGTAAATGTCGAAGCAAGAGATAGGTTTATTCATTAATGAGGACGAAAGGTCCGGGTTAATGGTCCATTGACTGATCCTGTCGATGATGACAATAAATAACATTGGTTTGTTCATCGACATTAGGTAAATGCCGAAGCAAGAGATAGGTTTATTTATTAATGAGGACGAAAGGTCCGGGTTAACGGTTCATTGACTGATCATGCCGATGATGACAAGAAACAGCATTTGTTTGTTCATCGACATTGGGTAACTACCGAAGCAAGAGATATGTTTATTCATTAACGAGGACGATAGGTCCGGGTTAACAGTTTATTGACTGATCCAGCCGATGATGACAAGAAACATCATTGGTTTGTTTATCGACATTGAGTAAATGACGGAGCAAAGAGATAGGTTTATTCATCAACGAGGATGAAATGTCCTAGTTAACAGTTCATTGACTGATCTTGCCGATTATGACAAGATACGACATTGGTTTGTTCATCGACATATGGTAAATGTCAAAGTAAGAGATATGTTTATTCATTAATGAGGACGAAAGGTCCGGGTTAATAGTTCATTGACTGATCCTGCCGTTGATGACAAGAAACATCATTGGTTTGTTCATCGACATAGGAGAAATGCCAAAGCAAAGAGATATGTTTATTCATCAATGAGGACGAAAGGTCTGGGTTAACGGTTCATTTACTGATCATGCCGATGATGACAAGAAACAACATTGGTTAGTTCATCGACATCGGGTAAATGCCGAAGCAAGAGATAGGTTTATTCATTAACGAGGATGAAAGGTCCGGGTTAACGGTCCATTGATTGATCCCGCCGATGATGACAAGAAACAACGTAGCTTCGTTTGTCGACATTGGGTAAATTCCGAAGCAAAGAGATAGGTTTATTCATCAATGAGAACGAAAGGTACGGGTTAACGGTTCATCGACTGATCCTACCGATGATGACAAGAAACAACATTGGTTTGTTCATCGGCATTGGATAAATGCTGAAGCAAAGAGATAGGTTTATTCATCAACAAGTACGAAAGGTCCGAGTTAACGGTTTATTGACTGATCCTGCCGATGATGACAAGAAACATCATTGGTTTGTTCATTGACATTGGGTAAATGTCGAAGCAAGAGGTAGATTTATTCATTAATGAGGATGAAAGGTCTAGGTTAATGGTCCATTGACTGATCCTTTCGATGATGACAAGAAACAGCATTGGTTTGTTCATCGACATTGGGTAAATGTCGAAGCAAGAGATAGGTTTATTCATTAATGAGGATGAAAGGTCCGGGTTAACAGTTCATTGACTGATCCTGCCGATGATGACAAGAAACATCATTGGTTTGTTCATCGACATTGGGTAAATGTCAAAGCAAGAGATATGTTTATTCATTAATGAGGATGAAAGGCCCAGGTTAACGGCTCATTGACTGATCCTGCCAATGATGACAATAAATGGCATTGGTTTGTTCGACGACATTGGGTAAATGCCGGAGCAAAGGGATTGGTTTATTCATCAACGAGGATGAAAGGTCTGGGTTAACGGTTCATTGACTGATCCTGCCGATGATGACAAGAAATGACATTGGTTTGTTCATCGACAATGGGTAAATGTCGAAGCAAGAGATAGGTTTATTCATTAATGAGGATGAAAGGTCAGGGTTAACGGTTCATTGACTGATCCTGCCGATGATGACAAGAAACAACATTGGTTTGTTCGTTGACATTGGGTAAATGCCGAAGCAAGAGATAGGTTTATTCATTAATGAGGACGAAAGGTCCGGGTTAATGGTCCATTGACTGATCCTGCCGACGATGACAAGAAACAACATTGGTTAGTTCATCGACATTGGGTAAATGCCGAAGCAAGAGATAGTTTTATTAATTAATGAGGATGAAAGGTCCGGGTTAACGGTTCATTGATTGATCCTGCCGTTGATGACAAGAAACAACATTGGTTTGTTCATCGACATTGGGTAAATGCCGAAGCAAGAGATATGTTTATTTATTAACGAGGACGAAAGGTCCGGGTTAACGGTTCATTGACTGATCCTGCCGATGATGACAAGAAACAACAATGGTTTGTTCGTCGACATTAGGTAAATGCCGGTTCATCAACGAGGACGAAAGGTCCGGGTTAACAGTTCATTGACTGATCCTACCGATGATGACAAGAAATGACATTGGTTTGTTCATCGAGATTGGGTAAATGTCGAAGCAAGAGATAGGCTTATTCATTAATGAGGACGAAATGTCCGGGTTAACGGTTCATTGACTGATCCTACCGATGATGACAAGAAACATCATTGGTTTGTTCATCAGCATTGGATAAATGTCGAAGCAAAGAGATAGGTTTATTCATCAACGAGGACGAAAGGTATGGGTTAACGGTTCATTGACTGATCCTGCCGATGATGACAAGAAACTACATTGGTTTGTTCATCGACATCGGGTAAATGCTGAAGCAAGAGATAGGTTTATTCATTAATAAGGATGAAAGGTGTGGGTTAACGGTTTAGTGACTGATCCTGCCGATGATGACAAGAAACAACATTGGTTTGTTCATCGACATTGGATAAATGCCGAAGCAAAGAGATAGGTTTATTCATCAACGAGGATGAAAGATCCGGGTTAACGTATCATTGACTGATCCTGCCGATGATGACAAGAAACAGCATTGGTTTGTTCATCGATATTGGGTAAATGCCGAAGCAAGAGATATGTTTATTCATTAACGAGGACGAAAGGTCTGGGTTAACGGTTCATTGACTGATCCTGCCGATGTTGACAAGCAACAACGTTGGTTTGTTCATCGACATTGGATAAATGCCGAAGCAAGAGATATGTTTATTTATTAATGAGGATGAAAGGTCCGGGTTATCGGTTCATTGACTGATCCTGCCGATGATGACAAGAAACATCGTTGGTTTACTCATCGACATTGGGTAAATGCCGAAGCAAGAGATATGTTTTATTATTAACGAGGACAAAAGGTCCGGGTTAACGGTTCATTGACTGATCATGCCGATGATGACAAGAAACAACATTGGTTTGTTCATCGACATTGGGTAAATGCCGAAGCAAGAGATAGGTTTATTCATTAACGAGGATGAAAGGTCCTGGTTAACGGTTCATTGACTGATATTGCCGATGATGACAAGAAACAACATTGGTTTGTTCGTCGACATTGGGTAAATGCCAGAGCAAAGAGATAGGTTTATTCATCAACGAGGTTGAAAGGTACGCGTTAACGGTTCATTGATTGATCCTACCGATGATGACAAGAAATGGCATTAGTTTGTTCATCGACATTGGGTAAATGCCGAAGCAAGAGATAGGTTTATTCATTAACGAGGATGAAAGGTCCGGGTTAATGGTTCATTGACTGATCCTGCCGATGATGACAAGAAACAACATTGGTTTGTTCTTCGGCATTGGATAAATGCCGAAGCAAAGAGATAGGTTTATTCATCAACGACGACGAAAGGTCCGGGTTAACGGTTCATTGATTGATCCTACCGATGATGACAAGAAACAACATTGGTTTGTTCATCGACATCGGGTAAATGCCGAAGCAAGTGATAGGTTTATTCATTAATGAGGTCGAATGGTCTGGGTTAACGGTTCATTGACTGATCCTGCCGATGATGACAAGAAACATCATTAGTTTGTTCATCGACATTGGGTAAATGCCAAAGCAAGAGACATGTTTATTCATTAACGAGGTTGAAAGGTCCGGGTTAATGGTTCGAGGGAAGACCTTCGGTGGGACTATGATGAACGTCCTACCCAGAGTTTAAAAGGGATGAAGGAGAAGAGTAACTTTCGGTTCCCATATTACTGACCCGAGTGCCCTTTTTGGTTTTCACCGGGGTCAACCCCCTCTCTATTTTGCCCACGCACCCTTTCGGGTTTTCACGTAACGGGGGATCCAATTTTTCCTACAACATCCTTTCGGGTTTTCGCCACAGCCGGGTTACAACCATTCTTGCCCTTGTCCAGAGTGTCTGAACAAGATTGGCGGGGCACCTCTATTTTAAGCCTCATTTTTTTTAAATAGAAATATCGGCCTTTGTATGGAGCTCAACCTTAATTGTTTGGTTTATTTGTATAGTAACATACATCTATTGGCTTGGGCACGCAGCCTTGCGCCGAAAGGGTTTATTCGTTGGCAAGAAGATAATGCCAATGCAAAGGGAGGATTTCTGCCGATTAGAACGTAAGGTCCGCAGTGGCGATATTTTGTAAAAGTTGGATAGGGCACGCAGCCTTGCGCCGAAAGGGTTTATTTGTTGGCAAGAAGATAATGCCAACGTAAAGGGAGAATTTCTGTCGATTCGGACGTAAGATCTGCAATGGCGATATTGTGTAAAAGTTGGCTAGGGCACGCAGGCTTGCGCCAAAAGGGATTTATTCGTCAGTAAGGAAAAATACCAACAAAGGGGAGAGTTTCTGTCAATTCAGATGTAAGGTCTGCAATGGCAGTATTGTGTAAAAGCTGGCTAAGGCACGTAGCCTTGCACTGAAATTGTGTGTTCGCAAGTGTGGGGATAACGCCTGCGCAAAGGGAATGGTTTCTGCACAGACGCGGACATAAGGTCCACCGTGGTGACAAGGTGTATGGTGCCAGCCCAGTGGGACCAAATGGGGTTCTCAAGGGGCCAAGGGATTAGTGTGTACCAAGGGGGCTTTTGCAATTGCGAGCCAACGGCCTCGAGATTGTCATGAAATAAGTGGGTATATTTTTCGAGAGCTCGACCAGGGCGGAGTGCCACTAGACCGAGGTAGATTTCGGGCATTCTTCGAACGTCGACGGGGCTTTGTGATACAGCTTCAAATGTTTTCCATTGAGCGGGGAGAACTGCACTACCCCCTTGTGGTCTATGAGAACGTAGGCACCCCCTTCATAGACTCGGTGGACAACATATGGTCCGACCCAGTTTTCAACCAACTTCCCTTTGGGGTTGGAGGCCATTACTTCTCTTTTCTTGACCATCATTAGGTCACCTTTCTTGAATTCTCATCCTTTGACCAGTTTGTCGAAGGCGCGGGCCATGCGAGCTTGATACAACTGGATGTTTTGTTGCGCCCGGAGGCGCCTCCCTTCGAGCTCAGCGAGCTCTTCTAGTCTTCTTTCTATATTCATCTGTTCACCGTTTGTCAAGCCGTGTTGTATAGCGACTCTTTGTGACGGCACTTCCAACTCTATCGGCACTACTGCCTCCGATCCGTAAACTAGGGAGAAGGGTGAATAGCCGGTTGGGGTTTTGTAAACCATACGATAAGCCTATAATGCTTCGTACATCTTCTCTTCCTAGTCTCTCTTGCTAGAGTTGACGGTCTTGGATAATAGGGTGTAGAGAGTCTTATTGAACGCTTCTGCCAGTCCATTAGCCTGCGGATTGTAGGGGGATGATGTCCTCTAATCAATCTTGTACTTGTCGGCTAACCGGTACACCCTCTGGTTTCTAATATGGCTGCCGTTATCGGAGATAATTCGGCTAGAAACCCCGAACTGGAATATTATATTCTGACCGAAGAACCTGGCAACCAGCTCCCCTGTCACTTCTCTTAGCGCCACTGCTTCCGCCCATCTGGAAAAATAGTCTGTGGCTGCTAGAATATACTTGCACCCTAATGAAGATGCTGGTAAAGGTCCCACTACATCCGTGCCCCACTGGGCGAACGGCCCACTTGGGATAGTGGGGTGTAGCGGCACTGGAGGCCTCCTTGGCACGGTGGCGTGCTCTTGGCATTTCTGACATGACTTGGAAAACTTGCAGCAGTCATCAATTATAGTGGACCAATAGTAGTCTAATTTCTTTATTTCAATCTTCATTTTCGGACTGGCCTGATGGGCCCCAGCATGCACTCCTTCCATCACCTGCTGTGCTTCTTCTGTAGATAGGCAATGGAGTTTCTGGGCATCTGCCATTATTCAGAACAAAGTTTCATTCCTTAACTCGTAAGAGTCCTTGATTCTGAGTAGTTTCATCCTCTGCTCTTTCTCCTTCGGGAGCTACTGGTGCTGGAACTAGCGAAGGAGGTGCTCTCGCCAATCGGGCTGCTAAACTTCCTCCATTGCTGCCACTTCATTTTCTTCTTCATTGGGCAGGGCCTCAATCATATTGAGGACCTGACGTCTATTGATGACGTTTATATTCAGGCTTCTGTCCGGCGGGACTGCCACGGAATTAGCCTACTTTGTGAGGGCATCTGCCTGGGCATTCTGTCCTCGGTTGATATGCTCCACTTTGATGAAGTGGAAGTTTGCCATCAGCGCAGCGCCAACTGGTGGTAAAGGAGAAGCTCCTGCTTCCGCACATCTAACTCTCCTCCTACTTGTTTCACAACGAGCATGGAATCCCCGAACGCCTCAAGCATTCGAATCTTCATAGACAGACCGATCCGCAGCCCGATAATCAGGGCTTCATATTCTGCTTCATTATTTGTGCAGGGCTTGTTTATCGAGCAGGAAGTATATATGACTTCCCTCTCGGGAGACGTCAGGACTATGCCTGCGCCAGCTCTGACTCTAGCTGATCCAGTTGTCGGAGTATCAATTCGGGACGCACCATCAAAATACAACTGCCACAGAGTGCGTTGGTCTGCCTCCAGGGTCTCATCTTGTCACACCCCGAGATTATGCAGCAGAAACAATCGGGAACGCGAACAACTGGCATGGTAAGCCTCGAGCCAGCAATATAATCATCGCAGAATAACAATCACACAAAGTAATTGCACAATAATTTAATCAACCTTCACTTTTATTTCATATCAAATAACCATAACTCAAGTACATAATATTCCACTTTCTTTCTAGACTCAAATAAAGACAAAATTACATAGACTCAATCTAGACATAATTTGACATTCTAAGTCTTCACTCAAGTCTATATATCCTTTAATCGCTCTCGGACCCATCACTGGAATGACCTGAATCTGAATCCGACCCACTGGTACTTCCTGAAACATTGAGAAAGTAGATAATGAGCACACTTGTCAAGTAGGTATCTTCGCATCAACATGATTGGCAATGTTAAAGTAATTAATAGCTTTAGCTCTAAAAAAAGATAAATCATGCAAATACGATCAAACATGTGATTAAAGCTTAAAGTAACAAAGTATAATCAAGCTTGAGATACGATAAATCAAGAATATATCAAGAATGTTACTTTGGCCTTTTCATGAACAAGAATGTAACAAGAATGTACTAGCAAGTCATGTAATAAGTAAGAATGTACTCTTCACTTAGTAACAAGTACTTCATGAATTTCTATGGATATTTCACCTCACGAGCCGTGGATATTTCTGTGGATTACCGTGGACATTTCACTTATTTATAAAGAAAGTACTCCCAGCGCAATGCGACGCCAGTAGCATCATACCCCATGGTTTAAATAGTATGTTCCCGACAATCAGCCGAGGGGACTAGCATAGAGCCCTTGAACACAATCAGTGCTCGAACTGCATCTTCAAGTATAAATCCAACTACTTCCACGTATAAAAATAATGTGGCCAAGAATGTATAATTTCAATGAATGTTTCATGAATAAGTATCCAAAAATAAGAATGCTTCTATTGAGAACAAGATGTCAATAAACACATTAATAACTAGGTTACGCCGTGGAAATAAATCGGCAACATAACGATACGTTTCTCAATTCTCACAATTTACTTAGATATTTTTGGAATAATATGACAAGTTCTAGATAATCAATTGGACTATCTAGGATCATAAGAATATTAACCCTTGGGTCAAACTTCAGGTCAATTGTACTCAGGGAAATAGCGGTCGTTTACTGGGCACTTTCTTGAATAAAGCGGTCTAGTTTTGGACCGTTAAGGACAAGACTGTTCGATATTTAAAACATATTATCTGGAGTAGTTAGAGGTAAAATAAAGAACCGTCAAGGATACTTTAGCGGTCCAGTAAGGGCCCGCTAGCAGACTCTGGCGGTCAACAATAAGGTCGCTAAGTTCCAGAAACATAAAACACCGGTATAAGTGCTTTTTAGACAATGGGTTTTCATGGTACAACCAACTCGGCGTCCTGATGTGAATCACAGGCTCACAGAGAATTACGGAGGCCTTGAAATAAGATTTCCTTGTCCGTTGGAAGGAATATCCAAAGGAGAGGTTATCAAGTCCAAGATTGTGTGCTTAATGAGCATAAGTGTAACTAATGGTCATATACCGTGATATATGCCATGAACTTATGAAATTGACTCTATAGATGAGAAAGAGATCATTAAAACAGCGATCAAGGTAAACCATGAATCATCTAACTTTAGAAACATGTATTTAATACAGAAGTATATGACTTTGGCAAGAAATTAACTTATGTCAAAAATAATCCTAAGAACAATTAAAAACATGAAATCACTGTTATGAATCAGTAATTAAAACTCAGAATAGTGAAATAACATTAAAACAGGTTGGTAATATAGTTAGCTAGGCTTATTTATAAGCTAGATGGACTGCTCTTGATTCAGTCTCGAGTTGACAGAAATCAGAACATTGGCGGTCTATATTAGAGCCGTTACAAACGTTGGCGGTTTATCGTGAGGCCGTCAAAGGGACTTTAATGGTCTATTTTTGGTCCGCCAGAGGTTTCATAAAAATCTGACTAGTGGTTTATCGTAGGGCCACTGCACAAGGTTGGCGGTCGAAGATTAGGCAGCTAGAGCACATTTGACAGTAAATTAAATAAGAACTAATGTTTAAAATACATCATGTCTAGAAATCAACATATATTAACTTCTCTGTCATGATAGAACGAAGATTAGGCTAACAATATGCATAGGATTCATGTATTATGTCAAAGAGAATTAATTTAGTTAATTTAGGGCTAAGAAAGATGCATGGATGTATAGATCCTATTAAAATATGAAATTCTCCGTACACAATACATGAAATCAAGTGCAATAAGAGGGTTTTTAATCCTAGAATGATATTTTAGCCGTTCACGAGATGACCTACCTCTGGTAACACCTCTAGACTTTGAATTTCGGATCGAAGTCAACCCTAGTTTTACACTTCCTGTGATAAATCAGTAACTTCACGCCCAGATATTTCTTGATCCACTTGACCTAAGGACGTGAAATTTGGAGGGTAATAAGAAGATACTAAGGGGAACAAAAAGTTCTAAAGGCACTAATGCTAAATACCTCGTTCTGGATCCCTAATTTCTTGATCTTCACCACACCGTTGCACAGTTTCCTGAGTTGTTGATGTGGAACCAGCAACTTTGGGGGCTTCTATATTCCTGATGGGTTGATCTCCTAGCACGAAATTTTGAGGCAAGTTAGTCATTAGTATTAGGAATAAAAATCTCAAATGAACCTACCTGAAATAATACCTCCTTACCTTAGTTACAAGCGAGCCAAATGTAAGGGTCGCGCATGTGAAACCTAGAGTCTATTTATAGGGTTTGACTAGGGTTTCTTGGATTAGATCAATTCTAGAGTCCCTAGTTGGTACTATTTCGACTTCTGAGAGTCCTTAAGATGTTTACTAGTCCTCCCATCTCGGCTCTTTGAAGATAAACGTTAAAAATCTAATCTTTTTGCTCTTTCTTCAACTTACGGAACTGACAGAATGTAACGGTCTAAGACTGGACCGTCAATCTCCATATAAGGGTTTGACGATAGACCGCCATTATCATTGGGCGCCGATTTTAAATTTAATTCAAACTCTTTTACTCCCGTATCCATTTAATTATCTTAAATAGGGATATTTATCCCTTATATTCCGTGAATAAGCTAATTAACCTTCTAGAATATGGGCCAAACTTCATGGGCTTGGTCCTTAAGTCCTTTGAGCTTATTTTAAATAGGCTAGGTCAATTAGTTATCACACTTGGGCCTTAATAATGATTTATTGAACCCAAAAATTCATTTATTATCTATTTTGGTCTTTAAAAATTCATATAAATTCTCAGAAAATTTTTAAATACTTCAGAAATATTCTATAAAATTTTCGGGGCATTACACCCTCCCCCACTTAAGAGAATTTGGTCCCGAAATTCAATGTATGGATTATACGGAGAGTGTACTTACAGTTAAATAATTCTGAAAATCTTTTGTGCATAGCTTCTTCGGTTTCTCATGTTTCTCCTGCTTTCGTCCATTGGATCTTGACGACAGGAATAGTTTTATTCCGCAGTTGACGTTCTTCTCGTTCAATAATCTTGACTGGCCTTTGCTCGTATGTTAAATCCTATTTAATTTCCAAGTTGTCGTAAGTAATGACATGGACAGGATCAGGAACATATTTCTTGAGCATTGAGATGTGAAATATATCATGGACTTCAGATAATTGAGGAGGTAAAGTAATGCGATAAGCCACTTCGTCAACTCTTTCTAGAGTTTCAAAAGGACCAATGAATCTTGGAGTAAGCTTTCCTTTAATACCAAATCTTCGAATACCTTGACCTGGAGAAACCTTAAGAAATACATGATCTCCTACTTGAAACTCTAAGTCGCGTCTTCGATTGTTAGCATATGATTTCTGCCTGTCTTGGGCCATATGAAGTCTTTCTCGAATAAGTTTAATCTTCTCGGTAGTATCCCTAATGATGTCGGGACCGAGAAATTGCCTTTCTCCTATTTCATTCCAATAAATAGGCGAACGACAACTTCTTCCATATAAAGCTTCAAACAGTGCCATTTGAATACTAGCTTGGTAGCTATTGTTATATGCAAATTCTACTAGAGGCAAGTGGTCATGCCAACTTCCTCCGAAGTCGATAGCACGTGCCCTAGACATATCTTCCACCACTTAATTTGTCCTTTCAGTTTGACCATCAGTTTGTGGATGGAATGTCATGCTAAAATTCAGTCGGGTCCCTAAAGAATGTTGTAGACCCTTCTAGAATTGAGATGTAAACCGAGGATCTCGATCAGATATGATGGTGACTGGGACACCATGTAGTTTGACAATTTCTCTCATGTATAATGCCGCTAATACATCCACAGACCATCGACTTTTGATTGGTAGAAAATGTCCAGGCTTAGTCAACCGGTCTATGATTACCCATATACCATCATGTCCACCTCTTGTCTTAGGTAAACCCATGAAGAAATCCATCCCTATACTTTTCCACTTCCACTCGGGAATATTTAAGGGGTGTAATTTATCTGCGGGTTTTAAATGTTCTGTCTTGACATGTTGACAAGTGAGATAGCGGGACACAAAATCTGCTACCTCTCTCTTCATGTTGGGCCACCAAAAGTTCCTTTTAAAATCTTGATACATCTTGGTAGCACCAGAATGGATAGCATATCTTGATTTATGCGCTTCCTCCATGATCAATTTCTTAGTGTCATCATGATTTGGCACACAAATTCGATCCTTAAATAATAATCTTCTATCATGTGAAATAGAGAATTCCGGTCTTTGATAAACATTATCCTTGATTTCCATCAATGTAGGATCATTCTCTTGCAATTTGACTATATATATCATTAATTAATGTAGGTTGAGATCTTATATTAACAATAATACATCCTTCTTCTTCCCTATCAATATCAAGATTTAAGTGAAAAATCTTTGATAAGACAAGTCATACCTTCTCTGAGGCTTGCTAATGTTGCCATCGGTCTTCTGCTAAGAGCGTCAGCCACAACATTTACTTTTCCTGGATGATGTTGAATAGTAAAGTTGAAGTCTTTGAGATACTCCAACCATCTGCGTTGTCGCATATTTAATTCCTTCTGGGTGAAAAGATATTTTTGACTTTTATGATCTGAGAATATAGTGAATTTCTCCCCATAAAGGTAATGTCACCAAATCTTCAAAGAGAAAATAACCGCAGCTAATTCCAGATCATGCACAAGGTAATTCTGTTCATGACGCTTTAATTATCTTGAGGAATAACTAATCACCTTCCCATTTTGCATGAGAACACATCCTAGGCCAATGCCAGATGCATCCGTATAGACTTCAAATCCACCACCCTCAACGGGCAATGTCAGAATAGGGGCTGTGGTGAGATGATCCTTAAGAGTTAGAAAACTCTCCTCGCAGTCCTTCGACCATAAAAAAAGATTTTCTTATCTTGTAAGTCTAGTCAAAGGAACGGCGATCTTAAAGAAATCCTTAATAAATCTCCTGTAATATCCAGCTAGCCCTAGAAAGCTTCTTACTTCTGACACGGTCGTTGGCCGGCTCCAGTTCTTAACAGCTTCCACCTTAGAAGGATCGACAGCAATACCTTCCTTTGAAATAATATGGTCGAGGAATGAGACTTCCTTTAGCCAGAACTCGCACTTACTAAGCTTTGCATAGAGTTTGTGTTCTCTTAGTGTCTGCAAGGCTATCCTCAAGTGCTCTTCATCTTCTTCCTTAGTCTTGGAATATATAAAGATGTCATCAATGAAGATGACCACAGACTGGTCTAGATAAGGCTGGAAGACATTATTCATCAGTTGCATGAATGCTTCTGGGGCATTAGTTAACCCGAACGGCATTACCACAAATTCATAGTGGCCATAGCGGCTCCGAAAAGCAGTCTTGTGTATGTCTTCATCCTTGATCTTGAGTTGATGATAACCCGACCTGAGGTCGATCTTGGAGAAATATTCTGCTCTTGAAAGCTGTTCAAAGAGTTCATCGATACGCGGTAACGGATACTTGTTCTTGATAGTAAGCTGATTCAGTCACTGGTAATCGATACATAGCCTGAGAGATCCATCTTTCTTTTTGACAAATAGAACTGGCGCACCCCAAGGGGATGTGCTAGGTCGAATGAATCCCTTGTCCAATAGCTCCTGAAGCTATTTCTTCAATTCCTTAAGTTCTATGGGGGACATCCTGTATGGAGCTATTGAAACAGGTGCTGCTCTGGGAAGAAGTTCAATGGAGAAGTTTACTTCCCTTTCGGGTGGTAAACTGGGTAGATCTGATGGAAATACATCAGGAAACTCATTTACGATAGGAATATCTTCTAAGATAATCTCCTTGGATTCGATGATAATTACGGAAGCAAGAAAGGCTTCACACCCTTGCGAGATAAGTTTGCAAGCGTGAAGAGATGAAATAATGGCAGGATGCTTCCTATATTTGATACCAATGAAGGAAAACCTTGGAAGACCAGGTTTCTGAAAAGAGATAATCCGGTTACGACAATTTATATAGGCGTCGTGGTCTACTAGCCAATCCACACCTAATATAGCATCGTAGCCCTCCATGTCAAGGCATACGAGGTTTGCAGGGAGATCGTGACCTTCTACCCTTACCTCACTATTAGGATAATAGTTTGTGAGTTTGATTCCAGGACCTAAAGGTGTAGTAATAGCAAGGTCCGTAGGTAAAGGAACTGATGAAACTGGCAAGGTCTTTGCAAAGGCAGTAGATATAAAGGAATGAGAAGCACCAGTATCGAATAGTACAAAAGCAGGATGGGAACAAATGTGAACAGTACCTTCCATAAGCCCATCATTTAGGGGCGCTTCTTCATCTAAAACAGCATTGAGACAAGCCTGTCTCTTACGTCGACTTCCATTAGATAGCTCCTTCATAAGGGGGCAATCCGGCATGCGGTGCTCCCGGCTGCTGCATCATAGACACGCGCCAAGGCGCTTCTAGCATTCTTCGGCCGAATGACCGAATTTCTCGCAAAAAGTACAGGCCGTGGCGACCTGCTTATCTTCTTCCTTGACTTTCTTGTTTTTATGGTAACCACTACCACTCCCATTTCGGGACCTCTTCTTGCAATCACGGGATTTGTAAGGTTCCGTGATGCTGAATTTGCTTTTCTTATCACGCCGATCAGACCTTCGGCTTGGTTCTTTGCCCTTTCCTTTCAACTTCTCGACCTTCTCTAAGGTCCTTTCGCATAGATATGCCCGTTAGACCATCTCCGCATAAGTACGGATATTTTGAGTCCCGAGCTGCTGAATAAAACCGGCTCTTAACCCGTCCATAAATCGATTTACCTTTAGTAAATCGATACTGATCAGATGAGGAGCATATGGCGTCAGCCTGGAAAACTGAAGCTCATATTCTGCCACTGTCAACATGCCCTGGCGTAAAGAAGCGAATTCCGTAGCCTTCCAGTCCTTGACGTGCTCAAAGAAATATTTGGCACCGAATAACGTAAGAAAACCTTCCCATGTATGGGGTGCATCTGCTGGCGGTACCGGAACCGACTCCCACCATGTACGGGCATCATTGTTAAGTTGAAAAGCGGCAAGGCGAACCTTCTCTTGATCCACACATTGCATAACTTCAAATATACGGTTCATCTCATCAACCCAGTTTTCAGCTTCGTCTGGATTAGAAGAACCAAAGAATCATGGAGTATTTAGACTCTGAAAGTTGCGATGTAAATATCCAGCCCTTGCTCCTGCGCCAGCTTGCGCCATAGTTTGTAAAGCTTGAGTAAGACCAGCGACAGTCTCTTGCATTCCATTCCAGTCTACACGATGAGCCATTATGATAAGAATAAGGTACTTGAGAAGAATAATGGATTTAATAATTCTAAGGGGGTGTTAATCTTAGAAATAATTCTAATGACTATCTCACCCCAGGTTCTACCCAATTTCTCTCACAGGTTGGGATTTTCTTTCCTAGTTCATAGGTATGGGTTCTTAAACCTTGGACATAACCTATGACATGTCATTTTCCCCTAAGTCCTTAGACTTAGGCTCTGATACCACCTTAACTGTCACGCCCCGAGATTATGCAGCGGAAACAATCGGGAACGCGAACAACCGACATGGTAAGTCTCAAGCAAGCAATATAATCAGAGTGCAGTAACAATCACACAAAGTAATTACACAATAATTTAATCAACCTTCACTTTTATTTCATATCACATAACCATAAGTCAAGTACATAATATCCCACTTTCTTTCTAGACTCAAATAAAGATAAAATTACATAGACTCAATCTAGACATAATTTGACATTCTAAGTCTTCACTCAAGTCCATATATCCTTTAATCGCTCTCGGACCCGTCACTGGAATGACCTGAATCCGAATCCGACCCACTGGTACTTCCCGAAACATTAAGAAAGTAGGTAATGAGCACACTTGTCCAGTAGGTATCTTCGCATCAACATGATTGGCAATGTTAAAGTAATTAATATCTTTAGCTCTAAAGAAAAAGATAAATCATGCAAATATGATCAAACATGCGATTAAAACTTAAAGTAACAAAGTATAATGAAGCTTGAGATACGATAAATCAAGAATATATCAAGAATATTACTTTGGCCTTTTCATGAACAAGAATGTAACAAGAATGTACTAGCAAGTCATGTAACAAGCAAGAATGTACTCTTCACTTAGTAACAAGTACTTCGTGAATTTCTGTGGATATTTCACCTCACGAGCCGTGGATATTTTCTTGTATTACCGTGGACATTTCCCTTATTTATAAAGAAAGTACTCCCAACGCAATGCGGTGCCAGTAGCATCATACCCCATGGTTTGAATAGTATGTTCCCGACAATCAGTCGAGAGGACTAGCATAAGGCCCTTGAACACAATCAGTGCTCGAACTACAACTTCAAGTATAAATCAAGCTACTTCCACGTATAAAAATAATGTGGCCAAGAATGTAAAATTTCAATGAATGTTTCTTGAATAAGTATCCAAAAATAAGAATGCTTCTATTGAGAACAAGATGTCAATAAACACATTAATAACTAGGTTACGCCGTGGAAATAAATCGGCAACATAACGATATGTTTCTCAATTCTCACAATTTACTTAGGTATTTTTGGAATAATATGACAGGTTCTAGATAATCAATTGGACTATCTAGGATGATAAAAATATTAACCCTTGGGTCAAACTTTGGGTCAATTGTACTCAGGGAAATAGCGGCCGTTTACTGGGCACTTTCTTGAATAAAGCGATCTAGTTTTGGACCGTTAAGGACAAGACTGTTCGATATTTAAAACATATTATCTAGAGTAGTTAGCGGTCAAATAAAGAACCGTCAAGGATCCTTTAGCGGTCTAGTAAAGGCCCGCTAGTAGACTCTGGTGGTCAACAATAAGGCCGCTAAGTTCCAGAAACATAAAACACCGGTATAAGTGCTTTCTAGATAATGGGTTTTAATGATACAACTAACTCGGTGTCCTGATGGGAATCCCAGGCTCACGGAGAATTACGGAGGCTTTGAAACAAGATTTCCTAGTCCGTTGGAAGGAATATCCAAAGGAGAGGTTATCAAGTCCAAGATTGTGTGCTTAATGTGCATAAGTGTAACTAATGGTCATATATCGGGATATATGCCATGAACTTATGAAATTGACTCTATAGATGAGAAAGAGATCATTAAAACAGCAATCAAGGTAAACCATGAATCATCTAACTTTAGAAACATGTATTTAATACAGAAGTATATGACTTTGGCAAGAAATTAACTTATGTTAAAAATAATCCTAAGTACAATAAAGAATATGAAATCACTGTTATGAATCAGTAATTAAAACTCAGAGTAGTGAAATAACATTAAAACATGTTGGTATATAGTTAGCTAGGCTTATTTATAAGCTAGACGTACTGCTCTTGATTCAGTCTCGGGTTGACAGAAATCAGAACATTGGCGGTCTATATTAGAGCCGTTACAAACGTTGGCGATTTATCGTGAGGCCGCCAAAGGGACTTTAACGATCTATTTCTGGTCCACCAGAGGTTTCATAAAAATCTGACTAGCAGTTTATCGTAGGGCCGCTGCACAGGGTTGGCAGTCGAAGATTAGGCCGCTAGAGCACATCTGACAGTAAATTAAATAAGAAGAACTAACGTTTAAAATACACCATGTCTAGAAATCAACATCTATTAATTTCTCTATCATGATAGAACGAAGATTAGGCTAACAATATGCATAGGATTCATGTATTATGTCAAAGAGAATTAATTTAGTTCATTTAGGGCTAAGAAAGATGCATGGATGTATAGATCCTATTAAAACATGAAATTCTCCGTACACAATACATGAAATCAAGTGCAATAAGAGGGCTTTTAATCTTAGAATGATATTTTAGTCGTTCATGAGATGACCTATATCTGGTAACTCCTCTAGACTTTGAATTTCGGACCGGAAGTCAACCCTAGTTTTGCACTTCCTATGATAAATCAGTAACTTCACGCCCATATATTTCTTGATCCACTTGACCTAAGGATGTGAAATTTGGAGGGTAATAAGAAGATACTAAGGGGAACAAAAAGTTCTAAAGGCACTAATGCTAAATACCTCGTTTTGGATCTCTAATTTCTTGATCTTCACCACACCGTTGCACAGTTTCCTGAGTTGTTGATGTGGAACCAGCAACTTTGGGGGCTTCTATCTTCCTGATGGGTTGATCGCCTAGCACGAAATTTTGAGGCAAGTTAGTCATTAGTATTAGGAATAAAAATCTCAAATGAACCTACCTGAAATAATACCTCCTTACCTTAGTTCCAAGCGAGCCAAATGTAAGTGTCGCGCATGTGAAACCTAGAGTCTATTTATAGGGTTTGACTAGGGTTTCGTGGATTAGATCAATTCTAGAGTCCCTAGTTGGTATTATTTCGACTTCTGAGAGTCCTTAAGATATTTACTAGTCCTCCCATCTCGGTCTCTTGGAAGATAAACGTTAAAAATCTAATCTTTTTGCTCTTTCTTCAACTTACGGAACTGACAAAATGTAGCGGTCTAAGACTGGACCGTCAATCTCCATATAGCGGTTTTACGATAGACCGCCATTATCATTGGGCGTCGATTTTGAATTTAATTCAAACCCTTTTACTCACTTATCCATTTAATTATCTTAAATAGGGGTATTTATCCCTTATATTCAGTGAATAACCTTCTAGAATATGGGCCGAACTTCATGGGCTTGGTCCTTAAGTCCTTTGGGCTTATTTTAAATAGGCTAGGTCAATTAGTTATCACACTTGGGCCTTAATAATGATTTATTGAACCCAGAAATTTATTTATTATCTATTTTGGTCTTTAAAAATTCTTATAAATTCTCAAAAAAATTTAAATACTTCGAAATATTCTATAAAATTTTCGGGGCATTACACATCTTTAGGGAGTTCTGTCTGCAGCGGACAGTCTTCAGGTGTTGGGTGCATAGCAAAGAAATCTGCGTTGGCCTGACCTTTAACAACTTTCTGCGGTACATAGGAGATGTCAAACTCTATGAGAATTACCGCCCATTTGCCTAAGCGGCCTTTGAGCGCCGGTTGAGACAAGATATACTTTAGTGGGTCCACCTTGGATATCCGTCTTATTTCATGCGACGGCATATAGTGCTAGAGTTTCTTGACGACGAAGACCAGCGCAAAGCAGACCTTTTCGATGAAAGTATATTTTTCCTCAGTTTTGACCCGTCTTCGACTGAGATAGTAGAGGGCTTGTTCTTTCCATCTTCATTATTTTGGGCCAGCATTACCCCCAGAGAGTAGTAGGTGGCTGGTATATATAGAATCAACAACCGTTCTTTCACCAGTGCGCCAAACACTGGCGGTGTCTTCAGGTAATCTTTAAGCTTGTCCAGGGCTGTTTGGCATTCTTCATCCCAGTAAAAGGGAACATCTTTCATCATTAACTTGTGAAAGGGTTGACACCGACCTGACAAGTTGGATATAAACCGCCGGATATAAGCCAGTCGGCCTTGAAGAGATCTCAGCTCGGAGATATTCCTTGGCGGGGGTAACCCTTGGATTGCCTTGATCATTGTGGGGTCTATTTCAATTACCCGATATCTAACAATAAAGCCCAAGAACTTGCCGCTTGACACTCCAAAGGCACACTTCATGGGGTTCATTTTTAACTCGTACTGTCTGAGCCTCTGAAATATGACTCGGAGGCCTTGCAGATGGTCTTTTTTTCTTCTGGTCTTGACCACCAGGTTGTCTATGTAGCACTCGACCTTGTGGTAGAGCAGCTCATCAAAAATTTGGGTCATCACTCACTGGTAAGTTGCACCAGAGTTCTTCAGACCGAATGGCATTCTTTTGTAGTGGTAGATACCCTTGGGGGTCCGGAAGGCAGTGTGGATCCGGTCATGTTCCGCGATCCATATTTGATTATAACCGGATGACCCATCAACGACAGGGCCTTGTGGCAGGTTGTACCATCAATCATGACTTCCGTTATTGGCACCGGAAAGTCATCCTTAGGACATGCCTTATTCAGATCTCGGAAGTCTACACATATCTGGATCTGCCCATTCTTCTTTTTCACGGGCACAATATTGGCAAGCCATGTGGTGTATTAATTCTCTTCGATGAAACCCACATCAATTAGCTTGTCCACTTCATTACATATTTGAGTGATGAGCTCGGGTCTCATGCGCTGTGGCGACTGCTTTACTGGCTCTGCTATGGGATTTATGGCCGGCTCATGTTGTGAAACTACGGGGCTAAGTCTTGGCATCTCTTTGTAACTCCAGGCGAAGCAATCCCGATATTCTTGCAGCAACTGGACGTACAGCTCCTGTTGTTCAGGGGATAGTTGAGCACTGAGGAAAGTTGG